>CM062080.1:1350689-2089945 GCA_031163375.1 Conogethes punctiferalis
AACCGGTCCGTGGACCACTGGTGGTCCCTGAAAGCATTCCCAGTGGTCCGCGAAGCCATCCTATACAAATAGATAAGAACCTTTGACTGGCTCGGTGACTCAATTGGTAGTGACCCCTGCCTTCTGAACCAAGGGCCGTGGGTACGATTCCCAACCGGGACAAACATTCGTGTGATGAATACTTGTGTTTGTTCCGTGTCTGGGTGTTTATAATTTGTATTTAAGTATTTATTTGTGGTACCTTCGTTGTTCTGATACCCATAACACAAGTGCTTAAGCTACTTACTTTGGGATTAGAGCAATGTATGTGATGTGGCCTGATATTTATTAAAAAAAAATCCTTTCATTTATTTACACTTAGAGAATGTACTTTAATTCAAAACTAATAAACCAACTAGACCAGGTGGTTAGTAACAAGACAGAAATTTTGATGGTCCAAACAAATGGTCCCTGATGTCTAAAAGGTTAAGAACCACTGAATTACAATGAACAAACTTGTCCTGTTTCAGAAAAGATTAAAGAATAAATTAATTTTGTGGAGTTCTTTTTGTTAAATAAGACGTAAGTATAGAATATGAAACATATAATTTATTTCTTACAAACAAATTAAAACATAAGTAAACAATTTATCCGCTTTATAACAATGACTTTGAGAGACACCAAGTCTTAATAAAAGAAACCCATTTCTTTAAACAAAATTTTGTGGATTGTGACTAAGTACCTAATCAAATCTCTTCAAACTTTTATTTATAAAGTGTCATTTCATTAAATACTCCTTAAATATAATTAAATCTTCTTATTACACAATAACAGATTATAGTAATAACAAAGATAAAAAATATATTTTTCTCCCGACAAAATGTTGTGTCAAAGTCGCAACAATATGTATACGAATTCAATTTATTTTACTATACTAACCTTAAAAAACGTGATTAATTAATTCTCATGTGATGCTTTCACCAACGAATAACATTAGATTATTTTAGCGATGTACGCATCGCTATCACATAAATAATACTGACAAGACGTTATAAACACTTTTTTTACTTTATCTTGTAATCTTTGGCAGCTTATACACATTATCTTTTTAGTTTTTATATTGAAAACCTTACACAAATTATCTTTTCATATTTGGCAACGGTTATTAATACCCAAAATACATTTTTTTTTCCTAAGTCCTTGTACAAATTAGCCTTCTTCTATACTTGATTGGTAACTCTTACATAATACTGTTAATCACCAGGAAGGCCGCCAAACATCATAATAGTTTATTTAAAATAGAGAAAAGATAATTACTGAATATTTTTATTATTAAATGCGTCAGGCAACCATGTCACACCTTTTCTCTCTTTCTATCTTTCGCATACAATCAAATCAAAAAAGAATATTTGTAAAACCCAACTTACGCTAAACTACCCTTACATGTCATGTTATAAAATGATAACAAATAACTCTGTAGGTACTTGTAGTCCATTCACTACGTTTCGAAAGTGAGAATAATTGTTTTATCCTAACTAACAGTCACCCATCTATTGTGAAATAAAAACAAATTACGTTCCATATAATTTGGCTTGTCTATAGAAAAGATAGTAAAACTGAACTTGACTGAACTGAACTTCATAGTAAAGCTGTCGAGCCTTTGGATATGTCAAACTGATCAGTGTGATGATAACTGATTTTGTCAGTTAGTCACGACGCCAGCTTCGCAAATCGAAAACATATTTTTTTTATCACCTTGCCAAATATTTCTTAAAACTTTACAGATAAACTTAATTGCAAAAGTTAAGATTACGCCTTAGAAAGATCAGAAACTTAACAACAATTGAACCTGGCGTGTTTAACGTATGTTGAACAGAAATTCTATTCTGAAATTCTCAAACACTTCTACAAATAAATGTATCTTGTCCTTTTACTGATGTTCTCTAATTATATTTCGTCGCTTCATTCGAAGATACATTTAACTAGGTAGTCCCTTTAGCCTACAAGGTATCATTCGCACGTTTAGAGAATCGATTTTTAATCGACTCTTTTTTTTTTTTTTTTTTTTTTTTTTTTTTTATTGTGTCCACCCCACCGCTATGCATTTGTGACAAATGGCGGCTGCCTCATTCCTTTTTTTTGCGAGGTAGCTTTCGTACGTACTCTGCTTTTTATTAGTATTTCAGTGAAATTCTTTTAGATATTATGCCAAAAAGGAAGCTAGAAGACAAGATCGAGCGTTATTTGCAAAAAATCAAAAAATTGGAGGAGAAGCAACGCAAATGCCAAAGCATTAATTACTCTTCATCAAATTCGGAAGTATCAGGTACGCGTGTTTGATTTTATTGACAAAGTGTGAAAGAAGTGCTTGATTTTCTCCTTCTGCCAGGAGGTTGACCGTGGGTCATCACGAAGGCGAGTTCTTTCCCTGGAGGTTAACCGTGGGTTAACACGAAGGATATTTGTGGAAAATCGTATGATACCCACATTATTGTTACTTATCAAGCTATGTAATGAAAGGGGCGACTATTTCATATTATAAGCAATGTAGGTAATTAAATAGCCGGGAGGTGGACCGCGGGTCCTCACAAAGGCATGGCTTTTTCCCGGAGGTTAACCGCGGGTTAACCCGAACAAGAGTTATAGAATGTCAAAGCATCCACATTATGGTTATGAGTAATCTAAATTTCACAATCTAGGCAACGTAATTATACAGCCTGGAGGGGAATTGTGTATCCTCACAAAGCCCATCTCTTTACTTACATCGTAATCAGTGCTCAAATCTAACTAAATAATATTAATTATGTAATTATATTATTATTAGATACCTATGTAGGTATCTACCCTCATTAACATTATCATTCATTTTTAGATAATGAGGATGTCATCCTGACTGGGACAGAGTCCTTAAAATCAGTCGTCCAGGAGGTCAACCACAAACAAAATGAGGAAGACAAGACGGAGGACCCGATCGTAGACCTAGATCCTGAGATTCTCTCCGCATTAGGGGAGACTACAGAAGAGGTACCCAAGTTTGGACCTAATATCCATGACAGCTTGTCACGACTCTGGACACCTATTTTAAAGAAGGGTGTTAACAAGGAGGCGAAGGAAAAACTCCTTAAAGATTACCCAATACCAGAAAACTGTGCACTTCTCCAAGCGCCCAAATTAAATGCAGAAATATCTGCAGCCAGTTCGGAGGCTACACGGGCCAAGGACAAAAAGGTGGAGGCCGTACAGCGGCAGCTAGGCCAAGGCATAGCAGCCCTTAATAAAGGGTTGGAATTGCTCCTAGACGATGATTCAGGCAGACTGCAAGCCATAAAGTTTCTAAGTGACAGTAGTCGCATATTATGCGACCTACACCATATGGAAACTCAAGCCCGAAAGAAAATCATCACCCCCGGGCTGGATAAATCCTTCTTAAATATTATGCAGGATGTGGAACGAGATGAACTGCTGTTTGGAAACGCACTTTCCGAAAAAATCAAAGCTACTAAAATAATTGAGAAGCACGGCTTGCAAATAAAGAAACCATCAGCCAACCCAAAGCCGTCACATACGCCATTCCAGCCTCAGCCATCATCATTCCGGCCACGCCAGGGAAACTGGACGGGCCCTCCTCGCTTCCCATTGAACAGAGGGGGGAGGGGAGGGTCGAAGAGGCAGACCTTTCCAGCAAGTCGGACAACTCCATCAGGCAACTCGGCGTCGAAACGTCCGGCCCCGAGCAAGCAGCCACGTGCAACGGGCCAACATTAGAGGTACATGCAGGACGCATTCAATATTTCTATAACTGCTGGGTCCAGATTACTAAGAATCCCGAAGTACTTGGTTGGGTATTAAAAGGCTATTCTATTCCTTTTGATAAAAACATCTATCAATATCCGGTTCCACGAAATTCGCTCCGCGATAGCGACTTCGCAGAAATGTCACTATCGATTGAGAAACTATTACAGTTAGGAGCTATTTCCCCTTGTGATAGAGTTAAGGATGATTATCTGTCAAATATATTTTTAGCTGATAAGCCAAATGGACAAAAAAGGTTTATTTTAAACTTAAAGTCCTTAAACAAATTCATTATACCTACTCATTTTAAGATGGAGGACCACCGGACAGCAGCTAAATTATTACCTAAGTTTGGTTTTATGGCTCATATAGACCTAAAAGAAGCTTATCTTTTAGTGCCTATCGCCAAAGGAGATCGTAAATATTTACGTTTTGTGTTCAATGAAAAATGTTATGAATTTAACGCCATGCCTTACGGCCTATCCGTAGCACCAAGGGTTTTCACTAAGTTAATGAGAGAAGTGATGAATCACCTCCGAAATCAGGGCTTTAGGTCAGTACTGTACCTGGATGATATTCTGTGTATAGGGGACACTTATGCCGAGTGCCAAGTTAATGTCAATAAAACCTTAAATTTGCTACAATGTCTTGGATTTGTCATAAATTTTGAAAAGAGTCATTTAGAACCTAAACAAGTCTGCAAGTTCTTAGGTTTCATATTCAACTCAACCGACATGACTCTCTGCCTCCCAGAAGAAAAAAGAATTCGTATTTTACATCTGGTGAAAAAATTTATTTCATTACCAAGATGTTCAATTAGGGAATTGTCACAATTTATTGGGGTACTCACCGCAGCGTGTCCTGCCGTGAAGTACGGTTGGTTATACACCAAATTACTAGAGCGTGAAAAATACCTAGCACTCCAAAAATATGACAATAATTTCGAGTCTAAGATAAAGGTCTCCAATGTAGTTCGGCCCGACCTGCAATGGTGGCAACACAATATTGCAGAAACCACCAATAGCTTAAGGCCCGAACAAAATTACTTATTAGAAATTTTTACTGACGCCTCCAGAACCGGCTGGGGAGCTTACTGCAATGGCGACCGAGCAGGCGGCGGGTGGACATTGGAAGAAACTTCCTTCCACATTAACCACCTAGAACTATTAGCCGCCTTTTTAGGTCTAAAATGTTTTGCCCACAACCATTCAAACTGTTCAATACTCCTGCGTATCGACAATACCACGGCTCTTAGTTACGTTAACCGTATGGGAGGCATTAGGTTCCCCCACTTGAATGACGTAGCCAAAGAAATTTGGCAATGGTGCGAGACTCGAAGAATATGGCTCTTTGCATCATATATTAATACACTAGATAATGTAGAAGCTGATGAAGAGTCCCGAAAGACCAATAAAGATATGGAATGGTCTTTATCAGACTCTGCATATCAAAAAATTATTCAAACTCTTGGCGAGCCTGAAATTGATCTCTTCGCATCCCGTACCAATGCCAAATGTAATTGTTATGTTTCATGGAAGCCGGACCCGGATGCTGTTGTCATCGATGCTTTCACAATAGATTGGCAGCCTACTTTCTTTTATGCTTTCCCACCATTTGCCGTTATCCTCAAATGCCTGCGAAAAATTTTAGATGATAACGCAACTGGAATACTTGTATTCCCGTACTGGCCCGGACAACCATGGTTTCCCTTACTTAAAAGAATGCTTACTTCCGAAATAATTATTTTTGAACCTGACGCGAATCTCTTACGCTCTAATTGCAGATCGCGTCACCGGCTTCACGCCAGCCTTTCCCTGGGGGCCGCGATACTCTCAGGACGGCATTCATGAGACTTGGCACACCGGACAACGCAGTGAGCCTTATGCTATCCTCTATTTCGGAAAACACGATGAAGCAATACTCTGTTACTTATAAGTTGTGGTGGTCATTTTGCGAAGATAACTCTGTAAGTAACTTTGATGCACCAGTATCCGCAGTAATTACATTTCTAGCGGATATGTTTAGTAAAGGGAGTTCCTATGGCACAATAAACACACATCGATCTGCCCTATCATTACTCCTAGGGAATAATGTCGGAGCAGACGAACGTGTCAAACGGTTACTGAAGGGTATTTACCGCAAAAAGCCAACCTGTCCCAAGTACTCCACTACTTGGGACCCCAAATCAGTATTAGACTATGTATCTTCATGGTACCCCAACAATGACTTGGGCCTGGAAAAGTTAACAAAGAAATTGATAATATTGTTGGCGCTCTGTACCGCTCACCGTGTACAAACTTTATCGCTTATAAAAATTACCAACATCTTGAAGACCCCGTCGGGCGTAAAGATTTCTATACCAGACCTAATAAAAACCTCCGCTGCTAATCGTGAGCAACCAACACTTTTCTTACCTTTTTTCATAGACAATCCATGTATATGTCCTGCAAAAACCCTTGACGATTATATTTCAGTAACATCCGAAATACGCATCGAATCATCCGATAGACTTTTTATCAGCTATAAAAAGCCCTTTAAACCGATATCGTCTCAAACCCTGAGTAGGTGGATAAAACAGGTTCTCGCGGAGTGCGGGGTTGACGTAAGGGTGTATTCGGCACACAGTACACGTCACGCCTCCACGTCAGCGGCAGCTTCCGCGGGAGTTTGCATTGAAACTATTAGAAAGACAGCTGGCTGGTCCAGCACTTCTTTAACATTTGCTCGTTTCTATAACCGCCCGGTAACGGATGAAACTCTTTTTGCTCGATCTGTTTTTGGGTTAAGACCCTAACGTAAAAATATAAACAATTTAATTTGTAAAAATATAGTATATTTTGTTGATTGTTATTTATTACTCACTATACATAGTTTTGTTGGTGATAAATAAAAAGTTTTTCTACTTAAACGCTTGTGTTTCATATTATTAGAACACGTTACCCCTATATGCATCATATCTCTGAACATCTACCTAGTTAAATGTATCTTCGAATGAAGCGACGAAATATAATAAAGGATCAAACGAACTTCTTGAAGTGAAGTTCGATCATTATTATATGAGTCGCTTCATTCGAAGATACATAGTTCCCTCCCACCCTTGCCTTAAAGTAGAAAACATTACGTATCTCTAAACAGAATGAGGCAGCCGCCATTTGTCACAAATGCATAGCGGTGGGGTGGACACAATAAAAAAAAAAAAAAAAAAAAAAAAAAAAGAGTCGATTAAAAATCGATTCTCTAAACGTGCGAATGATACCTTGTAGGCTAAAGGGACTACCTAGTTAAATGTATCTTCGAATGAAGCGACTCATATAATAATGATCGAACTTCACTTCAAGAAGTTCGTTTGATCCTTTATTAACTTTCCTCCTAGTACGTTCTTCTTATAGAAGAATATACAGTTTTCAAGGTGCCATCGGGTGCAAAGCAAGTCGTGAACATGAAAATCGCTTGACACTCGATGTCCAGACACAGATCGCCTTACCCTATCTGTCAAATTTCTCCAAACAATTTCCAACTAAATCTCTAACGTATAGAGTCCATTTTCCATCCAGATATTTTGACAGATTTGATTATCTTGATGTGTGTACACAATACGCATCAAGGCAACCTCCAAGTACCCAAAATCCGGTAAAAGTCCGCAGTTTTGACACCAGCCACCACTGTCACAATTGCACCGCACATGTCAAGTCCGCATTGACATCTGTCACAATCACAATGTCACAATGACTGGTCATCAGTCTTCACTAGTCTCCGTCTGCCAGCTCAACTTTCAGCATTGTTCCTTGTAAGGTCAGGGAATATGCTCCCGATGACCTCGTCTGCGTTCTTCCCCTTCAAGGCCATGGTCACAGCCAGGCCGACCACTGCTCCCACCAGGACCCCTACAGCGATGGCCAGGATTCTTTGACCCATGGGCCATTTAGAACAGGCCCAGTACTGCTCGCGTTGTACACTGAAAAAAAGAGATTTGTTGAAAAAATTGTTTAGAAATGATATATTTTTATTCGTATCGGCAGAATACCGTACTCAATTTGCCTGATGGAAAGCTAAAAGACAATCCATGTCACTTTTTACAGGGTTTGCATTATGTACCTTCACGCCGAGCTTCGTGAATTAGAAGGGCATACCCGCTAAGCCCCCCTGTATCGCCAGTGGGTAGCAATTTGCAGGTACTCGGCGGCATACCTGGCAACCCATGTCCCTATGGCAACTGACGAAAACCTAAGTATCCAGTCAGTTGCCATCTCTGTACTAGCCTAAAAGATGCTTCTTTACGGTTCGTAGACAGGATTAAAGGAAGAAGGAAAGGGTATTTTAAAGTAGCTCTATAGATATTTTATGGGGACGAAATGGGGCGATAATTCGTTTCCTTTTTGGTTACATACCGCACGTTCATTTTTAATTTCAATAAAATTGTGGTTTTCTATCTATTTATCTTTAGTAAATGGATCAGTTGATGACGTATTCGTAATTAAAAGGATTATGCAAAAGTCACGGATTAGTATTGGTGAATTACATATATCGGAGATTATACGAGTGTTATCTTCGTTTGTAGTACCTAATTGCTTATGTATTTTGAGTTAATTGTTGTTATTCGAGTTTTTAACTCTAAAACTTTAATTACATATAATTATTAGCTCCTATATTCGAGTCGAGGGCGCGAAGGTACTTAAAGGAGGAACAGTTTCTCACTCTCACCAAGCACATGTTCGGTCTTGCATGGAGCATGGTGTATGTTCGTATCTTTGGGATGGATCAGCTAAATACCAACTTGAGGCGTTGGAGACAACTGTTGGGTGAGCGAGCTCCATCGTAGCACGCTCCAGGGTCTAACGTCGCTTAACATCAGGCGAGTTTGGGTCAAGCGCTACCCATAATCATCATCAGCCTATTGCAGCCCACTGCTGGATAGTGGCGAACAACTCTACTTAGGGCGACTATCTGGAGGATATACCCATAATCGTCATGCTGGGCAGACGGGTTGGCAATCGTGGGGCGTAGCTTCTCGCTCCGGTGACGCTGCTGTCCTTCATCGGTCTGTGGTATTTAACTACGCAGTCAGTTGTGATGGTTATACCGCCACCGGTCGGTTGCCAGCGCCTCGTTTGTTATTCGGCAGGATGCACCACGGGCAGGTGAGGTTGGCTTGGAGCGAAAAGATGATAGGCCTCTCCCTTACATTCCCTTTCCTCTTACTAATAATAGATTATAACCCACTTACTAATACTCGTAGATTATGTTAACTATAGTTTAAATAAATACTCGTAAGTACGTCATTTTTAAAGTGATGTCAACAAAAGATAGTATTACATAATAGTCTGCCAATAGATGTAAAGTGTGACTGAAGTTGCGCAATTGAACATTTGTAGCAAATCATCCAGTATCATAGTGATACGACATGATAGCGGACGATATATCTAATTAGCTGTCGATAACTTTGAGTGTAACGTACTTTAGCAGTTTTGCCACTGAGGACTTGGGTTATTTAATTTATCTGGTTAGCTGAATGGCTGGCAATTGCTGGGTGCGAGAAGCCCAAGATAGAACAAAGTGGAAGTTAGATAAAGCAAAATTGGAGAGGCATTGCAGTCCAGTTGAGATGTAAGGGAGCTTCAACTACCCGTGGTGTATCAGGATACACGTTCGTTTGTTACTCAGCCCTGCTGAGTTCTGGCAACCGACTGGTGGTAGTATAACCATCACGATTAAAGGAGCAGCTTAATACTACAGGTCGATGACGGGCAGCAGCGTCATCGGAGCGAGAAGCTACGCCTTGCGATCGTCCCGTCTGCCCAACGTGGCAATTATGAGTATAACTTCCAGGTCTTTACCCAAAGTCGCGAACACCTGGAGAGGCCTATGTTCAAAAGTGGACGGCGATAGACTGCTGATGATGATGATGAGCAGTCCACTGCTGTATTTCAAGGGAATTCACCGCGCGCCAATAAACTTCTGTATAATAGGTACAATACAGTAATCATTATATCGGTCACACTTACGTACGAGTGCTTTAAGCCGTTACCCGCCGGCTGAGTTATCCGCCATTATTCAAGATACACTCAAGATACCAATCGGTATAATGTAACTATATTGTAATATTTCGCATCATTACGTACTTGTGTAGGCACTTGCTTTTATTATAATGTTCTGATAACCGTATTAGGCCATTAGTGGTCCATATAAATAAATAAATATCAGACAACATCACATACATTGCTCCGATCCCAAAGGAAGTAGCTTAAGCACTTGTGTTCTGGGTATCAGAACAACGAAGGTACTACAAATACATATATACTTAAATACAAATATAAACACCCAGACACGGAACAAACACAAGTGTTCATCACACGAATGTTTGTCCCGGGTGGGAATCGAACCCACGACCCTTGGTTCAGAAGGCAGGAGTCACTACTAACTGAGCCACCGAGCCAGTCAAACCATATATAATACCTTACGTGCACGAGAGTTTCGATTTCGATGCAGGACTTCGATTCCGGTACAGTACAAATATTTGTGTCCATGAACATGTCTGCTTGTATTCGCCTGGGTGTTAGCTATGTATAACATGAATTCATTTACAAACAAAAGTACCTAAGTGTGTTTACCAGTTGTCTTGTTACTCTTAGTACAAGCTACGGCTTAGTTTGGGACTAGGTGGCGCTGCCGTGGGATTGGCCTAGTGTATCATGTCTCAGGTTGAGAATTTGTACGGAAAACCCGTTGCACCTCTGACGTCATTTATGGTATATCATAAGACTCGGAAGAATACAGTAACATATTTATTTAAATTGATAACATTTCTTTTGGCAACAACGGATAGTAAGCATACGTTTAAAAACCAAGTTTACCCAACAAGGAAATATGTGAAGAGCTCAAATATGTCTCCGTGTGTGTAACAAACAGTCAAAATGAGTTTATGATGTGAATAAATATTGTATCTAGTCCGCTGACGTAGAGCGTTTATTATTTTTAACCGACTTCGAAAAAGGAGGAGGTTCTCAATTCGTCTGTATGTATAATTTTTTTTTTTTTTTTATGTTTGTTCACCGATATTTCCGTCAATTATGGATGGATTTCAAAAATTTTTCGACAGTTCGACAGAGGACACTTCCGAGGTGGTCCCATTATCACCAAGTCAGGATCTGGTGATGGGATCCTGGAGAAATTGAGGGCAACAACCGAAAATTGTATGCTCATATGGTGTTTTTATTACGTAATCATATTTTACTCAGGTATATGCTTCCGGGCGTCAACATCTGGTGCTGATGATGAAGCCACAGAACTCCTTAACGGTTAGGAGTTAGGGGACAGTACTGACATTGGTCGATATTAAACTAGGTAGTAGTATGTACTTATGCAGGGCTAATAGGGCAGGTGATTTGGTAAGTGATATGCTTGATTCTAGATCGCAAAGTCTTTACTTGACTTAAAGCAAAATTTTTCATTCCTAAGTAAAACTCTTAAGGACATTAATTAGCCTTTATTCAAGGTCACAGCACATTAACGCAACTAAAAATAGAGAAATAAAATTATTTTTTTAAAAAAATTAAACCGACTTCAAAAAAAACACAAACGACCAAAACTAAAAAGCGATAAATAACGTAAGTAATTCTATCCTTAATAACTACATAATTATTTAAATATTACAATTATCACTTATTTTTGAAGTCGGTGACAGCCAAACAAATAAATGTATATTACAACAACAGTCTACGTTAGGTACCGAGAGGCTGGCACCGACTTCAAAAATAAGTGATAATTGTAATATTTAAACGAGCGACGCCGCTGGCACAGCTAGTATTTAAATAATTATGTAGTTATTAAGGATAGAATTACTTACGTTATTTATCGCTTTTTAGTTTTGGTCGTTTGTGTTTTTTTAACCGACTTTTTGTAACAGATAGATCCGCACTATGAAACCATGTGACCTTAATATAAAGTATCATCAACAGCTTATGTCCCTATCCATGGGCTTAAACCTACCCTAAACTAGGACATACGTATTAAAAAGGCTTTATCGACCCGGCTGCTTCAAGCAGTTGAGAACCGCTGCTTCGAGCCGCGCAAACATGCGATGAACTATAGTCGTATTCATACGCTGCCGTCATCATCATCATCAGCCTATCGCAGTCCACTGCTGGACATAGGTTCACCAGTTGTTCGCCACTTGAGCAACCATCTGGAGGATATACCCATAATCGCCTCGCTGGGCAGGCGCTACGTTGCCGTACATACACATTTTTGGCAATGACAATTTTGGCGGCCTTATCGCTATCTCTTCCAGAAAATCTTAGGGTTAATATCGTATTCAAGTATACTTCGGGTACCTTAGTTGATTCCGATTTCCATAACATAAAAGCTTAAAAGCTACTTGTCAGGTATTATGAAAAGAGTATTGAAGTAAGTTTTCAGTATCCAAAGTGCAAGTTCTGGGTGTATCCAAAGTGCAAATGCAACTTGAGACTAGAAAAGCATGTCTTAGATAATTATTTATTTAGGTACTGTATTAGGTTGACTGCCTCGATGGCTCATTTGGTAGTGAGCACTGCCCTCTGAGCCAAGGGTCGTGGGTTCGATTCCCGCACAGTACAAACATTTGTGTTCATGAACATGCCTGTTTGTATTGGTCTGGGTGTTTTCTATGTATAATATGTATTTATTTAGAAAAAAAAAAAAATCTAAGTAAGTTTATCAGTTGTCTAGCACCCATAGTACAAGCTTCGGCTTAGTTTGGGGCTAGGTGGCGCTGTGTGGCCCAGCGTGGCATGTCTTGGGTTATTTATTATTATTATTATTATTAAACTACACCTAGAATTTAAAACGTAACTCATTTAAAAAATATATTATGATTTGGAAAAATGTCGATAGGTTTGACTTTGTAGTTAGATAAGAATAGATAGGATTTTTCAGTATTTTGGCTGATTACCGGCTAGATAGCGAACTAATGTACAAACAACAATGTAGCTACAAACAGTTTATCAATCAAGATTTCTGTTATCAGTCGATAGATAAGCGTAAGTTTTGCCAGAGTTTAAACATTTTTCAGCGTTTATTTCCAAATTATATCTATATCATAATGATACAATCATTATTCTTGCACAATATCCATTAATAAAGGTATTTTATCTACATTTTTGATATGATTTTTTTATAGCCAACCGGATCTCTTTACTTCACCGAATTCTTGAGAACAAAATTGCAATAAGTTTTATTTTATAGGTAGATATGAACACAAAAAGTTCCTCGTTGAGCTTCATCATCATCAGCTTCTAACAATCCACTGCTGGGCATAGGCCTCTCCCAATGGTTGAGCTTAAGTTACATGTAGGTACTTAATTAAGCTTTAGATTTGTAAAATTGCCCGAACTTTCTCTTTACAAAATACTCAGTAACCAAATTTTTTACAAATCGCTAAATTTCGTAAATTATTTTTTATTTACTCAAAATATATATATTTTGGTTTTTTCAAAATACCTACTTTCCGACATATATAACATGATTGCATTAATTTATTCAATCTTTATTGCACAGTAAAGTTTACTCTACCCTTTGTATTGTATTTGCTTCGTGACTCTACCAGTCAACGACTGGGCTAAGCAGAAACTAATAACAAGGTAGTGTGCCAAAAAGTAGGTAACGGACTTAAAAAAAATAGAAGCCCATCGCTTCGGGACCGAATTCAGTCCGACTTCTGTTCAGCAGAAAGACTTTTCATGCAAATACTCATGAAACGTAGTTTGCAGCCCCCATGAAGAAAGATTGCCCTAAATAAATAAATAACACAAGACATGCCACGCTAGGCCACACAGCGCCATCTAGCCCCAAACTAAACCGAAGCTTGTACTATGGGTACTAGACAACTGATGAACTTACTTAGATACTTTTTTTTTAAATAATTACATATTAATACCATGATCTTATGGTGCAGCGCAGACGGCACACTTTTTGTGCGATAGAGTCTGAGACACAGCTCTGCCGACAGAATGATCGAAGATGTGCGTTGAGTCTGTGAAATATCCGCGACAGATTTTGCGCGTCGTGTGCGTTACTGCATATCGTCGGCCGTAGGCTCAATTAAGGTAAGGGACAAAATACGATTTTTCAGGAGAGGCCGACAAAGTTTTTTTGTGGAGTAAATCGTACATAACTTTCTTTGTAATTAATCTTTTTTGAGTTTCTTTTCACACATTATCTTATATTTAAGTGCACTATCTTCCTGTGCGGTGTTTATTTAAATATTTTAATTATTTTAGAAAATTGATGTCCCTTACGCCAACTTTTTTCGTTCGTAATGTCCCTTAAATGCCAAATACGTTGTAATCTCGTCCTTTACCTGAAATTGACCTACACGGTGTGTGCATAGTATTGATATAAAAATAGCGTAAGGGGATCGTATATAAATTATTAAAAACATTCTTTTGAGGTAAGTCGCATTTTTAATGTGGAGTATTTGATAAGCATTCATGTAACAGCTATGAAAATATATTGAATTGTGTGTGAATTATTTATGTGTCCCTTACATGGAATATTTTGACACTTTAAAGTTGTTGATATCTAATGGGTGAAATAATACAAATTTCATTAAATTTGTATGTTTTATTATAATTACTTAAAAACAGATGGCAAAAGTTGTACCTATAGTATGCAGACCGCATACTTACTGCACAATGCGGTATCAATTATTTAACAGCCAGTCATAGAGGCTAATACAACTACTAAAATAAACAATGCCATCTACTTACACAACAAAAATATGAAAGTTTAGTACTTACATATATTCAAGGATAACAAATTAAAGAGTATGTTTACAATATAACTAATCAACATTAACAACTTACGCAAAAAAACAATTATTATCCCTTTGTGGGTCATTGTCCGATATAGGTTCGCGTCTTTTCAGTGCAAAGTTAATTGCTGTTAGTTAAGAACTATTAGAGCCTAATCTTCGGATGGAACTTATATTAGCATCAACGATGTTTCTCATTCTATGGACCTGTTGTTAAAAGCGTAAGTTCTATGCACAGTTGCTGTTAACTATTGAGCACTGATATAATACGAATTTTGTTTTTTCAACTGACAATGACCCTTATATATGTGAAGTTGTAAATACCGTTAGATTATAATCCATCTTGCGAGATTGTAAACTGTCGAAAGATTGTGACCCGTATCATAATTCTTACATTTTAACTATCATTAACTTATATTTTTGTAGATTTTGGACGATCAAAGTGGAACTGTTGATAATTTAAGAAGAATGAAACGATAATTATGTACTTTTTATTCACTCTAATAGTAGTAATCGCTGTCTGCGTCATAGTAACCGGTTTAAATTGTTTTGTTCAAATCAAATCAAATCAATTTATTTGGAGTGTTTCTCCATGTTGACCACTAAATCTTTGTCAAAAATACGAACAATATCCCAACCAAACGACACGTGAACGCATAGTCCGTACTAATAAACGTACGTAAAGTTTTAGATGCCCGCCCGCAGCTAGTGCATTCTCTCTTTTACACATAGAGCGAAGATGTGGGATAGAAAAAGATGGAAAACGTGCACACGTGCTCTTCTCCAGTTGAAAATTAGTGTAATGGACACGGAACTTAATATAAATCGAATCAAATTGGTGTAAGGGACTTGTTATAAGGGTTTCTTCAAAAAAATACCATGTAAGGGTTATTCTTTGGCTGCGAAGACCGTTACTTTACTTAAAATCGGTTGGTAACATTCCTTACACCATTTGAAGTTGCTACATTATATATTTTTTCAGATACATGGTTTTGTGGGACGAAATTAATTGTAGGCCCCAAAAAATTAGTAGAGTAAGGGACGGAATTAAAAAAAAATTAGTAGAGTAAGGGACATTTTTTTCGAGATAGAATTTTTTCATATATATCATTCAAAAGAGCGGAAAATTCTGAACAAAACTGTATACTCAACTCATTTTGTGACTTTTGTCCCTTACCTTAATTGAGCCTACGGCCGACGATATAATTGCATCACAGACTAACTAGACGGATAGTCTGTCGTCTGCGCTGCCCCTAAAACTTCATTACCATATAAACACCAACAAGAACACACAATCACATAACATAGATCACTATCACTTATCACCTTGTAACCGGCGTCGGCCGCTGATGCCTCGTCTCTGCCACTACGTGTGTGCCCACGAAAGCCTTATTCACGTACACATAATCCGTGCTCCTGCTGGACACTTTGGGCACATGCTTCTCCGGATACACTGGGCTGTGGCTGTGCCTCCTGGACTGCTTCAAGGAGTCCACTCTCAACTCCTGGAGGTGATCTTCGGCCGCCTGTACGGCTGAGTGGTGCGCCCGTTCGCGCGACATGTTTCACATCACTGACTGGTCTGTACAGAGTCCTGTAGACTGTGTATCTTATCGGGGGCTGGCAGATAAGGTGATAAAGTATACAATATTTGTGTGACTTCCGTCGAGTTAGATAGCCGGCCTGTTTTTGAATGTGAAGCCTTTTCTTTTTGGTAATATATAGGTTCGAAGTTGGCGGTTGTGACGTGCTGTTTTGAACACTCCTACTTTTGCTTTAAATTAAGCACAACTTTTATATTTTGTTATATCGTTCTAAACCATCCAATAGTTTCTTTCTATTCTGAAAATGATTGAAGTACAGTCAAAACAATAATATGTTACGTTTTAGAATTTTGTCACTATAATACATTATAATGTTGGCTTTGTCTGTAGGTACTTCAAACATCCACTTAGCTTATTTTAATTATGCTTTAACTTATTTTCTTTTTAGTCTCATTAAAACATTTATGACTGGCTCCTAAAGTGAAAAATATCCATCCAATGTGAATTTACATAAATGTATACCTACTCAATCCTACAACGAGACACAAAAGAAAGCTTATATACGCAAAACACCCATGTAATTCTGTAAATAAACATACTTATCAGTACATAAAACACCTGTTGATAATATGATTATGTATATATGTTACTGTAAAAGCTCGAACTGCAGTAAATCTTAAGATCTTCCAGTAAATCCTAAGATCTACCAATTCCCAATGGTAAATGTCCAAAAATGATTGCGATTGGAACTTTTACCATCATTGTATTGGTAAATCTTAGGATTTACATTAATGACATGGCATATGTTGAAACGGAAGCATTATTGCAGTTGTGATAGATGTAAAGGAGTTTTACCAACTAGTACAGGCAGGAGTCAGTACCAAGTGAGCCACCGAATCAGCCTAAGATACCTCTATAATACTATTAAGAAAGTAAATAATAATTACATATTAAGAATTACTCATTGTTTTATTCTTAAAACCAACATCTACCAGCTGAGAGTGGTAAAACCTAGCATTTACTGAATTCGAATGGTAAAAGCTCGAAAATATCGTCGTATTTTCAGAAATACTTACATTTACCAACTCATGTCGGTAAATCCTAAGACTTACACTTAAATCTTAAGATTTACCATAGTTCGAGCTTTTACAGTAACATATACATACATACAGTCATACTTATCTTCTTTTGGTAAACTGAATCTTTTATTACCGCGCAATGCGACGGATCTGGTGAAGGACTACAAAATACCGTTACTTAATATAAAAAGCGAGTTGCCACAAAGACTTGGGCTTCTCTTTCGCTTTCCATCTGGCGTAGCATTATGTCACATAAACTTCTGGAGGATATACCCATAATCGGCACGCAGGGCAGGCGGATTGGCGATCGCAACGCGTAGCTTCTTGCTCCGGTGACGCTGCTGCCCGTCATCGATCTGTGGCATTTATCGTGATCCACCGTCACCAGTCGGTTTGCGAGAGCCTCGTTTGTTGTTCGGCAGGATGCACCACGGGCTTGTGAGGATGGCTTGGAGCGAAATGGTGATAGGTCGCGCCCTTACATGGGATAAGATGGAATGGTTATATTTTAATCCGGAAACTACAGTGACAGAAAGAAGTAAGCTTGCCCTCGCCAAATGGATGATACTACTATTCAGAAAATGCAGCATGCTTAATCAAACTTAATTAAGACAGTGCAACAATCACATTGTATCCTTTAACAGACCCAACAAAAGTGGGAAACTACAAACAAACATTCGCGGCTCGCCTTGCCCCGGTGTTACGGTCATGGTCTGATCAGATGGGGCACGGGACCTATTGGCTACCAAAGGCGCCGCAAGAGGCGCGCACGACGCGATCTGTGCCTTGTACGGCGCGGCTAACGAGGCGCATGCGCGGACGTACGTAGGGGTGGCTCAACACTATGGCAACAAAATGGAGATGAAAATTAATTCATTTAATTTTTGAATTTTGAATGGGTTTGCGTTTGACTGAAATTCGCCTAATATTGTAGTGCTGTTACCATAGCAGATGTCTGTGCATCGCAGATTGAAATAGAGCGCGCTCACCCAGCCTTCATTCTCGCCTTAAACCAATGTTTAAATTGAGAGTGAACTAGTCAAAAGACGTATAAACGGCAAGGGTCGTGGTTTCGATTCCCGCACATTACAAACATTTGTGTGCATGAACATGTCTGTTTGTATTGGTTTGAGTGTTTACTATGTACGTATAATTACGTATTTATTTACAAAAAAAAAATTAAACCGACTTCAAACGACTAAAACTAAAAAGCGATAAATAACGTAAGTAATTCTATCCTTAATACATAATTATTTAAATATTACAATTATCACTTATTTTTGAAGTCGGTGCCAGCTCTCGGTACCTAACGTAGACTGTTGTTGTATGACGCGCGCGACCGGCAAATCCACACGACAATATACATTTTTTGTTTGGCTGGCACCGACTTCAAAAATAAGTGATAATTGTAATATTTAAATAATTATGTATTAAGGATAGAATTACTTACGTTATTTATCGCTTTTTAGTTTTAGTCGTTTGTGTTTTTTTTGAAGTCGGTTTAATTTTTTTTTAAAAAATAATTTTATTTCACTATTTTTAGTTGCGTTGATGTGCTGTGACCTTGAGTAAAGGCTAATTAATGTCCTTAAGAGTTTTACTTAGGAATGAAAAATTTTGCTTTAAGTCAAGTGAAGACTTTGCGATCTAGAATCAAGCATATCACTTACCAAATCACCTGCCCTATTAGCCCTGCATAAGTACATACTACTACCTAGTTTAATAACGACCAATGTCAGTACTGTCCCCTAACTCCTAACCGTTAAGGAGTTCTGTGGCTTCATCATCAGCACCAGATGTTGACGCCCGGAAGCATATACCTGAGTAAAATATGATTACGTAACAAAAACACCATATGAGCATACAATTTTCGGTTGTTGCCCTCAATTTCTCCAGAATCCTATCATCAGATCCTGACTTGGTGATAATGGGACCACCTCGGAAGTGTCCTCTGTCGAACTGTCGAAAAATTTTTGAAATCCATCCATAATTGACGGAAATATCGGTGAACACACATAAAAAAAAAAAAATATATTATACATACAGACGAATTGAGAACCTCCTCCTTTTTTCGAAGTCGGTTAAAAAAGAAGTAGTTAAGTAAGTTTATCAGTTGTCTAGTGCCCATAGTAAAAACTTTGGCTAGATGGCGATGTGTGGCCCAGCGTGGCATGTCTTGCATTATTTATTTACATATTTAATTCAAGCTATAACGAAAACTCTTTGTCCTAAGCAGAGACTACACTGCAGACCTACTACTGACCGGTATGCATACCTTTATGAGAAGGTTTTATTATCATAGACCAAAGAGTTACCTTTGACAGGCTCGATGGCTCATTTGGTAGTGATCTCTGACCCATAGTAAAAGCTACGGCTTAGTTTGGGTCTTCTAACAGGCCCCTTTTCTCCGCGACTTCAGTTTCGTTTTATTGTAAGGTTACTATGTTTTGCCACTACTAAAACAAGCTGAATTCCTGATGAACAAACATAAAAGCGTGTCAGTCAACCCTACCAAAGCTCGGCAGCCATCTCTCCGTTTTTGCCGCGCCTGCGCCGCGCCACTGACTGACGCTCAAATATGCCGGGTCGTTATCTCGCAGCCTTAGTTCGTACGCGCGCTCGACAAATTAGCGATCCGGTGATACATTTAGAGCAGGGAGACTTGAGCACGAGAGTACCAAAGGCATTTTTGACCGAAGACATTTTCTTTTTACTTTTTTCGTCTTTTGTCTAAGTATGGAGACTTCGCATCAACTGAAAAACTGGACAGCTGGTAGTCTGCTCTACAAGAAACATCATAATCAGCCAGGCCACTGCTGGATATAGGCTTCTCCGGTTGTTCGCCTTTGGTCAATGGTGGAGGGTTTACCAATAATAACGCTCTGAGCAGGCGGGTCGGCGATCGCAGGCATAGCTTCTCGCTTCGGTGACGTTGCTGCCTATCAACGGCTACACTGAAGAAAACGTCTACGTAGAACTACTGGTGTTTCAGTTTCTCCCTAAAACAGAGACTAGACCGAATTTCGGTTATAGCAGCTTATCACCAGGATCAATATTCCAGTACGTAGGAGAGTCAATACGATAAAATTGAATGTTTACACATTGTTCTCTTTGGTCACTTACTTCACTGTACTATGAGACGATAGCTTAGGAGAAACTAGGTGTAAGACCAACTATTCATACTTGATTGATGTTCCATGCTTGCAAGATACGTATAGATTTTGTTATTCTTATTACTCGTATTATCATTATGTTTCTCTTTTACTCATATTAATTAATTTATTATTTCTATTAGTGTTGTTACACGCGCGTCGCGGCACCTACTGGACTGGTAATGGCTGAAAATCAGCGGTTTGCTCTTCGAGCAAACAACTCGCTGAGCCATTACCTTTTTGCATTGTTGTTGCACACATGCCCATATCGTACCTGTTCTTGATTGTTCTCGTTTTTTTATACCTATTTGTTTGTTTTTGCTATATTCCTTTGTTGTAAATGTGTGTACCTTTTCAAATAAATTTTTTATCTATCTATCTTTCTATCAAGATTTAAACTAGGATATCGTAGAATCTGGTGAATTCTCTGTTTCTTCACTCTCCTAATCCTATGAATCGACACGACCGGCAAAAGATCAGGTTCAGTACTGACGGCATAAGCATGCTTAATTTAATAACTATAGATAAACTTCAATCTTGCTAAGGAAAATAAAAGTGCTGGATGTCAAGTGCTGGATGCGAGAAGCCCAAGACCGATTAAAGTGGCGAACATTGGAAGAGACCTATGGCCAGCAGTGGAGTGATAAAGGCTGATGATGATGATAATAAAGAGAATGAAAGTACTGACAATATGGAACGCATAATATTATACTGACTTCAGGAACCAACCACTGACAAAGGAAGGTCGTATGACTCAAACAGCTTACATTGTAAGCGTCTGTTTCGAAACAAAGGGCTTGCCCAAATTGGGTTTATACCATAACAGTCGGTTGTTGATTGGCTACTGAATTGGCACTAAAGTCTACATAGGTAATAATATAAATATTTTGAAACCGTTATCATTAGTTTTGGGAAAGGCAAAATTTTAGGGCAAGGTGACATGAATACAACATGAGACGACTCATTTAATTTGTAAGGAATGTAATCCAATTACAGTTTTCTTCGGACTTTCTTACTACATACTAAGTTTTTTAAGAAATTAGCTTAAAATTTAATATTTTCATGTTTTTTACATCGCGTTATGTGATTGTTGTATCTATCGGATGCTGTTTGCAATGCAATAATTTTCGTGGTGCCAAGATTTGTCTGGCCTTCTCTACAATAAAATTCATGGTTCTAGTGGAAACTTAGTAACTTTTTGGACCAGTAGCAGACGATCAAGCTACCTGTTTGATGTTAAATGGTCTCCACTGTTCACAGATTCAGCAATGCCTACATGAGGTCTCATCATCATCATCATCATCAGCCCACATCAGTCCACTGAGGTCTGAAACCGCTTTATTAAAATCCACTCTTTTCTTTTCAGAAAATGGAGCTCCTCCACGTCATTATCAAGTCGGGGCCGTCCCCACGCCCCCTCGCCTGGTCCCTGGAGGTGTCCCCTTCGGAGGGCGATGAGTGGCGGCTGGTCCGCGCCTTCGGGGACCGGGAGCACTGCAAGCGCCTGTGGGACCTCAGGCCGGAGAGACGAAGAAGGAAGGCGAGAGGGACCAAGAGGTACAACAGAGCGGATAAACCTGCGTGCTCTACGCAGTTTGTGAGTCCGAAGCCTTTGGAAAATGGAGAGGTTAGTAGTTCTTCCCTTTTTATGCCCAGGTCCGATTTTTTTTTGCGAATGAAAGAATGTTTTGATTCCGTGGTTTGGTAATAGAATTTGACAGGCTCGGTGGCTCATTTGGTAGTGACCTCTGCCCTCTGAGCCAAGGGTCGTGGGTTCGATTCCCGCACAGTACAAACATTTGTGTTCATTGAACATGTCTGTTTGTATTGGTCAGGGTGTTTTCTATATATAAAATGTATTTTTTTACAAAAAAAATGTATCTAAGTAAGTTTATCAGTTGTCTAGTACCCATAGTACAAGCTTCGGCTTAGTTTGGGGCTAGGTGGCGCTGTGTGGTCTAGCGTGGAAAAAAAATCAATATTGACTAGTAAAGGTTACCTATATCGTATCTTCGTAATCGAAACGAACATTCCTTGATGGAATAAGTAGTTTCTAAATCAGGATGGACCCTGCCCTTATATGGGACTAGTCTAAGAACGTAGGTAGGTAATGGTTCCTAGGAGTAAGTAGAAGGTCTGCGACGTGACGCATACGAGTAAAATGACTGAATGTGATAATGTTGATAAGGCCATGAATCACCACTAATATCTTCATCCTTTTTTTTCATAGTAGCACAGCAACGGATAATGTAACCATATCAATCACTTGTTAGTGCCACCGCCATGCTGGCCGGTGAGATTATTCTAGCTAAACAAACACATACTAATCTTGAAACGCGAAGTCACTTTACGGGTGTTTGGCCGAGTGTACGGTGGTTGGGAGCCAGTCGTGTAAACTCTACCCCCAGCTGTGAAGCTGAAGTCTTAAGAAGTCCCTCAGTCGATGCTTACGACACCTTAAGAAAGAAATGGGTCGGTGATTTGCATTGTTTTGGTGATTTTCTGTTACAAGGAAGTCTTTGGAATTTTTGCAACTGCCCCGGTAGCTCAATTGGTAACTCCTGTCTTCTTGCATTTGGTCGTTTCATCCCCATGCAGGATCGGCCCGGTGTGATGAACATTTGTGTTTGTTCCGTGTCTGGATGCTTATATTTGTATTTAAGGATATACTCGTATATGTGGTACCTTCCTTGTTCTTATACCGATGGCACAAGTGCTTAAACTACTTACTTTGGGATCGGAGCAATGTATGTGATATTTATTTATTTGATATCGCTAGATAAGCCCTATCCTTTTTTTCTAAATAATAAATAAATAACCCAAGACATTCCACGCTGAGCCACACATCACCAAACTAAGCCGAAGCTTGCACTATGGGTACTAGACAACTGATAAACTTACTTAGATATTATTTTTTGACCCTTGGCTCAGAAGGCAGAGGTCACTACCAATTGAGCCACCGAGCCAGCCAGTCAGAGCCAAATGACTAAGATGATAGCCAAGGAGGCCTTATCATCATCACCGGACTGTTAGGGGAGCGGAGGGCTCTCATCCTTCGAAAGTCTTCCTTAGAAACTCATCCAATTTATTAAAAGTCTTTACGTCTACGTTTCCAGATGCATGTAGGCCTAGGCGAGGGAGTGTCCGCGCGGCGCGTGCGCATCTCCTTCCGGGCCGCACACCCATCCAACGCCCGCCAGCAGTACTACACAGTGCGCGCGTTGACGCTCGCCGCGCGCTGCCTCTGCCACGGGCACGCGGAGCACTGTGACGTCACTTCGCAGGTAAGTCGGCTGAAACTAGATAATTTAATAATAATAATAATCTTTATTTGGTATCAATAACAATATTACAAAAACGGATAAAGCGTCAACGGCCGCAGTCGAAGACTATGTCGCAGCCATCAGCGCCCACCTCTTAAGACGGACATTAAATTTCGAATATAAAATAAAAAATATTAAAAATTTCAACTACTTTAAATTACTACATTGTGTCCAAAAATCCCCTGCTCAGGGGATCATGTAAGGGATAAGCCTGGAGGGAGATTTCTGGAATAAGCCATTTTCCTATTTCTCTTGTACCAGGGCGCAAAGTGCCAATGCCAGCACGGTACCTGCGGCGCGCACTGCCAGCGCAGCGCGTGCGGCGTGGACTGCGCGTGCGGCGACCGCGGCGCGTGCGCGTACGACGACACCGGCGCCATCTTGTGCGTTAACTGTACGGTCAGTATTTGAGCTTGTGTATTATACCACAGACCGATGAGAAGTGAAAGAAGCCTTTATCCCGCTCTAAGTTGGGTCGGCATATCTTGTTGTGCGTCAGCATAAGCTAAATAAGTATACCAGTACCCACTTTGAGAGGAATAAGGGCAGGAAAATAAATAAATATTAGACAACATCACATACATTGCTCCGATCCCAAAGTAAGTAGCGTAAGCACTTGTGTTATGGGTATCAGAACAACGAAGGTACCACAAATAAATACTTAAATACAAATATTAACACCCAGACACGGAACAAACACAAGTGTTCACACGAATGTTTGTCCCGGGTGGGAATCGAACCCACGACCCTTGGTTCAGAAGGCAGTAGTCACTACCAATTGAGCCACCGAGCCAGGAAAATGATGATGACTACAGACCGATGACAGGCAGCAAAGTTACCGGAGCGAGAAGCTACGCCCTGCGATCGCCAACCCGCCTGCCCAGCGTGGCCATTATTGGTATATCCTCCAGATCTTAACCCTAAATGGCGAACAACTGAAGAGGCCTATGCCCAGCAGTGGACTGCAATAGGCTGATGATGATGTTTGGGGGGCATGATTCTCAGAAATTGATGGTCAAGTGTTGAGTATCCTTTTCCACCGGCTTCTGTCTTTGACGGTGTGCAGGGTGTGGTGAATAGAAGAGTCGAATGCGGTGCGTATCTGGTCGGAACATGTATCGGCCATCATCATCATCATCCCCAGCAATATAATGAATTACTTGCTGAAAGGCCTAAATCGCTGCGGCCACAGACACGTAATCATCAAGGTAATGTTTTCTATTTCCAGGAAAATCGAGCTGGTCCCCTTTGCGATCGTTGTTTGACGGGATTCTACAACGCGCTGCCCGACGGCCCCTGTCTGCCCTGTAACTGTGATCCTGAAGGATCTGATGGTAAGCTTACACTCGTTAATCTAACCCTGAGTCTGAAACGGTTCGCCAACAGCCCATGACAGCCCATGAACGTTAGACCAACAGATTTTTGACCCATTATCTTTTCGCCCAAAATACAATTTTAGACAGAAAACCAATATGAGAAAAGAAACTTAAGGCACTTTACAAAAAAATTTACTTGACGCCAGAAGATGACGAAAGCGGGTTTAGACAATATTCTTTTTATATTGGCACAGCATAGTGGCTTCCACTTGCCTGAAAAGCAAAAGACCAAGTCATTCCGACAATGGTTATGTAACCAGTTCAATCACTTAGTAGCTGCGACAAATTAAATCCTTTACTTGCTCACTAAGTGTACAAAATGTGGGTGTTGTGTGTTATGCAATCTATTTCTATGATTTCACTATACACCGACTTAACTGGGGATGTTTCGCTGAGTGAACCCTAGCCTGGCAAGCCGAACCTTTGCGTAGATATAGCTAGTGTGTGAACATAATTCAGAATAACCACATGTCATCCCGTGGGTGTCGTAGAAGATGGGAATATCGGGAAACTGGTAGCAGCGTTAGGTAGGATACAAATAATATGTAATAAATAATGTGGTCTCTAACTGCCTAAGGCAAATTAGGTACATTCAAATGACAATTGTCACTTTAGGAGGAGGAGGTATGCCCGGCTGTGGACATCTGGAGACCGATAATGAAGTTAACGTATAAAAATATTTTTTAATTTTCTCAGGTACTTGCAAATGGGACAGGCGCCACCACCGCGTCACCTGTTCCTGCCTCGCTGGCTTTATGGGCTCCCTCTGCGACTCCTGTGAGGAGCCTGGAGCCGTGTTCCCCAGCTGTCAGGCCCCCACCACTCCTGCGTGCAAATGTGACCCTAGGGGCATCGTAGACCCCACCCGTGTCTGTGATGATATCTGTGAATGCAAGGTGAGAGGCTATTTTTTATAGTAGCTCGACATAATGGCTTCTCTACACCTGATGGGAAGTGAAAGAAAGTCAGTTCCACCGCCATGACGGCTACTGATGCCGCACTCAACCCACGAGCTCCGGAGACCCTACTCACCGTCAGAAACACGACCCGGCGATGGGCGAAAGGTCGCTTTGCCGCCCTCAGGTGATTGTCCTGTGTCCTGTGTCCTGACTATCACCTGAACGCGACAAAGCGACCTTTCGCCCATTGGATAAATCTAGAGAGCATTTGTTACTTTCGACCCGCCGCCGTTACTTTTGTACCCGGTCTCCCCTATCTGGGGGCACGGTCGTGCTCCCGCCAAGACGAGCCAAGCGAAGCGCAAGGGCACTACCTATCTTTTCTCGAAAGGTTTCGCCGTTTTTTTGAACCCTCTTATCTTTGGTTTGAATGATCCATTGTTTCTCTGGGGATTAATAAGCAAAAAAACAAGTGGATTCTCACTTAAAGCAATTATTATCAGTCACATTGTCAGTGATTATCGCTTGGTATCTGTAATGAATCACACGTAATGTTTGTGACAATTTTCGTAGTTGATACCTACGCCGATGATATAAGGCATTTAATATAATATTGGCGTTTTATCTATGAGTCAGAATGTACGTAGATATTATCAAACTTTATCTATATGTAAATTAAAAGTTTACCCTTTTTTGCGGTTTATATATTTGTTTATTGGGACATAAAACAATGCATTTCAATGAGGTAGACTGACGACATAATAGAATAGAGCTGGATGCGGGCAGCTTACAACCGGCCGTTATGGAAGTGTGACACAGCTGAATATATGACACAAAACAAAGCAGTATGAGGAAAAATCAACAATGCTAGGCTCTACCCATTGGGATGGACTGAGATAGCGGTGTCAGGGCATTATGGGTCTCTTATGACCCCTGACGCCGCCCATGGCGCTTGACGACGGGGCGCCCGTCCGCGCCAGGGGCGCTGAGGCGCTGCATCCTGCCTCAAGATGGTGTCCTCACCATTACCCTCCATTTCTCAAGGGCGGCGTGAGACCCACATATCCCGCCGATTCTCCCAAGCAGTGTGCAGTCGACAAACATTGTGTGATGAACATTTGAGTTTGTTACGTGTCTGGGTGTATATAAGTAAACTCGTATATTCGTGATGCCTTCGTTATGACCCACATTACAAGTGAGTACATAAAGTGCTCAAGCTCATTACATATGTATAACCTGCGCACACGCATGTTCCAGGCCAACGTGGTGGGCGAGCGCTGCGACGCGTGCGCGCCGGGGCACTTCGGGCTCAGCGCCGCGCTGCCGGCGGGCTGCACCGCGTGCTACTGCTCGCACATCACCGAGTCCTGTGCGACTGCGCCTGAGGGCGCTTGGGAGCCGCCGAGAGATGTGAGTGTTTAGTTCACCAATACGTAGTCCCTTTACGGCCTTGACCAAATCTAATGATTGGGCTAGTATCTTTGCAGTGATTTACAACATAGAAAGAAGGCAATTCTGCAAATTTAAGATCTTATACGGTATCGGGCCCTTTTTAATGCATTACCATAGGAATCTTTACGCCAAATCCGGGAGGAGTCGAGAGTGTGGTGTGGGGGATTTGTCCCAGATAGGAGGCATATTCACTAAACCTCTATCAACAGTAGACAGTAACTTGCAGGGATTTGGATAGCGCAGAAGTATACCAGTATGTACGGCTGCGTCCCTGCCTATTTTGGGCAGCCGCAGATGACAAAGAGCCCTGGACCCCGGCTTCTGGGGAGCAATGGAGTGCTTCCCAGGTTTTCACTTCAGACAGTAGCCTAGCCTACATTAGTGACCGAAGTTTGGTAGTGACCAATCTAGTTTATTATATAATCTGTTGACGATATTCTGAAATAATAATTAAAAAGTTCTAACAATTTTCTTTCAATAATACGAGTAACTTTACATAGGCTGATGATGATTAATAACTTTTGTTTCCAGGTCATTCTGCCCATGGGCGAAGCGTGGATGGTTGTCGACTCTAGGGGCAACGAGACCGTACAACCGTCTGTAGATGAGCAGGGGAAGCCATTCCTCATCAGCTATGAGGTACACTTTTCCTTTTACGTATGTGTTGTTTTGACATAAACCTTTCAATATTTATACTTCTTGCTTTGTTTATGTAGGTACTTATCTTGCCGATTCATAATTTATTTGTTAGTGAAATTTGATGGTTTTGCACTTATTTACCTATCTTTTAGTGAAACTGGGTTTCTCTACCTGAAGATTACCTGGAAGAGATCGCTACTATATCTTTAAAAGTTACCCCTTTCGACTGCCGAAGAAAAGAGGATGTCCAATGGCATGTCCATAGAATATTAAAAGCTAAACGGTTTGACCGTTTTTGACATTCAAGGTGTCATTTGATTCGTGTTTACTTTGATAGTGATACGGTGTAAAAGATTGGTACAAGATAATAAACTAAAAAGAACAAATAAAAAACAATAATGTAAAAGTTAATTTAATCATCAATATGGGTCATTCTAAGTTAAGATGTACTTTCGACGGCAACGACAAAAAAATACATTTTTTTTAAATAAACGTCATAAATAACCTATCTATCATTTAAAACTAAATGTTTTCAACGTGGTCACTAAAATTTATTGCAGAAATGTACGTAATTAAGTCACAGTAAGCTCTAATATAAGCAAAATGTCTCTCCCCTGTGCTGTCCCCGAACCGACTTTATTTGTAAATCAGTAATTATGAATGTATTAATATTCAATAATTACTTTATCTTCAATAATTTTATAAAGATAGGTAACTTAGTAATAGTATTTAACAAGTAAAAGTGCTTATATTCCAATTCTTAAAAAAAAATATTAACACCAAAATTTGTCCACCATGTTTCGTGTCTCGTCCCCTGGTCTTTTGTTTTAATTCAAAAATCAGTTTTGTATTCCTAGTCTGTAGAAGTTGTGATCTTGAATGCATAGTGTGTAACGTGGAGTTAGCAGCAAGCGGCGCATAAGCAACTGCACAGCCATATTGACGGCCATTTCGATCACGCCACTCGCTGGGCGCAGAAGTGTTTAGTGAATGCAGTCTTTCCCCTGGTAAGTTTTACTTTGCAATTATTTGTTAAAATAATAACATATACTTAAATATTTACTATAAATAACGTATACATTGTTACATTTCTTTGTGAATTACGTGTGAGGAATAGTTTTAAGGCTTTTTTAGATTTCTATCGAAAATATATCTCCCCTGGCGTATCTCCCCTGGCTCTTTTGATGGCAGGGGAGATACTTAATGTTCAGGGGAGATACATTCTTACGCGATTCCATTAATACTTACTAGTTTTCTCTAAACCTTTACTTGGCGTTATGTCTATCTTAGCTTTACAATACAATATTACGTATTTTTTTTACAGAAAAATGGCACAGTTAAAGTTTTTAAGCGATGGCACAGTCACCTAATATCGTAACAAAAGGTTCAAGGTTTTGGCGACAATGTTGGATGATTTTTACACCAACCTTCAAAATTTGACATGAAGCAGGTCACGGTAAGGGTGTTCCTGATGAAATGGGTGCAACTTGCAAGAGCTGCGTCATCGACTAGTTGCTAGTGGCTAGTAGATATTTCATCAATAGATGACTGATGATATTAAAGTTTTCACCGTAGATGATGCAGACATAACGAAAAAAAGCAGCAAAATTGGGATCTAGAAGGTATAAAGACTTTTTTAGGCACACTAAAGGTTCACCAAGTTACCGGTTGCGTATTCGTACCCTGCCTGTACGCCTGATATTAAAAAGTTTGAGCTGCTTCCTTGACTCTTGAGTTATGTCGTTATTTTCGGTTAGGTACTTTAGATTCTCCACAAACACATGCTAAGCTAATGATTTAGATGATGAGCCACTAATTAAATTCGTATGTCAAGAATGTGTGAAGAAGCCTCAAGAAATTTCTGTACCTACTACCACAAGCAACCAGACTCCACAGAGAAGATCCAAAGCCCTCAATATCTATATATATCTATATATATATAAAAGGAGAAACTGACTGACTGACTGACTGACATATCAACGCACAGCCCAAACGGCTAAACGTAGGCACTTGAAATTTGGAAGGGACGTAGCTTAGGTACCGTAGGGGTGCACTAAGAAAGGAATTCCCGAAATTCCCACGGGAACGGGAATTAGCGGGAAAATCTTTTTGTATGAAAAATCTAAACCGCTTAAGTTAGACGCTTGAAATTTGGCATGCAGGTACCTTAGTAAATATAAAGTTTAGTTATGGCTGTATTTTGAGAAATTCCCACGGGAACGGGAGTTAGCGGGAAAAAACTTTTGTATGTATAAATTTAAACACGCGGACGAAGTCGCGGGCAAAAGCTAGTCTGGATAAAAATCTTTCTACAATAGGGATTTTGTACTGGTTAAACTTTAAAATTAATTATGACAATATTTCTTTTATCACCTGGGATCAGATTATAAAATAACAAAAAACTGATTGTAAATAATGCATAATTCAAATAAATAAAGATGAATCTTAAAAATAACCTTGTGTTTTTGTTTATTTATGTCTTCCCTATACATAAAGTATCCTCCCCTGGACTGTGTATTTCCCCTGGTCACCTATAAAACGTGATAAATCCAATTAATTGACTGGCCACTTTGCAAACATTATGATCTTAGCAGTTTCCATAATAAAAATGTATACTTAAGTAAAAATGTATAAAAAAATGCCATGCCGCCATTTCATACAACGAATTACATCTTAACTTAGAATGACCCATATATTCTAAATCTTTTCTTCATTATCGATTCTAGGTAGAAGGCTGGGAGCTGTACTATTGGGTGACCCAAGCCTGGTCTGGTGAGCAGCTATCTTCCTACGGAGGGGAGATCCGAGCCAGTATGTTCTGGGGGGTGGTGAGAGGAGACACTGGAGGGAACCCCACTGTTGGGCCTGATGTGATTCTGGTTGCTGCAGGTTTGTATAATAACACTAATCCCTATCCCATCACTTGGTGCTTACAGGCGATATAGTGGGGCCACAAGTGGGGCTTAGTGGGTATGCCACTCTCTCTGGGAGGGCAAATGTCATACCTACTACGCGTCGACCGTCTCCGAGAGATCCGGAGAAATTTTAGCTCCCTTTGCGTCTTTTCTACAGACAGACTGTTTCATTGAGAGTGATCCGAGAAGCTGTTTAACTTCACACCTATATGTCACTATTCTACCATCGCACTATTTGAAATCACGCTAAAATTATCGTTACTTTCTAAGAAAGAGAGATTAAAATTTTTTCATAAGATTTTTTTTATGCTCGAGGCGGCAGACGAGCATGTGTGATGCCTGATGCTAAGCAGTCGACACCGCCCATGGACACTCGCAGCTTTTAGGGTCGCTGCCGGCCTTTTAAATATGAATACGCTCGTTTCTTGAAGGTTTCCAAGTCGTAGCTGTTCGGAAAGACAGTCGCAGGAAGTCGGTTCCACAAAACCGAGTCGCGAGGCAAGGAGTTCCTCGTGTACGTCCCCGTAAAACGTACAGTCGAGGATCGCCAGCCATCGAGATGATACAAGAACATTGTTTTAATCCTTCAAATACATTTCTTGTTTCCAGATGGTACGAAATTAGCCTACGCCAACACCAGCCACAAGCAACCAGGGCAGGTGGAGATATCGGCTGCCCTAGTGGAGGGGAACTGGTACACTTATGGGGAGGAGTCCGTCGAGCCGGCATCAAGGACACAGCTCATGGACGTACTGAGAGACCTGAAGGCTTTGATGCTGAGGGCGCATTACCATTTTGATCAGGACGAGGTGAGGAAGTAAAGGTTTTTAACGTAGGTTTCCGAATAGGACCACCCAATCTCATACTGTAGGTGTCGTCTACGATAAAGACAATATCGGAAAACGGACAGGAGCGTTTACCTGGGTACAAATAGAGCCTACTGCGGTCACCAACCCGCATGCCAAGCGTGGTGACTGTGAAAAATCCGGAGGTCTATATTGTTAATGTCTGCAGGCCGATGACGATGACCGCTATCTCGTTACTGAAGGTCAAGACCTCTCTACAACTGTCTGCATTCATTCGCTACAGCTTTGTCATAGTGCAGCTCTAATTGGTTCATTGATGTACTTTGAGGTTTGGTCAGACCAGCGTTTCGAGCTCGGGTCTTCAGAAGGTACAATTTTCTATTGACGATCAAGCAAAATTGTAATACAAGTATTATTTTTTTTGTTTTGTTGTTTATTTCCCAAAAGTTTTTTTTTATGCAAGAGGCGGCAGACGAGCAAGTGAGATGTCTGATGGTAAGCAGTCGACACCGCCCATGGACACCCGCAACTCTAAACGAGTTTTGGGTCGCTGACGGCCTTTTAAATATGAATACGCTCGTTTCTTGAAGGTTCCCAAGTCATAGCTGTTCGGAAAGACTGTTGCAGGAAGTTGGTTCGACAAAACCGAGGCGCGAAGCATGAAGTTATTTTTTGTTTTCTTTATGTTATGTGTCCAAATAGACTTTTGTTTCCAGTCTATTCTATTCTACAAATCCATTAACTATGAAAAAAAGAACAAATATTAAAGGCAGCATTCCGTCTCCCAGGTGCGTCTCGAGGCGGCCGAGGTGCGCGGCGGCTCCGCTCAGCTCCCGCGCGAGGCGTGCGCGTGCCCGAGCGGCTACGGCGGCGCTCAGTGCGCGCGCTGCGCCTGGGACCACCTGCGCGTGGCGCACGCGCCGGGCGGCACGCCCAGCTTCGAGTGCGTGCCCTGCGCGTGCAACGGCCACGCGGCCTGCACGGCTGGTGAGTATCAGGTCTTTTAGATCGCAAACGGTTTTTTTAATTATTGAATGAATAATCCTTGGAGCACTGCTTCGGGCTTCGCCCTACGCAGGGCTCGACCTTCGGTCTCGCGGTACCCTAACCAAATGAAAGAAGAGAGGTAGGGCATGGCGAATCTTCGTTCAAATTGAGCCTATAGAATACAACAGTCAAATAACCTCCGAGTTGTGTTTGTGTCCGGAACTCGCGGGGAGTTAGCGTTGGGCCGGCATGACGGTGTCAACTGACAGGTACATGATCAGTTACTTGCCCGCTGTCACAGCGACTTGAGCTTCTCCTTCGCTTTCCACCAGATAAGCAGCCATTACGTCAAGCTACTATGAAAAAAAAAACAAAAAAATTACCTTTGTGGATACGTCACAGCCACTTTTTAGCGAAACTATACTGTTAATAAATGGGACCGGCCACGCGGCCTGCACTGCTGGTATCAGTATCAGGCCCTTTTAGGGTGCTTACATAAGGCTGGTTTCACAGCTGCCCGGGAGTCCCGTACGGGATGTTACTACGGGCGCCCAGAGCGGGAGCACACATGAGGAACTGGAACATCGTTTCACAGCGGCCAATGAGTAGGGTTTATGGAGCCTGTGGGGGTTACGGTTGGCTTGGCGAAAAGAAAATTACGTCCCATTTAATCATTGAGCGATTACACTGCGTTTTTATAAGTAAATAATACTAAAATCCTAATCCATGTTCTTTTTTTGTTTTCTTTAGTGGACGGCCCGTGTGGCGAGTGCCAACACAACACGACTGGACCTCACTGCGAGCGGTGTTTGCCAGGACATTACGGGAATCCGGTACAGGTAATACTAACCATTTTGAACAAGACAAGATTCCATGACGGCCTGCACGAATGGTTTTATTCCCTACTAGCTGTGCCGGCGGCGTCGCACGCGTGGATATCGCGTTTCAAAAATAACGGACTTCCATAAAATGGTACCTAAATTTTAAGTTAGACTTTTAGCAATACATTGGTGCAAACCGCATTTAATTCCATGCAGTAGTTTCCGCGTGATGCGCGATTAAACGTACAGATAAAAATTTCTCCCGTTTTCCCAACACTTCCCACTACTGCTCTGCTCCTATTGATTGTAGCGTGATGAAAAGTATACTATAACCTGCCCAGGAGTATGAAGAATAATCGTACCAAGTTTCGTTAAAATCCGTCCAGTAGTTTTTTTTTCTATAACGAACATACAGACAGACAGACAGACAAAAATTTTACTGATCGCATTTTTGGCATCAGTATCGATCACTAATCACCCCCTGATAGTTATTTTGAAAAAATATTTCATGTACAGAATTGACCTCTCTACAGATTTATTATAAGTATAGATTAAAAAGCCAACTTTATAGGAATGAACAATTGATTGTGTTGGATGGAAAGTAACCGACAGCTTTGTAGGTAATCTGGAAAGAAAATGTATAAGATTAATGGCCGTATTCACAAACGTTACTATGCGGCGCGGGAACGCACAGGTACGCAAAAACGTATAGGATTTTGGGCACTGTGCGTCCGCGCGTCGCATAGTAACGTTTGTGAATACGGCCTTAAGAAACTCATCAGAGCAATGATCAGTAATACCTATAGGATTGTTTTTTCTAAATAACTACGATCATAACCAGCGCGGCTTTGCCATTATCACCGGGCTGTTGGGAGAGCGGAAGGCTCTTACTCCTAGGAAAGTTAAGCAACACAGCTAAGGCCGCCCCCTAACCCTAGTGGGGCTCAAACCTCGGCTTTTGGCGTTGCTGCGGATGTTATTTTGAGGAAGTAATATTGTAAAATATACCTACTATTGCCTTATCTTGGGAGACGTTACACAAAGTATCGCGTCGTTTTAGCAAGCAGAATATTGTCAACAAACTGCGAAGCGCGATTTAACGAGTCTTAAGAGATAGTCCTTCGCGAGAAAAGGTCCTTCAAGTCGTATACATCATTATAATATAAATTCCTACTAACAACGGTTTCTTCTGCAGGGTGCATGCAAACCATGCGCGTGTCCTCTATTCCTGTCTTCTAACAACTTCAGCCCGAACTGCGCTTTGGCAAGTGCTGAAGGAGACGAGTTCGTCTGCACACAGTGTCCTGATGGGTATACTGGAGATCATTGTGAACAGTGAGTATGATTTCATTTATTAAAAAAAAAACATTAACTGAGATTTTATCAGTTTTAAATGAAAATCAATCACCAATTAGGCGCCATTTTTAAACATCAGCTTAATTTGTAGCACCATTTGGGCACCAATCTTTCTCATCCGTTTTTAGGGTTCCGTAGCCAAAATGGCAAAAACGGGACCCTTATTTATCATGGGCATTGATTTGAAAATGTTTTCATTGCGTGCTATGCACTACTTCTCTAAATGGTGCTGTCATTTCACCAAGTTACAGCACTATTGAATAGATCTTTTTAGTGTTCTGTGTCGATGTATCTTGATTAAAGGTAACATGTAAAGAATCCACAAAAGCGATTCGGAACACCAAAATTGTATCGTTAAAATTATAACGCTTAGTTACATTGGCATAATTATATGAATTTAAATTTGCTTCTCAATCTCTGGTCACTACAAAACAAAACCAATTGTTATATCTTTCGTAGACCTAACAGCCAAACTATGAAACTCCTTGCTGGAGAGAGAGAGGAGAGGTTCTACTCGAGATATTTAAATTCCCGTGTTTATGGCGAGAGTGAATCGGTTTTCACAGGGTGAGGACATTCCACTGTAGGCTTAGTATCAAGCGCAAAACCCAAGAAAACCCATTTACATTTTAAAGAAGTAACAAAAACACCTTTTGTTCTAGTTGCGATTTCGGCTACTGGGGCTCCCCTACAACCCCTGGTAGTAGCTGCCAGCCCTGCGCATGCGGCGGGTCGCCCTGCCACGCGGACACCGGCCTGTGTCTCACTTGCCCCCCTCACACAGAGGGCGCCAGGTGCGACCAGTGTGAGGTAAGCCGGTTAAAATAAGTACCATAATGATTGTAATCTTGTCGTGTGGTTTCCGGATTTAGTTGAATAGGACCACCTCATCCCATCCCGTGGTGTCGTAGAAGACGTCTAAGGGATTTCCAGGAAACAGACAGAAACGGGTACAAATAAATTTGAAAGCTTGCTAGGCGGGGCCTCTCGGCTCCATCTTTTTGCCTCGTGTTTTACACCCTGTTCCACTTCCAGCAGGGTTACTGGGCGGGGCCTATCGACTTCATCTTTTTGCCTCGTGTTTTGTACCCTGTTCCGCTTCCAGGAGGGTTACTGGGCGGGCCCTCTCGGCTCGGGCGGCGCGTGCGTGGCGTGCGCGTGCGGCGCGGGCGCGCTGGCGGCGGCGTGCGACGCGCGCTCGGGCGGCTGCGCCTGCCGCGAGGGCTGGGCGGGCCGCGCCTGCGACACCTGCGCAGAGGGACATGGAGGTGACTGGACACTTTATGAATAAGGCCATCGTCGATATAGATGTACTCGGACATCCGCAGATTCAGCCACTGTGATTGCCGGGTCTCTTTCGTGGGACCTGGGCTTGCCGCAGTCTACTTGTGGCGAGTCGATCAGCGGCAGCGAAACCGGCCAGCTCCCGATGAGATCGAAGCGCTAAGGGTGGCCATTGGCCTCATCTTAGAAGAATGGATTCACCCTCACGGTGGTGACGTAGGCGACGTGGTGGATTATGTAAATTAGGCGACAACCCGATCCTCTAAGAGGTTGCTCGGAGGAGACGGCAGAGCATGCGCTTCGGCAATGCTTTGCCAGGGGCAATGAGTGCTCCGTCCTTGTCACTGCCGCATAGGACATCAATCTGCAGCAACTCTTGGGGAGATGACTGCGTCGAAGGAGACCTGACAAGCGATGCTCGGTGATTTTACAGAAAGAGGCGGCGGAAAGAGAGCATGAGGCCGTGGTAGATGAGCCTGCTACCCCCCGACCCCTGGGCCGCAGAGCGCAAGTACCCTTACCCCTGGGTAAGGGTACTTGCGCTCTGCGGCCCAAGAGAGCCAACCGCTTATTACAAGCGGCATTACAATTACATATATGCGGAAATGTATGATGTGGAATAAAGAATTTACCCATTTCTTCGCCATCCACGTACCAGTAGAAATACCACTTGTAGTTTGTTCCAGTTCATAAAAAAACCGACCTAATACCCACTTCTCTCTCAAGGAGTAGCAGCGGGCTGTCCCCTCTGCCGCTGCGGCACAGCAGCTCTGAACAACGAGTGCGACGCCGACTCCGGCGCATGCGCGTGCGCGCCGGGCGCGGCGCCGCCCGCCTGCGACGCGTGCCTGCCCGACCACTACGGGATCGACGTCACCGGCTGCCTCGGTGAGTACTTAGTACGTAGTGGTTTCAGATAGATGGCGCTGTTTTGATGTTTATGAAGATGCAAAGACGACTTGTTACATTTTTTAAACATAGGTTCTTACTCAAACGTTTTAGTAGAAGTCATCCGTTTATGACATTTATTTACGGCCTATGTGATGTTGAAACAATAATCGCCGCCCATGGACGTCAGCAATGCCGAGGGCACAGCTTTGTCGCTCCCACAACTGCCTACCGTAAGGTAGAGCTATTTTTAATGGAATCACATTGAGAGAAGAACGCGTAGCGATCAAGAAACATAATTGTGTGATTGAAACGCGTGTGACCTGTGACCAGACGTGAAGGTTTCAGGTGAGTTGTACGTGTAAAGTAGGCATCGGCCATCTTGAATTGTTGTTTCTTTACTAAATTCTTTCAACTTTGAAGGGATGATTACGTTGTTACGGCTCTTAAAAATAAAATTGAACTATTTTTATCCTTCATACGTCAACGAAATTCTTTTTATACTTTCTTTTTATTTTTTGACATTTTCTTTTGGCTGCTAAACAATATGTTTGGCAACCCTTTGATAAATTTATTCATTCCGCTGCTGACACATTACATTTTGACCCACATAGTTATTGAAGAAAAACGTTTAATCTAAATGGTAGGAGACTTTAATCAAGATGAAGTTTTACCGTTTTATATCTATTCATTTCCTGACATAATAAACTTACCTACTTATTTTTTTTTACTTATTAAAGATAATGTTCATAATCAAATTAGTTACTTAGTCTGAACAGGCTATTTACCAAAACTTGGAGTCTAAGCGTCTTTAATATGTATTTTTAAGATAATATTAATCTTCAAATTAGTTACTTAGTCTGAACAGGCTATTTACCAGAACTTGGAGTCTAAGCGTCTTTTTTTAATGTGTTCTCATCGAATTAACAGCGTCAAAATGGTACAAATTAAGCTTATAGTACCTAACTAGGTACATTTTTTATAGTAAAATCACTTAACCGACAAAGTTATTTGATACACTGACTCAATCAGTCTTGTCATCAGGCTCCAAATTACAAGTCTTAATGCGATTTATAAGAAACGATTTATGAAATTGCCTTTTAAAAGACATGATTACAGCTTTGTAACTAGATTGAACGTTACCGTATTATTATGGACCATCTTTTTTATGAAGGAGGGTATTTTTAAGACTTAAATTGTCATGTAATGATGCATTTTATGCATAACTAGCTGTGCTCGCGACTTCGTCCGCGTAGAATAGTTATTTTTTGCCCTTTTTTTTACATTTTTCATTATTTCTTCGTTCCTAATAGTTGCATCGTGATGTTATATAGCCTAAAGCCTTCCTCGATAAATGGTCTATTCAACAGAAAAAGAATTTTTCAATTCGGACCAGTAGCTCCTGAGATTAGCGCGTTCAAACAAACAAACAAACTCTTCAGCTTTATAATATTAGTTAAGATTTCAAAATAAAATGTCCTATTTTCTGTATTCTGTATATAATACACAAAAATGGCTTTTTCACAATTCGCTTGATATCGTAGTTTACGATGAATCGCGCTTAAGCGCTCATCCAGAAAAACTGATTCAATGTCACCTTGAATACGGGAAGATTTGTATCTCTCCGGAAACAGAGACTCTGACAAGGAGTTCCATAGTTTTACAGTTCGTATTAGGAAAGTAGAAGCAAAACGCACTGAGAGAGTCATCGGGACTTGCAACATAAAGCTACATCCCTTTTGTCAATGATCATCATCATCTGCCTGCCACTACAGTTACTTGTCCGTTGTCGCAGCGACTTGGGCTTCTCTTTCGCTTTCCATCAGGCGTAGCGAAGCCATTATGTCGAGCTACTATAAAAAAAACCAGAGCAGAATTTCCAATGTATGCGGAAAGCCTTAGACGTAAACGCTATACACAGAGCGCCACCTAGGTCGTCATAAGAAGTGCTTAAAAATTCCGGCTCCGTTTATTTACTGCCAACATGCACTTAACCGTGCTGCAAGTAAATCTCGGGTAAACATGCATGCTAGGACGTGTTACCCGGGGCTAGGCAGTCTAGGCTAGACTTAGGGCTGTCCTAGTGCATCTAGGAGAATAAATGTGGGACAAGTAGGTGGATAAAAGCTGTATCAAAATAAATTTAGAAAGCGTTATAGATACATGAGAAAAACACAGTTTCGTCTATAAAAACAAAATTTTAATTCAGTGACGGATAAACAATGCAGATCACCCATCTCTACCCGTTTTGGACTGGAGACCCTTCGACCGAAAACGCGGCGTGGGACGCCCTCCAGCGAGGTGGACTGACGACATTATAAAAGTCGCAGGATGGAGCTGGATGCGGGCAGCTTGCGACCGGCCGTTGAGGAAGTCTTTGGGGGAGGCCTATGTCCTGCAGTGGATCCCTTACGGCTGAATATGATGATGATGATTATCATGATCTCTACCCGTGGGTGTATAAGGGTCGACTTTGTAACTTCGTAAGATTTCATCTCCTCAACCGGTGTTAAATCTTACAGGTCGGCTTAACGGTCTTATCTGACAAATTATTACTGAATTACTTGTCCGCTTCCCCTCCCTATAACGCCCTAAACAGAGGCCCGAACCCCATTACGTAGTAACTGTTTATTAATCTATGACTAAGGGCAGTCCTTAGCTATGTTGCTTAAATTTCCTAGGGGTTACCCGTTGTCTTTGTATGAAATATCGCTTATCAGGCGGGCCGTAAGCTTGTTTTCACCCTAGTGATATAAAAAAATTTGGACGTAGTTTTCGCGTTAGTCGGTGTACGGTGAAGTATTGCGTCGCGTCGAGTCGCGTTTAGGGGTGAGAGCATTCCGCTCCCCCAACAGTCCGGTGATGATGACAAGGCTGCCCTGGCCATCATCGTAGTCATTTAGAAAAAAAGCGTCGCGTCATATCGCTACAAGTAGCATCGCGTCGCTGATCTAAGACAATGCGAAAGAATCTCTCTCCCCCGCAGTTCGATGATATCCACAAAACCGGTGCTGTGTGGTGTCCTGTCCCAAACTCATATCCCCAACATCCCTACCCGCCAAACGCCCCGCAATTTACCCAACGCGGCTACAAGCCTTAATTCGCGTCGACCCACCGCAGCGATCGGCCCCCGCGGCCACAAACCCATCACAGCATACATCCCCCCTTTGTGTCGACGCGATATCGAGAGCTACCCGGAAAACCGGCAGTGTACATCATCTAAATTGTTTACGCCACTGTCACGCGTTAGCTTGAGGTAACAAATCATAGGGCGCGTAGAATTATGACGTCATGGCGTACTGGAGTATGGGGATTATCGCAAGAGTGGTAATTTGACGGGAATCTTCATGGGATGTCTTTAACAGTGTAGTTTCGTCGTCACCGCTCAGTAGATAGATCCTCTCGGCATGTGCTGTGTCAAAAGAAAGCAGAATACGACATTGGACGATGGAATAAGAAGATTATTGAATGCAGATTTGAGCGGTAGCTGGGAGTAGTTTCTCGATCCAGTGACGCTGTTGCCCAAGGAGCAGTTTGCTTCGTGCTGTTGCCCCTCATCGGCCTATGATATGTATTTAGCTACGCCTTCAATCGTGATATTAATACCGCCACCTGTCGGTTGCCAGAGCCTCGTCTGTTAAATAACAGCTTAAACATCAGCTGTTCCCTTAATTCACTGCGGGCAGGTGCGTTTTTCAGCAAAAAGTTTTATTTTTATAGTAGCTCGACATAATGGCTTCACTACACCTGATAGAAATCGAAAGAGAAGCCCGAGTCGCTGTGACAACGGGCAAGTAACTGGTCAGTTCTAATAGTAATCTAAGTAAGTTTATCAGTTGTCTAGTACCCATAGTACAAGCTTCGGCTTAGTTTGGGGCTAGGTGGCGCTGTGTGGCCCAGCGTGGCATGTCTTGGATTATTATTATTATTATACCTGTCAGTTGCCACCGCATGCCGGCCCAACCCCAACCCCCCACGAGCTCCGGAAATCCTACTCACCGACAGGAACATGACCCGGAGGTCATTTGGCTGCAGTATTCTATAGGGTGGAGGTTCTTTCCCGGACGGGCAGCTCAATTCGAGCGAAGATTCGCTATGCCCTACCTCTCCTAAAAGTGGTTTTCTCACATCCCCTTATTTATTCGGTTTCCATAAATCAGTTCTCTTGACGAGTACTAAATTCCCATCACTAGCGTCTAATTTATAGCGATAGCTTACTGAGTCGCTCCTAGAACTAGTTCTTATGTTAATTCGACGCTTTGTAGGCGTCACATGTGTAAATAAGGCTTATACGAAAATTTATAGGGAACTGTTTGTTTATATTAGAATTGTATTAGCATTCGAATTGCTTTTTATAAAGGCTTTCGTTGGAATTAGATAGTGGCGAGTTAGCTATTGTTGCGGAAGAGAATGCGTTAGCAATACTGGCAGGAATCTACACAATATAGGTAGATGTATATGATTCATTGAACAAAATGTATACATTTAGAGAAAAGGTGATCTTCTTCTTAGCGTGTCGATGGCAATCTAAATAGTCTGACCAGTGTTCAGCCACACGAACCGCATCTCCTGTGACTAACATTAGCCCGTCGCGTGTGCAGGAGAAAGGGCATGCCGGGCAGGATGTAAGGTGAGCCATGGTTTGGGGGGTTGGAACCACAAACGCAAGCTAGGTCAGACTCGTCCGTAAATCCCCATCTGCACCTGTTTTCCTTACTTCAGCCGACCTGAGTTCGGAGTCTGTTTAAGGACCTCCACGTGGACCAAGGAAGTTTGCGGTCACAGAGAAAAGATGATGCCGACATCTTACTGTACAATCTAAGCGGTATTATCTCTAGTAAGCGATCTTTTTCAGACAACTTTTAAGTAAAGGAAGTGTAATTTTCTGAAGACTTCAATATGTACGAGTATAACTGAAAAACTTCAATATGTATATCCAAGTATATTCGGCTTATTTTTCTTCTTTTTAACCGACTTCGAAAAAAGGAGGAGGTTCTCAATTCGTCTGTATGTATAATATTTTTTTTTTTTTTTTTTATGTATGTTCACCGATTATTCCGTCAATTATGGATGGATTTCAAAATTTTTTTTTTTGTTCGACAGAGGACACTTCCGAGGTGGTCCCATTATCACCAAGTCAGGATCTGATGATGGGATCCTGGAGAAATTGAGGGCAACAACCGAAAATTGTATGCTCATATGGTGTTATTGTTACGTTATCATATTCTACTCAGGTATATGCTTCCGGGCGTCAACATCTGCTGCTGATGATGAAGCCATAGAACTCCTTAACGGTTAGGAGTTAGGGGACAGTACTGACATTGGTCGATAGGAACTAGGTAGTAGTATGTACTTATGCAGGGCTGATAGGGAAGGTGATTTGGCAAGTGGTTTGCTTGATTCTAGATCACAAAGTCTTCACTTGACTTAAAGCAAAATTTTTCATTCCTAAGTAAAACTCTTAAGGACATTAATTAGCCCTTATTCAAGGTCACAGCACATTAACGCAACTAAAAATAGAGAAATAAAATTATTTTTTTAAAAAAATTAAACCGACTTCAAAAAAAAAAACACAAACGACCAAAACTAAAAAGCGATAAATAACGTAAGTAATTCTATCCTTAATACATAATTATTTAAATATTACAATTATCACTTATTTTTGAAGTCGGTGCCAGCCAAACAAATAAATGTATCTACATTGTTGAGGGGATTTGCCGGCCGCGCGCGTCATACAACAACAGTCTACGTTAGGTACCTAGAGACTGGCACCGACTTCAAAAATAAGTGATAATTGTAATATTTAAATAATTATGTATTAAGGATAGAATTACTTACGTTATTTATCGCTTTTTAGTTTTGGTCGTTTGTGTTTTTTTTTTGAAGTCGGTTTAATTTTTTTTAATTAAATCTCTCTATCTTGTTTAGTGGGGATCGAACCCACGACCCTTGGTTCAGACAACTGCGCTACCGGGCGCGTCAATTCTTCCATATTCAGCTTAGATTACGATAACCGACAATATTACCGTTAAATCAATAGACATGTTTATTTGTTCCTTGCGCGTGCGCATATCAATCGTCTCTAAATAGACCTACGAGGAATCACGATCACATTTAGATCTATCTGCCATACAAACTAACAGCAAACAAACAAACAGATCGAGTCGGAATCGTATATCGATCGCATTAAATACATTGATATAAATACGTACACTGGCAGACATTTTATTGAGCCATCCAAAAAGGTATTTTATTATAGTTTGGGCACACAGACCTAAGGGCATATAAGACCTATTCACATCTAATACGCTTACTGAACTAATTTTCTTGGGCTAGTTTTTACTGCGCACGCACGTGCACATTCAAACAGACGAACAGCCCGTTCACATGCTTGTGCTTGTGTTTGTGCCCGTTGAATGTCGTATTGAACGCGAGCGTGTAAACGCGGCATAAGTGCTTGTCTCAAGTCTACATGAATGAAGACATATTTCAGTGAACCGTCCGCTTCCACATCGTTTAAAATTAAAACCTACGGTAGACTTAAAAATATCCATATCGCATCAGCTGCGCTAGCATAATCTAACCCTTTTCAAACAAAAAAAACCTTCAGCCTTACACTAATAAACCACCGGACTCTACACCGCCGCTTAATTACTCCACCGGTGGAGCATAACTTGTTTAGTGTATCCCCCGGGAATTGGCTGGCAGTGTACACGCCGTGTGTTTATTCTGATCGGCAATAAAGCAAATAAGAGCCGGTTACGCCGCGGTGGGCCGCGCCTCACACCTCACTTGCAACACAGATATAAGTGTATGCCACTGAGTGTTTAGTTAATTATTGTAATGAGGGAAATTCAATATAGTCGGTGCCCTTTCCATAGTCGGCTTATGTATCTATTTTTTAGGTAGATCAATAAACCTTGACTTACAATTAATGAAAGAGCGACGCGTTATTTAGACTGCAGACACCGTTTGATGTGATCATGTGAAATTGAAAGCATCGCTAATTTAAATTTGGAAGTTTTAGAATGTAACAATTTTGAGCACAATGTAGATAAAGAAGCCTACAAGATCTTTATAAATAACTATTATTTGGCTTTTCACTCTTCGTAGTCATCATGGGATCCCATGAATAGAACCTCACGGTATCTAGCCATTTGGTCTGTTGAAGTCACTAGTTCATTCATGCAACCGACGACCGAGTTCCCCAAAAAAGCTGAAAGCGAGACACATTACTCCGAAAATTTATCGTTTCTATTATTTATAGGACTTCTCAAGTGAATCTATTTATTCATTTAATCTTTTTGCACATAAAACAATCCACGAAAGGCGTAATGTACTTAATACTAACTAGGCATTCTGTACCAATCAACCATAGGGTGTAAGAAAAAGTATCACAGGTACCACAAACATATACATATATTAAGATAGACATAACGATCTAAGTACAAAACATTGTTCGGCATTGCCCTCACCGTGCTCTCGACAGAGTTTTGCAAGTCCATTATTAATAGCTTCACCATAGGCCCGTGTTGAAATAACTGCGCGGGCGCAGCTGCGCAGCACAACGCTTTCAGTGTTTGGGCTCTGGCGAGTGTTCCGACCCGCTGTTTGTGTTATACCTAAATATGGCCACTCCGTGATGATATTTATCTTCCGGGTGCAGTAAAAGTGCAAGGAACTGCGCTAATTTTAACGCTATCCTATACTACGGCCATTTTAAAAGTACTGGTTGTATGTGATCGGACCACACATGTTGCGTGAAAAGTTTATAGAAAATATTTTACATTAGTATCATACGAGCCTACTACGGTCACTGCCTGCCTGCCAAGCAGTCACCATGTTGTGTTCCACTGGCAGATGATGATGACAAACCGTTTTGGCTATCATCATCAGTTAGGAAGAAACGGTATCACAAGCCTTGGAAAAATAATCTGCGGGCTACTTTTGTAGTGATAAGTGTCATGAAAGTGGTTTCTGCCAAGTTTCCGACTCCGGACGGCAACGTTTTTTTAACACCACATTGTTACTTCGCCCCAATGAGTGTATCGCGCTCCCGCCCTCACCACTCGCGCCTAGGAGAGGCCCAGAAGCCATACAAAAGCCAGTTAATGATTTCATTTTAGAGGGGGCCATGAAACACCATGCTCCCACACTCTCACACCTCTCAACATGGGGCATACCCACTAAACCACCCCGTGTTGCCAGAAAAAGAAAGAAAGAAAAGAAAATGTTTATTAGGTAACACGAACGACTTAATACTAATTACAGCACGGTTAAATACAAAGGTGTACCTAAAAGGTCTCCGCTCAGCATATGTCGCTGCTCAGATGAGCGCTGGGTAGGGTTTAGTATAAGCCAGTGGGCAACAAGCGGACACGGGTAGCGCCGAAGCACACGGCCGCATCCCCCAGTCAGTATAACCATAATATTTTAATGACTAATAGTATCATAGCGTCCATTATGAATCGATACGGGCGGTGTTATAGCGGGGGTTGGGTCGTAAACGTTTAACGGCGTATTATTAGCGAGGCGAGGTGCGCAGGAGTGGCGCGTCGCGGCGTCTGCGCCGCCTGTCGCGCGACGCACTGTCTGCCGGCGCTGTAAAGGTGCTCACGAACCAACTTTTTTTTTATAGTAGCTCGACATAATGGCTTCCCTACTGGCCTGATGGAAAGCGAAAGAGAAGCCCAAGTCGCTGTGACAACTGGCAACTAACTGGTCAATTACCTGTCAGTTGCCACTGCCATGCCGGCCCAACCCTAACCCCCCATCCGGAAACCATACTCACCGGCAGAAACACGACCCGGACTGTTGGTACATCAGGAAAGTGGTCAACATGCTGTGCCATTAAACAAAAACATAGTACATAATTGCCAGTAGGCAAGATCAAAGGGTCAATCACCAACATCATCATCAGCCTATCGCAGTCCACTGCTGGACATGGGCCTCTCCAGTGGTTCGCCACTTTGGGCAAAGAAGACAGACATTTGTTATCAAAACGCGAACCACAATCAAAAACGTACATACTACAAGCTTGGGACTAGACTTAATTAGCAAGTCAGACTTTAATTTTATAAATTCGTCAATGGGATAGAAGCCATGCTATTCTAGCCATTTACTTTAACTTTGGTCAATGATATTTCTTTTAATGTCAGGCAATTTATTAATTAAAGCTATACTCGTAGACCTAAACACATTTATTTGAAACCGCTTTCTTTCTGATGTGTGTAATATAACTGATGGGTTTACTTTTTTAATGTTTCTTTAGAACACATCACTCGCTTTTGCGCACCGCACAAAGTACAAGCCTTTTGGTAATTCTATACAAAGGTAATTATCTCCAGTATGTCATCATCTTATCAGCCTTACGCAGTCCACTGCTGGTCATAGTCCTCTCAAATTTTCAAAATGTAAAGGCACGTTTTACGTAGTCATTGTAGCCCATCGCCACCTTTCTGTCCCAACTCTAAATCTGTCGCTTCTCAGCCGAGAGCGCGCCAAAGGGCCCGACCGTCGCACGCGCATGCGACGCGTGGGCGACCGTTTACGATCCCGACGCGAGATCCCGCTCGATTAGCGTGTTATGTGCCATTCAATAAACTGGACTATCTGTCATGAACCTTTCACATCGTAAAGATATCGTATATATATATATATATATATATATTATAATGATTAGACATAATTTAGTTAAGTAGGTCTGTTTTTAAAAGTTTTTTAAAACTTGAACTTGTGAGTATGGGGAAATCTTGGGATTTTCTTCGCTTTAGACTTTAGAGCATTGAAATATTTTTTAATTGTTCAAAAGATTTTAATTCTTATAATTTACATTTTTTTTTTATAGTGGCTCGACATAATGGCTTCCCTACACCTGATGGAAAGCGAAAGAGAAGCCCAAGTCGCTGTGACAACATATATCTTTTTCACAAATAAATTAAGGTACAAATAAATGCCATGCGTGTTGACTGGGGCAAATCCCCGAGGAGGCTTATGTCTAGCTGTTGCTATCTGCTGGACGTCGATGACTTCAAGGTGTATTTTTTGCAAAAAAACGTGCACTCTTTTCTCTTTCACTCTCATAAGCAAAGGAGACGACATTATGACATGGTCGGGGAGGTAAACACTGCTGTCCGTTTCCTGATATTCCCTTTATCATCTTCTACGACACCCTCGGGATGACATGTGGTGGTCCTATTCCAAATACGAAACCACACAGTCAGCTGTCTCAAGTATCTTACTCAAAGTTACTTACGGACGATCGAAAACCCATGATATCTTCTATCTATACATATAATAAAAATGTAACGAATCTGTACATGGAAGATATATGTGAAAGAATATTATGGGAGGCCTTTATTAATGCAATATGCAACCCAAAACAATGATTTTTGGAATTTTTGTCTGTTTGTCGGTTTGTCGGTTTGTCTGTTTGTCTGTATGTTTGTGCACGCTAATCTCAGAAACCGCGTATCCGATTAAGATGCGGTTCACTAATATATTGCTGGAAGCTTCCCTTAACATTTAGTGTTTGTTTCATGTTAATCGGTCCATAAATAAAAAAGTTACGCCGATTTAACTAATCACGTCGAGCCTGCTGTACGTTTGCGCGGGTATATAAAGCGCGCCGAGATCTGCGCCGCGCCGCTGCCAGCTGCCAGGCACTGGGGGTCATTAAAATCACTACCCAAGAAACTATTCCACGCGGACGAAGTCGCTGGCACAGCTAGTATGTAGATATGTCGCTTTGTGTGATCCGACCACGCTCCTCCGATGCAAAGTATGTAGTTCTGAATGGATACCTCGTAACCAGATATGGTCACCTCTAACTAGGCTAATCTGATAACAGAGGTTTGAAACTGGATCTGTGTTGTCATAGTTGAAAAATATTCTGACCGCATAAAGGTTATTGAAAAAGAAATTGTAACTGTAAATATAAGTTTGTAAAGGCTGGTTTAACATGAGTTGAGATCTTTGCTCCTAATGATAGTAGGGCAATGAATAATTGTACCAAGTTTCGTTAAAATCCGTTTAGTAGTTTTTGTTTCTATATGGACCATACAGACAGACAAAAATTTTACTGATTGCATTTTGGCATCAGTATCGGTCACTCATCACCCCCTGATAGTTATTTTGAAAATATATTTCATGTACAGAATTGACCCCTACACAGATTTATTATAAGTATAGAAGTTATAGAAGAAGATTGTTTTTCTATTTTATTTCTAAAAGACACTACTACTTTTATAGTGCACTGATAAATGAGATACGATGTATTTAAGATGGTTTGCTAAAGAAAACGTAATTAATTTTATCTTTTAAATAAACTAACAGGCGCTACATATAACCGGGAGTACGGCAAGGAGTTATGAGGTTTAAATGTAACGGCGCAATGATTGAGGATCGCTCCGGGAACAGGGTTCGATGTCCAGGCGGGTAAGCGTTGGATTTGCATATCTGCTGAGAGACTATCTGCACTATTTATTAATAGGAATGATGTCTTAGCAAAAGAGGTTTAGTCGGACTTATAAAAATTGAAGAAAGGTACTCAAGAACTTTCTTTTTTGGAACTCTTTAAGAGATCAGCTATCCTATGACATAGAGGATTCAGGGACGCTTTTAAAGCGTCCCTGAATCAACAAAAATTAAAACATTATTAGAATGTCACCTACAATAATCATCATCATTAGCCAGCAATCGTCCACTGTTGGACATAAGCCCCAATGTCATTGGGATTTGCCTTAGTCTCCTACAATCATAAAATGCCATAATTGGTTATTATTGTGGCAGTAAACTGAAGCACGTGTTGTCATCACAACAGAACTTACATTTGCTTTTTTTTTCATAAATGGTCCTTCGAGCTGGATATCACCAAACGCCTTAAGGATTGGTCGCTTTAATCGAACGTGTTTTCGTCAGTTTCCACGAAAGCTAGTTCGCGAAGTAATTTACATCCCAACTGCTATCAAAAGCTGGGTGTTAGTGGAAACTGAGCCTTGTTGAGAGGCAATAAGAGGCGATGGATGTGGCCGTAAGCGACCACCCGCGCGTTTTTATCATCCGTTATCAGGAGCAATCTTTAGATCCGAGCGCGGCCTAATTAGTGGACTCGCGTGCCGGTCTGTGGGCCGCTAAGATGGCGCTGGGCGCCTGTTGAGATGGCCAGAGTTGTAGCTCAGATAAGTGAGTCAATTGTCTTACCTTACTGTGGGAGACGGTGAAGATCCGAAAGGACTCTCTTCAAAAACAAGTGACTGTCAAACAGTGACATTCAATAAAACGAAAAAATTAGAATTTCATATTTTTTATTCCACTTTTCGATTTGACTGGTGTTCATAATTTAAAGTAACAATTGATCTTTTAAGAAGGTAATTGCAAATAACTGCTTATGTTAACTTCTACTCGTAAATGTTGCCTACTCGTAATTATGCTCCTCGTAATTATGCTAAAGCCTAATAGATTTAATATAATTAAGGTTTAACAAACTGATAAATTTAATTTCAATCAGGTCATTAACAGCGTAATAAAAATATTCAGCCATTATTTTTTATCCCTCAGCTAACAGCAAATTATTTCTAATAATGTAGGCCAAACTATTGTGCAATCACAAGTATGATACTTATTAAAAGCGTTATACCAAACACATAAACCAAATTATAATGATTAGTCCCAAGTTTTGCATTTATTTATACTTTTCCATACTAAAGTTTCAATTAAATTAGCACCATCTCACAAGTGAGTAAACTGACTCTATACTAAAGTTCCAAGTTTCGATTTCAATATTACTTCTACGTCATCATTCTAGTGCTTTAACTAGGTAAGTATTTTTGGTCATATAGAACCACATGCCATGTCCGATCACCCAACCTCCTCCCAGCGGCATCTTACGGTCCCAGGAGCGGCCGAGCCAGTCCGCGGGCCAGTCCGAGCCTAGTCGCCGCCGACCAACGCGCCCGTGCGCACGCGACCGCTCACACCAACGGACCTACCCTCGAAACAAAATACGTTCATCGTACTCAACAACGCTGTTTTGAAGTATCGCAAAACGCGTGTCTGTGTGAAAGATAAAAAGTTGTGACAGTCATTTGTGTCAAAACTGTGGTTTAATTGTGTGTTCAGTGAAGTTTTTCAAAAAGTTCGTACCTACGCTCGACAAGTTTTTGAAACTAATGAAAATTGGTGAAACAGAAAATGAATTTATGGTCTCATAGAACCTAATGCAGATATAATTACCGAAGTGTACTTTGTTCAGTTCGTAAAGAGTTAACGTTTTGTTCGGTCATCGAAATTCGATGCGAAACATACGATCTATAACATTTGGATGACTATGAAAAACTAACATCGGACGTAAGTTATTCATGGTAATTTTGAAAGTGTGTGTACAGGATCTGTAAAAGTTGAAAAACTTTAATTTTAACTTCAAATAGTTTATAATCAACAAAGTTTTCTTTCATAAAATGGATCAAGAATAAAAGACGATTTTCAAAGTTTCAATGAGTGCGCTAATGATATTAGTGATGGACGATGGATAGATAAATTAGTCAGTATGCATTGGTGTGTTCTGGTTACGGCAATGGCCGTTATATCCGCCACTATGGCCGGGTCTGGCCCTCGGCGGTGCGCCGGCAGGGTGGCCAGGGAGCGCCTGAAGGCTGCCGAGAAGATCAGGGATAAGAGATACTACCTGCTCTGCTGCGCACCGGCCTGTGCTCCTCAGAGGAGACGAAGACCTCCCCCCTCGGTATCACGCTACCAGCCCTACCACAAGACGTGGTACGGATTGAAATATGGTATGTAATTTTAGTACATAATCTTAGAAACCTATTCATAATGCTTGGACAACTTAATCGAATCACACAAATCTAACTTGAAACAGCATTCAAGTTGTATTTTCAATCCAATACTGGTCAGGAATGGAATAAAAGTTGCGTATTACGAAGTAGGGCAAATATTAAACTTGGTTTTATCAGTAATCTTAAGAAATTCGATAGCATTTAAATAAATCTTTCGTCAAATAAATCTAAAACAATAAGTTAGAAACTTAACAAGTTAATGATAAACACTTTTCAGTTATTAAATTACGTAAACTTATATTTGCCAAGGCGTTTTTGCCGTGTCGGTAATGAGTAATCGGAAATCAATAGGCATACAGATATGCTTAAAGCGTTGTATGCAAATGATACGGACGATAACAAACGAACCGTAGGTATGTAACTTAACAATGTTGGAACAAAAACCTTTTAAAACCAAGGTCGAAGATAAACGAGGAGGCCCGCTATCAAACGTCACGGTACACGCTCCTGAGGCGCTCCAGGAAATCCTTGGAACACAAAGCAAACATGCAATATTCATCCATCAACATTTGCAGTCAGTCACCGTCTCATGAATACGCCGATGCGCTCCCATTCAAATTTTATGCAAATTGCGAGAAAATTATAGTCACATTGTGAGACGGTACCGCAACTCGTCCAAAAATCCAGATCGTGACCTTTACTTGATCGGGGCCGGTACTTCCGCGCGTCCGATCCCGCGCAGGCGCAGGTTATCGGGGGTCGATGACCCCGCGATATTTGTATCGTTGCCAAATATCCCCCCATTCATGCCGCTGATAAACTGTCAGCTAGCCAGTTCTAGTCTATCGGGGTTATTGGGACGGATTTGTAGATAACGTCTCCTTGTCTCTCTGAATCATTTATTTGGCTGTCTCGACGCAATGTCTCTATCCATTTAAAAACTTGTTCTATCCGCTGGATTCATTTTAATCGTAGTCTTATTGCAAACGGACGAGTGCATCTAATTCTCTTCGCATAAATCAGTATTTTATTTTTCCTGTGTGCTTTTATTTGCTCTGCTACTAACACTTAATCCTTTGTTCTTGTAGAGTTTTATACATGCAACCACCTGCTAGTTTGGATTTCTTTTATTTTGTTTTATTATGACTCGTTTCTTATAGGCAAGATTCTATTCGTTGTTCAAAATGATTTACACTTGGGTTAACTACAGCATGTTATTAATATTTTTTAAATGCCATTACACTTACATAAAATATATTCTTATTTGTTTGTTAGAACATATTGCTTTTAAAGTACGGCAGTTTCATATTCTATGATTAAATATCGTTGTTAATTTTTGTTTACTTATTTTATTTTCTTGCAGTTTCTTTAAAGTGAAACTGAACTTAAAGTGAACAAGTAAAGAAACGATACAGAAAAACTATAAAACCTCTGATACCCCAAATTAAATTCAAATTCAAATATTTTATTTGCATACATACACATATTATATTTGTTATTAAAGGATTATTAACTTTGATGTTAATGGATTAACGTAGATATTATCTTTGGTTTTGTTACAAATCAAAAGGATAATGACAACCGATCTAGATTTACTTTTATTATTAAAAATATTTTTTCACCTTAATTAGACGCACGAATATAGTGTTAAGTAATGATTTATCAATGGGTTAAAATTTGACACCATTTTTTTTTATAGGGGAATCCATTATAGATACTACATTCCTACAACATTTCAAATATTGCGCTTTTTCATTATAATGATATGCATAAATTTTAATTTCTTACCTACTGTGGATTGTCTTATATGATGGCTTTATTACCTTAAGGAGGTCTTGAAATTCCATTGTTAACATTCCTCATCCTATTCTGCAAACATTTTCGCGAAACATAAGATTGCTATCATTATGGGCGTCCTAAATTCTTCAATGTAAATCGATATCTTGTTTTGTTCCGTTCCTTTGTAGCCGCGTACATATCTTGGGATGGTCGAGATGCCTCGTGTGTAGTCGACTTGGGCTAATCAATCATACAAATGAGATGATCAATCTTAGAGCGGGAGAGGCGAATCCCGCACAATGCAGACGTAATACGACTACCATCTGTTGCTATAATGGGGGTGTCGTAAAAATTACACTTTGTAGCAATGGCCATGACCGTTTGGAATATGAGGAGGGAACGGTGACGGACTGAAAGGAGATGGCAGTGTTTCGATAAAACTGTCGAGATTTATCTATGGTTTCGGAAATCTCAGTAAAACCTATCGCGTATCTACGAGTATGAATATGTACTTTTATCTAAAGTTTTTCTTGCTATTTTGACGCTCCATCCCCATATCCATACATACAACTTTATAATTGCTAATGATAATTTCTCGTAATTATTTTTAAGCGCATAGAATATTTTTTATATTATTTTATTCATAATTATATTTGTTTTGGCCATGACTACGACTTTCACGATTCTTTTGACATGTCTTTTTACTGGTTAAAATCCGGTGTCGATCTCATTATTATAATAACTAGTACTGTCTGTGTTGTGTTAGAATAAATGTCAGTCCATTGATGACTGAAAGAAATCTCTCTCTCATGATGTATTTTCGTTAGAGAGATTATAATTTTATTGTTTTGTTAAACTTAGAAGCTCAAGTGACTATTCAAAAAAGGGCTCTAATAGCCCATTTTGTTTTTAAATATCCACTTAAACTTTGACATTCGGTGTTATTTTAGTAACTATTAGTAGTTTTCTAGTAGTAAGGGTCTCGGCTTTAAATATTCTTAATACTCCACTTAAGGAAAAGTGGCTACTGTTGAAAATGGCTTTCAAATCAATGTGAAAATTTTCACCCCTTTAATCCGCATCTGCTATCTTGATACCGCGTCAGTAATTAGCATCTTTTATTTCAATATCGAATGCTAATCTAGCCTGTCGATGCCGGCCGCATAATATTGTCATCATGTTACCGCAACTCGATAACGCCGTAATCACAGTGAGCTCTCAATCCGAGGAGGCGTTCATCAATCAGGGTTGTGTCGTTGAGGAGATTGGTCAAACGGTAATTGTTTATCTTGCATCTATTGTGAGCTAATTAAAGGTCCTGGGGCCCTACTACAAAAAACGAAAACGATCGTTCGTTGAACGGATCGCGTATTTTTGCCCCATAAATCCCTCTCAGTTGTCCCTCCCGTGTTCTAATATATCAATTAAATTGTTGAAAATCGACGTTGACGAATTTTAGTTCGTATATTCGAGGACGGGAGGGACAAATGGGTAGGATTTATGGTGCAAAGTAGTTTTTTGTAGTAGGTAGGGCCTCTGTGCTAAATGTTTAACAAAATACCGCAAAATATTGTTGATCTACCTATACATAGATTTAAATCTCGCATTAAGTCCATTTTAATGTCAAAAGGTTATTATTAAGTACACGACTATATGGATGACAATATTACATGGACATGATAGTCTGCTCGCTTGCGCTTTTTAAAACGATATTATTGTATTTTATATTTTAAAAAAGGCTAACTGTTGAGTTTCTTGCGGCACTTCTTCTCAGCAGGTTACACGTCGAAGTGACGTAGGAAAAAAGTTTGACGTGCAAAAGTATCAGGTACTAGTACTAGTAATCTATTTGCAGAAATAAACTATTTTATTTTTATTTATTATTTTAAACCACCAGCTCGACCCGTTTGACATAACATGGACGGATATTTTATGATAGCAATCTGCAGATACAGAACAGAAATTACCAAATATTTCTGTTGTCTGGAGAAAGTTTACTAGTTAGATGAAGTACTACTCGTATAGAAAGAAGTATTTCATAACTTAAGGAATAAAGTTTAATACAAAACGCTTTGAATATTTGCGTATCTATATTACGCACAATTTCAGAATCTCAATAGTTTGATAGATTTAGGGGATAAGTCAATCAAACCATTGAGATTCTTATCTCAATGGTGTGATAATCGTGGCACGATTTTTCTTTGGTACGGCTCCTATTTTAAGGCTTTTTTTCTTTTAGGCTAAAGCCGGAATCTGGTCTAACTAGGCCTAAACAGGTCTAACCAGGCCATAATCTATGTTGTCCTAACTTTCCTCGGATGAGAGCCTCCCACTTCCCCGCAGTTCTCTACTACCGGACCTTTATTGCGGACCAGCCCGGACAAGGACACCTTAGCTATCATCGTAGTCACTTTGATCAAAAATCGGGAGTATATCTCTCCTTAAGCCACTCTGCCGTCTTTCCCTCAGACAGCGCCCGCGTCACGACTCACTATTGAGTATCGTATCGATTTGTTCCGATCTCGTTCACGAATCGGACGTGGTCAAACAATCGCGGCGCGTTAAATCAATAACGTATAAAGAGCCGATTCAGAGAGGCTGCCGACCTCTGAGGAGGTCTAGGATTCATCCTCGTCTTATTCTGTTGTCTGTGCAATCAGCAGCATTGTTGTAACTCCAAAGTATTAAGTGCTAGTACTAGGATTATGTACTTCCATGTGTAACTCCTACTCCTAATTATATGTAGTTTACTATCCATTTGTTTCGTCGCTTTCAAAGGTTCTTCGGGGTACATTAACCTAACCTAACCAAGTTCAAATCTATAAGTAGGTACCTACCAGCGAATTTTATTACACAATTGGGCCTGTTGGATCATCGGGAATGTTCACAATGCCTATTTCCGCTTGGATTCGAAAACTTTAAATAAACAATTCGAATCCAAATTAGACATTTAGTTCTACTAAGGCTTAGTGAACTTTGAATTACCTAAAGTATTGCGAAAAGGTTTAAAAAAAAACAGTGTGGTGAATGCGTATGTACAGTTTTGCCACTGGATAGTACCATAGAATGTTCGATTTTATGCCAGGTGCGTTTCAACCCTCAGGGCTCGTTAAACACGTTAACTGACATGCGGGTCTAAGGTGACAATCGAATAATACTTTTTCTTTTGTGTCTGGTTTTACGGCAGTCAAAAGCATAAGAAGAAGCGGGGTTTCGTTAATCGCACAACGCGTATTGCTTATAAAACTGCTTCTTCTTGAACGCCTTCATAGTCCGCCATATGTTTGTACTTTTGACGGCCCGCTTCTGGCACCGCAGAGCGTGACGCCTCACCTCTTCTAATGAGGCCGTAACGTTTAAATTTTTAAAAGAGGAAAATGCATTAGGCTCCTTCACCCCGCCTCTGTCGTGAGACTCAAACCTACATTGGGACAGCATACTTACCCACTAAACCCTCCTTTGTCGCCAGTCGACAGCAATTTGCAGAGATTCGAATAGCGCCGAAGCATAGTACGGCCGCATCCCAGCCTAACCATGCCATGCCTTATATATCAATCTCTTTTCGGCTTTCACTAACACGTACAAACTTAAGACTCACTGACCTATTGTTACAATGGCTTCAAAACAAAAAGGTACGCTGATGAATAGTTTCGGAGCGACATCGGCGAATGGCGACGTGAATGATCGTCGCGCGCGCATGATCGATAGCCGTGTTTGTACCGACGCGAACTATTTGTGGACTGGGGACTGCCGGCGCTGTTGTGCAAAAGTGTTGATGTTATCTGGTAGATATGAGCTTGTTGATAGTAAAATTTGGTAATTAAAAGGTAAATTAAAACAGTACTTTAACAAGTTGAGCGCCGTGTGTATCCTTTTTAAATAAATAAATAAACCATGACATGCCCAAAGCTTGTACCACAGCTTGCACTTATAGGTACTAGACAATTGATAAACTTACTTAGATACATTGTTTTTTGTAAATAAATAACACCCAGACCAATAGAAACAGACATGTTCATGAACACAAATAATTGTACTGTGCGGGATTCGAACCCACGACCCTTGGCTCAGAGGGCAGAGGTCACTACCAAATGAGCCAACGAGCCAGTCAAAAATTGTTTTTCTTTTGTGTCTAGAATTATAGCAGTTAAAAGGCGAATCGTTTATGGTCACATGGAGTAATGGGTATTTATTGCTAGATTTTTGAGGCTCCGATATTTCGACACTGCAGCAGACGCCAATAAAGACATGGCACACTGGGTCACTGCTCCATCTAGTCCCAAATGAAGCCGAAGCTTGTACTATGGGTACTAGACAACTGATAAACTTACTTAGATATCTTTTCAAAATTAATACATAATTGCATAGCAAAACTAAACCAAGAGAAACAGACATGTTTCTTACTATTATTTGTGATCTTATTCTAAATCGTAATTAAACGGAGAGACACCACTACACGGATAAAATTAGTAAGGACCATGAGAACTTAAACAGTACTATGAATATTAAATGTAGCGAGAACATGATCTGCAGCGATTGCAAATTCCTCAACAATGCAAGCGGCTCACAAACGGAATGCGATGCCAGCTCAAATTCCGCTGAACTATAAAACACGGGCCTCAAGGCTGAGGCAAGTTATTGTGGCCTCCTCACTAAGTCTGTATTTGAAGCTTAGAATTTATACCTAGGTGATGTTTATGCCCAATGGTTGACTGGTAGAGAATGCCACACGGCATTAAGTCCGCCATTTGTACTTTACTTGTGCAATAAAGATTAAATAAATAAAATATTATCCTGAGATTTGAAGAAGAATAGAAAATAACAGAAGAAGTATTTTTGCATTGCCTTTGACTGATAATTACTAAATGGTAAAAAATCTAGACTCATTTATTAGACACTTAGTTAAATTTGTTTGGGGAAATAGAATAGAATAGAATAAAATTTACTTGGCACATACATTTTCATACAATCAAATAGGTCATTATCTCTCTCATAAATAAATAAAACTAGGTTCAGTAATCACTCAATATACGCCTAGACGTCTTGGTTACACACCCTGACTTAAGACTTCCGTTGAGACTAAGAATAAGAATAATCGTACAGGCAAGTTTATGTGATTCATTTGCTAACTATTGTTGCAGTAACTCGGGCATTCAGTAGTGTTTGCATGAAATGGTAACAGACGTCTATCCAAGCAATATTAGCAGGATAACTATGCATTTATTGTACAAATAAACACTAAATAAATGTAATCTATCAACCCTTAAACATTGACAGTACTGGTCAAACGATCAATCTTGATTCAAACGGACAACTTAAGCAACGCAATAATAAATTTCTACTCTAACATGGTACGCGCTCGTGAATTAGATCTAGGCATATCATGAGACTTATTACTGTTAAACCACTTTAGGGTATCTTAAATAAGCTTTGGATTTAGTAAGACTTATATTAGTGTTAAACCCACTCCAGGATATTTTGTATGTCTTAGGATATAGTGAAAATATGGTCAGTTAATTTAAATGAACGCTACATACATAACAGTCGCTTGCAGGCATTTTTTTATAGGAAGATTTTTCAAGATGACTTCAGTCTACCTGATAAGCGGTCGTGAGGTTCAAAAGTTAGGTCGACAGGCATAATAGAATAAACCAATTGCGCCTGTCGCCCTCACAATGATAGGCATTTAGTTTTCTTTATCTGATCTTTTTAATTATCTGAATAATTATGATAATTTATTGTCTTCAGATTACTTCCATAGCGTTTTATCACATTCTCGTGACATGCTTGCTATTTGGGAATCCCCGTCAATAGATTGTGATGACAAGTCTCTTGTAAAGTTTAACTATGTAGAGATATCATCTATACAAGTAGGTATTTTTCATCGCTTGTAAATCATGGCGTGTGTTTGAAAGAGGAGGTTGTATTCCCTAATCCCACTTCCGCTTTAGAAATACAAGTGATGACTTGCAGAGTCGATGTTAAGATTTGCATCTGTCTGTGTTTTCGAGTACTACAAGTATGAGATTAAGGAAAGTTAGGGAAAGAATAACCATCTCACAGTGGCCTATGCTGGCGCATTTTCATGGTAATTGACAGTAATGGCGTCGGTACGTTGAATTCCTTTTTCACTCTTCTTAATGGAGATACAAGCTACAATAAACAACATCATTAGCTATTTTTATCTTTACGGTAAAATAGGTATCTTGAGAACTTATGCTATGGGTATCAGAACAATGAAGGTTCCACAAATATAAATTCAAATACAAAAATACAAACGCCCAGATGCGGAACCAACACAAATTTTAATATTCATCACACAAATGCTTGTACCGGGTGGGAATCGAAACCAGGAGCCTTGGTTCAGAAGGCAGGTTCTCTACCAATTGAGCCACTGGACTAGTCAACCACGTCACAACGGATATTATAGACATTTAAGATACTGATATTTAAGAGAGGTAGGGCATAGCGAATCTTCGCTCGAATTGAGCCGCCCGTCCGGGGAAGGATTTCCACCCTATAGAATACCGCAGTCAAATGACCTCTGGGTCGTGTTTCTACCGATAAGTAGGGTTTCCGGAGCGCGTGGGGGGTTAGAGTTGGGCCGGCATGGCGGTGGCAACTGACAGGTAACTAACCAGTTACTTGCCTTTTGTAACAGCGACTTGGGCTTCGCTTTCGCTTTCAATCAGGCGTAGGGAAGCCATTATGTCGAGCCACTATAAAAAAAAATATGGAAGGGTTGCCGCGTGAAATCCCTTTTTCACTTATTAAATGGAGTCACAAATATAAATTCAATGGTTTACTTTAACTTTTTTCGCAACCAACGTTAAATAAGTCATCTCGGCTCCTGAACGGTGGTCTCAACTCCCGATTACCCCTTTAGTGCTCGACCAAACAAGAAGAAAAAACGTTTGTCTGGTACAAGCGAACAGGTGCAACCACAGACAGTGATTGAGCTGAGACTGGGCAAAATAAACGAGTTGGGAACACGTGGCTTGTTTTCTTTTTATTTTCAATTACTGAGTGAAATGCGGCACTGTGGGGTCTCGGTTAGATTCCGATCTTTGCTGATTGACGTGTTGATTAAATCTGATGTAAGGGGTCCGTAGTTCGCGTAGGGAACCCTTAGACTCTTGGCATGTCCTTATGTTTGCCCTCGGCTTAGCTTTCAAACAAAAATGTAAAAATAGGTTTTCGTAGCTCTCGTATGGAATCCTAAAAAGTTCAGTTATGTCCTTCGGTTCGTTATTTTTGCTTAAGTTACATATTTGAGGGCCATGCTTGACGATAGTCTATCCGTTTGCGAGACATCAAAGCACATTTTTTGTTAAAATACCAATTTGAACTTCAAAAGCCATTGTTACCTACAAAATTTTGCAACCTGTGAAATAATGAAATACAAAAGGAGGAACACTACACAGTTAGAAAATACATTGCGTTGCGAATAAAGACGCAGTGTGGTAACGGAAAAGAACACCAATCACCGTCTTTTTTCTTTAGAGATGGTACATCAGCTTCTTAAACTGTGGTAGGGGGGCCAGGTGGGCGATACGCGTTATCCGAGACATTTGTTTATTTCAAACATCATACAAACGGCTACTCTACGCTACCTCGCGCAAAACACATGTCGAAAAGATGAAAGAACATTTGTGTGGTCAGAACTCTCTTTTACAATAAAGGCGTAACATTTCAAAGATGTCTCTCGTCTGTGTATCCACAGATCCACAATGCTGATCTAGTTTCGGACACAAATAGCTCTTTGAAAAAAAATTAAATAAATAACCCAAGACATGCCACGCTGGGCCACACATCGCCATCTAGCCCCAAACTAAGCCAAAGCTTGTACTATGGGTACTCTACGCTACCTCGCGCAAAACACATGTCGAAAAGATGAAAGAACATTTGTGTGGTCAGAACTCTCTTTTACAGTAAAGGCGTAACATTTCAAAGATGTCTCTCGTCTGTGTATCCACAGATCCACAATGCTGATCTAGTTTCGGACACAAATAGCTCTTTGAAAAAAAATTAAATAAATAACCCAAGACATGCCACGCTGGGCCACACATCGCCATCTAGCCCCAAACTAAGCCAAAGCTTGTACTATGGGTGCTAGACAACTGATAAACTACTTAAATACTTTTTTTTGCACTGTGCGGGAATCGAACCCACGACCTTTGGCTCAGTAGGCAGGAGTCACTACCAATTGAGCCACAGAGTCAGTCAATTAAATTGAAAAATATTTTTATTCAAGTAGCCTACTTGAATATAACACGCACTTATGAATCGTCAAATAAAGCAACTACAAATAATGAATCTACCACCGAATTCGGAAGGTCGTTTTCTACCGAGAAGAACCGGCAAGAAACTCGATAGTTACGCTTTTTCATCGCCAAAATTCAGTTACCTAGATTATTTATCTATTTTCGTGCAAAGAAATTTAGAGACTATGTTGATCATAGTAATACTAACACTAATTTCAGTTACAGTGCTCAAAAAGACTAAGTCTAGTACGCAGGACATTAGAGTTTACAAATGTGCAAGCAAAAACAGGTGCACTCTCGGTCCTTTACTCTCAGAGTCGGATGGGGCGATAGTTTGACACAATTAGAGAGTTGAGGTGCAAGACCAAAGGCTTAGAGCTTTTCGATGCAAAGAGAAGCATCGCCGTCAACTACCAAACTCAGTTTCTGCTAAAGTTCGTCTACGTCTTCGTCACTCTTAATCTGTAACCTGTAAAGCCTGAAGTGACGACCACGACCACTCTGGTCATGGTCGTCACTTCAGGCTTTACTGGCAAGCTTAACAATGCGCCACCATTTTTCTCTTACATCTTCTTCGTGCATTCCAGTAGCGATTATTAGGCCTTCACTGCTGCCTTTCATCATTAGCGTATAAATAAATATCAGACAACATCACATACATTGCTCCGATCCCAAAGTAAGTAGCTTAAGCGCTTGTGTTATGGGTATCAGAACAACGAAGGAATCACAAAAAAATACTTAAACACAAATATAAACACCCAGACACGGAACAAACACAAGTGTTCATCACAATGTTTGTTCCGGGTGGGAATCGAACCCACTAGGGGTCACGACCAATTGAGCTACCGAGCCAGTCTATAACAGTCCACTGCTGGATATAGGCCTCTCCAGTTAAACATCTCGAGGATATACCCATAATGGCTTGGAGCGAAATGATGATAGGCCGCTTCCCTACAGCCTTTATCTGGCTGTTAAAGTCATCATTATCATTATCAGCTTATTGCAGTCTACTGGTAGATATAGGCTTCTCTAGTTGTTCGCCCCTATGAGCAAAAGTTTGGGGACTTTACCCATAACCGACGCGCTGGGCAGGCGATCGGCGGCTAAAGTATGCAAGTATAAAGAAAACTTTAGATAGATAAAATAATAAAATAAATATCAGACAACATCACATACATCGCCCTAATCCCAAAGTAAGTAGCTTAAGCACTTGTGTTATGGGTATCAGAACAACGAAGGTACCACAAATAAATACTTAAATACAAATATAAACACCCAGACACGGAACAAACACGAATGTTTGTCCCGGGTGGGAATCGAACCCACGACTCTTGGTTCAGAAGGCAGGGGTCACTACCAATTGAGCCACCGAGCCAGTCAGATAGATGATATTTTTTATTTCGCACCATACAATGGACTGACACTCGTTGCACAATTTAGGCGGCTTTATCGCTATAAGCTATCTATTCCAGACAACCTTAGGCTAGGGGCTAGATGAAAAAAAAAGGGCGAGATGAGCTATTAACTAAATTTGATTAACCACATACTTTCCTGTGTACAAACACTAGGTAATACAAGCCATAATACTTGCTTTGTCTCTTCACACACACTTATCCTCGAGTGCCTTCGTGAACGGAAGCCGTTTATGCTTAATGCCATAACATTAGAAAGTATGGCGTGCAGAACAAACATCATTGTTCGAATCCGCGTTGGTCTTAATGCAAATGAAGGTCCGAGTGTTGACCTGTTTTAAACATTGTCAAAACGTATTTTCAGTAGATATATTAAAATAATCATCATCGTCAGTCTGTTACGTCCACTGCTGGACATAGGCCTCCCCCAACGACAATTGTCATTTGGGAGATTTGTCTTAGTCACCACGCTTGGCTGGTGGATTGGTGACCGCAGTAGGTTTTATTTGTACCCATGTAAACGCTGCTGCCCGTTTTAGAATATTCCTTTGCTTGTCTTATACGACTCCCACAGTATGAGATAGGCACCGACTCCCAGTTTCTTTCCTCGTTTATGACTGGCTCGGTGGCTCCTGCCTTCTGAACCAAGGGCCGTGGGTTCGATTCCCACCCGGGACAATCATTCGTGTGATGAACACTTGTGTTTGTTCCGTGTCTGGGTGTTTATATTTGTATTTAAGTATTTATTTGTGGTACCTTCGTTGTTCTGATACCCATAACACAAGTATTTAAGCTACTTACTTTGAGATCGGAGCAAGCAATGTATGTGATTTTTTCTGATATCTATTCTTTCCTCTTAAGTATGTTGAGTTCTGGCATCAAAGCTTATGACTGCATAACACTTAAATGGTGACGAAAATGGATAATACCGCTATGAATGAAATATGAGACGATACACCCAAAATAACGTTCAACCACAGTCTACGCACAAAACTATTAAGAGTTATGAACAATAAATAACCATAGCTTTTTCACAAAATATGACGTAACTGCGCGTTCCGTAACGGATGGGATAGACAAAGTAACATCAATTACTATACAAAGTTGCGTACGCGCAGATAAAATGTATTTAGTTTTGTGGGAATAAGTATGTTGATGCGTCATACTGTATAGTCACCTACAATGTTGTCGATCATAGTGAATGCTTTGAGAGATATATTTCATCTGAGATTGCAGGTCTTATGTGCCTCAAAAATTGAATGACCTAAATTCATGTAGAACTGTTTCATAGCGACTTACCCAGAATCTTTTTAAAAATGCTGCGTCAAGGCATCATTATTTAAAAAAGATTCTTTTTTCTATGTAATAGGGGGTAGACGAGCAGACGGCTCACCTGATGGTAAGTGATAGCCGCCGCCCATGTACATCTGCAACATCAGGAGTTACAGCTGCGCTGCCGGCCTTTCTGGATAGAAGCTAGATTACGAATCCGGTATTCCGGTGATGTAGACATCCGGGGGCGGTGCTGGCAAGTGATGGATGCGAAAAGCCCAGGATCGAGCAAAGTAGCGAACTATGAGTATAGCTTATTGCAATCCACTGTTGGACATACGCTTCTCCGGTTATGCACCACTTTGGGCAAATAACTGTAGGGGTATGTTACCCATAATCGCCACGCTTAGCAGACGGGCAGGCATAGCTCCTCCCTTCAGTGACGCTGTTGTGGTATTTAGCTATGCCTTCAATGGTGATGGCTATACCGCCACCAGTCGGTTGCCAGAGCCTCGTTTGTTAACCGGCAGGATGCACTACGAGCAGGAGCGAAAAGATGATAGATCGCTCTCACATCCCACTTTGCTATTATAAAAATAATAATATGGGTACCGACATCTATTTTTAACTACTTCAGAACTGGGTCAAAGAATCACCTCTACATTTTTCCCAGGCTCGTCTCGTTCCTTCATCATCAATTGCTATGACACTTCAATTAAACTGAAGCGTTTTAATACCTCCAATTAGCAATCAATTTCGCTGTCACACAATCGTGTCTGTGGGTCGCGAGTGGCTCAATTTCCTAGAGTGCCCTCAGGAATGCTGAGGGACGACGTCAGGTGTAGGGCTGAACCTTCCTTTGAGGATAGGGGCTGGATAAAAATAAATAAATAACCTAAGACAACCCTGCAAACGTCATATAAATTTGCCTTCGTCACGACGTTTGGCAGGCGGGTTGCTGTCCGAAGTAGGTTTTATCTATACTGCTGGACAATTCTTGATAGTCCCTTAGTGTTCTTCTAGGACACGGGATGAGATGGGGTGGTCTTATTCTAAATCAGGAAATCACACGAAACTGAGTAGAACTAAGTAGTACCTAGTATTGTATATTAAATAGGGAATATGCGTGAATTTTTTTTATGGATTTATTGAGATCTTTTAAACTATCTTTTTCGTTCGTTCGTTCGCCACTTTGGGCAAACACCTGGAGGATTTACCCATAATCGCGACGCTGGGCAGGCGGGTTGGCGGTTGAGTGCGCTTGCTCCAAATAAAGTTATTTTCTATCTTACCATGTCTTTTTGTGGCAGCCCTGCGCCTATCCGCTATCGCAAATTAACCAGTGGTTAAGCTAACTGTTGGCAGATGCCGGGATTGCCGACTTTGTCTGGCATTTCGTGGCGGCAATCGCGGCAAATTAAACTTTTTGCCGTGGCAATAAGAGCCGTCCTCGACCCGTAGGCGATGCTCTTATCGCCTCATCCGTCGTTACGTCACATTGTGCGCTCGTGGATCGCAGAAGCGAGGTGATACGCCAAAATATTGTTGAGCCTGCGTACCTATGCGTTTAGGAGATTTTTTTAACAGGACATTACATTAGGACATGTCAGAACTTGTTGCCTTCACCAATACTAAGGTCGGATCACAATTCCGAGATTAGAGACCAGCAAATCATAATTCAATCTTTCCCTAACACATAATAATATACAATTTGAAGACCTCTCCTGTAAAATAAACTATGTAGTAATTGCATTAATATCGTCGCTTTTCCCCTGGCTATCACGGTATACCTATATTTATTATCAGCACCTTTAATTAGGCAAAAAAGAAACTTTATTCAATTCCATCCAGTAGTTTCTTAGACTATCATATTATACTCGTATCATATACTGACATATTACTTTATTTTGGATTCTTGCTCTTTAACCCTTTTTTCCCTCTATATTTATATTTATTTATTTATTTTGAATTATCAACTGTTATAATAATTATAGAAATAAATCATATTCAATATAAAGACCCAATTTATACTGTTTTATTATAATTCTGTATTGATTATGTTTGTAAAACTGACGTAATATTTTTAAAACAAGCATCCATGGTACCAATTCTCTATGATATCATATCGCCTTGAATCTAGGATCTATGATTCAAACCTTATTTATAGGACGATCTAAGAATGTCTAGCAAAATGGTCTTGAGGAATTAATTATGTGTACATGAAGCAATTACCAATTTATGTTTCTCTTATTCAGAGTTAGAAATTCTTGGGGATTTAGAATCATGTTTTCTAGTTTGACACTAAAATGGCTTCTAAATGGTTACATGATCCAAGTAGCGTTAATCTGGTCGAATGAATCATCTTAAATGCTATTGGTTGTGATAGACGGACAATAATTATTACTTTTCCTGGTTGGTGCTCTGGCTCTCTGAAAATATTTGTACCTACCTGAAATAAGGTATGATTACGAATTTTTAATCAAACAGTCAATAAGCTTTTGTCCTTCCACTGTTGAACACAGGCTCTCAGAAAACGCCAATCATTCAAGTTTTTAAAATGCTAATTTAAATTTTTTATAGATATTCAAGTGTTTAAAGCAAGAGTGACTCCATATTTTATGGGTAGGTAAGCGCGCCCCATGGTAGGCTTTAATATCTATAAATATATATAAATTAATTAAAATCGACTTTGACGAATTTTAGTTTGTATATTCGAACACGGGAGGGACAAATGGAAGGGATTTATGGCGCAAAAATACGCGATCCGTTCAACGAACGATCGTTTTCGTTTTTGGTGGTAGGGGCCCAAGTGAATTGTAGCCAAGCGAAAACCTATAACGAATAAAAGAACCAGACATATCGTCATTAAATCGTTTTCATTGAAGCTTCTAAGCTGTCGATATAAACAGTTGTCGGACACCACGTAATTGATTCGGCTAATGAATGCGTCTCAATCGAAGAGGTCGCGTGATCTGCTCGAATTAATTCAGCTCCGAGTGACAAGAGTCCGGCCCACGGCTTCATTTGGTCCAATAATCCTTTGACTGTGTAATTATGTGCCTAGAAAACTTGCTTGAGTAAAGGCAGAGTGAAACGTCTGTGGGTTAGTTGTAGTAACGGCGTGCATAATATTTGTAATTTTTTAAATATATAGTCTCATTAATGGATGAACTAGGCAGAGCTCATAACCTACCCGAGATATGGAAATTTACTTGTATGTAAAAGAAATTTCTACGTCTGGTCTACTCTATTATAAGAGAGGTAGGGCGTAGCGAATCTTCACTCGAATTGAGCTGCCCGTCCGGGGAAGGACCTCCACCCTATAGAATACCGCAGCCAAATGACCTCCGGGTCGTGTTTCGGCCGGTGAGTAGGGTTTCCGAAGCCGACATGGCAGTGGCAACTGACAGGTAACTGACCAGTTACTTGCCAGTTGTCACAGCGACTTGGGCTTCTCTTTCGCTTTCCATCAGGCGTAGGGAAGCCATTTTGTCGAGCTACTATTAAAAAAATATATTATGAAGAGAAAATATTTGTATTTTTGTATGCGTGTATGATTGCAATAAATAACCTCAAACCCTGCTGATGATTTAAAAAAATCATTCACCATTGACAAGCAACCCTGAGTAGCATAAGCTAAAACGCCAATGACGTATGAAATCTTTATCTAACCTGAAGCGAAGCGCTAGTTTTAGAATAAAATAAGATAAATTTATCTGGAACGATAACATCTTTAGCTACCGTTGCTTATGTAATCAAAACAGCATATTAAACGGTAATAACCGCTCGAGAGATAAATCCATAAACTTGCTGAATTAAAAAATTAAGCGTTTAACCGAAGGAAAACGTTGATAATTCTCATATTTATTGCGGGGCGGTTGCGTCGCCTGCGCCCGCGCCACTCATCAACTGATAGCGATCTGCGCGCGCCAATTATCAGCTCTTAATGCCTTCTCGTCACCGTGTCTGTGGCTGTTGGCTTTGCTCTCAAAGATAGTTGTATTACGCTGTTTTTTTACTCTGCAATGTATTTACGCTTTTTTTAGAGGGAAATGCATTAGGCACCTTCATTCCGTCTCCGGGGGGAGGCGGCATGGTGTGTGGGACTCACACCTCCCAAAATGGGAGGGCATACCCACTAAACCTCCCTGTGTCGCCAGTGGGCAGCAAGTTGCAGGGACACGGGTAGCGCCAAAGCATACGGCCACACCCCTGCCTGCCCTGGCCAGCCGCAGATGATAAGCGGCCAGCACTCCTGGTCCGGAATGTATTTACGCTTACACCAAGGCTCTGAGTACGGAACACCCTGTGTAATATAATGGGGCTCACTCCTCCTATATAGCGGAATATACCCGCTTAGAGCGTTCTGTCAGAGGGGGTCCATAACCCCCAACAGCGCGGGAGCGTTCAGAGGACGGTGTGGTGTCCTCCTCGCTGTCCTCCTCGCTTGCTCTCGCTTTTCAGGCGAGAGCAAGCAACATTTCCGTGTTAACATCGTACCTATAGAAGAACATGTTCTGCAACATGTTGCTCAATGTGTATACGTGGCTTAAGAGTCCATAGTTCGGGAACCCTAAAAGCGGACTGTGTACTAATCAGTTTGTTCATTAGTGGACTGTCCCCATAGTCATACTGTATACTGTCGCGGCACATAATGAACACAATCAAAAGCAAATCGAAACTAAAAAGCTCGCTAGAACGCTGGACGCAAACGCGGTTTGCACTGAACGCGAGACCACAGAAATGTATCAAGGATAGACCGCCTTTTTTCTGACAATTGCAGCATGTCACTATACTATCATCATTATTATCACCCTTTAAACGTCCACTGCTCGAGACAAAAGCCTACCTTAATGACAATTGTCTGGCTCGGTGGCTCAATTGGTAGTGACCTCTGCCTTCTGAGCCAAGGGTCGTGTGTTCGATCCCCACACATTACAAACATTTGTGTGCATGAACATGTCTGTTTGTATTGGTCTGGGTATTTTCTATGTAGAATATGTATTTATTTACAAAAAAAATGTATCTAAGTAAGTTTATCAGTTGTCTAGTACCCATAGTACAAGCTTCGGCTTAGTTTGGGGCTAGATGGCGCTGTGTGACCCAGCGTGGCATGTCTTGGGTTATTTATTTAATTGTCATTTAGGGGAATTACCTTAGTCATGAAGCCTGGCAGACGGGTTGGTGATATACAATAGGTTAGTGACAACCCCGTCTCATCTCGTGGAAGGGAATATCATAAAACGGGCAGCCGCGCATACCTAGGAACAAATAAAACCTGATAAGCGTGGTAAAGTAAGGCAAATCCCCACAAACGATAATTTTCATTGAAGCATTATGTCCAGCAGTGAACTTTTGCAGGTTGATACTACTTGAACCACTCGCAACAGACACAATTTTGGCGGGCTGATGATGATGATTTTTGTTTTTATGTTTAACTAGCTGCTGCCCGCGACTCTGCCCGCGTGATATTCGTATAAAACATAGCCTATGTGTTAATCTGATGTACAAACTATATTCCTGTAAAGTTTCATTGAAAACCGTTCAGTAGTTTTTGCGTGAAAGTGAAACAAACATCCATCCATCTATCCATCCATCTATCCAAACAAACTTTCGCGTTTATAATAATAAGTAGGATGCAATCTGTGCTGCGCTGACCGCTTACCATCAGACGGGCCGGCAGCTATTTTGTCGTTTGTTTTTAAAGTATAAAAAAAAGATTGAGTCACGCACAAAACGCTGTTCTATCCTTGTAACATTTGTGCACTAGACACTGTTGATTTACGCAGCAGTTCGACAACCGTTAGCGAGTAATTGATTCCTCGCCTAATGAATGGGATTGCGGCCGCGTCTGCGTCTGCGCAGGAATAATCCGAACGTCCCACACCGTCGGAAATGCGATAGCATTGCTTATTCATCGGGGGGATATCAAATTAACCCCTTTCCTTGCTTTTTAGTAGAAGCAGTATTTAAATTAGTAGAGGTGGTGGGAAGTACTATTCATTTGTTTTCTTGCAAACCAATTAACCTACAAAGAAGTTTTATTCTTCTTAAAAAATAAAAACAAAATAGTATATTACTGCAAATACCTAGATTTTTTTTTATAGTAGCTCGACATAATGGCTTCCCTACGCCTGATGGAAAGCCAAAGAGAAGCCCAAGTCGCTGTGACAACTGGCAAGTAACTGGTTAGTTACCTGTCAGTTGCCACTGCCATGCCGGCCCAACCCTAACCCCCCACGAGCTCCGGAGACCCTACTCACCAGCAGAAACACGACCCGGAGGTCATTTGGCTGCGGTATTCTATAGGGACTTTGATTAGTAACACTTTTGCACAACACACTTTTTTCTACCAGCACTTCGACGTGTAGCCTGCTGAGAATAAGTGCCACAACAAACTCAACAGTTGGCTTCTTTTTAAATTTTACTTTTTAAGTTTTCTTTTTTTAAACTTGGAAGGCTATGGTAACGTTACACATTTCCCAGAATTACTGTCATTTGGAATTCAAAGGTCAGGTATTCTATTGTGTTAACTTAACTCGAAACGATTCGTCAAAACCGTCTAGCCTGTAATTAATTAACGGGCGTAATGAGTCAGAGTTGGGCCGCGCGGTCCACGCGTGGGCCCGGAGTTATGGCCTCCAGCGCAGATTAGGTGCAGTACCTGTAATATCGCCGCATCCGACGGGGCGTGGGAGGGCAGTTCCGCTACGTACAGGGCTGCCAGACCTTATAGTTAACAGAACATTACTTAAACCACTTTTTAGGGTCTTTAGGTATAGCTTCCAAAGTTCTTGATGGAAGCTGCATTCTTCTCGATAGAAGCTGTATTCCGAATCCGATGGTTCTGATTTATAAGTGCTTGTAAAAGCCCATTATGAAAAAGAAATTTTGCAAAACATATACGCATGATTTTTGGAGTCACTTAAACCGAAATATTAGCAGTTGGTTGATGGAATCTAGATTTTTTGTTTATGAATTTAATAAGATGTTCTTGGTCTTTACTCGTAGGTCCTGTATATAAACGGTATACCTTAGGGCTCTAAGTTAGGGTTTAAGTTAGCAGGCTCTATCGTAGCCCACATCTTTGCTTAGATTGCGGACAAACGTTTGCTTAGCCAGTAAAAAAAAATCTAATAGTGTTAATCTCCTATCAATATGATCTACTCCACATAAAATGTAATGGAATTACTGTATTGCTTTGGCAGTAATTTGCAATAAGTTCTATTCGTACAAATTTCTATAGGCATCTAAAAGATTCTTAAAATTTCAACTAACATTATTATTTTTACTTGATTACTTAGTTGGTAACCCTACTTAGGTACTAATTTCATAACCCTTAGGTCAACCCGGCGGAGACCAAACGCGGAGGTTCGGCGCATAATGTTGGTCATCAATGTAATGGCCGACTGTTTGCCGTGGCGAATATGAAATTTGACGGCTAATAACGGACACCAGGGAAATTGGTAATTGATTGGGACCACATTGAAGCGAATCGGGGTAATTTGCTTATTAATTGAGAGTTCGGGAGGTATTTTGTAATTGACGGTTGTCCTCTGTAATTTACGAGATGTGAGACCACCTGAATTGAAAATATCAGACTCTAATTCAAGTTCAAATAAACTTTCTTTGCGTTCGTAAAGACGCTTACAAATCGCCCAAACTAGCACAGGAGAATGCTGTATTCTAGCGAGAACACTATACGAGTAATAAGTAAATGTTACTTAATATTTCAACAGTAAATATAAAAGTTATGAACCTCATTATACGAACCCACCGAATACAAGCAAGAATATTTGAATTGAAAAATTTATATTGATAAAATCAACACCACAATATCCCTTAACATAAGGTAAGCTATCAAGAGCAACCTATTAAGATTAATAAAAAGAACGTAAAACCTGAGATACTAAAGTACACAAACATTTCCAATAAATGAAACAAAATACCCGGATTTCATGAGGCGTCAAAAATACAATTTGACGAAAATATTCTTCGTTTTTATAGTAGCACATGCAAAGTTGTTTGTTTTTACCCATCGCCTAATGAAGGATGAAAGCTCTTGTCGCTAAACCAACGGGTAATCAGCCAAATCAATCGCTTGTCAGTTGCCACCGCCCAGCATCCGGTAGGATTATTTTGGCTATACAGTGACTGATCCCGAAACATGACCGTGGTCACTTCACGGGTGTTTTGTTGAGAGTACTGTGGTTGCCAACTAGGCGGATGAACGCTGCCACCGGCTGAGAAACTCTCAACGTTCTCAAATAATCCCTTAGTCACTTCTACGACGCCACAGGAAGAAATCGGGCGCCGATTTGTATTCTTTCACCGCAAGGAAACGCCTATAACTCGCCAAAAGCGAACCAAGTAACTAGTTTATAACAGACTTGCATCTATACAGTTTGCGTTTTAGATACCCAGCGTTCTAGTCTTCAATAACAAAATTACCACAATCAATAACACGTAACGGGCGAGTGGCGAGCGTTATAAATCAACGGCCTTATTAGAGAGCCTTGCGCGACTCCTGTTTGTCCTGCGTAAGGCCGGCGGGCACTCTGTCCAACGCCTCGGGCGGATCTGAATTGGGTGTCTAGTCGGAGTAGGTTTATGTACGACTTCCGATATGCGGTACATGTTGGTATTATAAACGAATTAATGGTTTATTGTGGGATTTCGGAATATTAAATAACATTGTTTTTATCAATTACTAGCGACCGGCCCTCGCTTCGCTTCGGTTGTTTCAGATAAAATATAGCCTATGTTACTCAGTGATAATGTAGCTTTCAGAGTTATTAAAATCGGTCCAGTACTTTTTGAGTTTATTCGTTACATACAAAAATACTAATCTTTCCTCTTTTTAATATTAGTATAGATATTCATCATCACCATCAGTCTTAAACGTCCCAATCTTCCTTGCTACCTTGCCGATACCTTGCCGGTATCTTTTCGGTAGAATGCTGCTTTCCGAACCGGTGGTAGCTTCGACGATTTGTAAGTGTTTTTTTTTAAAACCTATACAAATAAAGATTATTTTGACTTTGACTTTTGCTCATTTGGTAGTGACCTCTTCCCTCTGAGCCAATGGTCGTGGGTTCAATTCCCGCACAGTACACACATTTGTGTTCATTTTCAAAATAACTATCAGGGGATGATAAGTGATCGATACTGACGCCAAAAATGCAATACAATCAGAGACATTTGATTTGATTGGATATCTAATTCCGTTTGTTTATGGCTCGATAAACGAATGCATACGAATACGAATTCGGAATTCCAAACTAAATCGGAGACGACTCCATAAAATGGCAATCTCATTACGTAGTAAGATAAAAGTATCGACAACATTTGGTGAGCACCGAAAATAATATTTTACGAGATGCGTTAAAAAGCGATACGGCGGTAATAAGCAGAAACAGTGTTTACGAAAATTTTCTGATTGCACTTTATATTCGATAAAATATGGGGTAACAAACCCAATTCAATTTCGAGTAAATCACTGCCATTTTACGAGTGTATAATGTAAATTTATATAGTTTTGTCGAGAGTCGTAAATCAGCTCATTACATAGCCGTAAACATGGCGGACACAGTACCGCGTGATTAATGCTTTACGACTCGCATCGTGCCCTGCAAATTTACCATCATTTCAGTGTCGCAAGCGGAAAGCTTTGTAGTAAGGTAAATGAGTGAGCTAGCACAAACAGAATCGATTTAATTAAGTAAATAAATAACCTAAAACATGCGCCAAGATCGAGTTCAGTGGACAAAATTGTGATTTCCTTTAGGACCTTCTTAAGTCTTTTTTCCCGTTTTCAATTGACAGATGACATAAAGACGGCATCGAAGGAAGAGCTGAACAATATAAAAAAAGGATATTTTGAAGTGCTTCCAGAATTGGGAAGAACGTTGGCACTAATTTATATATCTGATGGCAAATACTAAAACACAAAATTCGCGATACTTTTTGAAGCGACACTTTTGAAAACCCTACGTATGTCCTAAAGTAAAAATTATTTTGAAAATGAATAGGATTTGTGGGTGAATGTTTACACAAACTAAGACACTAAATAAAGATTCTGCAGATTTTTAACTTTGCTTCACTTTGAAAACTACGACTAAATCTCTTATTCTATTTCTTGCCACTATATTATACTATACTTAAGTTGACGCAATCAAGCTCAAGCTTAGTTATTATCATAAAAAAGGTCAACATCACGTTGAAGCGATCGTTATCGCCGTTTCTCTCACAACACCCGGTGGCGAATCAATCATCAGCGTGTTCTCGGTAAATTGAGACGCGATCCAGAAGCGATTAAGTCGCAAGTGTCACCCCGCCCTGCCCACATGTCAAAGAGTAGTGGATATCAAAGAATGTTGGCAAAATCTAGCAATTTATTACTTTGTTTTTGAATATTATGTTTCAACGAAAATATTTTTGGATAAATTCCTACAAAATCGATTGAACCGATTGACGGCTGCCATTCGCCCAACGTCACCTACAATAGCTATGTCTCACCAATTATTATCCCGTCCGTTTGTGCCTTTGTGAGTATCCGTTTCACATTCGTTTCAAAAGTAGGAAGGACACATTAGGCACGGATGCGGCTGTATGCTTCGGCTCTACCCCAGTCCCTGTAAGTTGCTGCCCACTGGCGACACAGGTGGTTTATAAGGTTCCTCCAATTTTGGGAGGTGTGAGTCCCACACACCATGTCGGCGTGAAAGTACGTATTGCATTCCTCTCTTGAAAAAATTAAGAAGGACACATTGGCGAATACCATGGCTGTACCTCTTTAGATATTGTAAAATTGATGACCTATACGATTAATCTTTTGGTAGGTATCTGTTCTTTCTGAGCTATCCTTATCTTTGCCACTACGTCCACATAGTTGCATGGCGACATCCCACCGCGTGGTCTGAGCTAATTTGCCAAAGCCTGCTCATTGCACTAGATAATAATCAGGTAAACAAATGGACTATCATTTAGCCCACGGATTAGAGAGCTAAGCGCTGCCCGTAATATTACACCAGTCACTTGAGTATAGCTTTAAATTAATTAAATAAAGCGGTAGCAAGACCGGTATAGAGTTACAAACAATATGATTTAATGGTGAAATGACAATGTTCTGAAAGTAGGACGAGTCGAATTATCTTCGTATTATGTGAACTACATCTTAACTCATATTATAAAGCTGAAGAGTTTGTTTGTTTGTTTGTTTGAACGCGCTAATCTCAGGAACTACTGGTCCGAATTGAAAAATTCTTTTTGTGTTGAATAGACCATTTATCGAGGAAGGCTTTAGGCTATATAACATCACGTTGCAACTATTAGGGGCAAAGAAATAATGAAAAATGGAAAAAAAACGGGGGGAAATAACTATTCCACGAAAATATAACGACGAAGTCGCAAGCACAGCTAGTATAAGCTCATATAAGATAAATGGAAACCATACAGATATAATTCCCTTATCAGCTCTTGTTGATTCTGAGGAACAAGATAGGTACAGAAAACATTTTATTTTTATTTTCATCGATGGATAGGTACATAATAAATATTTTTAAGCTAAGCATGCATGCTAAGGTGAACTTTGTACAGCTGATGGACTCGTGAACCGACGAGCTAGCGAGAACCATTGAGCTTACGAATAGCGGGCAAATTGGGGAATTGATTCAGAGATATCAATCAAAGACTTTTTATTGGTACTGCAACATCTGCTATTAATAATACCGCCTACTCTAAACCAAATTTGAAAAGAACTCAAAAGCAACATCTTTTATCAATTCAGGAAATTATCTTTTTTACGTTATTATTACTTATCTAGGGTTTGGGTGCCCATTAATCATAGTACAAGAAAAATTTCTTGTTTACACTAGGTGCTTGGTGTGAATTGTCTGCTACATTTACTTTTTTAATTAAAAACTAAATTTAGGTACTTTTCCAAATTAATATTCGTCATAATTATGATATTAACAGTTAATGATAATAATGAGTTACATAACACATATTAAAACTTACACATCGCTAACGAGTAATTATTTAACACTTTAGTAAGGGCGCACGTAGGGTATTCCCACAATTACGTTCTAATTCATCAGACCATACAATTTTTTATACAAATGGGTCTCTAGTTCCAGACCGAGTGATTGATGTGGGTAATCAAACGGACGGACGGATTTTATTTTATATGCGCCCAACTAGATGCGACCTTTGAACTATAAAGACTTTTACTTTTTATAAGTACGAGTATAGAGTTACATTCTTAAACTTTGTACAGAGATAAATAAATACCAACTCTATAGATATTATTTATTGCACACCAACAATTAGAGGTTTTGTAAGAGTCAACTAAGAGACTTCTTGAGATTTCAGTTTATCAGTCGGTGGTATGGTGTACCCGCTTGGCTGGTGACCTTAAACTCGGCGACAGAACCATGAAACGACTTTCGTTGCATTTCGGGATCCATCGATGTACAGCCTGAATACAGCCAGAGAGGTGGCAACTGACAAATCATTGAGTTACTTATTTGTCCGTTGCCGCAGCGACTTAGGGCCTTCTCATTATTTAGAAAAATTAATTTCTTGAATTGACCCAACCGGAATCCGAACCCGGAACCATTGAAAACAGACCCACACCTAAATAGTATACCAGAACCGTTTTATACCAAAACAGTCGGACTAACACCTACTTGATTTATATTTGATCTAAAGATAACGTCCATTCTCTAGGGCGTAAATAACGCCGGAATCGGCGCGTGCGCATTGTCGGCGCAGATAGCATCGGACGCGACATTTATCACAGAGATATCAACTTAATGACGTCATGATGACAGTTCGACTCTCGAGATTTGACACACTAGCATCTATCAAACGAAGTGGCTCCTGAAAGCAGTATTTCAGAATAGCACACTTCCTCTACCCGAAGGTTGTCTGGAAGAGATCGCTTACTACCGATTAGACCGCCTAAATTGTACTACTAGTTGTCTGTAATACCTTGTCTATGAATGCCTGTATTTTGTGCAATAAAGAATATATATCTATTTTTCTTTGAACGGGCATACAATTTCAGTCACATTTGCTAATCTCTTCCAAAGAGAGTCATCATCATCTGCCTATCGCAGTCCACTGCTGGACATAGGCCCCTCCAGTTATTCCTTACTTTGGTCAAACATCTAGAGGCTTTACCCATAATCGCCACGTTTGGTCAAGCGGGTTGGCGATCGCAGGGCGTAGCTCTTCGCTCCGGTGACGCTGCTGGCCTGTGATAATATAGCTACGCCTTCAATTGTGATGGTTATACATACACCACTGTTCGATTGACAGACCCTCATTTGTTATTCAGCAGGCTGCACCACGGGCAAGTGAGGGTGGCTTGGAGCGAAAAGATCATAGGTCGCTCCCTTTATAAACTTTAGTTCACAAGTGTATGTGCAACCGTAGAAGCTCTCTCTCTGTTCCTTTACTGCTCATAATCTAATGTGATGATAGTTGGCTTAACGTGCTTTCTGATGTATTGATGTAGTACACCGCTGTTTGCCTGACTCCATAAAGCTGCTACTGGATTCCGAAGACGATTCATGAGCGTTAATGATCTTAATCGTCATCATTCTGTTGTATTTTGGGCATATAATGCGTGGGGATATAAAGGGGATGGCAGCCTGGAAAAACTGGTCATTGTTGGCAACACCGAAGGCAAGAGAATACGAGGCCGATCGCCAACACGCTGGTCTGACCAAGTGATAGCAGTTACCTCCTCGTCCAAGTTTTACCAAGCTCTGAAGGCTCCGTCGGACAGGTATCGATAGAGGCAGGTTGTCCGTGCATGGGGTTCCAGTGACAGAGAGAGAATGATCTTATTGTCAACGAAATCATGTCACCAGCCAGCCGGTTAACCCTGAGCTTATCCGTAGTAAGCCATTCCACCGACCGCGAAGCCGAAATCTCAAGAAGTCCCCTAGTCGACTCTTGCGACATCCACGGAAAGAAATGGATAAAAATAAATGGATTCAGTAACTTTCTCGCGTGTTTCAAATTTGACAATCGTCTAGTTCAACCTGTTGTAATCAATTTACCGGGACAATACAAAACCTACAAAGCCAGCCTCCATATAACAAAATAGTAGGTCGTAATCATTGATTTATAAATCAATGGTCCTGTTTTGTCATCACCAGCGAGCTTTGAAAATCAACTATCTGTTTTTCGACCCAAGTCTGCGTCACCAAAGTTTATAGCGACCTTATTTCAATAGCTTAAAGTTTAAAATAGTCCAGCGTCCCGTGACCGATGGCGAGATAGGAGTTACAATCGTCGATTACATCATCAATGTCCCCAATCGATGTATCGAGACACGCGAGTCAAATCGATTCGACATCTCGCATCGAATCACCGCACCTTGTTCACAGTGAACTTTGTGTCAGTGAGACGCTTGCCCTGGGATTTAGTTAGGTTATTTTAAAATTCGTTTAACATTTGCCCTTTAAGACTGGCGTTGTTGTCACGTTAAATAGATAGGATAATCTATATCTAAGACAAAAAAAGAGTAGCGCTTTACCCCAAATCGCCTGATGTTGAGCGATGTTAGAGCGTAGGATGAAGCGCTTTTACCCAACAAAAACTGATCCATTCCCGTGTTGAAAATCTGAAGATTTACTTTCCGAAGAAACCGAAAGATACACTTTCGGGGAACACGGACTCCGGTAAAGAGTTCAACAGTTTAGTTGCCTGCACTATTCTACGAATGTAAAAACAAAGCTCTTCGTGTGATTTTTGATACCTGCACCATAAATCGGTGTCTCCTCGCGAGTCCCTGCTCGTCCGATGTCGTAATTGTCGCGTTTCCACAAAATCCATAACAATTGGGTTCCTACCTACTAACAGTACCAGCCTCCACAATGAACATGGGTTATACACATTGATTCTATTACCTCACTGCTCCACACATACACTGTGTAACCATTTACTAAAGAAGTATTCCAAACCTTATTTTCTAAGACCATCCCTACATTTAAAAGCCACTCTTAATAGAACCTCTTATGATTCATTATCCATCTTTCAACTTGTGCATGACTAATGAAACATGTAATTAAAGGAATTAGAAAACGATCGATGGTTGCATTAGCGACAAATTGTTTGATGTTGTTATTAGTTCGGTCGATCAACTCTAGTTAGGTGGTGTTTTGACGGGGACTATGAGTCTATGGGGTTTCACCTCGTTTGATTTTTTGTAGATGTTGTATTTGATGCTGATTCAATGAGGTTTAATGCGCCTATTGTGAGTGGAAAGCAATATTTCGTTGGACATAAAATGTTCGAGATTTGACGCGCATATCTTTTTTAGGTCGACCTTTCGTCGGTGGTCACGGGGGGGAATCCCGACTATATCATGTCTTATCATGCTGCTACGGGGAGTAAGCTTAAAAATTACCATAATTATTGTTGTAAAACAATGCGAGACAATGTTTGGCGGTGTCCTTCAGAGTCTAAATTTTCTAGGAGCTTGAACACCAACTCAAAGCGTCTGAAGGAAAAGGTTTTTAGTGGATACTTATTACCAAACACCAAGATCATGTGGAGGCTTTTCTTGTTCTTAAGAGACCCTATAGAATACCGCAGTCAAATGACCTCCGGGTCGTGTTTCTGCCGGTGAGTACGGTCTCCGGAGCTTATGGGGGGTTAGGGTTGGGCCGGAATGTCGGTGGCAGCTGACAGGTAACTGACCAGTTACTTGCCCGTTGTCACAGCGACTTGGGCTTCTCTTTCGCTTTCCATTAGGAGAAGGGAAGCCATTATGTCGAGCCACTATTAAGAAAAAAGACGTATGTTCTACATATCCCGACACCGCTTCAGGTGGCAGGTATAAGCAAAGGAATTTTCCCCGACGTAAATAATAACGAAAAGGCGAATCAAACCTCATTTCTCCCATATCCCGTAGAGTGCTACGCCATTTGCCCCACATACCTGTAGCCTTTCACGAGCCCATCCACTTGCTATCCGATCCCACGTACGATTCAATAAATCAGCGCGCCTAAATAAGTCAACATCTCATTTTATCTGCGATCGCCGCAATAATGGTCAGATGCGATAGACAATAGGATAAGGCTCAGCGTACGCTGAGAGGCTCGCGACGCAGGTTAGACGCAGTTTCATGCAGGGCAGAGCAGATTTTGTAAAATATTGGAACATACAAGAGCTATGTGTGCTGTAGCGCAGGCACGTGTGACACACGCGTCTGTTCTATTTGTCTTTTTTTCACCGGGAATACCGTTCCTTTATGCATATACCAGGGCTTTGAGAGCATGTGAGGTATGTGTGGCTCACTTCATTTAACGGAGAATACCAACTAAGCAGGCCGATGGTCCGCTACAAGCGCTCTATCTGAGGGCGGTCGTGATGCCCTGAGGGAATCGATTAACGATTTGACATGTGACGACGATACCCCATGCCGAGGTGCATATAGTTTTAATTGGCTAGGGGGTGTGGCTAACGCTAGAAATTATAATTTCTAGCGTTTTAATTGGCTAGGGGGTGTGGCTTGGCCGGCAGTCGGTGATGAGTCACTATTTTCTTAACGCGAATGAACTATAGTATTCTACCGCCCCAAAAGCCCTTTCAGTCACCTCTTACAACAAGCACGACGAATACATACATTATATACATATACCTTGGTAGTATTCTTAGCCCCATAACGTATGACGGTGTCGTACTCGTATATATCTATTTTTTTCCCTCGAGGCTGCCTTGCCTCAACTGCCCTACCCTTTGCTGTGTTCTGCTGTGCTGTGCAGTGCTACGTAGCCTGCATCTCAGCATACGCTTATCCTAATGGTCAGATGCGCTAAACAATAGGATAACGGTCTCGCATTGTTTGTGCGCCACTACACTATGACAACCAGCCGTTTAGTATTCCTAGGATTAAAGTAATCCATTTCAATACAAGAAAAAATGTCTGCTCCCTACCTACCAAGACATGTAGTCTATCCACATTACGTACACATTGCAATGAATATCTTTTCCAAGGATTGTCAATCAGCGATTGATTTGGTGACTTGTCCATTGCCGCAGCGTCTTGGGCATTTTTTGGTGTAAAGATGCCCAAGCGAAAGAGATCTTCACACCAAAAATGTACATAAAACCAGGTATAATGGACATTTTTTGTACAAATTAAGCAGCCTTAACGATACAATACAACCTTAAGGTAGAGCATATTTAATTTAAAAAAGGGTGAGGTGAAAAACCTCTCATAAGCTGACGGGGAGATAATTCGACCTGACCAGAGAGAGAACTGGCGCAGCACCAAAGGCTTAACATCTCGCTTGCCTGCTATACATCAAAACATCGTAAAATATCTAATAAAGAGGCTCTATTTGTATCTCAGCTACTGTATAAACGTTCTCTTATCAGAATTGACTTAATAATTAATAACATTAGCATTCTTATCTCGCATCCAGATTACCATTTGTATTATGCTAATCCCCATTTTGCGATATTACAGACGATAGATAAAATGAAAAGTTAACCTATCTCAGTCAACATCATGCCCGATATTGGCCGAGTATGAATAATTTATCAACACTTTTGCACATAGAGTAGATGCATAATGTACCAATCTTGAGATTAGAATTACATTTAGTTCATGGTGTACCATTCATTATACATATTAACTAGATTCCCAGCTGCAGCTTTCACTTTAGGTTACTGTAAAAGGTCTCGCCTATTTCATTATCCTGGATATCAATTAATCCAGAGGTTTACGAATGAAACACCCAAAGTGTAATGAGAACATGCGAGCATTTATTTATATTTAAATCATTCCCGACTGTCTAAGGATTTCACAAAACGCAATGCCTGCGCGATGTATTGAGGGGCAGCGCCATCTCTTGGTGGTGCTGTGAACTAAATAGATTAAATGGACTGTACAATGTAAATGTGGACTCAACGACATAAGGGGTTGTCTACCAGTAATAATCAGCCTATTAACGTTTAGGGACGAACCAATTTCCACCTAAGTTACAAGTCCCGTATGGTTTCTGAATTTAGCGTAGAACCTCCTCATTTCCACACGTGGATATCGTAGAAGATGACGGAGGAAATATCAGGAAACGGACAGCAGCGCTTACATGGGTACAAACAAAACCTACTGCGCCTGCCAAGCTTGGTGACTTAGGCAAACCCCCCCAATTATGTCAGGAGGGGGAGGCCTATGTCTAACTTACCATCAAACAATGTTAGTATTTTGAAACAATGGTCACCCCACCTGATACGGAGATGCCCCGAGATATGACGACACGCAACACCGACCCCGTATCTAAACCATCGCGTCAGGTTTTACGATCCCATCGCGAGGAATTCGGCTGTTTGCGCCGGCGCATCCCGCGTCTTTTGTCGCGTGATAACGTCAATTGTTGGTCTATTCTTGTGTATCTTGGGTTTCTGTGACAGTTAAATTCGAGATGAGGTGTGATATTTTAAGGTTATTAGGGTTTTATTAGCTTTGTTAGCTTGGGAATACTATGTATGCTTAGATTAATGTGTAGATATGGAAAAAGCAAGAAATGAATTTATCTTGGTAAATAGATATTTGGGCCTCATCCACCTCTTGCAGTCTACTGCAGCTTTTTTATACCACTAAGGTACTAGCCACCCGACGCGACGTTAAGCGGTAATAGCAGTGCGTGAATGCCTTTTCTAGAGGGGAATGCATTAGGCACCTTCATGTCGCCTCCGGGGCGAGTCGGCATGGTGTGTGGGACTCACACCTCCCAAAATGGGAGGGCATACCCACTAAACACCCCTGTGTCGCCAATGGGCAGACTGACAACTAGAAGTATCAGGGACACGGGTAGCGCCGAAGCATACGGCCACATCCTGCCTGCCCTGGCCAGCCGCAGATGACAAGCGGCCGGCACTCCTGATACGGGGAGGGCAAATACCCCTACCCCGGAGTCTATGAATGCCTGCAAAAACAGGGGTTCCACACAACCTTCTTGAAGGACCTCCATACTGTAGTCGCGGGAAGAGCCTCGATGGGTAGCTCGACAGGAGCCTCTCCAGTTGTTCGCCATTACCCGTTTGTGTTAAATGTATTTTTAAAGCGTTGAAGATTATAGAATTCATCAGTAATCTATTTAGATAGCCAACCAAGCGTGATGGCTGAGTATATATTCATACCGACTATTTGTACGTGTAGTTAGATAAAGTTATTAAATAAAATTCTACATCGCCTCTAAGCGATCAGTACATTGACCCCTAGTGCCAAATGTAAATAAAATATCTGGCATATTAACAGACTCAGATCCAATCTCCAAGTGTTTATAGTAAAATTATCGGGCACTGCTATTTTAAGGAACGAATCGTGGCAGATGGGCCTAAAACATTTCCACTAGAACTTCCTGTCGGCATAAATGTATTGGAATGACGTCTTTGAATGAAATTGAACTTTTTTTATTGTATTAGTTGAAGTATGACAGAATAAGATAGGAAAAGAGCATGTTTAAGAGAAGCTCAAGTCGCTACGGCAGGGACAAGTAACAAAATCAAATTTTTCAATGATTTTTCGGGCCTTCATTGGTTTGATTTTCATCGCAGTGCTTTCTATCTACTTTGGTATATGATCTTCTTTCTTAATCTATGCTGTCCTACTGCTGGGCAATGGTCTCTGATATGATCAATTATACCTATGTAATTTTTTTTAATATTTACAATAACAGGTTGTTATTTTATATTATTAACAAGCTCGGTGGCTCAATTGGTAGTGACCCCTGCCTTCTGAACCAAGAGTCGTGGGTTCGATTCCCACCCGGGACAAACATTCGTGTGATGAACACTTGTGTTTGTTCCGTTCCTGGGTGTTAATATTTGTATTTAAGTATATATTTGTGGTACCTTCGTTGTTCTGATACCCATAACACAAGTGCTTAAGCTACTTACTTTGGGATCGGAGCAATGTATGTGATGTTGTCTGATATTTATTTATTTTAATTGAATTATTTTAAAAGTACTCACATTGTGGATCTTTTGTACGTCAACTTCTAAAAGTTGATGATGATGATTGCTTCCGGCCGATTTTGGCCATGGCGGCTAATTCGACTCCTAATCAAGTCTGCGCTGATGGGCACGAAGATGACTTACATAGCCGATCCTCGCAACTAACTCTCGTGCACAATGGTGCCCACATTTGTTTGTTGTTAGTCTGCCGATCATAAGGTGGTAAGTACTGGCTGCTACTTGGGCTAAAAGTTACACAGTCCACGTCATGATCATCAGCCTATCAATGAAGTTTCTCCAGCTATTCGCCTTTTGCATGATTATGTACTTCTCGCATACAATCCAGCTCATATCAGCTATCTTACGCAAATCGTCACTCCATTTGAGGTGCCTTACACTTCGTGTGAATTTAGTCATTTTAGCTCGTGGGGGTTTAGGGTTGGGCCGGCATGGCGGTGGCAACTGACAGGTGACTGACCAGTTACTAGCCGGTTGTCACAGCGACTAGGGCTTCTCTTTCGCTTTCCATCAGGCGAAGGGAAGCCATTATGCCGAGCACGGAATTTGCTCCGTGATGCCTAGCTACTATAAAAAAAAAGTTATAATCTGCACAGTTGAAACTTAAAACAGACATAAGTGTGAGATAAGTGCAGTTCAGTATATTTATATAAAGGGGGGAGGGGGGAAGGGTGTTACGGTGAGCGTGGGCGCGCCCACTGCCCACTCGGTCTGCCTAGCAGGTTCTGAGCTAGACGCGTGCTCTTATGCCACGAATCATACGACCAATCAGGTAATTTAATTCCTAGAGAGAAAATTTGGGTGTCTTGTTAAATTCCGATTAGTTATGGTAGTATTAAATAGGCGTAACCACTGGCGCGTTGCTAGTGCCGCCCAAGGGCCAAAAGGTCCCGGGTTGGTATTCCGGGTCGTTACTGGGTTTTTCTATCAATATATTACCCAGTATTAGGCTTATAATCAAGAAATTGGCGGTGATACATCCCCTTAAATCGAAAAGCACGCTAAGCCGTTTGACATGTGCCTGATCACCAAAAAAATAGCCAATTCAGGGGCGGGATTCGAAAATATGATGGTTTTTCCCACTATAACCATAAATTTCCTATCTCTCCAAGTATATACCATTCTGAACTCTATCTATACAACCCATCGTACTACAAATTAAAAAAAAACCGTTCGACTTTGGTTAAGTTAATTGTGTCACCATTGATGTAACAGTCTTCTATGTCGTTTCCGAATTTAAATTCAGACCAACACAATCTCGGGTGTTGTAGAAGATAAGTAAGGAAATATCAGCAGCGTTTACCTTAGTACAAATAAAACCTACTGCAGTCATCAGTCCGACTGCCAAGCGTGGTGACTAAGGAAAATCTCCCTAAGGGCCATTACGCACTGTCGACTAGTCGCCGGCGACTCAGTCTCTCGGCGACCAAAACAGAGAAAGGCGACTGACGACTAAGTGCGCAAGGCCCTATTTAAATCCTAGTAAGTCACAGTCGCCGGCGACTGAGTCGCCAGCGACAAGTCGACAGTGCGTAACGGCTCTTAAACTATAGATAGTAACAGTCACCGGCGACTGAGTCGCCGGCGACTAGTCGACAGTGCGTAATGGCACTAAATGGCAATTAACAGTGAAGGAGGCCTTTGTCCAGCAGTGGACGTTTGCACGCTGATGATGATTCAACATGATTGAAAAAAAATATTAGACATATTATCAGTAGCCCAGTTCTCGCTTGCACCGCGACCGGCTACTACTATCCGCTACAACAATATCCCGCTGATTTACGCGCACGCGCTTCATTCACGCGGTCGGCGCCTATTGCGCGCGCGCATCTCGCCCGGACTTAATGCCTAGGGCTGTCGGTATTAATGTTATGGTCCCATAGTTCACTTGTTGAATTCTTAAATAGGAAAAAAAATGTGACGTACAATTACTAGTGAATCTATTTGCAGAAATAAAGCAGAAAACAGCTATTTTTTTTATTCCTAGGGTGTTACCAGGTCAAGGCATCGATTGACAGTCAATCGATTGGTATGGCCTATATATGTAGTAATTTTACTTTTACACCCATTATTTTTCATTAAAACTCTCTGTTTTTAGTCAGAAGCATCTTACGACCCGTGCATGATAGTGGCTAGTACTGACAAGTAGTGAAATAGGTTTGGTTACTTGCCCGTTGTCACGAAGACTTGGGTTCTCTTTCGGTATGCATCGGGCGAAGAAAAGCCACTGTGAGCTGTGCTGTGGTTTCCACTGTACGGTCTGCGGCCATAATGTGATTGTTGCCACCCCTACATCCCGGTAACTTCCAACTCAGCCTCACTTGTAGCGAGTACTGACCGCTGTAGACACGTTGCCGAACAATTGGCCGTTGTCCGAGCAGGATGCCTTTATGGTGCCGTATTAATTGGTTGCCGGCGCTCAGCGAGTCTTGTTTATGGTTGTGACGTTTCAATAAGGAAGATGGAACGGTTTTCCGAGTTAAGTACATACCTAATTCGTTTTGTTTTGTACAAGAGGCGGCAGACGAGCAAATGTGATGCCTGATGGTAACAGTCAACACCGCCCGTTGACATCCGCAACTCAAATCGAGTTTGGGTCGCTGCCGGCCTTTTAGATAGGAGTACGCTCGTTCCTTGAAGGCTCCCAAGTCGTAGCTGTTCGGAAAGACTGTTGCAGAAAGTCGGTTCCACAAAACCGACGCGCGAGGCAAGACGTCGATTTTCAAATAAGACAAGCCTTATTTGAAATCCTGTTCATTAGGGTCCAAATGATACCGTTGCAGCCGACACCATAAAATATAACCTTATACCTGACAAGAAATTGCACATAAAATGCACCGCTGTGGACTAAACTGTTAAAATATCTAATTACCTATTAATTACTTTCAGTTACCATCTCCTTTTCAACCCCGGACACATAAAGAGCTATAAATGACGTTCTCATTGGCGCCATAGTTCCGGGTTCGATTCTCAGTTTAGAGAATGACATCTCTAAATTGTCAGTTGCCACGACTACAGGCCCATACAGTGGTCTTAAAACATTTGTTATACAATTTTGTATAGTTGAACGATCATCATCAGCCTGCAAACGTCCACTGCTGGACATAGACCTTCCTCAATGACAATTGTTATTTGGGGGGAAATGTCTTAGTCAACACGCTTGGCAAGTGTGTTTAGGTGACCGCAGTAAGGTTTAATTTGTACCAAGGTGCCCGTTTCCTGATATTCCCTAAGTCGTGTTCTACGACATCCACGGAAGGAGATGGTGTAATCTTATAGGTACTTATAAACCCGAAAACCAAAAAGACTGAGGTGGATGATACGACTTTTTTATAGTAACTCGACATAATGGCTTCCCTACGCCTGGTGGAAAGCAAAAGAGAAGCTCGAGTCGCTGTGACAACGGGCAAGTAACTGGTCAGTTACCTGTCAGTGGCCACCGTCATTCCGGCCCAACCCTAACCCCCCATAAGCTCCGGAGACCCTACTCACCGGCAGAAACACGACCCGGAGGTCATTTGGCGGCGGTATTCTATAGGGTGGAGGTCCTTCCTCGGACGGGCGGCTCAATTCGAGCGAAAATTCGCTATGCCCTACCTCTTTTGAAACATTTGTTTTATACGAGTTTTTGGAAGAGGTTATTAATACTAAAGAAGAGACCGATAATATAGCGTGCCGGTCGTCTGTCTGTGACATCATATTTCTACAATTAACCCACACCAGTGCCTACTTTTTGCTGTAGATTTTTTGTCAATTGAGGCCCAACAGACGAGGTACGGTTCGGATAATACGGTCGAAGGTCGTGAAATTGTGCGAAACGAGTTTTGATCAAATGATTTTTTTGCCATTCCATAATTTTTGACTATTAATTTTGCGTGATTAATCTTTATTAGGAGTGATATTTCATTATGTATGAAGGCGTTTGTGATTGATGTAGAGGTTATTGAACTGACGGGATTATTGTACAAAGGTACCAATCTAATATAAGATTTTAATCAAATACCTCAAGACATGCCACCCTGGGCCACATAACGTCATCTAGTCTCAAACCAAGCCCAAGCTTAAAAGCTTATGGGTACTCGACATCTAATACACTTACTTTTAAACTTTTTTAAATAAATGCATGTTATGCCCGATCCAGACTCTCGCGGGGCGCCTACTAGAGGCTCTCCACACGAGTCTTGGCGAGAGGAGGCTCTAGGGGTGGTGGCCGTCCACACTCTCGTTTTAATAGGCTATTAGACACAGGCCTCTCCAACTGTTTGCCACTTAGGGTAAACATCTGGAGGATATACCCATAATCGCCACGCTGGGCAGACGGGTTGGCGATCGCAGAGCGTAACTTCTCGCTCCGGTGACGCTGCTGCCCGTCATCGGTCTGTGGTATTTAGCTACGCTTTCAATTGTGATGGTTATACTTACCGCCACCTGTCGGTTGCCAGCGCCTCGTTTGTTAATCGGCAGGATGTACCACGAGCAGGTGAGGTTGGCTTGGAGCGGAAAGATGATAGGTCGCTCCCTTACATCCCGTAGAGATATAGGGACAGAAAAAGTGACTTTGTCTTGTACTACTTATAAGGATCCAACGACGTAAGTTTAGTTACATAGAGCCACGTGCAGGAACAAAGCCTTATAAATTAAATAGATTAAAATAATCACAGCCACTACATTCAACAGAACGTAGCAAAGATTTAACTAAGGAATCGTGACCAGCTGTATCTTCGGCGGAAATGCGATCTCGAACGCAAACCCCACACAATACGTCCAAGGATACGAATACGACCTTAAAGCGAACTGCATAGAAGTTAAATTTGAATAGCAGAAGCATGCATCGAGATGCGCTTGCGTTGATTGAAAACAGTTCCGACAAGTTGCCACTAACAAACTGTCTGTTCTAGTAGGGAATGTAGGATTTTTATGTGATATGATACGACTTTATAACTTTGGCTAACTAGCCAAGTACGCAGGAGATATTACACTGAATGCCTTTTTTTTTCTCCTCGGGGAAATAAGCAAGTGAGATAGGCAAATGACACAGGTGACGATTGCATTTATCATCATCATCATCATCACTACGTTTGCCAAGAAGTATTCTAGAACTTATATGTCCCAACAGTTATCGGTTCTGCGGCTGATATGGCCAGCCCAGCCCACTGCCTATTCAGCTTACTAATCCGGTTAATTATGTCGATGATTTTGGTTCTCTGTTAGATCATCTTTTTTACCGTAATTACCGTAAATCTTCTAACATCGACAATGCTCGACATTGCCAAGACATGCTGTTCACATGTTGGTGGACGTACGGCCTAAATGTTGCATAGCTTCTAACAGTATTTATATTTATTTATTATAATAAAATGTTCTGTATTTATAAAGAGTGCGACAGACTCTATTTCACGCTAAAACTATTGAACGGATTTTAATAAAAAAATCACAGTAATATAGCTTATACATTGGGTAAACACGCAAGCTATGTTTTATAAGAGTATTCACGCGAGCAGAGCCGCGGGCAGCAGCTAGTAAATAAGTAAAATGTTTAAATGATTCATAATATTGCTTATTACACAATGTTATCACACACATTAACAAAACTCCTTGTCAGTCTCTGAAGGCAATATATCAATTCGTATTATTACGTCTTTAGTATTCATTTCGCGTCGCGCCTAATAATAAACTTACGTTATATTAAAATTAACGGCCTTTCATTTGACATTTGTGGGCTAATTATATGCATGGGAACCCGATATTTGCATTGCAAATGTCAAAGATCATAGCGAGTAGGTATTACAGGAATTAGTTAGACGGAACCTTGCATCAGGGCAGTGATGGGCTTGTAATAAAATATATCCCTTGACTTCTCGCTACTGGAAACCGACTACCTGGTTGGTTAAGTGATAGCGAGTGCCGCCATACCGAATTTCGGGTTCGAGTTACGGTTTAGGCCATAAATTGTAACTGGATTTTTTGTCAGGAAAATTTCAGTTCACTGCTAGCCGTAGGTACCTACATCTCCTTTGCTCGAACCTCCAGCCTCTCTCTCTCGCATCCAGCCTTAGCCAGCTGATCGTCACTCTACATTCCAAACGCGCATTAGTGAATAACTCGCTTACTACTTACGGTTAATACGATTGACGAGAAGCGGTATCCACTCCAGAAATCCATGTCTCCGAGATTATAGAGAAGAGAAAATAGTTTTAAAGGTTCAGCTAACTAACTACCCTGAGTCCACCACTGCAAAAGCAATAAACCAGCAATTCCACCTTTGAAATCAGTTTATAGGTGATTAACGTAATTGCATTTAGCTAATAAGACGTCGTGCAACATGTTACGACTGCAATTAAAACAGTCATAATAAACACGGCAGATTAATGGAATGTCTTCATTGGAGTCCAACGAATTAATAGAATGTTAGGCATTAAGCTAAAGGAAGATTCTTCATTCTCTAAAGTATCACATCATCATCATCAGCCTATTGCAGTCCACTGCTGAACATAGGCCTCTAGAGTTTTTCGCCACTTAGGGAAAACGTCTGGAGAATATGCCCATAATCGCCACGCTGGGTAGGCCTGAGGTATTACGCTACAAATTCACCGCCTTCAAATGCGATGGTTATGCCGCCACTAGCAGGTTGCCAGTTGCCAGCGCCTCGTTTGTTATTCGGCGGGATGCACCACGAGCAGGTGAGGTTGGCTTGGAGGGAACATAGGCCTCTCCAGTTGTTCGCCACTTTGAGCAAACATCCCCATAATCCATTTCCCCATAATCGCACTCCGGCAGGCGGGTTAACGATTGCAATTCGTAGCTTCTTGCTCGCTGCTGCCCGTCATCGACCTGTGGTATTTAGCTGCGCCTTCATGCATTTTTGTATCGAGTCTTCGAATACTTATAGCCGTAATAAGCTTGGTGGTAACTGTGAAAAATTCAGATAGATATATATTTTTCTTGCACAAAAAACAAAACAAACACAGAAAATGGGATTACAGACATCTCTCATTGCTAGTAAGCGATCTCTTCTATACAACCTTCAGGTGGAAGTGTGATTTTCTGAAGAAAGGCAACGTCGTCCAAGCTATTTCAATAAATAAAATGTGTTTTGATGATACTTTGAATGATTATTGATAAACGCAGGGGCATGGACGTAAGTATAATTTGAAAAGATTTGTTTTTTATTTGTTTCTAAACCATGTAACATGAAAGAGGTGTGTTGTGTATTCGGCCATCGCTGATAAGGTGACGGGTACAAACCTCCGTCGTCATGGCAACCGCGAGCGTGCGCACGCGCCGATCGTATCGCGCCGCGCGCCTTGTTCGCGGGTCGTCAACCTTTTGATACTTAACCTTTAAGAAAATTGATCTGTGAATTGACTGTTGAGTTGCAACAGCTATGTATTCAACTTTGGACATAAAACAGAATCCAATTCGATAGCAATGACAAACGTTTTCAAATGGTTTTGGTTAGAAATAATAACAATTAATAGGGTAGCTTTATTTTTAGGGTTTCATAAGTTAAAAAGAAAAACGAAACTACATCCATCACAGGTTGATTGACATCAGTCAATCAATCAATTTTTTCACTGTTGGAAAGCTACACTTTTTCTAATGATATAGTTATGTGCAGAAAATTTACCAAAACCGTGGCCTACATCGCGTGCGCTGCGAAAACTAATAATAATTATGGAACAAAATAATATTACTACGAGTTTGCAGAGCATAATTATAATTATCTACAAAAAATGTGCTACTGTATCTATCTGTTATAGTTGCATCGCATACCCGATCTTAAAATACCCGAAGCAAAACTCGGGTCGCTTGCTATTCATGTTATAAAAGGATCAGTGTAAAATCAGCAAGCTAAGTAAACAAAACTAAAACAAAAGGTTGGCGACCCCTCGCTGAATGGGCGCGCGCAGATACCGTCTCGCAGCGAGCGGTGATAGCCGTCGCCATTGAGATACCCGGCCGTGTACTGTGCGCCCGTCGATATTGTGCGCCGGAGCATGCACGGCGAATACTAGATTCGTGATACTAGCTATGTAGAGAGATAGGTAAGTGGGAGGTAAGGGAGCGCCCCATCATCTATTCACTCCAAGGGGATGTAGGATGTGTAGGAGCGGCGACGGCGACCCATAATCTTTAATCTAAGCCTGCACGTGGTGCATCCTGCAGAATAACAAACAAGGCTTTGGCAACCGACTGGTGGCGGTATTATAACCATCACGATTGAAAGCGTAGCTAAAATACCTCGGGCCGATGACGGGCAGCAGCATCACTAGAGCCAGGAGCTACGCCCTGCGATCGCCAACCCTCTTGCCCAGTGTGGCGATTATGGGTAAAGCCTCCAGATGTTTTTGATGACTCCATTGTTGTCGCTATGTCCAGCAGTCGCCTTCTGATGATGTGCAAGCTGATGATGATTATGTCGACGTTGTACATCCTAGGTGACGGGTTACTTTGCCCATGTCCCGAAGCTTATAAAGTTATTTTTTTTTTATAGTAGCTCGACATAATGGCTTCCCTACGCCTGATGGAAAGCGAAAGAGAAGCCCAAGTCGCTGTGACAACGGGCAAGTAACTGGTCAGTTTCCTGTCAGTTGCCACCGCCATGCCGGCCCAACCCTAATCCCCCACGAGCTCCGGAAACCCTACTCACCGGCAGAAACACGACCAAGAGGCCATTTGACTGCGCTATTCTATAGGGTGGAGGTCCTTCCCCGGACGGACGGACTATGCCCTACCTCTCTTGGTTTCCTCTTTAGGAAAACTTCCTTACGTGTAACTTTAAAGCTGCGAAGAATGTGCATTCTCCTCCCTTCAGGGTTGCGACCAGCCCAAGATATCGCTTCCCGTTAGTTAGTAAGTGCAGCCCATGAATTGTCCCCGTATCGCGCGATTGCGTCGCTCTCGGCCGATAGCAGCCTGCGCACGCGCCTCCGATATTGCTTCGCTTCACTCGAGTGCAGGCTAATGAGTGCCTTGGTGATTGTGCTACTTGAACAATGTGCAGATTTAAAATTTAACCTACAGGTTAATCCAGACTGCAGTCTGGATTTTTTTATATTACTAACTAGCTGTGCCGGCGGCGACGCACGCGTTGGTATCGGGTTTCAAAAATAACGGACTTCCATAAAATGGTACCTAAATTTTAAGTTAAACCTCTAGCAATACATTGGTGAAAACCGCATTCAATTCCATGCAGTAGTTTCTGCGTGATGCGCGATCAAACATACAGATAAAAAAAAATCCCGTTTTCCACACACTTCCCGTCACTGCTCTGCTCCTATTGATTGTAGCGTAATGAAAAGTATACCTACTATAACCTGCCTAGGAGTATGAAGAATATTCTTAATCAATTTCGTTAAAATCCGTTCAGTAGTTTTTTTTTATAACGAACATACAGACAGACAGACAGACAGACAGATAAAAATATTACTGATTGCATTTTTGGCGATAGTTATTTTGAAAAAACATTTCATGTACAGAATTGACCTCTACAGATTTATTATAAGATGGGCAGGCGGTTACCTGGTTATAAATAAAACCTACTGCAGTCACAAACCCGCCTGCCAACCGCGGTGACTAAAGCAAATCCCCTCATATGACGCCATTGAAGGAGGTCTATGTCCAGCTGTGGACTGATAATAAATAAAAAGTATCTGTCTCTACTGCAGCTTGTTTAATCGAATATCAATCAAGTCACTTTCAAACCTCTATCTACCTTTCGAAGCATTCATTACCAGCGTATCTTATCAAACAAATGTAATTAGATTCGCTGGCGAGGATATCGAGGTGGTTTTATAACGCAATCAGGGTTATAGACGGGCGCAGATAATCTGGACACCTGAGCTGTGAGTGCTGACAGCCCGGGAACACCTGGCCGAGGCGCGTATTCTGATGCTCAAGTTTTTTTTTTATGATAGTGGGGCAAACGGGCGTGAAAGTCACCTGATGGTAAGTGATCACTTTGCCCATAGACACAGCAACATCAGGGGAGTCGCAGGTCCGTTGCTGGCCCTTGAGAAATCTATAGGCTCGCTTTTTGAAGGTCCCTAAGTCAAATTATACTCAAGTAAGTCAGGAGACAGCTTAAGTATAAGTACTGAAGTATTCTCAAGCCCTCCACTTATCCACTTTTCATGAAGACTAGCCATGTATGCACATAATTCAGTACAAAAATGGGCAAACCCATATGCATTCTCTGTTTGTGCGGTGTGGGTGACACGACAGAACTCGTCCTTCCATTAATTTTAAAGTATCCAATACCTAGACTGTATTACGTGGTGGTTGCTAAAAGTATAAATGTGATGATAAGATTGTAAACATTATGTTGAAAAGAGCAACTACACGAGTTTCTTGCCGGTGTCTTCTCGGTAGAATGCTGCTTTCCGGACCGGTGTGGTAGCTTTGACGATTTGGAAGTGTTTTTTTTTAAACCCATACAAATAAAGATTATTTGATTTTGACTTTTGACTTTGACAATAAAATTGATGAAATTTCCAAATGTAATGAAAAACGGTACCTACTTAGAATTTTTATAAAAATAAAGAAAGGAGTTTTATTTTGACTTGTAACGAATTACGTCTTTTCAAAACAAAATTTATTTTTAAATTAAGAATTCACAGTCATTCAAACTTTTTTTTTGAAATGGCCAGCAGTGAAGTGCAATTTCATAAGACCTTTGTTAGGTTTTATTGGATTTATATTATTAGATACGTATAAAATGAACTTAGGTAAGTACTTTTCCTTTTTTTTTTGGATGGTTTTTTTGTTTAGTTCGTAGATCAAACAACACTTTCTCTATATGAAGGTTGTCTGGAAGAGATCGCTTGCTAGAGATAAGACCACGTACATTTAGATCTATCTATATAACAAATGTTGCTTTTTCCGCTATAACAGTTTCAAAATACGCCGTTTGGCCTAGACATAGCTAACAAGGCCTGGCATGTCTGTCCCCGATAAGTTGTTTTTACGATACTCACGTTAGGAAGTGGTGATTTGATATTATTATCAGGAATCTTTATAACGCAGAGGGAATCTGAAATATCTACTACGCAACTTTATTTAAAATATCTTAACTAAAACTAAATGTGTAACCAACTAAAATAACGAAGGATAATGTTCTTCTATTCTTGAACTTTGTTAATACATTTAAATTTCAGCTGTAGAATACTATCAATTACCTAACTATTTTACATTTAAATGTTTAATTATCTACGTACAACATACCTACCTGTGTATTTTCTTTGCCTTAATAGATTTAACAGATACATAATGCCTTTGCTTAAATACAAGTATTAACATGTTTTGTTTTTTCTAAAACTTAAGGCTGTAGGAAAATGATTCTTTATAGCCTATTTAATAAAAAAAGAAAAAAATACGCGCGGTTTTCTTTGCCCCACTAAATAACTAACTTTGCCCTACTATATTCATCAAAATACATTTTATGTAGGTACATTAGATTAATGCCTTTGCGTATTTTGCTTCAGCGTATTTAAAAAAAAAACAAAATCCGCGCGCTAATATTATTTTTTGCTGGCTGTAAATAAATATTCTAGTAACTACGAGTACCTAGTCTGTGAAATTGGTTTAAGTAAATATTTTTATTAATTTCAACGTGTGTGTTAAGTGTTGTAATCCGAAAAACTGAATATAATCTTAACTAATATTATAAAGCTGAAGAGTTTGTTTGTTTGTTTGTTTGTTTGTTTGTTTGAACGCGCTAATCTCAGGAACTACTGGTCCGAATTGAAAAATTCTTTTTGTGTTGAATAGACCATTTATCGAGGAAGGCTTTAGGCTATATAACATCACACTGCAACTATTAGGAGCGAAGAAATAAAGGAAAATGTAAAAAAAACGGGGGAAAAAATAACTATTCCACGCGGACGAAGTCGCGAGCACAGCTAGTATAAGTATAAATAAAGTCGAAGATTAGGGTGAGTAGAAACGTTTGTTAAATTATAAACAATTCTATGTAGGTTTGATTGATTTATTCATGCTTTATAAAAAGTCTAAATCAAAGTGAAACGAAAGGTGTGCTTATTAAAATACGTGTCGTTCATAAAATATTGTAATTATACTGTTTATTTTATTCAGACACCGATTTAAAAGACCTTCTTTTGAACTTATTTCTAGAAGTTTTCTTATTTGTATTTGCCCGCCATTTTCTTATCAAAATATTAATGTGGTAAAAGCTTGATGAGCAAAATATTATTGTAGTCTTTCGTACGTTTTTAAATAGTTCGGTTAGTTTAATAATACCTAATGATGACGACCTATGAAAAAAATTATTTTTAATTATATTCTATGCCATCTCAACTTATCATCATCAGCCCACTGCAATTGGCAAGCGCTGCCAGCCTCAGCCGCGGCAAGTGCTGGATGCGGGAAGCCCAAAATCGAGCACAGTGGCGAACCTTGGGAGAGGCCTATGTCCAGCAGTGGACTGATGTGGGCTCAACTTATAAGCAAAGCTAACAGATCAGTTTCACAGTTCATTATTGCATCGCATGAGTCGTTTCGTGTCTCGGTTACTGTCGCAGGTCACCGGATCTAGGTCACGTTAGACCCTAGTTAGGCTGCCCGACTTAATTATCTAGGGCTTGCCCTCACATTGTTTAGAAAGTATTGTTTTAGCCGCACAAATTCTAGACGGCTATAGACCTAGACATTGCTATCATTCGTGAACTCTTCCTTGATGAGTGGATATTAGATAGATTCATATAAAAAACTAGCTGTGCTCGCGACTTCGTCCGCGTGGAATAGTTATTTTTTCCCCCGTTTTTTTTACATTTTCCATTATTTCTTCGCTCCTAATAGTTGCAGCGTGATGTTTATATAGCCTAAAGCCTTCCTCGATAAATGGTCTATTCAACACAAAAAGATTTTTTCAATTCGGACCAGTAGTTCCTGAGATTAGCGCGTTCAAACAAACAAACAAACTCTTCAGCTTTATAATATTACTAGCAGTGCTCGCGACTTCGTCCGCGTGGAATAGTTATTTTTTCCCCGCTTTTTTTTACATTTTCCATTATTTCTTCGCTCCTAATAGTTGCAGCGTGATGTTATATAGCCTATAGCCTTCCTCGATAAATGGTCTATTCAACACAAAAATAATTTTTCAATTCGGACCTGTAGTTCCTGAGATTAGCGCGTTCAAACAAACAAACAAACAAACTCTTCAGCTTTATAATATTAGTTAAGATTACTAGCTGTGCTCGCGACTTCGTCCGCGTGGAATAGTTATATTTTCCCCGTTTTTTTTATATATTTTCCATGATTTCTTCGCTCCTAATAGTTGCAGCGTGATGTTATATAGCCTAAAGCCTTCCTCGATATATGGTCTATTCAACACAAAAAGAATTTTTCAATTCGGACCAGTAGTTCCTGAGATTAGCGCGTTCAAACAAACAAACTCTTCAGCTTTATATTAGTTAAGATTATTTATTATAATATAAATATAAAAATATAAAAAATAAATAAAATAACCCAAGACATGCCACGCTGGGCCACACAGCGCCACCTAGCCCCAAACTAAGCCGAAGCTTGTACTATGGGTACTAGACAACTGATAAACTTACTTAGATAATTTTTTTTTGTAAATAAATAGATATTATACATAGAATACACGCAGACTAATACAAACAGACATGTTCATGAACACAAATGTTTGTGCTGTGCGGGACTCGAACCCACGACCCTTGGCTCAGAGGGCAGAGGTCACTACCAAATGAGCCACCGAGCCAGCAATGTAACCGCATCACATGAAGGGAGATGTTTTTTAAGACTTCCGTCACATATCTGCAAATATGTAGAATATTATTATTATCGTAATCAAACGCCCCGCTAGCGATTCGCCCGCTCAATTATCGCGCGTAAGTCGTAACTGCCACTTCGGCATCGGCACGCCCTTTGAATCGTGCCCTAATTATTCACACTAATTATCGATGTTGTTTAGCATTCGTTGAGCGGTGATCTATTTGCGGCGTGGGTGTATTGCTCATTAAGGCTAGTGCATAATACTCGTATGTTTCGTATCGACCTGGTTCAATTTTCGTTGTATGATGGATATGTCGTGGCCAAATCGATGAATTGATCATTTCATGAAGTGGCCAACAAATGGTAACCAAATCATTATACGATAAACGTTTAGCGATTTGGTCACCCACGTTTGACCATATCGTGTGGCAACACTGGCGCCTCTACCGGTAGTCAATGAAACAATTCCACGATATGATCGATTGATATTGATCGGTTCATGAAATAACAGTGCGTATAACTGGCCCTATCGTCAAACGATTTTTTATCATTGATCTGTCCTGGGCTTATCATGATATGGCCAATGGACATGAAACATTACATGAAATGGGCTAATTCTACGATGTAGCCACGACATAAATATATCTACCTGTCATCATCATCATCATCAGCATATACGTCCACTGCTAGACGTAGGCCTCCCTCAATGGCAAATGTCATTTGTAGGTTTCGCCTTAGTAAAACCGCCTGGTCGGACGGCTGGTGACCGCAATGGGACCATCTCATCCCGTATGTTTTGTAGTACTCTAGTTGCTTAAGTTATTGATTTTGATGTTGCCCACATATACATCTCCTGTACCGAAAACGTATCTCCTAATAAGATTTTCACTTCAAATACTTTCACTTCGTTTCTAGTACCTCTAATATTGTATCGCCACCTTTAGACTGCCCTAATTTAGGAGCATTAATCTTGTTTAAAAATCGTTAAGTAGCCTCGATGTTTTGCGTTTTGTTTTCCTCAATAAAAGCAAACATCGATTTGTTTACATCAGACAAACATAGCATACTCTGATGCAATCAGAGTGGAGTAGTTTTGTAGCTTTGCCAAAAATCATGCTTAGTAATAGTATTCTTAGTTATTATCCTTCGTTTAACTCAACCTAATAACAAATGTAACTCATAAAAAAAACCTGCTTGTCTATTCATTTTCTAATAATCGGTCATCAAAATCAAACCAACAATCCTTCCACATTTTACGCCTCACGCAACAAGCCACTGAGAACATCGTAATGGCGCAATAGACCTTTAAGTCGTCTCATCAAAGCTATAAACACAAACCCAAATGTAGAGCCATTCACTTATAATGTGGCCAAAATATTATACCGTAAGAGCCCTTTTACAAGTCGTAAAAATATCGTAAAGCTAAGATGTCTATAACATCAAAAGAATTGGAGCGATACGTTTTTATGTTTGGCTATTCAATGACTTTGTAAGTGTGTTGAAATGGGCATAAGTAGGTTACCACTACATAATGTTTATAGATTATTTTACCAATTTCTAAGACAGTTTATACCATAAATATTACATTTTATGTGTTGCAATGGGCAGAAATAGGTTACCTACAAGTACAAGAATTTGGAAACTACAAGTAATTTATTAAATATTATGTTTGACTGACCCGGTAGTTCATTTGGTAAAGATTCCTACCTTTTTGATCAAGGGCCGTGGGTTCGATCCCCGCCCGAGAAAAATTAGTGTGATGAACTTTTGGGTCGGTCCTTCTGGTGTTTATATGTATTTGTATCTTAGTATTTGTGGTATCATCTTTGTGATAACAATTATGACACAAATGCTTAAGCTTCTTACTTTGGGATCGGAGCAATGTATGTGATGTTATCTGATATTTATTTACTTATTTTTAAATCTTAACATAACATTATTTTATTCGTCTTCGTTCTTTCTTAGGTATTAGTTTACTTTTTATTTCCTAGTTCCTCCTCTCAAGAAAGTATTAGGCAGATATATTTTAAGGTGTTCAACAATAAATATACCTAATTCATCGGTGAAGAAGTATTTTTAAAAATGTATAAATTCATAATAATGTATAAAACTAGATTGCTTTCCATTTTTAGCCAATTTTACAGCCAACATTTTTGTAAATTAACTTTAATAGCCCAAATTAAGATAGAAAGATCAATGAGGTTATTTCCTAACGTTCAAAACATTTAATCTACGATTTCGCATGGCCATACAATACGCTTACCTACAAATAAATCAGCCAGATGTTTCATTCTCGCGGAGCGCATGAATGGATCGCGTCACTTAAGTCGGTATTGTGCGCGATAGTAATGATTTATTCGTCGTAATATAATATTGCGTTGTATGTTGTCGTTGTACCCACTTGTTGTTTGTTACGTAAGTCTTGACTGTGTCGTATGCGTAGTGGAAGCAAGCGCCTTAGGACTGAACCCTATAGAATACCAAATGACCTCTGGGTCGTGTTTCTGCAGTCAAATGACCTCTGGGTCGTGTTTCTGCCAGTAAGTAGGGTTTCCGGAGCTTGTGGGGGGTTAGGGTTGGGCCGGCATGGCGGTGGCATGTAACTGACCAGTTACTTGCCCGTTGTCACAGCGACTTTGGCTTCTCTTTCGCTTTCCATCAGTCGTAGGGAAGCCACTATGACGAGCCACTATAAAAAAACGGCCGTAAGTTTTCTATTCTACGTTCTCCTAACCGAATTTTGGCCATATCGGCCAATTTCTAATAAAATAAATAAAATACTAAAGTGCTACAATCCAACAGGACGATCGTTCGACGTGACTATGTTCCTGCCAAATTCATGAATAAGTTGCTAATGTCAGCGTGTGATAAAATACTCTAATGCCTACTTCTTTTCTTACATACCTACATAACGTCACGCCTTTCTCCCAGAGGTGTAGGCAGGGAAGGACCACGTCCTTCCATCTTCATTTTGTTTTCTTTCTTCATCATCATCATCATTATCATTATCAGCCGTAGGGGGTCCACTGCAGGACATAGGCCTCCCCCAAAGACTTCCACAACGGCCGGTTGCAAGCTGCCCGCATCCAGCTCGATCCTGCGACTTTTATGATGTCGTCAGTCCACCTCGCTGGAGGGCGTTCCACGCCGCGTTTTCGGTCGAAGGGTCTCCAGTCCAAAACTTTTCGGCCCCAACGGCCATCTGTTCTCCTCACTATGTGCCCTGCCCTCTGCCACTTCAGCCTGCCAATCCTCTGGGCTGTCCGTGACCTTGGTTCGTCTGCGGATCTCCTCATTTCTGATTTCTTTCTTACTTTACAAATAAATCCAGTAACAATTTTGGGCACGCCTAAATTCGAATCTCTTGGTTCTTAGGTAGAGCTTGTAACAAATGGACCAAACGAGCCATTCAAACCTGTCATGATGCATAAGCGACTAATCGTGCAGATTCCCCGCTATGACCTAAATTCGGTCACTATTTATCAAGATCATACATTTTCATGAAACATATCCCATGTTTTATTAGCGCAGCTAGCTAGGTACTACAAGTTCTAACCATTGCCTGTGCCAATTCTAAAGCGACATTTATCGCCAACCAAGCAAGTTAAACCTCGCACAGAATTTGAGACATACAAATTAAATACGCCGGGTTCTCTTGCATCGGAAATTGTGTAACTATCTAAATCTGTCAGAAACTGTTTCTTATGAATGTAAACTCAATATGTTATGTGTAGGGGCTACTGGGAATATTCGGTTATTATTACTGTTGGTACATAGCCAACGGACTGTTGGTTTCATTTAGAGTCCGTGCAATATGGTTGCTAAGCTATATGTATGTGAGTACTTCGTTTTGTTAGCATTAGAAGCTTTGTAACCTGGAAAGCAGTAATAGGGAAACTTCTTCTTCAGACGTGTTGTGACAACCAGTCGACTGCTAGATATAGGCCTCCCCCAAATGACAAAATTGTCATTGGGGGAGGCCTATGTTTTTTTTTACGGTAGACGGGGCAAACGGGCCCGAAAGTCACTGATGGTACTTACCATACCAGTGATCACTTGATCACTTCAGCCCATAGACATCGCAACACTAGGGGAGTCACAGGTGCGTAGCCGGCCTTTGAGAAATTTATAGGCTCGCTTTTTGAAGGTCCCTAAATCACATCCACTCGGAAAAATTGCAGCAAGAAGCTGATTCCAAAGACCGGTTGCACAAGGCAGATGTCCTTGAATTAGGAAATCCTTTTAATAAATAATTTATCTTAGACACCACCCTCGGCAGGGGGAAGTTTTATTTGTATGCAGGTAAACGCTGCTGCCCGTTTCCTAATATTCCATTAGCCATCTTCTACGATACCCACGGAATGAGATGGACCAGTGGTTGGTGTGAATTACCTGACGCAATTACTTATTCAATTCCTACCAATGATCGCAATTGAGTTAAAAATATATGTAAAACATTTTCATTAAAATGTTCTATCATTATGTGTCTAAGTAAAACGGCGTAGTGCCAAAAGGTAGCGCTTGCATCCAGTGCTATTAACCATTTAATTTACATTAAGTGTGTAAAAGGCAGTAAAACGTTATGTGCTGATAAAATCATTAATAAATAATGTATCGTGTGGGCGCGTTAGTTTCTAACGCGGTTATACGTTGAATATGACATTATCAGCCAAGTGGGCTCGGCATGTGTGTGCCAATAGGTACGGGATTAATATAGATAATTAGATTAGGCAAATATTTATTGCACAAAATATTTAAATATTACAAAACTAGTTTCCTGATCGTTACGACTTGTTCTTCTTCAAACGTGATTTCTCTTCAAAGATAATGACTCTTTCCTTTCGGCAGGGAGCGGCTTAACCGTACCTTGTGCCGTGGTATTGCAGAGTATAGACCGCTCATGGGAGCGGCGGTAACCGTTTAACATCATACGGGCCGCTAGTTGGTCTACCATCGTCAGTAATTAAAAAATAACATGTATCGGAAAGAACTACTCGTAGAACGCCGATCATTTGCGATGCGATTATTTTCTAAGAACCACGATGTTAATACATTTAAAACTGAAATTTAAATAACGTTTATCCATATACATGACAAGTCCGGGAATTAATGTATGTTATATCTGCCAAACGATTCTGTGAACTCTTCCAGCACACGTATTCCCTTCTTACAATCTTGGGTCTTTTACACGGGGCGTAAAGAGTCTATACTTCTTTATAAATTTGTCGATGCGTCCGATTTTCGCCCAAAGCCTACGTGACATTTATGACAGTAAGAACTCCAATCAACAGTTTAAAATACTTGACCGCATATCTCGTTGAAACGGTTACTGTACCAATAAATATTTTGACAGCGTTAAAAACGCACCTTGACAAAAAAAACGCATTTCTCTCGCGACCAAAATTTGTATGCAATTACCTCTTTATACGGTTGGCCAGACATTGTATCTTTTGAATCGGTCTTACTACTTTTTATTGTAATTGTTCATGACTGTCGAATTGAAGAAAGCATGTCATAGGGTCACTGTATGTATTTATCTACCAGGTTGGTTCAGTGGCAATTAACGCTGCTTCTCCCACAAACTGACACTGAGTGGTCGTAGGTTTGTTCCGCGCCTGTACAAACTTTTGCGTACATAGACAACACATGATTGTCTATTTGTCGATCCCCACACAGTACCAAAATGAGCATGAACATGTCTGTTTGTATTGTTTGTCTGTCTGTTGGGTGTTTACTATGTACAATATGTATTTCTATTTACTCAACGGTTTTATTAACACCACAACAACAATTAGATATATCGACAAAAACACAAACAATATGAGAAAAATAAAAAAAAGAATAAATAAAAATACAAAACTAGAACTAGACCTGAAACGGCGTTGCCACAACATCCAAAATAAAATTTGATATTCATCATTATACGCACCTAAGAAAAACTTGCTTTTTTATTTTCTTTCTTGATTTTCATGTCGGGCTATAGCGGCATTTGTTAAACTCTTTAATTATTTTTTAAATTAGAAATTATAACAATGATCCCGATCCCTTTGTATACGGATCAATGTATGTACTCGTATGTTAATCGTATGTTGTCTTGGCCACTATGATTGATATCTCGTTGTCTGCCGGCACGGGCCGCTAATTGACAGCTGCGGCTGACAGGCGCGGCCTACATATGCGCGTGCGCAGAACGCTAAATTCGCGCGTCAGATTTATACCTAGTGGATAAAGGACCTTGTTGGGATGGCCACTGTAGTGTATTATTGGGGAGGGATGTAAGGGAGCGGCCTATCATCTATTCGCTCTAAGCTAACCTCACCTGCCCGTGGTGCGTCCTGCCGAATAACAAACGAGGCGCTGGCAGCCGACTAGTGGCGGTATAACCATCTCAATTGAAGACGTAGCTAAAGCTACCACGGGCCGATGATGGACAGCAGTGTCACCGGAGCGAGAAGTTACGCCCTACGATCGTCCGCCTGCCCAGCGTGGCGATTGGAATATCCTCCAGATGTTTGCTCTGAGTGGCGAACAACTGGAGAGACCTATGTCCAACAGTGGACTACAATAGGCTGATGATGATGTGTATTACTGACCAGGAGTCAATTAGTAGTTACACCCCATCCACAATTCGTGATACTTAGTTTTTCGATTGCAGGTATACAATGTCGACTGTATACACGTAAAGTATCTCTACATTAAGAAAAATGAGTTTAAATGGTAGGCCCGGGCCTACCATTTAAACCATTTTGAAGCCATTTCTCCGGAGAAATGGCTTCAAAATGATTGTCTTGTAACTTAGTCAGGATAAGATGCAAGTGTAAAATTAATTTACCTAAATAAGATGAACACACACACAATTATTAGATTTATTTATTTACATGCGGTACTAGGACAAGATGCTGTCTAATCTAAAGTGCAACTTAATAGATTAGAGATAAGTATGAAATTAATGTCAATATTGTTATTATTTTTAATCACCCATAGTAAAATATGGACATAGTATTATTAATGGGAAACTAATTATAGATTCCATGGATTTGCTTCTCATTCAAGTTTCTGAAGGGATATAATTTGGGTCTATTAGATTGGTTTTTACCGTACCTAGGTATGTCGATCTCATCCTGTGTGACTTGATAATTATGTGAAATCTTTTAAATAAATTACCTTCTAGCTTGCATTTCACATAGTCAAATTGTACTCGTACTATTATCTAGCAATTCGTATATCATGGGATACAAAGTAGTTGGCGTACTTTTGCCCCAAACGTAATCGATGTGGTTAAATTCCTTCCGCTCCATCACATGATATTTCACGACGTTCGGCAGCTGACTCCTCAGGATCGCTACATCTTCCAGAGCTGATAGGTTGTCGTTCTCTGCCGCGATCAAAACAATTGGCATAGTCACTTTATTCAATGCATAATCGGGCGGTGTCGCCTGCCCATACGTTTTAATATTCTTAAGAAGACCATAATCGTATTGAGAAAACTTCTTCCTGTGTGCTATCTGCACCAAATGATTCCCATCTTTTACGGAGGCACTGTCAGGATAACGTCCGACAATCGCGCGAAAAGCTTCCGGCTCTAATTCTTCAGGATCTGAACCGGCTATTGGGAAGAACACTCCTTTAGCACAGATCTCGTATCCAATGTCTTTCTGAGAGCACAAAATTGTTTTGAAATCGAGGAACGGCTTCGGAAATATCTCGTACAGGCCGATTGCTTCAAACAATGGTGAAATTATGGGCCACGTGTTTACCAAAACTTTCGTCAACTCTTTTACGTGGTGCAAGTAACATATAGGAGCTAGCGAAATGAACAGTTCAACTTTTGCATTGTATTCCGGCTTCTCAGCTCCTAGAACGTAAAAAAGGGTAGTTCCCTGAGAATGCGCGATGGCTTTCAACTTTTCCTGGCCAGTGGCGTTCAGTATGTAGTCTATTATGGCGGGCAGGTCGCGTACAGCTAATTCTTGTAACGCGAAATCCCAAAACTCTTTCTTGTCCTTTTCAACATCCAGCGTTTTGTGGCTGCGGGAGTACTTGCTCCCTCTGAGGCTGGCTATCCATGTGTCTTTCCCTCTCGCAGGGGCCGTTAGCGAGAGTGACTCGCTGCCTAACTGAAGAAAGCCGTCTGCTGAGTCTGCGATGCCGTGCAGAAGTAACAAAGGCTTAGTGGCGTCACCTGGTATGTGGAATAGTGTCAGCAGATATCCATCTTCGGTCTCCACCGTATGTTCCTCGCACTTGAAGCCATATTTCTTTGCCTTCTCCGTAAAGTTAAGCCTTCCATCTTCGGGAACGTTTTTATAAACTAAATCTTCATCGATGGAGTAAGCGATGGGCGCCAAACCAAGTATGAGCAGCGGCAATACAAAACATGCTTCATTTACTAGCATAATTTCCTTGTTAACTGTCACACTACGATTGAGTGTTTCAATGATTATGGCGTCTTAAATACATGGTGAATTTGATAAGGTTCTGTTATTAACATAAGTATTTAGAGTTGGTTTGATCAAAACATGACGTGTAAGAAAATTCGATCATACATAACAATAATTTCTTCAGCTGAAATAATACAAATTTTACAACAATACAATTTAATGATTTGTTTATGGAAATTAGTCGAATCATTTTATTTTCAGTGCTAGTAATCTTGACATCTACGTTCATATGCATTGTTTTTTTTTATTATTACTAGTGATTAACATAAATAGTAATATATATTTAATTTGTTTTATATTTGGTAATGAAAGAGAATTTAAAAGAAACAGTATTCAAATCCTGGAATTCTGTAACTTGACAAAAAGAAAAACTATGGACAATAAATATTTTTTATTCTTATTTGAGATAATATATTTTTGTACAGAACCAGAGAACTGTAAAAGACATAGGCAAAGATGGTAATTTAATTAAATTTAAACATTGTTATGTAAATACTACATAATACATTACTATGTAAAAATAAGCCATGACGGAAGTTTTTCTTTGACGTATTACATTTGGGTAAATATCCTATCTACTTTATTTGCTATTTCAATGTTTTCCATTAAATTAATTCGATAAATTTACATAGACTTTATCAAAAGCAAAAGTTAAAATGATGAATTCTGTTTTTAATTCTAAATCGTCTTATTAAGATCTTTTTTCTTTGAATATAACCAAAAGTATTGTAATACGAGTATTAAGTGAAAGGATATTTCTGAACAGATTATTTGTCTTTGTTTAAAATGCTTTTGTGCATCCCCGCTGTTAAATATGAAATCTCATAAAAGGAAAACCATTTATTTACATAAATGACAATGTAAACACACGTGCGCTAAGAAGACGTGGGTTGTCATATATTAGGTATATGACACCCGCCATTTGGGGCCACCGCCAGCGCAGCCTGTTCTCCCTGAAACCGTCGCCCACGCCTGAGGTTCGGTTCTGCGGTTGACATGGCCATGGCCAGCCCAGTGCCACATCAGCTTGCTAATACGGTGAGCTATATCGATGACATTGGTATTCTGTCAAATCACCTCATTTTGGCCACATGCCGCAGAGACGCTGAACATAGCTCTTTTCATAGTTATAAAAAATATCTGTTAACTTTGCTCTGCCCAAGTTGTCTGGAAGAGAGCTTATAGCAATACCTACCGCCTAAATTGTACAGTAAATGTCTACTGCACTTAGTTTGAAGTCGATTGTATACTCGTAGTGTGCAAAAGGGAATATCTACCTGCATTTGAAAATAAATTTAAACGGTAGGTTCGGAGAAATGGTTTCGAAATGATTGTCTCGTAACTTAGCTACGATAAGATGCAAGTGTAAAGTTAACTAAAATAAGATTAACACATACAATCATTATTAGATTTATTTATTTACAAGAGGTACTAGAACAAGTTTTTGTCTAATCTAATATGCACCTTAGTAGATTGGAGATAAATATGAAAATAACGTCAATAGTGTTATTATTTTTAATCAACCTTAATAAAATATGGACATAGTATTATAAATGGAAGACTAATTAAGGATTCCATGGATTTGCTTCTCATTCAAGTTTCTGAAGGGATATAATTTGGGTCTATTAGATTGGTTTCTTATATCGCACCTAGGTATATCGATTTCTTCCTGTGTCACTTGATATTATGAAATCTTTTAAGTATATTTCCTTCTAGCTTGCATTCCACATAGTCAAATTGTACTTTTACTATTATCTAGCAATTCGTATATCATGGGATACAAAGTAGTTGGCGTACTTTTTCCCCAAACGTAATCGATGTGGTTAAATTCCTTCCGCTCCATCACATGATATTTCACGACGTTCGGCAGCTGACTCCTCAGGATCGCTACATCTTCCAGAGCTGATAGGTTGTCGTTCTCTGCCGCAATCAAAACAATTGGCATAGTCACTTTATTCAATGCATAATCGGGCGGCGTCGCCTGTCCATATCTTTTGATATTCTCAAGAACACCATAGTCGTATTGAGAAAACTTCTTCCTGTGTGCTATCTGCACCAAATGATTTCCATCTTTAACAGAGGCACTGTCAGGATAACGTCCGACAATCGCGCGAAAAGCTTCCGGCTCTAATTCTTCTGGATCTGATCCGGCTATTGGGAAGAACACTCCTTTAGCACAGATCTCGTATCCAATGTCTTTCTGAGAGCACAAAATTGTTTTGAAATCGAGGAACGGCTTCGGAAATATCTCGTACAGGCCGATTACTTCAAACAATGGTGAAATTATGGGCCACGTGTTTACCAAAACTTTCGTCAACTCTTTTACATGGTGCAGGTAACATATAGGAGCTAGCGAAATGAACAGTTCAACTTTTGCATTGTATTCCGGCTTCTCAGCTCCTAGAACGTAAAAAAGGGTAGTTCCCTGGGAATGCGCGATGGCTTTCAACTTTTCCTGGCCAGTGGCGTTCAGAATGTAGTCTATTATGGCGGGCAGGTCGCGTACAGCTAATTCTTGTAACGCGAAATCCCAAAACTCTTTCTTGTCCTTTTCGACATCCAGCGTTTTGTGGCTGCGGGAATACTTGCTCCCTCTGAGGTTGGCTATCCATGTGTCCTTCCCTCTCGCAGGAGCTGTTAGCGACAGTGACTCGTTGTTTAACTGAATAAAGCCGTCTGCTGAGTCTGCGATGCCGTGCACAAGTAACAATGGCTTAGTAGCGTCACCTGGTATGTGGAATAGTGTCAGCAGATATCCATCTTTGGTCTCCACCGTATGTTCCTCGCACTTAAAGCCATATTTCTTTGCCTTCTCTGTGAAGTTAAGGGTTCCATCTTCGGGCACATCTTTGTAAACTAAATCTTCATCGATTGAGTAAGCGGTGGGCGCCAAACTGAGTATGAGCAGCGGCAATACAAAACATGCTATTACTAGCATAATTTCCTTGTTAACTGTCACGCTACGATTGAGAGTTTCAATGATTATGGCGTCTAAAATAAATGGTGAATTTGATGAGATTCTGTTTTTAATATGAGTATTTAGAGTTGGTTTGACCAAAACATGACGTGTAAGAAAATTCGATCATACATAACAATAATTTCTTCAGCTGAAATAATACAAATATGTACATCAATACTATTTATTGTTTTGTATATGCAAATCAATGCAAATTAGTTGAACCATTCTATTTTCAGTGGTGGTGATCTTGACATCTACATTTACATGCGTTATATTTATTAATAGGTGCATAACATAAATATGTAGTGTAGGTATGTAATGTGTGTTTAATTTGTTTATAGTTGGTAATGAAAGATAATACCTATATTAAAAGTAACATTACGAAATCCTGGGATTCTTTAAAACTTCTCCTCTAGGACACAATGGGAATCGAGCCAATAGAAAAAGTGTGGACAATAAATCTATATATATAAAAGGAGAAACTGACTGACTGACTGACTGACTGACTGACATATCAACGCACAGCCCAAACGGCTAAACGTAGGAACTTGAAATTTGGAAGGGACGTAGCTTAGGTACCGTAGGGGTGCACTAAGAAAGGAATTCCCGAAATTCCCACGGGAACGGGAATTAGCGGGAAAATCCTTTTGTATGAAAAATCTAAACCGCTTAAGTTAGACGCTTGAAATTTGGCATGCAGGTACCTTAGTAATTATAAAGTTTAGTTATGGCTGTATTTTGAGAAATTCCCACGGGAACGGGAGTTAGCGGGAAAAAACTTTTGTATGTATAAATTTAAACACGCGGACGAAGTCGCGGGCAAAAGCTAGTATTTTATATTCATAATCGAAATAAAGATTTTTGTGCAGAACCAAGGAACTGGAATACCCAAAGTTGGTAATAATTTAATCTAAACATTGTTATGTACATACTACAAAATACATTATAATGTAAAAACTAGCTATGATGGAAGTTTTTCTTTGATGCAATATTCACATTTGGGTAAATATCTCATCCACTTTATTTGCCATTTAAACGTTTTGCATTCAATTCGGTAAATTAACATCGACTTTATCAAAAACAAAAGTAAAGATAATGCATTCTGATCTTGGTTCTGTGTTGTCCTAATAATATATGTTTTCAATCCAATAGATCACCAACTTTTAAGTTTGGTGTCACCAAAAGAACTCAAATAACGAAGAAAAAAAATTTCATACGTTTCTTCTTATGTTGGATTTTGTATGTTCCTTCATGTGAAATATTTCTAATCAATAACTTATTAGCTTTATAATTCGGGTAATAGAAAAGACGTTTTAATTATTTGTTTACTATTTTTGTGTGTGTGCAGTTTTCGGTATTAGCTACTGCTTTTGACCAATAGTATTTTAACTTACCACAATAGATACAAAGTAAAACCTAAATACAATTATTTTTGTACTGTGTTGAAAACTAAATACTATTCACGCACAAGTTACTCGGAAGTTTATTTATTTATAATTCTTTTTCAAACGCGGAAGATTCAAATGGCATTGTAACGAGTACAGAACACACACTGTTTGAGAACTGATTTATAAATAAAAGTTAGTAATGTCGTGTGGTATTAAATTATGTAACTATGACATCAAACCACATTAAAATTGTTATAGTAGCAACAGGGCACAGTGGCATTGAAGTTGGATTGCGTATCTCTGAAACATTTGTGTTTTCATTGTATGGCTTAAAGATGACCTCGCTGGTTATTTTATTACACAGCAGATATGTTTATAGTGCCACTGGTCATGCGGGGCTATTCTATATCTGTTGAGTTCGATATCGGAGAGATCTGCCACTTTGCGTGATCTTTTTTTTTAATAGCGGTAAATGCTTTTGCGCAAAGGGGAGCAACGGGTATGTAGGACCCATGCCGCCCTCGAACTGAATGGCGGCACCCTGCCTCAGGATGGTGAGGAGGCAGGGAATACCCACCCAAAAACCCCGGCCCCCTTCTTCAAGCGCCGTAGGGACGGTACCATGCGTCCTAGGAGTCGAATTGAAAACCTCCTCGTCTTTTTTGAAGTCAGTTAAAAAGCAAGAAGCAGGAAGAAAGGAAAAGAACTTTATTAAATTTTTATACGTTTATGTAAAGTGTGGCAAATAACTTCAAATGCACTATAGAGCAAATTGCTAATTTCACGGGCTATTGTGATTGTTTTCTTCGTAAATATAAGGTTTTTCTACTAATATAAACATTAAGAGATGGTTCAAAACATGACGAATCTAGTAATACGATCATTTATATATCAATAATGTTCTTAGGAGAAAATATTATTATTTACGTATGCACATTGCACATTAGGTAGGTGAAAAATTCTATTATTTTCAGTGTGTGGTGATAATCTTGACATATACATCTTTTTTATTTTTACTAATAGGTTCTTCTTTAATTGTATAAAGTTAAGGTACTTTCCTTATTCATGATATTGAAAAAGATATAAAAACTAATTGCAGTATGTAACGTTACCCAGTTTTCATTAAAACTAAAATAAAATACAGTTTCTCAGATTAGTTTAATGTAGACGCGAGAAAGAAGATCATCCCTACTTTGTGTAGTGTATGAAACCCGAGGTATGAGGGGTTGTGTCCTGGAGGATAATTGAAAGAAGCGTGTGCGTACTCGATAGCGGTTTATTCCGGACTGATATGTCTGATACATTGTTGTCCTACCCTTACTCATACTTATATTAAATGGTAGGTATCTACCCACATTACGTGTAAGGTAACCATGTTGGGCCGGAATGGCGGTGGCAACTGACAGGTATAACTGACCAGTTACTTGCCCGTTGTCACAGTGACTTGGGCTTGTCTTTCGCTTTCCTTCAGGCGTACGGAAACCATTATATTGAGCTACTAGAAAAAAAAATTTTTCGAACATCTACCGCTTGCAACGTTTTACATGAACTACAAAATCCTAAATCGAATACCCACTTAACTTAAAAGATTTACATTTCAAACTTAACTTATCCACTCGGCTGCGCCATTGTAAAACAAACTTGTAGCATATCACTTAATCGGAATAATCAAGGCGGTTTAACTTTGTCGGACATGCCGACCATTTGCTTAAATCAATGGGAATTAGCGAATCAACTGCTAACGATAGGCATGGCATTAGCTTTATGCTGGTGTAGCGCTTGACCTCGTAGTGAGGGGCGCACTCACCGCAATTTGTCGATAATGGCTAATGGCTAAATAAAAAAAAGAAAAAAAATTTTTTTTTTTTATATGTTGTAGTTTGACTAAATAGCTTCCCTACGCCTGATGGTAAGTGAAAGAGAAGCCCATGTCGCTGTAACAACGGGCAAGTAACTAGTCAGTTGCCAGTCAGTTGCCACCGCCATGCCGGCCCATTTTTTTTTAAAGAGGGGAATGCATTAGAAGTGTGAAAGAGTAAAAAACTTCCATTCATCGCAATAAACTGTCGCATCGCACATATAATTAGTAATTGATCAGTCTAGACTTATTATGCAAAAAAGCACAGCATTTGAGACAATCACAACAGATTGCCACTGCGACTAGAGCTCCTTTGGCGCTTTCACAAATTTATCGATAACCTAGTAATGCGCCCAAGCCTATCCTTACAGCGTTATCTCCGTGTTAATGCGGCAACAAGCAATAGCCGCGTTTACTGGCCAAACGCCGATTAATTCGCTCGACGCGCAAAATTATACGCAAGATAGCGCGATGACGAAAATGCGCGTCCCACCGCGCTTATGATGCGTTAAAAGCTTTCGCGCATACGAGCGCTGATTTATCGGCTGTTAATCGATGGGTTATCGGGTTTGAGAGTTTGATGTGATCGGACTAGGCTCTAGCTAGATCTGAGAATGTAGTTTTGGCCGAATTTAAAACTAACGTCGCCATAATTCAAAGTATATCTTCTTTATCTCGTGGCTTCAGCGCGGGCCACGGCTATATGCTGAGTAAGGCCCTTTTTCTCTGGACGTCGCAACAACGCCATGTCCGGTCTTTGGTTTTGTGTACTTTCTTTTTTTATTATTGTTTTATTTTTTTCTGTGTCTTTTGTTTACGATGTGTTGTTTTGATGTCCGTCTGAGTAATAAAAATTTCTTATTTCTTTAATCGTGGTTTAAAGAGAGCTTTTTTGTCACGGTAGCCAACAGCATAGCTTTGCTGATGTCCATGGGCGGATGTTACTGTTTGACGTCAGATAAGCTCGTCTGCCATTAATAAAAACGTTTGCCATTTCAAAAGCAATTAAAAAAATCTTTTCATGTTAGGCTCTTTGCCTGGTTAGTCTAGTGGTAGCTAGTCATTTTTAGAGTGGGGGAGTATTATATGTGGTCGGCGAAGAAGCGGTCTTAGAACTGCTTCTTGTTTAACTAAAAAGAAAAGAAAATACAAAGGATGTCGTAGACCGGGCATAGAGGATGAGATTAAGAAAGAATGATCCTGCTAAAGAGAACACAAGAACAACTGAGACGATAGGACGTCATAAATAGGTTGTCATAAAAAAACCTACTCGTTAATGTACACTTGCGTCTACATACAATTGTTATTATGTACCTATCTATGAGTATATCTGATTAAACATCTTATTGATTGATACATATAAAATATTTAAATTTAAACTATTTAATTTACATTTTCAACTTCCAAACAGATCACCTATTTATAAAATGTCCTCTGCTATCTTGTACACCGTCGTTTCCTATCGGCAAACATTCTGAATTCACTTGCAGTCCACATTTTCCGCGCAATTATTGTCTATTGTTATGGTCCAGAGAAATAGCTCGAAATATCGAGACTATGTGTAGTTTCTGCGCAGCGTTTAAGTCTGACGCTGATGGTCCATAGTGCAATGATTTGCCAGTAAAGTTTAGAGTTTCTCTTTTCATCATCATCATCATCCTACAAAGGTCCACTGCTAGACATAGGCTGTAATTTGCCTTTGTCACCACGCTAGGCAGGTTGGTGACCGCAGTAGGTTTTATTTCATCATCATCCAGTTGTTCATCACCTAGGGCAAACTTCTGGAGGATATACCCATAATCGCCACGCTGGGCAGGCGGGTTGGCGATCGCAGGGTGTAGCTTCTTGCTCCGATGACGCTGCTGCCCGTCAACGGTCTGTGGTATTTAGCTACGCCTTCTATCGTGATGGTTTTACCGCCACCAGTCGGTTTGTCAGAGCCTCGTTTGTTGTTCGGCAGGATGCACCACGGGCAGGTGAGGATGGTTTGGAACGAAAAGATGATAGGTCGCTCCCGTACATCCAGGTTTTATTTGTATCCAGGTATTCCCTGATATTCCCCTAATCTTCTTCAATACCTACGGTATGAGACCTATTCGAAATTCGGAAACCACGCGGTAACTCTTTCTCACCTACATGTAAAGTATTATTTGTACGGTTCAAGAAGACCATGTTGTCGACTGTTTTTGAGCTCTGTAGTTCGAGTACGAAACACACAAAGTTTCGTCATGTAGTGAGGAGGTTTCCAAATTCTATTTCACTGAAAAAACCGCCATTTTTGCTCTTCGTCGGATGTTAATGAACACTTCCTTTTTCATAATCCACAAGGGTACGGTACACTACGTTTGTTGTATATTAGGCAACCTATAAGTCCCAGTACAAGTGCCTTCAAAACCACTATTCCCCAACTATGCCCAGCGAATGGCAGTCCACGTTCCAAGTAAGCTCGAATTATGTCATCCAAGCTAAGATTAATCGCGAAGCCCGCGCCGCTGCTACTTGCACGTTGTACTTACAATGAATTGCGTTATTTATCGGTTAATGTGTCGGTTCGCTATTGGGTGTTTATTTTAGGGCTATAACTAACTGCCTGCGGAATGCTTGTTAGCTGAGGGCGCGGAGAATTTGTGCAAGTGGAAGTTAGCCTTAAACGTTTGCGAAACGGAAGCCAATTTTAGCAAAAACGTTTGCCAAAAAATAGATTATCAAAAGCATTTGAATGAGTACTCTTTCTCTTTCTGTAATAAACCTGGAGTTGTATTAACTGTTAGTAATCTGACTACGTTCGTCTCATTCTTCGTTCGTATATCGATAACTCTAAGCAAGAATCCAAAGTTTGGGCTCCTTGAGAGTAAATCTGGAGATTGAGTTCTAGTAACATTATATTTTGCCGACAGGGACGTTTTGGTAGACATAGCACAGCTACTGCACTGCCCTTCACAGCTGAATGTGAGCCTACATTCAGAAAACGCCAATTATCCGGTCTTGGCATACAAATAGTGGATGGATGCGCATTGCCGCGTTCGCACCCAGTCCATGCCTTTCAAGTTCTTGATTCACCGTGCCTGAAGCTGTCCACACCACGTTTACCTTCGTCTAGCCACCACTGTAACATTCTCCCTTTAACCGCAGATACTAATCCCTCTTTCCATTGTTTCAGGGTGCAACTGCTCGCAAGTGGGCGCGGAGAGCAACGCGTGCGACATTCGCTCGGGCCAGTGTCGCTGCAAACCGCATGTCACCGGCAGAGCTTGCGATACCTGCGAGGTAAGTACCATTTGCGTTTGGTACGTCCATTTCTGGATAACGGGGCTGGATGCGGACAATTTGAGAAGATAATTCAGCAAAAATGGCCAAGTGCGAGCTGCGACAAAAAACTGCGTGTCAGGTCACGCATGTGTTTGGATTTCGGAAAAGGCTTTGAGAAAAAATCATTCACATTTTACGTACAGGGTAAAATTTGTTTTTGATATTCTTATTTTAGCACACTGTCGAAAATAAACACCATCTTTTTGGATGGTAATCAGAGGATGGATGGACGGACGGACATGACACAAAACGGGTTCAAGGCGCTAACTACGGGACCCTTTAATAAGTATTTTTGGTGGTGTAACTTCAAAAATCGGACGTATCCGTTTAAATTGTGCAATACAAAAAGAATCGATACTAGGTAATTAAGTAGGTAGGTAAAAAAAATGCATTTGGATTGCATGGAATCAGAAGCTTGATTTTTATACAGCACAGCTTCAAGGAACCGCAGTACTTAGTATTTGATATTAACTTTAACATTATCCACGCGTTCATGAGAAAAGGCTTTCGACAGGCGGCATAAGTACAGTTGTTTCACCTTAATTCTAAAAAGCTCTGCAAAAACAAGCAAACGTATCAATTACACGAACTAATTCCAACATTCGGATCAGTTCGGAACAGGTAACATTTAATTGCAAACACGGACCACGGTACACCAATTACGGGTGTCATTATTCAGCGGGTCAGATTCCGCTGCCGGCCCCGTTCCGTGTAAAATGTCACCGGGACATTTGCGACGGTCACTGAGCGGGTTGCTCTTTGCGTAGCGTTCTCGTGTCCCTCGAGCGTGGAAAATGGGACGATTTGTGGATCGTTTAGACACTCGTCGAGTGAAATTATCGCGCGTCGCGTCGGACGGACTCGATGCGGTGGCTTTTGTGTTACAATTGTACCTATTGGTTTGTTAGATTATTGTATAGAAAAGTTCTAGATATTTATAGTGGTCGTGTAACAATTAACTCTTCAACGGCTTCAATACACTTAGACTTAACTAGTGCATTTATTTATTTATTTATTAGGCTTACCAAATTTAGGCATTAGGGGAGTTGTCATTAGGGACAATTGTCATTAGGGGAGACCTATCTTTAGGGATAACAGTGGTCGTTAGCAAGATGATGATGAATGATGATGATCGCTATGTGATATTTCATATTTTATTCCCCCCCCCCCCCCCCCCTTTTATACCTTTTTTTATACCACTAGGGTGGCAAACAAGCTTACGGCCCGCCTGATATTAAGCTGTTTCCGCAACCTAGGATTAGGAGTAGGAGGATTATTGAAATTTCTAGTGTTACTTATTCCGAACTCATTCTCATATTTTAGTCTATTTCAAGACTCTCTTGAGATACTGCCGATGGTAAGCCCTACTTCAAAAACGGCCAGTAACACCATAAAACACGAACGTGTTTCCGCCATTAACCGTCCCAGATTATTGCCGACCAAACGATCTTTAATTTACCAAACCGGCTGATCCCCCCATTCGTCTTGTAAATCCAACATTAGTCGGCTTATCTCAACGACTAAGAAATACACTAGATACGCCAATAGCATAGATTTTGTAAATCGAGTGTCAAATTAAAGTGTCTGATAATAATCATAGTTAGGTAAACACAGGAGGTAATACAGAATATCTTAATTTTTTAAAATTGAATACACATACTCTGTGGTTTATTGCATTTATAATAAGTGTAGTACAAGATGTTCTAAATAAGTTAATTAGGAAACTTATTCTTATTTCTGAATCAATTAAAAGTTCACCTCACCTTTTCTTTTTATCTTGTGCTCCGGTTAGCGGCCCCGAGGAAGACTATAACAGGTTCCTGCGGGCACAGTGGTCACTGAAAGGTATCGGGAGGACAACACACCGTCCTCCTGAAGAGTGTACGCGGTAACCCAAGACATAACCCAAGACATGCCACGCTGGGCCACACAGCGCCACTTAGCCCCAAACTAAGCCGAAGCTTGTACTATGGGTACTAGACAACTGATAAACTTACTTAGATACATTTTTTTTTGTAAATAAATACATATTATACATGGAAAACACCCAGACCAATACAAACAGACATGCTCACAAATGTTTGTACTGTGCGGGAATCGAACCCACTGGCGCTGTGGGGGTAGCAGTATCCTAACCCCCATCAGACAGAGAGCTTGTAGCGGACCGCAGACGGTTTAGTGGTAGTCTCCGCCAGGTAGGAGCGAGCCCGACATAACTCAGGTTTTCCGTATCCAAGGCCTTGGTGTTCACTTGACCCATTCCCGACGAAAAAACCAAAAAATCCTAGACGTGTCTCGGATCGGGACGCTCTCAAAATGTTGTTGTGTCTAAATAAGTATTTCTAAGTCGATGGCTTATCTGTAACAAATCTCGAGCGCCCCGCAAACGCGACAGCCCAGCTCACATTTCAGTCGTGTCCGAATGTTTATTGCAATTTAAATAACGATTTACTACCAATATTACGCTATTATGTCCTATCAAACCGTGTTACTATCATGAGCTTGCTTGTAAAATGGTTGGATTTCAAATCAATACCATTTATGTTGTTTAGAGGGGGCTGGCTCTATCTATCGTTGTTATTGTTGACTGTTTCAATGGTCTAGTGATGGTAATAGTCGCGTGTTCGATTCCCGGGTCGGGCCAAATATTGTTAATTGGCTTTTCGCAGATTCAGTGGCAGTTTGGGGCCAGAACATTTGGTTTCGATATACTTTTGGTACATCGAAAAACACGTTAATTCTTAGGTGAATAAATCTCTTGACTGAATTTCGGCTACAACGGCCAAGCTCCAAGGAGACGAGCCAACGCAGGAGATGTTAAAGTGCACAAGTGTATAAATGCATGCAAACACAAATGCACTCTCTGTTCCTTTACTCTAATAATCCGATGGGACGAAAGTTCGACACGACCGGAGATAGATCAGGCACAGGATTATACACTATAAGAGCTTCTTGACTAGTTGAGTGAAAATTGACATCATCATCCCAGCCCTTCACTTGTCCATCTTCGGACGTAGGCCTCCTCCAAATCTCTCCATCTCTGCCTACATCTTGCCACTTTCATCCAATTCGGTCCAGCCGTCTTGGTTGACTCATCAACCCATCTCATAGGGGGACGTCCTCTACCGCGACGATTTTCCCACGGCCGCCATTCCAGTAATCTTCTGGTCCACTTAGACTGCTCCATTCTATAGTTCATTCGCGTTAAGAAAATAGTGACTTATAATTTCCAGCGTTTTAATTGGCTAGGCGGCCGGCAGTCGGTGATGAGTCACTATTTTCTTAACGCGAATGAACTATAGCTATGTGTCCCGCCCATCTCCACTTCTGTCGCTCCATTGTAACAACAACATCTCTAACACGAGTCTTTCCTCGGATCCATTTGTTCCTTTTACGATCCGCTAAGGATATGCCCAGCATTGACAGACAGAGAAAATTGACAGCTGTGGCCGAAATCCTAACGAGATTGAGTGGACATAAAATATTTTAACGCAGCTATGAAACAGACACTTAGCATATATATAAATTACTTAAGTTATGCTAGCAGATCAGTTAAGAACCTAACTTGTAAGTTTAGCGGGCTAATGTCACTTGTCTGTGACCCGAGGTTTGCCTAACCCGCAGCTTACAGCACTATAAACTTATCACTTGTCACTATCGATTTCATTCTAATTTTGTTTCGTTATGATACGTAGGAACTAACGTTATAAAGGTATAATAGATAATAACTTAAGCAATTTATTATATGCTAAGTGTCTGTTTCATAGCTGCGTGAAATAATGTTATGTCCACTGAGTCCCTTCAGGATTCATTCAACTTTGTTTTTGCAAGAGGCGGCAGACGATATTGTCACCCGCAATTCATATCGAGTTCTGGGATCTAAGACCCTTGTATTAGACTTTATCTTTATTAATAACTTAACTAAACTATACTTTTTACATTATTTTTTACTTGACGATTCATAAGTGATTATTTTAATTCTATGTGAATAAAGGTATTTTTGATTTTGATTTGATTTTGAATCGGTTGTCTAGTCACTATGGGTATACTACAAGTTTCGGCTTAATTTGGGAATAGATTGCACTGTGTAGCCCAGTGTGGAACATCTAGGGTTATTTAAAAAGTTTTTTTTTTATTTTTATTTTTTTATTTAATTTTTTTTTATTTAAAAAGATAAGAAAAATTAAAATACAGACGACAAAGACTTTGTTTCATAGACATACCATGTAGTAGGAAAGCATACAAAGTAGCAGGCGGGAAGCTAGATATGATTGAAGCTCCTACACGACAGATAAATATTCGCCCAGCCGCATTTGCATCGGAATTCCGCTGTTCCCTGCCATAGTCGACTCACGCTCAAATGTCAACAGTTAGTTTCCGCGCATCGGTCAATCATATGTTGAAAGGATGTCGTTTCAATGTTTCGAATGGGGCTCTACTTAGTATAAATAAATAACGCCACATTAGGCCAAACAGCGCCATCTTGTCCCAAATTAAGCCGAGGTTTGTACTTTGAGTCATCATCATCATCATCAGCCTATTGCAGTCCACTGCTGGACATAGGCCTCTCCAGTTGTTCACCACATAGGGCAAACATTTGGAGGATATACCCATAATCGCCACGCTGGTCAGGCGGGTTGGCGATCGCAGGGCGTAGCTTTTCGCTCCGGTGACGCTGTTGCCCGTCATCGGCCCAGCGGCGTAGCGTGGGTGTCGGCCGCCCGGGGCGGAAGACAATTTTGCCGCCCGGGGCGGAAGACAATTTTGCCGCCCGGGGGGGAAGACAATTTTGCCGCCCTTTTATTTTGAATCGTCAGTAATTCTCGCTGTTGTTTTGTTAGTCATAAACAAAGCATAAAATAAAATACGGGGAATCCCCGCAAGTCGTGGACGGTGGTGGCAGCAGTCGCTACAAAATATCATTCAAAGAAAAGGGATTCTCCGAATCCTTTACAGAATAAGTAATGAAAAATTCCATGCTCTTTTCAATCGGTCCGAATTTGTAGTTCCGCCCCCAGATTGATGACAATAACTACTATCAGTTATTCATTTACGCTCGATCTTTCGAAGCTAATAACTTAACATTTTAATTGGTTTTAGAATTAGCCCAATTCGCAAATTCTCAGCAATTACTAATTAGTAAGCACATTCATTATTGTGCCGTCAAAGATTGCCTAGGTATCTATATATTGCGTCGTGCATACGTTTATAGTGCGTTAGCAAGTCGACTAGCGAGCTTGTATATTTTTACATGACTTGTGTACCTACTTAGATGATATGCTCATAAGAGAAGTTCTCATTTTGTCTCAATTTTTTTTCATCAAATTTCGTTAATGGCCTATAGATAGGTAAATATTATAATAAAACCGTAAAAAGCGTGTCTGTACATTAATATTTAAAAATTAATTGTTGTGTAAAGGAACAGTAAACGAGCAAGATTAAAAAAAAATCTGTTTATACATGTACGTATGTTTGTACACTATTATATCTGTCACCGGAAAATAGCAAGAATCGTAAGTTGATCAATTTCCTAGGTAGTTGATTAACTTCCAGAAAATAATAAACGGCAGTTGAAATCTATTATTTAACGTATGTATTTTAGTAAATTGATCATTTTACGGGCTCTTGCCGTAAAATGATCCGACGAAGGTGAGGTGAACGTTGATTGGTTCAATGGCTCACGTGGCGTTATCATGGCAACCAATCAGGGAACAGTGTATTAATTTACGGGTAATAGTACACCGTCAAATAGTACATTGAGCAACGATTGGTCCATTTGAGGACGATTTTACTTGTGTCAAAATCGTAAATTATTAAATGACTGTCAGGCTACCGTAAATTGATCAACTAACTGAAATCCATTGCGTTAAATAATACATTTCAACTACCGTTTGTTATATTCCGAAAGTTAATCAACTACCTAGGAAATTGATCAAGTTACGATTCTTGCTATTTTCCGGTGACATATCCAAACCTACTGGACCGAATGGAATGAAACATATTATTATAGCATTAGAGGTAATTGGTCAAAGGACAGAATAGGTTTTGATGCTTAAGTATAATAGCCAATTATAGTCCAGCCAAACTCTACCAAGGTATATGAAAATTATGTTATAGCGAAAATTATTTTCCATGATGTACAGCTTTTGTTGATTTCTGACATCCTTATTGGTCTGTAAATACAGGTTAAAAAGGTTCCTTTACTTGAAAAAAATTTGCATAAGCGTAACCTTCCTATCCCTTCTCCGGCTAGATAAACATCTAAGTACAGAAGAACGGAAGACAACACACAGCCAAGTCGCTTGGCGCAGGAAATCTCCTGTCGACGACACCTGACGTAGGCCGCTTGTTCACTACCTTTACACGGATCATGTACGGATATTTATATCGGCCCATTTAAAATTCCCTTGCGTGTTTACTGTAGCATCCATCAAGTTCATGTGTGTCTCGTACAGTAATAAATCTATCGCAGTCCTTGTATCTAATTTATATTAATTACCGGCGCTGTCTTCTGTGTGAATTATCGCATATTTGTGAATATTTTTTTCTAGTTATTGGCTTTACGTTGGGAACTGGATTGCTGGTGCGAATAAGGGTGGAATTAAGAATTAATTATAATAAATAAGTAGGTAATGGACAACGTACGCTATATTTTTAGCAACACAATAACCCAAGACATGCCGCGCTGGGTCACACAGCGCCACCTAGCCCCAAACTAAGCCGAAGCTTGTACCATGGGTACCAGACAACTGATAAACTTACTTAGATACATTTTTTTTGTAAATAAATACATATTATACATAGAAAACACCCAGACCACCCAGACGATCCGCGACCGCGATGATTAATGATTGAGTTTTTTATATATTCAGAAATACATTTCGGCGATTCACTATACCTATTAACATTTATGTCTCACTTATCCCTTCGCAGGAAGGCTACTGGGGCCTGCAGCAGGGCGGCTGCCGGCGCTGCCAGTGCGGCGCGGGCGCAGCGGCGTGCGACCCCGCGACGGGGCAGTGCGCGTGCGCGGCGGGCGTGGGCGGCGCGCAGTGCGACACGTGCCTGCCCGGCTACTATGGGTTCGGACCCGCTGGGTGCTTACGTGAGTATTGATTAACACGGCTTAAAAACATCATAATCATCAGCCTATTGCAGCCCACTGCTGGACATGGGCCTCTCCAGTTATTCGCTACTTACGGCAAACATCTGGAGAATATACCAATAATCGCCAAGCTGGGCAGGCGGGTTGCCGATCGCAGAGTGTAGCTTATCGCTCCGATGACGCTTGCCATCAGGTGAACCGCTTGCTCGTCTGCCCTCTATTCCATAAAGAAAAATCCCTGGATTAAGTTCTACCGGACACAAGTACTTTTCGTTGTCTGGTCGCTCTAAAATGTCATCAACGTGGAATCTAATGATATCAAAAATACTTATCCTATATGCCGTATAGGTTAAAATAATTATAAAGATATTATCTCGACCCTTTCGTTCTATTTCTTGAAACAGGTGGATTATCTTAATTTCTGTCCGTCCATTTTATCGCGGTATATTTTTTTAAGGCCAAGGCCTTGGGATCAAAAGCCAACTGCTTAATTATTTACCAGACAAACACGTGATGATTGATGATCCGATAAAGCGGATTTCGCCATCGAATTGAGATAGAGTTAAGTAATGATGCACAGGTGCACAGATTTTGCTTTGATGCTTAATCATCCCGCTTGATTTATCAATCAGTGTAATTTAGGTTTCATTAATTTTGTGCCATTCACATAAACTATCTACACTTTGTACGAAATAAGAAGGTTGGTTACTAAAATCGGAACTAACACCCATTTTCATACAAAATCATCATCATCATGAGCCCATATCAGTCCACTGCTGGACATAGGCCTCTCCCAAAGCTCGCCACCGTGACCGATTCTGGGCTTCTCGCATGCAGCAGTTGCCAGCCATCAAAATACCAAAAAAAAACAAATACCAAAAAAGCCATACAAAATGTCATTGTCATTTTTTTGTTTGACCCCATGGTAATCAATGTGTCACAAACAGCTTTACCAAATATCTTGTTCCAGCATGTCCAAAGTGCTCGGACGGCAAGGTGTGCTCCCCGGACAACGGGCGGTGCGTGTGCCCGCCCCGCTCCCGGGGCCCCGGCTGCAAGCTCTGCGCTCCAGGCTACTTCTCCAGGCCTCCGGGATGCCACCCGTGTCGGTGCGGCCCTGGTGCAGTGTCAAGTGAGTCCTTGCCTACCTAATTTTGAGAATAAATGACAATAAAGCAATTTGGGATACCTCTCATGAAACGATCCGCTTCTTGTTCACTTCTACTTCTTTAGATTTTTTTTATAGTAGCTCGGCATAAAGGCTTCCCTTCGCGTGGTGGAAAGCGAAAGAGAAGCCCAAGTCACTGTGACAACGGGCAAGTAACTGGTCAGTCATCTGTCAGTTGCCACCGCCATGCCGGCCCAACCCCCCACGAGCTCCGGAAACCCTACTCACCAGCAGGAACACGACCCGGAGGTCATTTGGCTGCGGTATTCTATAGGGTGGAGGTCATGCCCCGGACGGGCAGCTCAATTCGAGCGAAGATTCGCTCGAATTAACATAATAAAACTTATTACTTCCTTTGAGCCGTGGTAGCCTAATGGTAAGATCGTCGCTCCACACACGTGAGGTCGTCCGTTTGAATCCGCGCGGGCCACGCACCTCTGGATTTGCAAAAATCTATGTGCGGAATTATACCACTAGCTTAGCGGTGAAGGAAAACATCGTGAGGAAACCTGCACATCCAGTTTAATTCTGAATGTGTAACTATGATCCAAATTTGTCTGGTTCCCCTTTCTGAGGGTTACGAAGGTCTGATGGCAGTCGCTTCAATGTAATAACCAGACTCGCTAAATCTAGGATCATGGTCAAAGCGGACCCTGGGCCTAGAGGCACAAACCGGGACAACGCTAAGAGGATGATGACTCCCTTTGAACGCCAATTATTTTTATGTGTGCACAGATCAATGCGATCCCCAAACTGGCCAATGCAAGTGCAAGGTGGGCTGGGTGGGCACGGAGTGCGACGCGTGCGCGCCGGGGCACTTCGGGCCGCGCTGCCGGCCCTGCCTCTGCCACGCGCCCGGCAGCCGGGACTGCGAGGACGGCGTGTGCGCGTGCGACGGCGAGGGACGGTGCTTGTGTAAGGTCAGTTGCAACACCCTACATAAAAAAAAAGTTAACTAACTTTCTTATCGTAGCACAGAATAATGGTTCTGTAGGTCTACACACTTGTCCGTACCAAAAGTGGAACTTCCGCCGAGTTAAGTGATCGTGCTCAGAGTCCGCGGTACAACGGACTGTCTTGGTTTGTCGTATATAAGTGAGTGGTGATGAAAACTTCGTGTGTGCATTGGAATAGGTCTTTCATAGAACTTGTATGGTGCATTTTCCCATTATAAGAAGATGGCTTGCCGCGGAAGGTCGCTGTTTGTTAGTAGGTGGAACAAGTCTTCGTATGTTGTAGCGTTATGGAGCTAGATGTCGCTACAAGTCCCTACAGTTCCTTTTTCGCTTAATGGAAAACGAGACAAGGAGTGTGGCAATAGACATGCATCCTGTCTACTGACACCGCCATGCTACCTTGATCTACCTTCTGAAAAGCATCTCTAGCACCACCCTCGTTGATGTGTATCTCAATGAGGGTTTTCTGAAATCCACCAGATGGCACCACATAAAAGGCAGGTCCAGCTATCATGTGATTGGTTAGTTGCTATGTAAATGGCAGTGTCATATCAAAATGAACAGGATGAACAGGTCCGTGGTTTAACAGGATAGGCCATTACCATAGGAACTTGTGCTCCCACCATGGTTTTACATATTATGTATCTACAAACCTTTTCACAGGAAAACGTAATAGGAGACAAGTGTGACCAATGTCTCCAAGGCACGTTCGGGCTGTCGGCGGACAATCCTTCGGGCTGCACCGCTTGCTTCTGCTTCGGACGAGCCGCGTACTGCACGCAGGCAGCGCTGACGAGGGCCGCTGTGCACGCTGCGACTCCTCACCACATCACCTTGGTGAAAGGAGACAAGAATGTTCCGGTAAGTAGAGGCTATCTTTTTATCTTCGGTAGTAACCGTCCGCCTACAGGATTGCTTACGGTCATCATCATAGTTATCATAATCATCAGCCTATTGCAGTCCACTGCTGGACATGGGCCTCTCCAGCTGTTCGCTAATTAGGGCAATCGTCCGAAATACCCATAATCGTTACTCTGGGCAGGCGGGTTGGCGATCGCAGGGCGTAGCTTCTCGCTCCGGTAACGCTGCTGCCCGTCATCAGTCTGTAGTATTAAGGTTCAATTGTGATGGTTATACCGCCACCAGTCGGTTGCCAGCGCCCCGTTTGTTATCCGGCAGGATGTACCACGGGCAGGTGAGGTAGGCTTGGAGCGAAATGATGATTGGCCGCTCCCTTACATCCCATTAGGATTTCATTCTGGGGCTTGCCTTGGTATATGATTAGGGTCCATTCGGAGTTACATACGACGCTTAATGTGCTGGACAATAAGAGCCTCACTACAGTGTTCCCGCAGACCTATCTACATTAGAGATATTCTCGGGCCAGTAGACACCGAGAATACGGCGGATGCAGCTGTTAATGAAGACCTGGAGCCGGCGCGAGATGTCTTTCGTGACCTTCCGTCTCACATATGTATAGCAGCACTGATTGGGAAAAGACTAGCCATCAAATGTTTTTCAAGTAGTTATCTGGTCTGTTCCATTGTCAGGATGTTAATAGTGATACACACTCCTGTAATCTTTTGGTACACTCATAATTTACAAATGTGGCCAAAATTTGGTCCAAAAAGTCTTATGTATTATTAACAGCTTTTTTCTCCTTCTTTCCTACATACAGATCGACCCTGACACTCCGTTCTCAATCCACACTCAACACCCAGACAGCACCATAGCTCTACCTCAGCCCCCCGTGCCAGTCTACATCGAGCTCGACAAGAGATTCCTGGGGGATCGGGTGACGTCATACGGAGGAGCCTTGAGGTTCACTGTGGAAGAGGAAGGCGGGGAGGAGCTCCCCGCTGAGACAATGGCGCTGTTCCCTCTAGTCAGGATTGAAGGGAATGACATTATTTTGAATCATTATCAGGTGAGTGCCTTCATGAATCCTTTAATTACAACTGGTTTAATGAGTGGTGGGCGTATGATTTGTACTCTTAGCGCTTTATCCCAAAATAACAGATATTTTGTATGAAATAAATTGTTCAAACAAAAGTTATAGAAAACTTCGTACTCTTCAATTTTTATATTAGGTGAAAATCTCATTTTTGCAATAGGAAGTATTTTTGCAAAACCAAATTTGTATGACTTCCATCCCAAGGTGAAACTCCTAATATGACTGGGCTAATATACAGGGTGTAAAAAAATACGGGCCAAATTCCCTTTAAATTTGGCTGTCGTGGTTGTTAATTGAGTTTAGTTTACCCATTTATTAGTAGATTCCTTTTTTACAGTTTCCTTAATTTATTTTACATTCTTCCCTCGATTCACACTTTTTTACACCCTGTATATTGTATGGTCTATTTTATTTACATCAACATGACGTCAGAAGCACGTGTTAACTTGTTCTCACTCTCTTCGCCCAGCGCGTGGCGGCTCGTAACGGCACGTACGCTGTGCGGCTGCACGAGTCGCTATGGGAGCTGCGCGGAGCGGGCGCGCTGGCCACGCGACCAGCGCTCATGGCGGCGCTGCAGCGAGTACAGCGCGTGCTGCTGAGGGTCACCACCCGCGCGCCCACCCGCCTGGACCGCGTGCACGCGCTGTGAGTATGCACCTCCTGTCTAGTCGGTCCAAGAGCAAAGACATGAACTTCTTACGATCCTGGTCCTATTTTATGGCGCCTGGTGGAAAGCGTAAGGAACGACCCAGTCCCTGCGGTAACGGACGTCGAATCTAATCGATTTTTTGTCATCTGCCACCGCCTTGTAACATAGGTAGCTCAGAATATTTTTTATGTTAACCGTAGGTAATGCCACGGCTAGACGGCCATTATGCTAGCTGGAACTAGAAGGTTCTCCTACTGGAAAGGTAAAGGGAGGCCCACGCCGCTGTCCGGATTCAAATCGATGAATTGTCCGTTTGCCACCGTCATACTGGTCTGTAAGATTACTCTGGCTATACTCCGACTGAACCCGAAACGCGGCTGAAATCACATCAAAGTCTAAGAATTTCTCTAAAAACAGGATCCATAATTAATATGATTCAAAGAGTCTTGCCGACTCAAGATAAGCTACCTTTCATTGCCTAAATAAACGTTTGTTCCCCCTTATGGCAAACAATTATACAGAGCTATTTTATCCGTCGGAAATGCCTTAACGAATACCTAGATTTAAGTTAATTGTATGGTGCGCAATAAAGAATATCTATCTATCTATCTACACCAGTACCCTGGGTACGTGGCATTTGATTTATGCGGGGCTCACACTTATCTCCTCGGGGCCGCTAGCCAAAACGCAAGCCCTTTAGATGCCTTCTACGACAGACAGGGATACCTAACTCGGCAATATTTTATGCCTCATACCTTAGGGCGCAATTAATACAGAGCTCATATCAAGGTCTTCAATCCGAAAAACCTTCCTTGCAGCCTCCTGAACGTATCCCTGGACACAGCCATCCCCGGCCTCAGCCGGTCCGAGCCGGCCCTCGGCGTGGAGCTCTGCGAGTGTTCTGCGCAGTACTCGGCGCCATCCTGCCAGGAGCCGGCCATCGGCTTCTGGATGCCGCGGCCCAGGGTGCGGGTCACCAACGTCGCCGGGACCATCGTCATCAACGTGGAGGGAGACGCCAGGCCCTGCCAGTGTAACGGACGGGCTGAGTCTTGTGACCCGAAGACTGGAGATTGTTTGGTAAGCTGACGACACATTCAGATTTGTTTTATAAAAAGCGTCTCTTTCTAACCCACTTCAAAAAACGGAGGAGGATATCAAATCGACTGAATTTTTTTTTTGTTGTTGTATGTTTGTGTATGTTTGTTACCGCGGAGAATTATGAACCGATTTGTAAAATTCTTATTTTGTTCAATGTACTTCCTGTAATGTGTGTATGTACTTCCTGTACCCACAGGTCCCATCGTCACATAGAAGCTGTCTAATCATATTATCATCAGCGTATATCAGTCCACTGCTGCACATAGACTTTCTTACCTAATTTATGTAAACAAACTAAACATTACAGAACTGCACGGGAGGCACAGGCGGGCCTCAGTGCGAGGCGTGCGCGGAGGGCTACTTCGGGTCCCCGGACACAGGCTGCCAGGCCTGCCCCTGCCCCTCCAGAGCCAGGAACTTCGCCTCCGCCTGCGTGCTCAGCGGGGGACGGCTGCAGTGTTTGTGTAAACCTGGTGAGTTCCTGGTGTTGTAGGAGGAGGAAAATATATGTCTCTGTCAATCTTATCAGTTTTTTTTGTAATATCTACTCACCAATTAATAAGTTCTTACGCCATATTTATGCAGACAAGTTCTAAAGCCTAGCGCATGAATTACTTTACCTGAAAATTGTTTTTTTTAACCGACTTCGAAAAAAGGAGGAGGTTCTCAATTCGTCTGTATGTATAATATTTTTATTTTTTTTTATGTATGTTCACCGATTATTCCGTCAATTATGGATGGATTTCAAAAAATTTTTTTTTGTTCGACAGAGGACACTTCCGAGGTGGTCCCATTATTACCAAGTCAGGATCTGATGATGGGATCCTGGAGAAATTGAGGGCAACAACCGAAAATTGTATGCTCATATAGTGTTTTTGTTACGTTATCATATTCTACTCAGGTATATGCTTCCGGGCGTCAACATCTGGTGCTGATGATGAAGCCACAGAACTCCTTAACGGTTAGGAGTTAGGGAACAGTACTGACATTGGTCGATAGAAACTAGGTAGTAGTATGTACTTATGCAGGGCTAATAGGGCAGGTGATTTGGTAAGTGATTTGCTTGATTCTAGATCGCTTCACTTGACTTCAAACAAAATTTTTCATTCCTAAGTAAAACTCTTAAGGACATTAATTATTCAAGGTCACAGCACATTAACGCAACTAAAAATAGAGAAATAAAATTATTTTTTAAAAAAATTAAACCGACTTCAAAAAAAAACACAAACGACCAAAACTAAAAAGCGATAAATAACGTAAGTACCTAATTCTATCCTTAATACATAATTATTTAAATATTACAATTATCACTTATTTTTGAAGTCGGTGCCAGCCAAACAAATAAATGTACATATCTATATTGTCGTGGGGATTTGCCGGCCGCGCGCGTCATACAACTACAGTCTATGTTAACTAGGTACCTAGAGGCTGGCACCGACTTCAAAAATAAGTGATAATTGTAATATTTAAATAATTATGTATTAAGGATAGAATTACTTACGTTATTTATCGCTTTTTAGTTTTGGCCGTTTGTGTTTTTTTTTGAAGTCGGTTTAATTTTTACTTCTTTATGACACAATATAATATCGACACGATAAGAAGAAGTCTGTTTTTTGTATATGTCACCGGAAAATAGCAAGAATCGTAAGTTGATCAATTTCCTAGGTAGGTAGTTGGTTAACTTACGGAATATAAGAAACGGTAGTTGAAATGTATTATTTAACGCAATGGATTTCAGTTAATTGATCAACTTACGGTAGCCTGGCAGTAATTTAATAATTTACGATTTTGAAGTTGACATAAAAAAAAAGAAATTATGCGAAATGTGGCTTATATGTATTAGTTTCTCAATATTATATTATACATATATATATTGCTTTTTACACTACAGATAATAGTTACCCACTGAAAATGCCAAATCCTCGTAGTAAAACTACCGCTATTTCAGGCTACACCGGCCCCGAGTGCGAATGGTGTGCGTCCGGCTACTACCGGCCGCGCGGCGCCGACGGCTGCGCGCCCTGCGCCTGCGACACTCGCGGGGCGACCAGCGCGCACTGCGACGCGCTCGGCCGCTGCAGGTGTCGCGCGTTCGCGGCCGGAGACAAGTGCGACAAGTGCGTCGCGAGACGAGCCTTTATGGATGACAGTGGGGTGTGTAGCGGTGAGTCTAATACTCTAATAATCTACACCAAGAGTAGTCAACCGGTCGATCGTGATCAACACGATACACCGGCTCCTAGAGGAACAAGTGCGACAAGTGTGTGGCGAGACGAGCCTTTATGGATGATAGCGGGGTCTGCAGCGGTGAGTGTGATACCCTAATCTACACCAGTAGTCAACACTACACGGGTCCGAGTGCGAATGGTGTGCGTCCGGCTACTACCGGCCGCGCGGCGCCGACGGCTGCGCGCCCTGCGCCTGCGACACTCGCGGGGCGACCAGCGCGCACTGCGACGCGCTCGGCCGCTGCAGGTGTCGCGCGTTCGCGGCCGGAGACAAGTGCGACAAGTGCGTCGCGAGACGAGCCTTTATGGATGACAGTGGGGTGTGTAGCGGTGAGTCTAATACTCTAATAATCTACACCAAGAGTAGTCAACCGGTCGATCGTGATCAACACGATACACCGGCTCCTAGAGGAACAAGTGCGACAAGTGTGTGGCGAGACGAGCCTTTATGGATGATAGCGGGGTCTGCAGCGGTGAGTGTGATACCCTAATCTACACCAGTAGTCAACACTACACGGGTCCGAGTGCGAATGGTGTGCATCCGGCTGCGACGCGCGCGGAGCGACCAGTGCGCACTGCGACGCGCTCGGCCGTCGTCGTTTATGGATAATAGTGGAGTGTGTAGTGGTGAGTGTAATCTCATTAATAATCTACACCAAAAGTCAATCAGTCGATCGTGATTGAGGTGCCACCAGTAGGTAGTCATTGCGACGCGCTCGGCCGTTGTAGATTTCGCGTCGCGCGTTCGCCGCGGGAGACAAGTGCGTCACGAGAGGCGCCGTTATGGATGTCAGTGCGGTGAGTCATAATCATCAGCCTATTGCACTCCACAGACAAACATAGGTCTCCCCAATTATTCGCCACTTTGGGCAATTATCTGGAGGCTTTATACTCTAATAACCTACACGAGGATTGACCAACCGGTCGATCATGATAAACACAGTTAATGCATTGTTAGGTACACCGGCCCCGATTGTAAATGGTACCTCCCCCGCTTTCGGCTTCTACCGACCGCGACTCCACGGCGGCGACGGCAACGCGCTCGGCCGCTGTCACTGTCGCGCGTTCCCGGATGGAGACAAATGAGAAAGAACAGAGTTGACATGTGTATTTGCACATATGTACTTTAAACTACCTGTATCCTTACCTGGCCTCTTAAACTAAGACTGTGACGAAGACTGGCCAGAAATTCTCGAATAACAAAATACGTTTTAACTGATTGCGCGTCGCAAAGAATTTCATCATCCCATTTTTTTTTCAGCCTGCGACAACTGCACGCAAACACTCCTGGACTCAGTGGAGGCTCTCTCGTACGAGCTGCTCAGCCGCGCCGACCCCGCCCAGCTCAGCAGGATACCGAAGCCCTTCCCCGCCCTCCTCGAGTTCGCCCACAGCACCGTCCAGCTGCGCTCCTCGTTAGACCAAGTGGTGGAAAGACTGGACAACACCAACAGTCTAGAACCTTCGATAAGGAGCCTCGAAGACAGAGAGCACAAAATATTCACAGAAGCCAACAGACTGAGGACTGGTGCTTCTCAGAGGGATGAGGAAGCACACTACCTGAGTTTGGAGAGCATGAGTGGGCTTGAAGAGGTTCTGAAGCAGAGGAGGAAGATTGGGGAGCAGGTGGGGGTGTTGGATGACTTCGCTAGGGGGGAGAAGCATCTGTCGGCGCACCGGGCGCTGAAGGAGGCGAAGCATCTCCTGAGGGATATAAAGGATGTGAAGCTGATGGACTATTTGGCGGGGGCTACGGATGTTTTTGATTCGGTGAGTAGATGGAACAGAAGACCATTATAGTATGGTAGTGTGTATAGCTTGGGAACTAAATCGGCTTGATAGCTCATTTAATAGTGGCCTCTACCATCCGAATCAAGGTTCGTGGGTTAAATTCCCACTTGGGACAAACATTCGTGTAACGAACACGTATGCAGGTTTATACTTGTGCTGTCTCCGTTGTTCTGATACCGAGTTTATTACTTTGGTATCGAAGCAATGTGTGTGGTGATGACTGATATTGATTTGGTTTAATAAATAACTGAGTTAACCTCACATCCATAGTGCTGCAATTGTCCAATGCCGACATGAAGTCTCTAGTAAAATTACGGGATTGTGATCCATTCTTTCTTCTTCTTTTTCTCTTCTTTCCTATGTTGTCCTACTGCTGGTCAAAGGTCTTCACCAAACTTTTCCATTACAAAAGAAAATTGCTTGTCCTATATTTATTTATCTTTCTCGTAACAATTATGCACTACGTGGCCCCTCTCTTCAGCAAACGTCCTCTACCTGAAGGTTGTCTGGAAGAGATCGGTGTCAGCGATAAGACTACCTACATTGCGCTTCAATATGTCTGTAATAATCCAGTAGTTGTTATTTCTTTTATTGATCACTTTTGTGTCACTCCAGGCAACGCTCCAATCGACATCAGTACAAGAGTACGACTACCGTCTGGAGGACGTCCAGAAGCGGGTCCGGCGGCTGCAGGCCGGCGTCGAGGACTGGGAGCGGCGAGCGGACGATGTCCCACGGCTGGCCGATACGGTGTGGAGTGCGGGGGACACGGTGGCTGCGGCCGCGCAGCGGGTGAAGCCGCGGCTGGCTGGTGTGAGGGACACGGCGCTGAGGTGTAATCTGGTGCTCGAGGTAAGTGGAAGTAGGGAGTGGGAAAGCCTGACCGACGCGTGGCCGTGTGGTGTGCGGGGGACACTGTGGCTGCGGCCGCGCAGCGAGTGAAGCCGCGGCTGGCTGGTGTGAGGGACACGGCGCTGAGGTGTAATTTGGTGCTCGAGGTAAGTGGAAGTAGGGAGTGGGAAAGCCTGACCGACGCGTGGCCGTGTGGTGTGCGGGGGACACTGTGGCTGCGGCCGCGCAGCGAGTGAAGCCGCGGCTGGCTGGTGTGAGGGACACGGCGCTGAGGTGTAATTTGGTGCTCGAGGTAAGTGGAAGTAGGGAGTGGGAAAGCCTGACCGACGCGTGGCCGTGTGGTGTGCGGGGGACACTGTGGCTGCGGCCGCGCAGCGAGTGAAGCCGCGGCTGGCTGGTGTGAGGGACACGGCGCTGAGGTGTAATTTGGTGCTCGAGGTAAGTGGAAGTAGGGAGTGGGAAAGCCTGACCGACGCGTGGCCGTGTGGTGTGCGGGGGACACTGTGGCTGCGGCCGCGCAGCGAGTGAAGCCGCGGCTGGCTGGTGTGAGGGACACGGCGCTGAGGTGTAATCTGGTGCTTGAGGTAAGTGCAAAAGCTGAAGTATTGGAGGGGGAGCAAATGACAGGGAATGTGCCCCGCTTGGCCGATGCCGTGTGGAGTGCAGGGGAGTGGTTGCGGCGCAGCGCATGAAGCCGAGGCTAGCCGGCGTGAGGGACACGGCGGTGAGGTGTAATCTGGAGCTTGAGGTAAGTGCAAAAGCTGGAGTAGGTATAGGAGAGTGAGTGACGGGCGGAGGATGTGCCACGCCTGGCCGATACGGTTTGGAGTGCGGGGGATACTGTGGCTGCGGCCGCGCAGCGAGTGAAGCCGAGGTGTGAGACACGGCTAGCTGGTGTGTGAGACACGGCGCTGAGGTGTAAAATGGTGCTCAAGGTAAGTGGAATTATGGAGGTAGGGCAGTGGAAGCGTCGCACCGATAATGTCCCACGCCTGGCTGGTGCCTTGTGGAGGGCGGGGGATAGTGTGGCCACGGCGGAGCAGCACGTGAGATCGCGGCTGGCTGGCGTGTTAGACGTGGCGCTGAGGTGGTGCTAATCTGGTGCTAGAATATGCTAGTTCCAAGCTGAAATAGGAAAGTAGTAGTTGGAGCCGGTGAATGTGTAAGTGTTCCCACAATAGCCAGTCAGCCAGCTTCTACACGTCCTCGTGAAAGATGCTGCGCTGATGAATCTGGAGTTACTACACTCAGTCTGACAGAATGCGAAGATGATATACTAATGGTGACCCATAAAATACATATAAAATCGTAAAAGATTCAGGATCAGGATACATATTATACAGGAACTAGCAGGAAACTCGTCCTTTTCAGGACTTTAGCAACCCTACCTAACCACATTGCTCCCCACCGGTTGTCCGTCAGCCACAATTATGACTTAAAGAAATAAACTCTTAGCTACATATCAACGAGCTATTCTAGATCTCAACGTATTTCTAACTTTCCAACAGGACATAACATCCCTCTCGGCGAACAACCTGACAGACGACATCAGCGCCGCCCTGCTCCAAGGGCAGACCCTGGCCATCAAGTTCCCCTCGCTGCTGAACGAGCTGACGAACCTCTCGCGCGCGGCCGAGCAGAAGGAGGGCATCCTGTACAACTTGACTCCGAAGTACACCAACAAGTATCTGAAGCCTGTGGAGAGGCATGTGGCGGAACTGAGTGAAAAGGCGAAGCATTATAAGAGGTAAGAATAATACTGAAAAAAGAAACGCGTTATTTTTTTTTTAGTCAAATCAATCTAAATCAGAAATACCTTTATTCACATAGAATTAAAATAATCACTTATGAAGTAGATATTGGGATGTAAGGGAGCGACCCATCATCTTTTCGTTCCAAGCCAACCTCACCTGCCCGTGGTGCATCCTGATGAATAACGAACGAGGCGCTGGCAACCGACTGGTGGCGGTATAACCATAACCATCACAATTGAAGGCGTAGTTAAATACCACAGACCGATGACGGGCAGCAACGTCACCGGAGCGAGAAACTACGCCCTGCGATCGCCGACCCGCCTGCCCAGCGTGGCGATTATGGGTATATCCTCCAGATGTTCGCCCTAAGTGGCGAACAACTGGAGAGGCCTATGTCGAGCAGTGGACTGCAATAGGCTGATGATGATGATGATACCTACTTACTTTTAAACGGGGCGAGGGCAGCGTTTGAGGGTTGGTGATCGCAGGGCGTAGCTTCATGCTCCGATGACGCTGCTGCCCGTCATCGGCCTGTGGTATTTAGCTACGCCTTCTATCGTGATGGTTTTACCGCCACCAGTCGGTTTGCCAGAGCCTCGTTTGTTGTTCGGCAGGATGCACCACGGGCAGGTGAGGATGGCTTGGAGCGAAAAGGTGATAGGTGGCTCCCTTACATCCTTAGCGAAAAGGTGATAGGTGGCTCCCTTACATCCCGTAGTAAGTAGGTATGTCAATCCTAAATAGTATTTAATTCCGCCAGCGTGTTCAGCGGCGCCCGTTCAGCGGCGTCGCTGGGCGTGTCAGCGGCGCGCGCGTGGGGCGGCGTGGCGGCCGCCGTGCGGGCCGCGCGCGACGCCGCCGACACCGCGCAGGCCACCGTGGCCACCGCCACCGCCACCTTCTCGAGGGACTCCGTGCCGAAGGCCGCCCACGCGGGGATCGTGGCGTCCAACGACCTGAAGAGGCGGGGGGGCGAGCTGCTGGCGAGGTCTGATGGTGAGTTACAATTTTAATAATTTCTGGATTAACAATAGTACCATCTTAATCTTAACTAATATTATAAAGCTGAAGAGTTTGTTTGTTTGAACGCGCTAATCTCAGGAACTACTGGTCCGAATTGAAAAATTCTTTTTGTGTTGAATAGACCATTTATCGAGGAAGGCTTTAGGCTATATATAACATCACGCTGCAACTATTAGGAGCGAAGAAATAATGGAAAATGTAAAAAATCGGGGGAAAACAACTATTCCACGCGGACGAAGTCACGAGCACAGCTAGTCCTTGATATAGGGATGATCCCGGCGGTATCGTAGAAGACGATTAAGGGATTATTAGGAAACAGGCAGCAGCGTTTAAGTATCTGGGTACAAAGAAAACCTACTGAGGTCACAAACCCGCTTGCCAAGCGTCGTGGCTGAGGCAAATCTCCACAAACCACCTGGCGAAGGCCATAATCCAGCAAAGGACGTTTGCAGATGATGATGATGATGATTTTGCTAAATTAGAGCGCTTTCAAAATGCCTTGGAAAGTCAATTTTAAAAGTGTGAAATTTGGACATAGGCCCTCCCCCAATCACCGTTGTCATTTAGAAGGATTTGCCATAGTCGAAGCGGATCGGTGGTCGCAGTAGGTTTTATTGTGTCCAGGTAAACGCTGCCCCTTCTCTGATATTCCCATAATCGTCTTGTACGACACCAACGAAATGAGATGAGGACTTTAAAATCCAGAAACCACATCCATGATTTTTCAAATAGGTTCGATGGTAATTGGCTGCAAAATCAAAACAAATCGTCTGCCCTGTCCCTTCTACAGAACTCCGCAACAAGCTAGAAGCTCTCCACCGCGCAGCCGACGTCGTAAGCGTCTCTCTACGCGCGCTCGGCTGGAGCGAGCGCGCGCTCGGCGAGCGGCCGCGAGCACGCGTCGCCGACACGCTCAAGGACGTGGGCGTGCGCGCCGACAGAGTGTTCGCGGCCACGCGCGCCGTGTACAACGAGGCCGCCGACCTGCGCCGCGCCGTGCGGTACAACCTCATGCGCGAGATATTCGTGCAGCAGTACGGCGGCCCACAGCTGGGGGAAGCGCAGGAGCTGGGTGAGTTCAACAGCGGCGTTAGGGTAAGGTGCAGTCATAGGGGGCGATCTAGGGTCAATATCTTCACTAAATAAGTTTTTTTTTACTGTGGGTGACAGATGAGCAAGCAGCCCGTCTGATGTTAAACGGCTACCGCCGCTCGTAGACTTTGCAATGCCAGGGGCACAGCTAAACCGCTGCCTACCGTGAGGAAAGACTTCTCTTTAGACCACGTTTGAAGAAGGACAAGTCGTAGCGATCAGGAAACACAGCGGCTGGGAGCTCATTCCAAAGCTTACACGTACGCGGAAAGAACGATCGTTGGAAACGAACAGTAAATAAGTTAGTTATTCTTGCTAGCCCAACTCTTCCTGGGGAATTTACCTATAACACGCACCATCTACCCAAGACTTGTGGGAACTTAATAGTATTTACCTGCTTTGTCCTCACTTTCTTAGCAGAGTTACCATTCCTCCCGCATTACAACTCGCCTTGAACACTCGAGGACACACACAGAGAACACCGTTTTAACTTGGTTCATCCAAATCAAACGTTTCCCTGCACTACGAGGCGCTCAAGTAATACATCCTTGCGTGTGATGTATCCGAAGAAAGTCAGAATACGACACTTAACGATGGAAGAAAGACGTTGTTGGATGCCGAGTACTTGGAGAATCGAGGAATTTGGAATTCAGTCGAATAAAAGGCCCAGCATTCTTCTTCAGCACTATATTTCTAATGCGTCTATCTTTTTTTCTTTTCAGTATTCATCAATATAATTATTGTTGACAGTTTCCGAGATCAGCAGCAACACGATCCGAGGGGCGGAGCTGTCGGAGGCGCTGGCGACGGCGGCGGCCGCGCGCGCCCGCGACCACGCGGCCGCCTCCGCTAACTTAGACCCTGCGTTCTTGGCGTTGAAGCACAAAATCGCTAAGGCCAAACACGCTGCGCAGTCTGTGAGTGTAGTATTAATTATTACTATTTTATGCAAGAGGCGGCAGACGAGCAAATGTGACGCCTGATGGTAAGCAGTCTACACTGCCCATGGACACCCAAATCTTCATTCTGGGGTCGCTGTTGGCCTTTTAAATAGAACTACGCTCGTTTCTTAAGGGATTCCATGTTGTAGCTGAATTTCATTTGTATTTTGAGACAGGGCAGTTTTAGGAACATTTTTGTACCCATGAAAAGTTTCATCCAAGTGAAGCCAAGCCAGGTTTTCTGTGGTGATCTTAGTTTAATCATCATCACCACCTACATAGGCCTTAACCTCGATTACCTGCCAATCGACCATCATCGTCATTACTAGCAACATGCAAACGTCTAGTCCCCGCGCTTGGCAAGCGAGTTGATGACCGCAGTAGGTTTTATTTGTACCCAGGTAAGTAAACGCTGCTCCGTTTCCTGACATTCCTTAATCGTATTCTACGACACCCACAGGATGAGATGGGGTATTTTCAATCCGTAAACCACACGAACAAAAAGAGCTCCTTCTATTCAATTAATCAACAGCCTTGTAGCAACTCCTTCTATTGGTGAATTTTATAATAATAATAATAATAATAAATAATAAATCATTTATTTATAAGAATATGGTTATACATAATTTGGTCTTGTGTTAGGTCGATCCAGCATATTCTATCGAAGACTCGATGTACAAATATTTGGTAAATTAATTAGTGCATTAGTAAAAAAAAAAAGTACCTACATAAAATTACAAAATGTCAATGAGTTATTAAATGTCAGTAATAGTAATTGTCAATAATAGTGAATGTCAATAATAGTGATCAAATGATAATAAAAATTCTATAATGTCAAGCTCTATCATTTAGAAAATCATTGACTGAATAGTACATTTTATTTAAAAGGAATTCGTGTAGTTTTTTTTTAAATTGATATAATGGTAGCGATGTAAGCTCATCTGGCAATTTATTATATAATCGCACTGCCATACAATAGACGTTTTTCGAATATAATTTCAATTTTTGAAATGGTACAGATAGTTTATTTGAATTTCTTCCCCTGTGCCCATGCATCCTATTAGTCTCGAATAGATGATCATGTTTTTTGACAAATAATCCCATTTCAAATATATAGAGGCATGGCAGGGGTAATATATTGAGCAATTTAAAAAGTGGTTTACAACTATCCAGAGAGTCCGCTCCACAGACCGATCGTATACATTTCTTTTGTGCCTTAAGAGCCCTATGTATATCAACAGAGTTGCCCCACAGTATGAGACCATAACGCAACACGGATGATACATACCCATTATACCCATGATACATACCCATTTACTCGCTCATCCTTTCGATAAACAGGCAGACTTAACGTCGATCACCTGCCAACCGATCATTCAATAGCCTCCATCGTTCCAGATCTCTGTGTCGCTGACGTCACTGCCTGGCGGCGCGGGCTGCGCACGCGCATACGCGCTCGCCGCGGCGGCGCCGGCGCTGTCTCGGCTGTCGTTAGCGATATCCTTCGACGCGCAGGTGCGGGACGGGACGCTGCTGCATCTGATCGATGACTCGGAGGTAACCATCATTACTATAGGGTAGATGACTATGTTTAATTTTCTATGTTATTTGATAGCTTCCAGAAAGAACCATTAAAATCGGACTAATTTGAGAAATCACAACAATTTGGAAAATGAGAGCGCGATATGCCTTCAAAATTCATAATTTTTCACTTTTGAAAGTCAATTTCAAAAGTCTAAAATTAATCAAAAATCATTATAACACTGTTTAAGGTACATTAATAAAAAAAAGTCCTTATTTTGATATGGAATCCATAATATAAACGCACTATTTAATATAGCCTTCGAACAAGCATCTTAAACGAGGCATACAAACGCAATACGAAGTCGTGACGTCACGCCTTCGTATCAGTTTGCATGAAGCGTTTTTGGGCGAGTTCATATTTGTTATTTTGAAATTGTGATAGCTCGGGGACTTTTCATACAAGCGAAGTAATTCTTTCCGCAATGTTTCTATAATTGGGTGATGCATCAATATTAATCCAAAACAAAAATTAATCATCATGCCTATTATCGTTTCAACCTAATCCCAATACTGTGGCGAATTCCTCGAAGGAGGCCCTACCACTAAACATTGCCATGTCATTTGCTTCGCAGCGTCATGATGGCTGAGGCCCTCTCAGGACGCTGGTAGTACTAAAACCAGAACTGTATAAACCTATTCCTTTTTGATCCCTCGTCCACTGAATTATGATTTCCGGCGACTGCTATGTCATACGACCTGCGGGCGGCCGGTCGATCCAATTTTCTCTTGAGGGTCCTTGCCAAAAGTCAATCTTTAACAAAGTTATATGGGAATATTCGTTGACCGTCCCCTATCTAGGTATATGATCATTACTTTTTATCTTATTCATCTGTTCTCAGGAATTTGAAAAGTACATTAAGCTGGTGGTGGACAAGAAGAGACTGCGCTTGACCTGGGACCTCGGCAGCGGGGAGGCCTTCATCGTGCACCCCGACTCGCTGCACGCCACGCACGACGACGCCGACCAGACCTCCTACCGTATCGAAATCGAAAGGTAACATCGATAACCTGATCCAACTTCGGCTAAAAATAATAGGCTTCCTTTCGCCATTACATGAGACATGACTTAGGCCTCTCGCCCACGGCGACTTTTTGTAGCGATGCAGTCGCGCCTTTAGCAAATGCGCGACAGCATCTCTTCTAACGCGTGTTAGTCGCATTTGCAACGCCCTACTGCATCCCGATTGTATCGATACAAACGCGCGACCGCGACGGACGACATCGGTAAAGAGAACGGAGGGGGGAGGGAGTATGTATGGCGCGGCGCGTGAGTGGGAACCAACATTGGATGCATCCAATCGCGTTTGCATCGCGACTGAATCTGGTCCCGTGGGCGAGGGCACACAGCTAGCGACAGTTTCGCGTCTGTAACGATGCTACGCGCGACAGCATCGCCACAAAAAGCCGCCGTGGGCGAGGGGCCTTAGTTTAATGGTGGCAAATAGGAAGCGGGTTTTTGTTAAGGTAACGCAATAAGGTCTATATTTCAACGGTTTTGGCATTCGTATTTAATGGGCTGTAGCGTTTCAACTGCTCAACCGATGCTACTTATTAACGTGGTACTTTCCCTACCTATTTTATCTTTTTTGTATATCGCTCTCTTAAGAACGACTGAACTCAAAATTTTGGAAAGATGAGTTTTTTTTTCAAAATATTTTTGTTTATAAACAATTTTTTTTTTTAATTTTAGTGTCTTGATTTAATGAAGTGTGCGATATGTTTTGGCAGTGTGTAATAATCAATATAATTCCCCGCACAGGATATGGAACACGGTCCACCTGCGTCTGGAACGCCTAGGGGGTGGCTCTTTAGTGTCTGCCTCCAACTCGAGTGCCCCAAGCTCAGTACACCTGTTGGGTCGCACGCTATGGCTTGGGGAGCGAGGGGAGGGCGGGCTACCTGGATGCGTCCACGCCTTACACGCTGATGACGTCAGCGTGGGTCTGTGGAACTTCGAGCAACAGCCGGCGCACGCGCAGTGCACGGGATGCACGCAGAGGTATGATAATAGATGTCATTTACGTTTAACTGCGGATTACCACTGCGGTGGTGGTAGCGACGGTGTTCGCGTTCCACTGCTGGACTTATACTACTTAGACTACTGTAGAGAGAGAAGAGAGGCCTCTTCTCTCTCTACCTAGCCTTGGTTCTATCATTTGGGGTCAGCTCTTCTAGTTATTATTCGCCTGGACATTCTGTCCTAGGTTGTCCTTACTAATAGCAGCTATCTATGTGAGTCGGGGTCAGCCGCGTTTTGTTTTTGGAGGCTGGAAACATTTCCAGTACTGGTCGCATCATATGTTCTGATGGGCGACGCTTTACATGTCCAATTGTCCATACCATCTGAGACGACCCTCCCGGAGTTTTTTTTGACAGCACGGACTCATGCCTTTCCATGTTATGGAATACGGTCCACATTGATTTAGAACGCCTGGGGGTTAGTTTTCTGATGTCGGCCTCCAACTTTAGTGCCCCAAGCGCGGTGCACCTCCTAGGCCGCACGGGATGTTCCTCCTGGCTTAGGGAGCGCGGGGAGGGCGGGCTGCCAGGGTGTGTCGATGCCCTGCCGATGACCTCAGCGTGGGTCTATGGAACTTCGAGCAGCAGCCGGCGCACGCGCAGTGCACGGGATGCACGCAGAGGTATGTTGATGTCATTTACCTTTAACTGCGGATTACCACATCAGTGGTGGTAGCTACGGAGTTCCGGTCATCATCGTGAGCCTATCGCTGTCCACTGGCCTCTCCATGTTATAGAGTACGGTCCATCTTCATTTATAACGCCTGGGGGGTAGGTTCCTGGTGTCGGCGTTCAACTCGAACGCCCAGGCTCAGTGCACCTGTTAGGTCGTACGCTATGGCTTGGGGAGCGCGGGGAAGGCGGGCTGCCGGGGTGCGTCCACGCGTTACACGCCGATGACGTCAGCGTGGGTCTATGGAACTTCGAGCAACAGCCGGCGCACGCGCAGTGCACAGGATGCACGCAGAGGTATGTTGATAGATGTCATTTATGTTTAATTGCGGATTACCACTGCGGTGGTGGTAGCGACGGAGTTCGCATTCCACTGCTGGACTTATGCCTCTCTTCTCTCAACCTAGCCTTGGTTCTATCATTTGGGATCAGCTCTTCTAAGTAGTCATTATTCGCCTGGACATTCTGTCCTAGGATGTCCTTACTAATAGCAGCTATCTATTTGAGTCGGGGTCAGTCGCGTTTTGTTTTTGGCGGCTGGAAACATTTCCAGTACTGGTCGCATCATTTGTTCTGATGGGCGACGCTTTACATGTCCAATTGTCCATACCATCTGAGACGACCCTCCCGGAGATTTTTTTTGACAGCACGGACTCATGCCTTTCCATTTTTTGGAATACGGTTCACATTGATTTAGAACGCCTGGGGGTTAGTTTCCTGGTGTCGGACTCCAACTTTAGTGCCCCAAGCGCGGTGCACCTCCTAGGCCGCACGGGATGTTCCTCCTGGCTTAGGGAGCGCGGGGAGGGCGGGCTACCAGGGTGTGTCGATGCCCTGCCGATGACCTCAGCGTGGGTCTATGGAACTTCGAGCAGCAGCCGGCGCACGCGCAGTGCACGGGATGCACGCAGAGGTATGTTGATCATCATCATCAGCATATCACAGTCCACTGCTGGACATAGGCGTCTGCAATTTGTTGGCCACTTTGGTCAAACACCTGGATGCTTTGCTCATAATCGCCATGCTTGGAAGGCGAGTTGGCGATCACAGAGCTCCGATGACGCTGCTGCCCGTCATCGGCCTGTGTATTCCAGGCAGGTATTTAGCTACGCTTGAATCGTGATGGTTATACCGCCACCAGTCGGTTGCCAGAGCCTCGTTTGTTATTCGGCAGAATCACCACTGGCACGAACACGTGGACCTTTCCGAGTCCTTTGGTGGCTTCTTTGATACTGTTCCGAAGAAAACGAGATGTTTTCGTTTATTAAAATTATTTGATCAAAATTATTAAAAGTCCAAAGGTTAAGTGCAATAAAAAATATTTCACAATTTCAAAAAAGCATTTTTTTTTCTATTCAGATGGTACGCAGCCGGCAGCCGCAACGGCATGCCGTCACTGGTTTGGTTCAACGGCAACGGCTACGCGGAGCTGCGGCGGTCGGGCCTGCGCGTGGCCGACCGGCGCCAGTTCAGCGTCGCGCTCACCTTCCGCACGCGCGACGAGAACGCGCTGCTGTTTATGGCGCTGGACGCCGCCAACGTGAGTAGACACGACGTAGCCGCTAGCGGCCACGTTTGGCTGCGGCCACGCGTAGCTGCGGCGGTCGGGCCTCCGCGTGGCCGACCGGCGCCAGTTCAGCGTCGCGCTCACCTTCCGCACGCGCGACGAGAACGCGCTGCTGTTTATGGCGCTGGACGCCGCCAACGTGAGTAGACACGACGTAGCCGCTAGCGGCCACGTTTGGCTGCGGCCACGCGTAGCTGCGGCAATCGGGTCTGTGCTAAATGTCGACAACCAATGAACGCGCTAGTCATTCAATTGAATTCAAGCAATTTTAAGAGAGGTAGGACATAGCGAATTTTCGCTCGAATTGAGCCGCCCGTCCGGGGTAGGACCTCCACCCTATAGAATAGCGCAGTCAAATGACCTCTGGGTCGTGTTTCTGCCGGTGAGTAGGGTTTCCGGAGCTCGTGGGGGTTAGGGTTGGGCCGGCATGGCGGTGGCAACTGACAGGTAACCGACCAGTTACTTGCCCGTTGTCACAGCCACTTGGGTTTCTCTTTCGCTTTCCATCAGGCGTAGGGAAGCCATTAAGTCGAGCCACTATTAAAAAAAATTGATTGCGACATATACACTAACTTACCAGTTCAAAGTTTCCAACTGTTGACTACGTTAGGTTGAAATGATGATTAGTCTACTGTATAAAATGTTTATCTATTTCATGACACTAATCATTTTTGCCACATGCCAATAATGTACGTACCGTTCCCAGAACCCCTCAGTATCAGTGGTCCTCTGCGACTGCCCCATGGTATTCTTCTGCAGTAGCTACAGCTCGGAGCAGCTGCACCTGAGCGAAAAGACGATAGGCTGCTCCCTTACAATTGCTTATTAATTTGCCACATAGCAATAACATTTGATACGTATCGTTCCCAGAACCGCTCAGTGTCGGTGGTCCTGCGCGACTGCCGCGTGGTGTTCCTGGTGCAGTACAGCTCGGCGCGGCTGCAGCTGGCGGCGGGCGGGCGGCACTGCGACGGGCGGCCCACGCACGTGCACGCCATCCGCCTGTTCGCCAACAACAAGCTGGAGAAAGGTACTGTGCCGCCGCCCACGAGGGCCTTTTGTACCGCTAAGGTAGCATGTAAGAGAGCGGCCTATCATCTTCGTCTTCCAAGCCGACCTCTCATGCCCGTGGTGCATCCTTCAAAACGAGGCGCTGGCAACCGACTGATGGCGGTATATGGCGTGTAAGGCGGAATGTAAGGGAGCGGCATGTGAACATCTTTTCGTTCCAAGCCAACTTCACCTGCCGTGGTGCATCTTGCAAAACAAACGAGGCCCTTACGACCGACTGGTGGCGGTATAACCATCACAATTGAAGGCGTAGCTAAGTACCGAACCGGGCAGCAGCGTCACCGGAGTTAAATGCTACGCGATTGGGGGTATATCCACCAGTTGTTTGCCCTCAGCTGGAGAGGCCTATGTCCAGCAGGGGGCTATAGTAGGCTGATGATGATAATAAAGGTAGCAAACAAGCCTACAGCCCAGCAGATGCTTAGTTTCCCGCAGCCTATGGGCGCCTCGGCCAGCGCCCGACGAGGTTGAGCAAGAGGTGGCCGTTAAGGCAGAACTGCTCGAATTATGGCGTGAGCGCCTCGAGGCCGCCTTTTGAGGGATCTGCACCATTCAGATTATTGGCCCCGTTTTGGAGGAGTAAATACAGCGTCCTCACGACATGATGATGTATCGGCTTCGGTCGGTATTTACGGAGGATTATGCGAGAGCCCGATACTTGATGTCGTCTTTGCCACAGCGGCTCGAAGATCACTGCAGAATATACGCTTCCGGTATTACTCGGCTTAGGCCGATGCAACTCTTGAGGCAGATGACGGCTCCTAAGGAGATTTAACGAGCGATCTTCGCCTTTTGCAAGGATCTTTCGATAGATCTTGTAGACAGTTATCTTGTAGACTGTAGTTTCGGCGGAGAACCTCGCCGAGGAGCTCATCTCCTAGACTGAGTGTGCGCGGCAAGAAGTATACGGACAAATCACCTGTGTTCCGTAAAGCATTAATGTGGCTACTGCTTCGAGAGGTTTTACAATGAAACTCCTAAGGATACTTTGACATAACTGGACTTTTCATGTGTCACTTCTATTCGTGTGATGTGTACTGAGGGCGGCCTGTCCCCAGGCAGCCTGCGCGTGAACGGGGAGGAAACCCTGGGGTCCGCGTCGCCGCCCGTGCAGGCCGCCGCCGCGCTGCCCGACCTGGCCGCCGCGCGCTACTGGGTGGGGGGGCTGCCGCCGGGCGTGCCCCCTACCGGGGACCCGCTGCTACCGGCCCCGCCGCCGCTGCTGGGCTGCGTGGGCGCGCTCACGGTCGACAGGGAAGGGTACAACCTGCTCGAGACGCCCACCAGGTTCGGCGTGGAGCCCACCTGCGATAATAGGGTGAGTGGGTTTCTTATCTGATCAATTAATAGTAATAAAAAAAATAATTTATTGAAAAACCAATATGTACAGTTTACAAGTTATTTGAGTATAGTTTGGTTGAAATACAATGCGTAAACAATTAATCGGAACTTTTGCTTCCTAAACTAGGACTAGTCCTGTATCTTAGTCGGCAGCGATTCCTCCTACCATTACAATGTACATTTAGGTACTTATGACTAATAACATTAGTAGTAGTGTCTGAACTATTTGCAGTAACTGATGCAACCTGTATATGTATGTATATAATATTATTATTTATCTAGTTAGTGTGCACCTTATAATTAAAAGCAGTTAAATTAAACTATTGAAACCTCTTCAATATTAAATGTAGCTTGCCAGACACATTTTAACTTGATAAATGTACCAGTGTCCATCAAATTTGTTCAAATAATTTTAAATAGGTACCTACTTGATTGACATGCATGCATGCTTACCGGCCATTGGCCATCAAGGAATGGAAGTCCACATTATTATAATTATAACACAGTGGTATCCAAAGTGCGGTAAGTGAAATTGCGGGTAAGTCCGGCCGCCCTCCAAATGGTCGGACGATATGTGTTGAGTGGCAAGGAAATTTTGGATGAGAGTAGCGCAGAAAGGTATGCCTTTGCTCCATTATCCTCCCTCGCCGGGAGGGGCAGACGTGGGACCGATATCAAAAAGATGGGTGATATTGAACCATTTGGTCTCGGAACTAAGGTTTTCCCTTGTACTATGAAGCCTCTCATTTATCAGATGAAAGGAAAACCTTCACTTAATCCTAACAACATGTAATCTTCTCAGGTCCTCCGCTCAGCCATCCTCGAAGGCTCCGGCTACATCGAGCTGCCCTCCCCGCTATTCCGTCGCAAGGCGGCGCTGGGGCTCACCTTCCGCGCGAGGAGTCCCGACGGACTGCTGCTGTACCGCGCGCCTTCAGTCGCAGGGGACGAGAAGGAGGCAGACGACAAACACTATTTGGCTCTGATGCTTGTTGGAGGCAAGTGTGCAGGAGATAACTCTTCTAGGAGCCATGTGAACATATCTCTTAGGTCCCCCGCTCAGCCGAGAAGGAGGCGGGTGATAATCACTACTTGGCGCTGATGCTGGTTGGAGGCAAGTGTGCAGGAGTTAACTCTTTTATGAGTCATGTGAACATCTCTCTTAGGTCCTCCGCTCAGCCGAGAAGGAGGCAGACGACAAACACTACTTGGCGCTGCTGCTGGGGCAAATGTGCAGGATTTAACCCTTCTAGGAGCCATGTGACATCTCTCTAAGGTCCTCCGCTCAGCCGAGAAGGAGGCAGACGACAAACACTCCTTAGCGCTGCTGCTGGTTGAAGGCAAGTATTTGATTTATATTAACTATTACTCATTTATTTTAAGTAGGTAAGACACGTAAAGCATAGCGATTCTTCGCTTGAATTGAGCCGCCCGTCCGGGGAAGGACCTCCACCCGATAGAATACCGCAGCCAAAACCGAGTCGTGTTTCTGCTGCATCTGCAGCCGGGGGTTAGGGTTGGGCCGGCATGGCGGTGGCAACTGACAGTAGTCGGACCCATCCGGGAAACCATTGATGATTGAACTCTGTACATCCCCGCAGGAGAGCTGGAGCTGCTGGCGTCGGCGGGCAAGGCGGAGCTGCGCCTGCGCACCAACGGCAGCGCGCTGCACGACGCGCGGCTGCACTCTGTGCGCATCGTACGGCTGCACAAACAGGTAACGCCAATATCTTTACTCATCATCAGCCTATCGCAGCCCACTGCTGGACATAGGCCTCTCCAGTTGTTCGCCACTTACAAACTTCTGGAGGATATAGCCATAATCGCCACCCTGGACAGGCGGATTGGCGATTGCAGGGCGTAGCTCCTTGCTCCGGTCACGCTGCTGCTCTTCATCGGCTTCGACATTTTGGGCAAACACCTGGAGGGAGCGGAGAGACGAAGTGTCACTCTCTCAACTTCCACTATCAAAAATATTATTATAACTGAACTTTTCTTCCAGCTAGAACTATGGTTGGACGAAGAGCGCGTAGCCAACGGCACGTTAGCGGGCAACGCTTACCCCGAGCGTAGCCGAGGCCTGTTCCTGGGCGGCCTGGGGCCCACCAACGGGACTGTCCCAGGCCTTACTAAGGTCGGCTTCACGGGCACTGTGGCTGATCTCATTGTGGATGCTCAGTAAGTATCAAATGCAATTCTTTAATTTTTAAAGCGGGGGGAAGGGGGCAACCAAAAATACTCTTCTGACACAGTTGGTTAGGATAGGTTAGACTTGTGACCCTTTGACGTACCGGCTGACCCAGGTCCTCACGGGACATGGATGTTTCGGCCGGTACTTATGGAGGATCAGGCGAGAGCCTGATCCTCTATGCCGTCACTGCGACAGTGGCTCGGAGGACACGGCAGAGCATACGCTTCAGCATTGCCCTGCCTGGGCCAATGAGCGCTCCGTCCTCGTCACTGTCGCACAGGACCTCGACCTGCCGCAACTCTTGCGGCAGATGACGGCGTCGAAGGAGGTCTGGCAAGCGATGCTCGCATTCTGCGAGACAGTGATCTCGCAGAAGGAGGCGGCGGAAAGAGAGCGTGAGGCTGCGGTAGACGCGCCCGCTCTACGCCGCCCCCGGCCCGGGCGTCGCCGGAGGGCATACAACGCATCGTATGCCCTCTGAGCCTCTCCTTCGTGCCCCGAGTGGTGAGTGCGGGGGCGCGATCCACTCATAGGGGCGTAACGGTGTGGTGGGTGCAGCCACACCGTTGCACGAGGTCCGCCCGGGGAGCACTCTACTGCTCCCCGGATCCGGGGGTAGGGGTATTTGCCCTCTCCGGACCAGGAGTGCCGGCCGCTTATCATCTGCGGCTGGCCAGGGCAGGCAGGGATATGGCCGTATGCTTCGGCGCTACCCGTGTCCCTGCAACTTGCTGCCCACTGGCGACACAGGGGGGTTTAGTGGGTATGCCCTCCCTTTTGGGAGGTGTAAGTCCCACACACCATACCGCCTCCCCCCGGAGACGGCATGAAGGTGCATAAATGCATTCCCCTCTTAAAAAAAAAAAAGACTTGTGACCCTTTTTTACGATATGGTCAAACGGTATGGTGGGTGACCAAATTGCTAAACGTTTATCGTTTAATGATTCGGTTACCATTAGTTGGCCACTTCATGGAGTGATCAATTCGTCGATTTGGCCACGACACATCCAGCACAGTGTGACCGGACGTTCTGTTTCCTCAGGCTGGTCGGTCTGGAGACGGCTACTGCGTGGGCGGGCGCACGCCTGGGCCGCGCCGACGCGTCCCCGCGCGCCGGACACCGGCCCGAGCCGCGCGCGCTGCAGCAGCAACCGGACCTGGCCGCCTGCACCAAGGTACGTGCCTGCACCCAGCACAGTTAGCGCCGACGCGTCCGCCGGACACCGGCCCGAGCCGCGCGCGCTGCAGCAGCAACCAGACCTGGCCGCCTGCACCAAGGTACGTGCCTGCACCCAGCACAGTTAGCGCCGACGCGTCCGCCGGACACCGGCCCGAGCCGCGCGCGCTGCAGCAGCAACCGGACCTGGCCGCCTGCACCAAGGTACGTGCCTGCACCCAGCACAGTTAGCGCCGACGCGTCCCCGCGCGCCGGACACCGGCCCGAGCCGCGCGCGCTGCAGCAGCAACCGGACCTGGCCGCCTGCACCAAGGTACGTGCCTGCACCCAGCACAGTTAGCGCCGACGCGTCCCCGCGCGCCGGACACCGGCCCGAGCCGCGCGCGCTGCAGCAGCAGCCGGACCTGGCCGCCTGCACCAAGGTACGTGCCTGCACCCAGCACAGTTAGCGCCGACGCGTCCGCCGGACACCGGCCCGAGCCGCGCGCGCTGCAGCAGCAACCGGACCTGGCCGCCTGCACCAAGGTACGTGCCTGCACCCAGCACAGTTAGCGCCGACGCGTCCCCGCGCGCCGGACACCGGCCCGAGCCGCGCGCGCTGCAGCAGCAGCCGGACCTGGCCGCCTGCACCAAGGTACGTGCCTGCACCCAGCACAGTTAGCGCCGACGCGTCCGCCGGACACCGGCCCGAGCCGCGCGCGCTGCAGCAGCAACCAGACCTGGCCGCCTGCACCAAGGTACGTGCCTGCACCCAGCACAGTTAGCGCCGACGCGTCCGCCGGACACCGGCCCGAGCCGCGCGCGCTGCAGCAGCAACCGGACCTGGCCGCCTGCACCAAGGTACGTGCCTGCACCCAGCACAGTTAGCGCCGACGCGTCCCCGCGCGCCGGACACCGGCCCGAGCCGCGCGCGCTGCAGCAGCAACCAGACCTGGCCGCCTGCACCAAGGTACGTGCCTGCACCCAGCACAGTTAGCGCCGACGCGTCCGCCGGACACCGGCCCGAGCCGCGCGCGCTGCAGCAGCAACCAGACCTGGCCGCCTGCACCAAGGTACGTGCCTGCACCCAGCACAGTTAGCGCCGACGCGTCCGCCGGACACCGGCCCGAGCCGCGCGCGCTGCAGCAGCAACCAGACCTGGCCGCCTGCACCAAGGTACGTGCCTGCACCCAGCACAGTTAGCGCCGACGCGTCCGCCGGACACCGGCCCGAGCCGCGCGCGCTGCAGCAGCAGCCGGACCTGGCCGCCTGCACCAAGGTACGTGCCTGCACCCAGCACAGTTAGCGCCGACGCGTCCGCCGGACACCGGCCCGAGCCGCGCGCGCTGCAGCAGCAACCAGACCTGGCCGCCTGCACCAAGGTACGTGCCTGCACCCAGCACAGTTAGCGCCGACGCGTCCGCCGGACACCGGCCCGAGCCGCGCGCGCTGCAGCAGCAACCAGACCTGGCCGCCTGCACCAAGGTACGTGCCTGCACCCAGCACAGTTAGCGCCGACGCGTCCCCGCGCGCCGGACACCGGCCCGAGCCGCGCGTGCTGCAGCAGCAGCCGGACCTGGCCGCCTGCACCAAGGTACGTGCCTGCACCCAGCACAGTTAGCGCCGACGCGTCCCCGCGCGCCGGACACCGGCCCGAGCCGCGCGCGCTGCAGCAGCAACCAGACCTGGCCGCCTGCACCAAGGTACGTGCCTGCACCCAGCACAGTTAGCGCCGACGCGTCCCCGCGCGCCGGACACCGGCCCGAGCCGCGCGCGCTGCAGCAGCAACCAGACCTGGCCGCCTGCACCAAGGTACGTGCCTGCACCCAGCACAGTTAGCGCCGACGCGTCCGCCGGACACCGGCCCGAGCCGCGCGCGCTGCAGCAGCAACCAGACCTGGCCGCCTGCACCAAGGTACGTGCCTGCACCCAGCACAGTTAGCGCCGACGCGTCCCCGCGCGCCGGACACCGGCCCGAGCCGCGCGCGCTGCAGCAGCAACCAGACCTGGCCGCCTGCACCAAGGTACGTGCCTGCACCCAGCACAGTTAGCGCCGACGCGTCCCCGCGCGCCGGACACCGGCCCGAGCCGCGCGCGCTGCAGCAGCAACCAGACCTGGCCGCCTGCACCAAGGTACGTGCCGAACAGAGGTAGGGCATAGCGAATGAGCCACCCGTCCGGGGAACGACCTCCACCCTATAGAATACCGCAGCCAAATGACCTATGTCGTGTTTCTGCCGGTGAGTATGGTTTCCAGAGCTCGTAGGGGGTTAGGGTTGGGCCGGCATGGCAGTGGCGACTGACTTCTGACCGGTTACTTGCCCGTTGTCATAACGACTTGGACTTTTCTTTCGCTTTCCTTCAGGCGTAGGGGAGTCATTATGAGTTGATGTCCTGCTCCCTGCAGGCCTGACAGCCTGGAGGGGACACCTCGTACCTCATCACGGGGGCATAAGCTACAGGCAGCAACTAGTATATAATATTTAGGACTATGCTTTTAAAGTGATCCCACCAACATCCAAAGTCATCGACATTGCTTCTCGGATCCTAATCCGACCTACTCCTACTTACGCTGAGGCTGATAAAGCTATATCAGCCTCAGAACCACCAACCGACGTAGGTAATGTAGGACGCCCAGGATGGACCGAGTCGAGTGACGATTTGCGCAAAATGGTTTGCATGAGCTGGATGCGACAACTACCAAACTGTAGTTAGTGTGCATGTCATCATCGCCATTTTCAGCTATTATCCCATTTATTCCGAATATCTCGTTGCTCCGTACCCATAACGTAAGTTCTCAAGCTAGATACTTACTTTGGGATCGGAGCAATGTTTGTGATGTTGTCAAAGAAGAAACTATCTGATATCTATTTCAGAGAGGTAGGGCATAGCGAATTTTCGCTCGAATTGAGCCGCCCGTCCGGGGAAGGACCTCCACCCTATAGAATACCGCAGTCAAATGACCTCTGGGTCGTGTTTCTGCCGGTGAGTAGGGTTTCCGGAGCTCGTGGGGGGTTAGGGTTGGGCCGACATGGTGGTGGCAACTGACAGGTAACTGACCAGTTACTTGCCCGTTGTCACAGCGACTTGGGTTTCTCTTTCGCTTTCCATCAGGCGTAGGTAAGCCATTATGTCGAGCCACTATAAAAAAAAATAAAAAAATCCCGTGTGTACTCGCCAGAGCGCGTCGTACACAGTGGAGGCGGGCGCGGTGAAGTTCGGCGACGCGCGCTGGTCGCACGCGGCGCTGCGGCTGCCGCCCGCCAAGCAGCTCGCCATCAGCCTGCAGTTCCGCACCTACCAGAAGAAGGGACTACTGCTCTTCGCGCCGGTAACTACCCCCATCATCATCTTAACTGGCTCGGTGGCTCAATTGGTAGTGACCCCTGCCTTCTGAGCCAAGGGTCGTGGGTTCGATTCCCACCCGGGACAAACATTCGTGTGATGAATACTTGTGTTTGTTCCGTGTCTGGGTGTTTATAATTTGTATTTAAGTATTTATTTGTGGTACCTTCGTTGTTCTGATACCCATAACACAAGTGCTTAAGCTACTTACTTTGGGATTAGAGCAATGTATGTGATGTTGTCTAATATTTATATTTATTATTTATTTATTTAACTAATATTATAAAGCTGAAGAGTTTGTTTGTTTGTTTGTTTGTTTGAACGCGCTAATCTCAGAAACTACTGGTCCGAATTGAAAAATTCTTTTTGTGTTGAATAGACCATTTATCGAGGAAGGCTTTAGGCTATATAACATCACGCTGCAACTATTAGGAGCGAAGAGATAATGGAAAATGTAAAAAAAACGGGAAAAAAATAACTATTCCACGCGGACGAAGTCGCGAGCACAGCTAGTTCTGAATATTTAGGGAGTTAGGTTTGGGATTAAGACACAAGCTTTTAGGGAGTTAGGTTTGGGATTAAGACACAAGCTTTCCGTTAGATGTCTATAATAATTGTGTTGACACAGAACACTGTTACAAAAACCTTATGGCCAGGATGTCCATTAAACCATGTAGTTTTAACAATCATCAGCCTATTTCAGTCTACTGCTGTACATAGCACTCTCCAGTTGTTCGCCACTTAGAGCAAACATCTGGAGGGTATACCCATAATGGGGATGTTTCCAGGGTCAAAATAATTACATTATATTTAGTCCGCATTTTAGATTATAAAAATATATTAGACACGTATTTTTCCTTTTTTCATTTAAACAAAAAATAACAAAGATACAAGGCATCAAAATTTAGGAGTGGGGGTCTTTGACGTTACTTATTGGCGAAAAAACTCCCACTATGTGACGTCACGCGTAATTTCAACGTGCTATATCTTTGTAATTTTTGGTCTAATTAACAAATGAAAAAATACGTGTCTTTTATTTTTGGACAATCTAAAAGACGGACTAATTACATTTTTTACGGAAACAGGCCCATTGCCACGCTGGGCAGGCGGGTTTGCGATCGCACGCCGTAGCTTCTCGCTCAGAGGACGCTGCTGCCTGTCTGTGGTATTTATTAGCTACGCCTTCAATCAGGATCACAAGTTGTTATAACAAGCCAGCGGTCGGTTGCTAGCGCCTCGTTTGTTAATAGGCAAGATGCACCACGGGCAGATGATGTTGGCTTGAAGCGAAAAGACGTTGGATTGCTCCCTTACATTTAAAATTCTAATTTCATTAAAACCAATTATTATATTCAGTCAATTGGCTAGCAAAATTCATAGCGTGCGTGACGTCATTGTAAGGCCTCACAAAATGTATAAAGTAATCTTTCTTGGAATTTATTGCGTCTTGTGGCCATATCCCACTTACAATGTCTAACGTGTATTTGGTGTGGTGTCCAGGGTTCAAAGACGAAGAAGAAACACTACGTGGCGCTGCTGATCAACGACGGTAACCTGGAGCTCGTGGCGCGAGGCAGAAAGAGACGGAAAATTACGTTTGCCTTTAACTACGGAGTCTGGGAGACGGTGAGTGGCGAATGAGGCTGTTAGTTTTTTCTTCTTTTCCGAAGTTTCTTCAAAGATAGATTTTAAATTAGCGGGTCAGATTATCACGATTAGCGGCCATTCGCAATATTGGGTTTTAGTTTATTGTCAATCATTATTTTACTTTGTATTTGGTCGTTCCTTATAAATGGGCTTTTTTTGTTTTTCATCAGGCGTAGGGAAGCCACTATGCCGTGCTACTAAAAAAAAGTCGTGAAAAAGAGATTTGATATCTAACTCAAAACTACTTTTAAAGATAGATGAGTTAGAGCGATCAGCTCTGATGTTTCTACGCAGTAAACAATCATTGAAAATCTTCTTTCGAAAAACTCAATATTATTACGAGTATCAACGCTATATCTATTGATGACAAATAATAAATAAATAACGCAAGATATCCCGCGCTGGACCACTCAGGTGTCCCGATTTAGAACAGAGTCCGTATGGTTTGGACGTCGTAGAAGACGATTAGCCCTGCCAAGTGTGGTCACTAAGGTAAATCCCCCAATGAGAATTGTCATTTGGGAGCCTATGTCCAACTGTGTACGTTTGCTGATGATGATGATGATCTGGACCGTGTCTTGCCTCAGGTGACGGTGGTGGTGTCCCGTGCGAAGCTGTCTCTGCGTGTGGGTGACGCGGCGCCTCGCACGCTGCGCGTGGGCGCGGCTGCGCGTGCGCACAAGCTGTACGTGGGCGGATTGCACGCGCCGCCGCATCCGCACACCGTCCCACCAGCGGTAACTAGCCTCTCGTATTATGTACAAGGAACAACTCATATGGGTAGGGACAGACTTGTCCCTACGAAAAGTGGAAGTACTACCGCCGAGCTAGGTGATCGTACTCGGGGACCGCGATCCGATGGACCATCTTGGTTTGTCGTATATGTTAGCGAGTCGTGATAAAAACATCGTTTGCGAGTTGTAGGATTCTGTATTGTAGCGACACCTATCTCCACATCGCTACAACATACAACGAATAGTACTGCCCGCTAACAATAGATGGCGATGTACCTACTTACCGCAATCTCCATACAAAATTAAATCGCTCCATACAAGTTCTATGGAAGACCTACAACGCGCATACGAAGTTTTCATCACGACTCGCTATGTATACGAAAAACAAAGATAGTCCACCGGACCGCGATCCTATGTCGCCATGGCATAGGCTTCCATCCTATGTCCAGCAACAGATATTTGATAGCAAGAAATGATATGACAATAATTGAGCAAAGTAAAGTAAATGATTCCACTACATTCCAGCTGATAAAACTGGGCGGGTTTGTCGGCTGCGTGCGGCGCGTGACCGTGAACGGGCGCAGCGAGGACCTGGTCCGGGACGCGCGCACCCATCACCAGGTCGGCCAGTGCTTCCCCAACGTGGAGCAGGCCGCCTACTTCGCGGGTACGTACACAGGAATCATTCCGTAATTCCCAATATTTCTTCTGACGAGAAGCCTGACGAGGCTGTACGTAAACCGTGGGCCACATTGCACACACTTCAATCTTTGTTACTCTTTATGATGAGAAACGCCTTTTTTTGTGAAAAAGCGATAAACTCGTCTGGATGTCTCCTGATGATAATTAACCACATCAGCCATAAAATACCGCAACACCTGGAGAGTCACGAGTCCAATTTGTGTAGAGTCGCTTCTCCAGCCTACGTCCAGCAGTGAACTGCGATACGCTGGTGATGATTGTAACAACATGGCAAAATATTCGTCCGTCAGGGTGGTTTCCGGATCTAGACTAGAACCACCCCATCTCATCCAGTGGTAGGTGACTAAGGAAATACCAGAAAATGGACAGCAGCGTTTACCTGGGTACCTATTGCGATCACCAACCCACTTACCAGGCTTGGTTTTTTTTTTATAGTAGCTCGACAAAATGACTTCCCTACGCCTGATGGAAAGCGAAAGAGAAGCCCAAGTCGCTGTGACAACTGGCATGTAACTAGTCAGTTACTTGTCAGTTGCCACCGCCATGCCGGCCCAACCCTAACCCCCCACGAGCTCCGGAAACCCTACTCACCGGCAGAAACACGACCCGGAGGTCATTTGGCTGCGGTATTCTATAGGGTGGAGGTCCTTCCCCGGACGGGCAGCTCAATTCGAGCAAAGATTCGCTATGCCCTACTTCTCTTACTTGGTGACTAAGACAAGTCCTTCAAATGATATATCCAGAAGTAGACGTTGCATGTTGATGATTAAGAATGTTGACACTTGTAGGTGACGCGTACGCGACGTGGTCGGAGGCGTGGTCGTTCGAGGAGGGCGCGGAGGTGGCGCTGGAGTTCCGCAGCGACGAGGCCAACGGCGTGCTGGCCGCCACCAGGGGACTGCTGCTCGAGCTCAAGGACGGCGCGGTGAGTGGCTGCTGTTGTTGGACCAGATATTTATTCTATATATTATGCCACCGTAAACTTGTTAATACCGTTAGATTTTAAATCGAAGTGAAATTGTTAAATTACAATCTGTCGCGCATTAAAATGAATGTTAAACGAAATTTTAAAAGGTTTGCTCTTGACTGCAATTTATCGGATGGTAAGCGATATCGCAGACAACGATGGAGCGCGATCACTCAGAAAAACCGGTTCACTCTTACCTTGAACATCGGACTATTGTCTTGGGCAACAATTCACACCAATCACCTTTCAGTCGCCAAGGAAATGTTTTAGGCATCCATGCCGTTTGGGGAAAAGATATCCTGGGAAAAAAGAAGGGTGACACTGCTTCGAGACGATGGGGAGACAGGAAATTCCCACTAAAAAAATCCGGCACCTCCATCAAGGGTCAGGGCGTCAGTGGTTCTAGGAGACTCGTGCTGCCCTGACATCACCAGCACAATCCTCTCTCATCTCACATCCAAATGGACAGGTCCCTTTGGATGTGAGATGAGAAAACTTCCCCACCACGGAGTGACGGGATCGGCTCATTCCTGTTCAACGATAACGGGAGACTAATGTATGCCGGCGACTTGAACCATCTGTTGGGTCCAATTAGGCGGCACAGCCGACGAAACTGTCGCCGCGCTCGGTGCAATTAAGGAGTGCTCGAGTTGTTTCAGAAAAATTTAGAGGTTTGCCTGGGTGCTGGTAGTTCTAAAGCCGGCACTTATCTATAATAATAACTAGTCAATTGACTTCGTTCCAGGTGGTAGCGACCCGGTACTCGTGGTCGGGCACAGAGCACGTGCGCGTGGAGGCGCGCGGCTTAGGCGGCCGTGCGCTGTGCGACGCGCGCTGGCACGACGTGGCACTCAAGGGCAACACGCTGACCGTGGACGGGCGTGTGGAGCAGGCGGTGGGGACTCTGCATGACGACACGTTGGACCAGGGTCCTGCAGCTCCTGCACCTTTGTATATTGGAGGGTTACCAGGTGTGTTCATGTCCTATATCCTTTAGGAGCACACGCTGATGGTTAATAGGCGCGCGGAATAGGCGGCGGGGACGCTGCACGACGATACTCGGGACCAGGGACCCGCTGCTCCAGCGCCTTTGTATATTAGAGGACTACCAGGTGTGTTAGTTCTACATTCTTTACATGTGACGCGTTGGCACAACGACGTGACGCTAAAGAGCTACACGCAAATGAAGGACGGGTTGCGGGCACCCCGTATGATGATAGGAAGTAGCATCACCGGAGGGAGGAGCTACGTCCTGCGATCGGCGAATACACATGAATAAAAGTCTGTGTACGGTGTCCCATTAAATCGTAGCAGTGGGCGGCTTACACACACAATTTTTAAGCGATCTCATTTGCCCCACTGGTGGGGCACTTTGGTGGGGCAAAGTAGATGTACTCCGACCGGAGTGCTACCCGCCAACCCAGCGCTGAATCATCTGGCGATGTTGACGAGGTGTTTCATATTGTGTTGAAGTCACCTGCTAGTGTCATTATATGTGTCATACAACCCAGCTATGTGTATTGCAGAGGGTACCCTGGAGTGGGCAGCGGGTCGCGCAGGGCTGCGCGGCTGCGTGCGGCGCGTGCGCGCGGGCGGAGCGACCCGCGACTGGGCGCGCCTGCCCGCCACACACGCTGTCCTGCTGGACTCCTGCCCGCTGCCGCAGTGACCACCACTCTGCCCACCGGCTACTAGTGACCCGCGACTGGGCGCGCCTGCCCGCCACACACGCTGTCCTGCTGGACTCCTGCCCGCTGCCGCAGTGACCACCACTCTGCCCACCGGCTACTAGTGACCCGCGACTGGGCGCGCCTGCCCGCCACACACGCTGTCCTGCTGGACTCCTGCCCGCTGCCGCAGTGACCACCACTCTGCCCACCGGCTACTAGTGACCCGCGACTGGGCGCGCCTGCCCGCCACACACGCTGTCCTGCTGGACTCCTGCCCGCTGCCGCAGTGACCACCACTCTGCCCACCGGCTACTAGTGACCCGCGACTGGGCGCGCCTGCCCGCCACACACGCTGTCCTGCTGGACTCCTGCCCGCTGCCGCAGTGACCACCACTCTGCCCACCGGCTACTAGTGACCCGCGACTGGGCGCGCCTGCCCGCCACACACGCTGTCCTGCTGGACTCCTGCCCGCTGCCGCAGTGACCACCACTCTGCCCACCGGCTACTAGTGACCCGCGACTGGGCGCGCCTGCCCGCCACACACGCTGTCCTGCTGGACTCCTGCCCGCTGCCGCAGTGACCACCACTCTGCCCACCGGCTACTAGTGACCCGCGACTGGGCGCGCCTGCCCGCCACACACGCTGTCCTGCTGGACTCCTGCCCGCTGCCGCAGTGACCACCACTCTGCCCACCGGCTACTAGTGACCCGCGACTGGGCGCGCCTGCCCGCCACACACGCTGTCCTGCTGGACTCCTGCCCGCTGCCGCAGTGACCACCACTCTGCCCACCGGCTACTAGTGACCCGCGACTGGGCGCGCCTGCCCGCCACACACGCTGTCCTGCTGGACTCCTGCCCGCTGCCGCAGTGACCACCACTCTGCCCACCGGCTACTAGTGACCCGCGACTGGGCGCGCCTGCCCGCCACACACGCTGTCCTGCTGGACTCCTGCCCGCTGCCGCAGTGACCACCACTCTGCCCACCGGCTACTAGTGACCCGCGACTGGGCGCGCCTGCCCGCCACACACGCTGTCCTGCTGGACTCCTGCCCGCTGCCGCAGTGACCACCACTCTGCCCACCGGCTACTAGTGACCCGCGACTGGGCGCGCCTGCCCGCCACACACGCTGTCCTGCTGGACTCCTGCCCGCTGCCGCAGTGACCACCACTCTGCCCACCGGCTACTAGTGACCCGCGACTGGGCGCGCCTGCCCGCCACACACGCTGTCCTGCTGGACTCCTGCCCGCTGCCGCAGTGACCACCACTCTGCCCACCGGCTACTAGTGACCCGCGACTGGGCGCGCCTGCCCGCCACACACGCTGTCCTGCTGGACTCCTGCCCGCTGCCGCAGTGACCACCACCCTGCCCACCGGCTACTAGTGACCCGCGACTGGGCGCTTGACAGGCGGGTTGTAGGCTTTGTTAGCCACTTTAGTGGTATAAAAAACAACAGACTAGTGACCGTTGATCAATCACTAGAGACCGAAAATCAGCAAAGAGTCGACAATCAACAATGACTAACAACTATTAATTAGTCACTTGGACTACCAGATAACAGCCACCAGTGAACCGGCAGAGTCACCGATTAACTGTAACCGGTGACTATTTGACCTAATCACTGGTGACATAATAACCAGCACCAGTGGAAAATATTAAGTAGGAAAGTTAGTAGAAAGGATACCCTGGGCTCCGAGGCCATACCGGGAATGACGCTCCAATAATGATGATGATGACTGATAACCAGCAAAAGGTTACCAGTCACAAGTGATCATCACTAAACCGATGACCAGAGAAGGCTCACCAATCAAAAGCGACTACTACCTAACTATTGACCAGTCTCTAATAACTGATGACCAGCAAAGGGTCACCATTAAATAATGAAAATAATAAGTCTGAAATGTGCCTTATCATAACATTTCCACAGAATATCACACTAAGGCACCCCACCAATGGGACAAAGTGGACTTTGTCTTTGCTTTAACAATTTCGGTATAATCTGCCCCACTAGGGGCGTCACTTTAGAGTAAAGGTGGAGTTTATTACTAATATTTATCTATTTAAAATTGTTAAAGCGTTCCACTTTGTCCCACTGTTGAGGCGCCTTGGTAGGGCAAAGTAGACTGAGCTCGTTTAATATTTGCAACCTATTTGTCGTAGAGGACAATCACCTCGACCCAGTATCTCGAGGCTAATTAGAGGCTATGTGTAAATACTAATTAACGGCACGTATTTATGTTGGCAACACTAATACTCATGTACATAGTACTTACGTTTCACCAGTATTCGTAGGCTAGGTGTAAATAGGCGACTAGTGAAGTGTTGTTCACCAGGCGACAGATAAGTTATGTTCGTGGTAGATTTAGATAGTGTATAATTTAATTATCGATTGATCTGAATCGATAAAAATGGTTTCAAGGTGACACAATAACAGACAAAAATAAAGGACGGTATAATCATTTAGAATACAATTAATTGACTTTTCCAATCAAGTTTGCCAAACCCAGTTGTTTTGATTTTCTTTCTGATAAATCTGCTACGAGATCTTATAATTTTTCGCCATAATGTATGAAAACAGAAATGCCTCATAGTCATATTCATTAAGAATGATGTATTGCTTAACGATTAGCTATTTAGTCTGACTAAAAAAACCGTTTAAAATTGAATAATCAACCTATTATAAATTCTGTTAAGGTTTAAAATTGAGCAACCTCCCATATCTAGCACCAAATAGGTAACTATATTGTAATGATACTGTCAAGCCATGCCACTGCAAAGGCTACTATGTATAACACTAGACCTGCTACATCCGTGTTGTTTGGAAGCAGCATGTCTGCTGTACAGATGGACACACATCAAAATCTGTCAAAACAATAAATACGTCAAGGTTGTTTTGGCACGTGAGTGACATTGACATGAGGGCGTTACTGTTAAACAAAAAAAAATATACATACAGACGAATTGAGAACCTCCTCCTTTTTTCGAAGTCGGTTAAAAATGTCAAAAATCAACCTTTAAAGTGACTTGTATGGGCCGATGCGTTAGTATGATTGCGGTCACGTGCAAAAGCATCCTTGTCGGTGAGCATAATTCCCACTGAAGGAGCAGCGATCAGCAGGGGCTTTATGGCAAAATATTACAAATCATTTTGAATCTTATCAGAGTGATTACATAGTTCATTATTGCTTGAATGCAAAAGAGGAGCAACCAGGCCGCACGCTCCGTGCTCAGTCACTTGCTCTTCTCTTACAGCCGCTGTTCCTTCAGTGGGGATTGAGCCTAAGGGTATGTTCAGATGACAAGAGTTTACAACCATATACCATCTAAATACATTTTTGTTCAAGCCGCTCCTAAAGATGCAGAGCGCGTATCATGAAAGGCGCGCTGTCAAAACGGGCAAGTAACGCTTATCGTCTGAACGGGGCCTATGGGTTTGTGTGTGACGTGTGTACATACATAGTAGCGTACGTATTTTCAAATGTAACGCATTTATAGACGCGTAGTCACTAGCGTATAGCGAAGCGCTGCACGGGCGAGCTTTAATAGTTACTGGCGCCGATGGCGTCGCTTAAGGCCTGCGCAAACGACGGACAAATTGTACCTAGATCCTTATCTTATAACACACATCAATGTATCTTACGAAACCTCGTCAGAAAACTCCCCTGAACAACCGGGCATATAATAATCGTGTAAAGGCGAAGAAATAGTTAATAAACATCGTTTATCTACTACTACTAACGGTACCTTTTTACAATTTTACGGTGACATAGAAGATTATGTAAATACAATTGCCTCAGTAAAATTAGGGGAATCCACGATAAAATATAATAGAAGTAACGTGACTAGTCCCTCAATTCTGAACACTTCGGAATCGGTATCAAATGGTATCAAATTTGAATTAGAAAAAGACAAAACAGTTATCGAACTCGATTAAATTACAAAGCTTTCTGAATACATATTTTAGTGCATTATGTGCGTAGGTATCGGTGACAAGTCATCGGCGGACATTTTGTTTACAATTCAATGAAATTTTTTGTTCTCCGGGGTCATGAAAGTCCCTCGTCTGCGCAAGCCTTAGTAACAGACGCCGAAGTTGCGTCACAAATGTATTTATCACTCATAAGTGTTCAAATAGGTTATGTCGACGTGTGTAGTACTGCAATTGTTCATTTTAAGGTACAAAATATCGTGTCATATATTTTTTTAATATGGTAACACTCGTAGTTACTTTGAGGAAATAGTATTTCATTTTATTGACGTGCAAATGCATAATTTATACCTATTACTCGTGAATCTATTTGCAGAAGTATATATATTTTTTGCTAAACTGTAATTTAAAAATGGAATTTGTCAAGTTTATTGAATCAATAGAGAATGATGCTTGATAAATAAATACGGGAATTATTATCATTATCAACAAAAATAAATCTATATTTTGTATTAGTTTCTGAAATACATCTACTATTTGGCGTTTTAATTGAAGAACACAAATTTGCTATATAAATATTCTATTGACGATGTTATGTAATACACAAACAAAATTGTCAACAGTTTTCAATACTTAGACCGTATGGTAAAATAACAATTAAAATATTTCACACATACGATATTGCAGTACTACACGTCAAAACGATTGTAAATATACAATTAAGATTATTTTACACTGTGTATATAATAATGTACGTATTTATTTAACTGCTTTTAGACGAAATAAAACTCTAATGTGGCAATAAAAAACATTTATTTCTTTCACTTCCTCCTTACAACACTGTGGCGCCGCTCTAAGGTCAGTCACGAAAATACGTTTATACCGAAAGGAAACTACAAAGGTTACAATAACCCTTTGAACGCCAGTAGCACTTATGTGCAACGATAACAATCTAGTTTCTGTTGTCTTATTTCTTGGCGGTTAAAGGATTAAATTTCGAAAAAAAGTTGAAATTTTCAAAACTGAAACCCAAGTCGCTGCGACAACGGACAAGTAACTAAATCAGTCGCTTGTCGGTCGCCGCTAACTGCTCCTAAAAATCCTGCTCTAAAATTCCTGCAAAGACTAGGTAGACTTTGAGGTTTCCTCTACGTATATTTATTATTAAATAATGACCTTGAAATTAATATATTAAGTTAAATCGTAAAAGCGATTGATCACAGAGCGGCGCTGCCTTATAGTACCCAACAGAACCTAATCAAATCCTTCTACGTACAATCTTGCGGTCTACACCTTTAGCGGTCCATATATTTATGTTACAAGATGAGAGTTCTTTACATTACAACGCACTTCTGCGAAGACCAAGTAATTTAATAGTAAACTTTATTACTTGGTCCTTCGAGCGGGATATTAAGAATATTAACAAAGTACCGCTAAAGGCTTAGAACGCTACTGGGCAATTCATTGCCTATTTGCAATTTTGGCAACAATTAAAATTTACGTCGTTTTATTGGGAATGATCAATCAATGTTGCCAGATTTTCGATTCTAAAGAATTTGGAAAGGTGTTTTTACACGCAGCAATAATTTGTCCAGCACACAATGTTACTCTTATAGAATATTTAGATACTATCTATTTATAGTAAAAGACACTGCATCTCTTTACGTGCTATCTATACTACAGGCGTCTTTACGGAATATTCTCATAGGACAGAAATACATACAATTCTAAAAGTAATGTCATATCGTTATACTGCGGTATAACCCGACTGGATCAATTGAAAATTAAAATCTTTGGATAAAATAAATCACGATAAAATATACATATTACAATCAGAAATATAAAATACATACATTATAACACAAAGACATATTATATTGTTAAAATGAATCCTCTACCATATTTTAGTTATCTAATAATAACATCACATTTCTATTTATATCTTTTATAATTGTCACCGCTTTCCTAGATTATAATGAAGTTAATTTCAGTGTACTTATCTAACTTTAGAACATTTTTTTCTAGGACATTTTTGATGAGATTTTAGATCGCAATGAAACTACCCTACTATTATGGCCAAGATCACGAATAAAATAAACCGTAGCTAGATAAAATAACAGCTAAAACGTTTTAAAGTTTAATTTACTCAAATGCCTTCTCGCGTGATGATCAGAATCAACGAATACGCATTATAATTACAATATTTTAGTATATCTTTTAATTCGATCAATTCACATACTCTTTACATAGATTACACGAGTTTAAATCCTAACCCTGCATTGTTTTAGCGTTGAAAATGATGATTTTGAGCAAATTTTACTAAATCGGCCAGAAACAAGTTTTAATATTGTACCACTTTCACCAGATATGCAATGTTTAGATGTTCGTTGCACTTTGTAGACACGAGCTCGGAATTAGACAAGATTTATGAATAAAAGAATTATTATAAATTTACATTGACCTTTATTGTTTAGATGAGTTGACCCTATAAATACTTTTGAAGTATGTAATTTGCTTATCGACTATTTTAATTTTGTTTATACTTAATTTGACGTGAGAATGAATTAGGTCTTTAATAATATATTGGAATACACATTTCCAACATTGTTATTGCGAATTTATTTCCAAATTAGGTTATATTGTTATTTTTGTTCGCTATTATGGATGGCCACATACCTAGAGAATATTAAAGGCACACTGCCTTAATTTCTGAACTGTTTGCGGATTATACTACAAACAAAATGTTATTGATTATTTTAATTAAAGTAAGTTCCAAAACACGAATCAAATCTTTGCTCAAAACTTATGGCCGCAACACACAGCTGATAGAAAAATATTATGTGTACACTCCAGGTCGAACATACGGCAATGAAACGTGTACAAAGTGCAAGGGAGCTCGCTAGTGGGTCGAGATCTGGCTGAACGACGGCGCGATAAATGCGATGCGACCTTTCTTGCTACTGACTAAGATCGATGATCCTCTCACCTCACCTGAAACTAAAGAAAAAGAACGTTAACTACATCCGTTTCAAAGTATTGGATGTATTCTTGATAAAATGAGGATGCGGAGTTGAAACTGAAGCTAACAAAATTAATAATAATAATAAAAACTTTTATTGACTTTAAGTTCATCACGAAAGAAAAGATTTGATGAAAGATACAAAACAAGGAAAACAAACAAATGCAAGTACATACTTTGAACAAAACTTATGTAAACACATAGGAACTGAGCAAAGGGGAACAGCGGACCTCGCACTAGGCATATAGCCTGTCCTGCGAGGTCCGTAAAGTACGATTTACAAGTCCAGTAATTTACCAATGATATCGCTCAAATCACACATCTCGTGTCCGCTCCACTTCAGTTCAGCAGTGGTGACAACGCATAATAAGCCCCTCTGTTTTGTTATCATCATTATAAGCCTATTGCAGTCCAATGCAGGACATCCACTTTGGGCAAACATCTGGGAGGCTTTACCCATAATCTCCACGCTGGGCAGGCGGCATTTCTATGTGACTGTCACAACCGGAATGATGCTTGGCGGCTTTGTGCGGCATGTGCCGGCGGCTTGTATTGCTGGCGCCATAGCCGCTCGGCATGATGTGTGTGTGTAGGGACCTTAAAGGTAAATTCTCCACGTGGAAAGGTTGCGGAGACACGTTATACACAGGCTGTTGATGACGGCCAGGTAGTTGAATGCTTACCTTTACATGGACCTTGCCCGAACAGGCTCTGCACATGGGCTGTCGGTGGTGGGCAGGTAGTTCGATGCTCACTACATAGAGAGGTACCTTGTCTGGACACGCTCTGCACATAGGCTGTCGGTGGTGGGCAGGTAGGATGCTTACCATTACACGGAGATTGCAGGGCCACGCTCTGCACATGGGCTGTCGCTGATGGGCAGGTTCGATGCTTTCCTTTACATGGAGAGGTACCTAGTCTGGACACGCTACACATGGTAGAGAGGTAGGGCATAGCGAATCTTCGCTCGTATTGAGCTTCCCGTCCGGGGAAGGACCTCCACCCTATAGAATACCGCAGCCTAATGACCTCCGGGTCGTGTTTCTGCAGGTGAGTAGGGTCTCCGGAGCTCGTGGGGGGGTTAGGGTTGGGCCGGCATGGCGGTGGCAACTGACAGGTAACTGACCAGTTACTTGCTCGTTGTCACAGCGACTTGGGCTTCTCTTTAGCTTTCCATCAGGCGTAGGGAAGCCATTATGTCGAGCCACTATAAAAAAAATGCTTACCTTTACTTTACAGAGGTACCTAGTCTGGACACGCTACACATGGGCTGTCGCTGGTGGGCAGGTAGTTCGATGCTCACTACATGTGAGAGGTACCTAGTCTGGACACGCTACACATGGGCTGTCGCCGGTGGGCAGGTTCGATGCTTTCCTTTACATGCGACAGGTACCTAGTCTGGACACGCTACACATGGGCTGTCGCCGGTGGGCAGGTTCGATGCTTTCCTTTACATGCGACAGGTACCTAGTCTGGACACGCTACACATGGGCTGTCGCCGGTGGGCAGGTTCGATGCTTTCCTTTACATGCGACAGGTACCTAGTCTGGACACGCTACACATGGGCTGTCCCCGGTGGGCAGGTTCGATGCTTTCCTTTACATGGACAGGTACCTAGTCTGGACACGCTACACATGGGCTGTCGCCGGTGGGCAGGTTCGATGCTTTCCTTTACATGCGACAGGTACCTAGTCTGGACACGCTACACATGGGCTGTCGCCGGTGGGCAGGTTCGATGCTTTCCTTTACATGCGACAGGTACCTAGTCTGGACACGCTACACATGGGCTGTCGCCGGTGGGCAGGCAGGACGCTTACCTTTACATGGAGAGGTACCCTGCCTGGACACGCACAAGGCACCTGTCCATGACGACCAGATAGTTAAATGCTTACCTAGTCTGGACACGCTACACATGGGCTGTCGCTGGTGGGCAGGTAGTTCGATGCTCACTACATAGAGAGGTACCTAGTCTGGACACGCTACACATGGGCTGTCGCCGGTGGGCAGGTTCGATGCTTTCCTTTACATGCGAGAGGTACCTAGTCTGGACACGCTACACATGGGCTGTCGCCGGTGGGCAGGTTCGATGCTTTCCTTTACATGCGACAGGTACCTAGTCTGGACACGCTACACATGGGCTGTCGCCGGTGGGCAGGTTCGATGCTTTCCTTTACATGCGACAGGTACCTAGTCTGGACACGCTACACATGGGCTGTCGCCGGTGGGCAGGTTCGATGCTTTCCTTTACATGCGACAGGTACCTTGCCCGAACACGCTCTGCACATAGGCTGTCGGTGGTGGGTAGGTTCGATGCTTTCCTTTACATGCGAGAGGTACCTAGTCTGGACACGCTACACATGGGCTGTCGCCGGTGGGCAGGTTCGATGCTTACCTTTACATGCGACAGGTACCTTGCCCGAACACGCTCTGCACATAGGCTGTCGGTGGTGGGTAGGTTCGATGCTTTCCTTTACATGCGAGAGGTACCTAGTCTGGACACGCTACACATGGGCTGTCGCCGGTGGGCAGGTTCGATGCTTTCCTTTACATGCGACAGGTACCTTGCCCGAACACGCTCTGCACATAGGCTGTCGGTGGTGGGTAGGTTCGATGCTTTCCTTTACATGCGAGAGGTACCTAGTCTGGACACGCTACACATGGGCTGTCGCCGGTGGGCAGGTTCGATGCTTTCCTTTACATGCGACAGGTACCTAGTCTGGATACGCTACACATGGGCTGTCGCCGGTGGGCAGGTTCGATGCTTTCCTTTACATGCGACAGGTATCTAGTCTGGACAGGCTACACATGGGCTGTCGCCGGTGGGCAGGTTCGATGCTTATCTTTACATGCGACAGGTACCTTGCCCGAACACGCTCTGCACATAGGCTGTCGGTGGTGGGTAGGTTCGATGCTTTCCTTTACATGCGAGAGGTACCTAGTCTGGACACGCTCTGCACAAGGCAGCTGTCGGTGGTGGGCAGGCAGGACGCTTACCTTTACATGGAGACGTATCCGCGCGCGGCGGAGCGGTGGCGCGCGGCCAGGTACGCCACCAGCACCACGATGACCAGCCCGCCCAGCGCGCAGCCCACCGCGATCGGCACCGCGTCCGGCACGTCGCCGCCGCCGCACTCGCGCGCTGCAACCACACACATCTTCACACTTTCGCTCCATAGACGAGGGTTTGTTTTTATGGAATAGAGGGCAGACGAGCAAGCTGTTCACCTGATGGTAAGTGATAACCGCCGCCCATGTACATCTGCAACATCAGGAGTTACAGCTGCACTGCCGGCCTTTAAGGAAGAGGTATGCTCTTTTCTTGAAGATTTGGGGGTCGTAACGGTCCGGAAATACCGCTGGCGACAAAGCATTCTATAGCTTAGTTGTGCGCGGCAGAAAGTTGCGACAGAAGCGCACAGTTGAGGACTGCCAAGTGTCGAGATGGTATGGATGGAGAGTTTGGCGCGAAGAACGATGTCGGAAGGCAGCGGCAGGAATCATTCCGAACAATTCCTCGGAACACTCCCCGGGAGGGTTACTCAAACTTATTGCTTTAGTTTACTTAAGATTTTTCTGGATGTCACTGCAGATGGAGGAGCTCGGTGGCGCCGCGGTCTTGTACGCTTAACAATGATCGCAACGTTGTGCAACCATTGGCGCGGTCAATCCGATGATGGGTGACCAAAATTTGACACCGATTTCCTCCGTGCTCCGGAAGACACGTTAAGCTGTTGGTCCCGGGTGCTATCTTTACCAACTCAGATAGCAGTCGTCACATCATATCAGAGATGATGATAACTCTGACTCCTAACTGGGAATGGGTATAGCTTACCCTAAGTGTTGCGGAGGTCTGATGGCAGTCGCTCTGTGTAAAAGCTTAGCCCTCGCCAAATCTCTCAGTTTGGGAAGCCGACCCTGATATGATCGGGAAAAAGGCTAGGATGATGATAATGTCACTGCAGATGACAAATTTCTTTAAAATTAATTTCTTACAGATATGACGGAAATAATGGTCCAAATCTATAAGTACATTGTAACAAATGTAACTTGTAATTAAGCCTGAACGTCAAGCTCAATAATACAACTATTTCAATTACCGCGAATTAGACAAAGGATGTTTTGTTTGCGGGAACGCCCCTCTCATACTCATATCAGCTATTCAATTTCGCGATACACACATAATAAATTATGTAGGTATGTTATCTCGAATGTATATCTGTATTTCGATTCTCTATGTATTGTTTATCAATAGTAAAGTAAATTCTGCAATGTTATACCTATACGAAACATCTAATATTGTCACCACGCTTGAAAGGCGGGTCGGTGACTGCAGTAGGTTTTATTTGGACCCAGGTAAACGCTATACGTTTCCTGATAATCCCAATGTCCGAATAAAGTTATATGTACCTATGTACAAGCCAACTTTCGCATTGTAACTTTATCACAAATACTAAAAATCAGTAAAAATTACTCTACTCTACCACCGGATTCGGAATGTCGCTTTTATCGATAAGAACCGGCAAGAAGCTCGATAGTAGAAGTAGAATTACGAGTACATGTCAACAACATCGTATTTAGGGTCTCAGGACTCTAAGGGAATAATATATTTTTCAATACCAATTTATAACAACTTTATCGTAAAATTTTTGAACTTTGTAATCTATTCCGCTTGTGTTACGCAGAATATAAACAACAAAACAAGGCTAACCCGATGTATTAAAATAACATGCGATGATTAATGGGGGCGTACACCAGAATACGTAATTGGCTATCTGTCCGAACAATGGATTACACAAACAGTTCCAACGCCGAGTTGATTAAGCCAAACGATTCATTCATATAGGGAAAATAGGGTATACTAAATATCCTGTATTATAAATAACAAATAAACTAAGAAATGGATAAATGCGCCAGACAATTTGCACAACCGGTTTAGGTTTAACATTATTATAACAAGACGGGAGGCAATTTAGAAGTTTGTTTCCTAAATTGACTCGACTGTAAATCGAAAGTTCATTTTAATGTCAAAAGGTTATTATAAAGTACAAGACTATATGGATGACTATATTACATAGACATGATAGTCTGCTCGCTTGCGCTTTTTAAAACGATATTATTGTATTATAAATTTAAAAAAAAGGCTAACTGTTGAGTTTGTTGCGGCACTTCTTCTCAGCAGGCTATACGTCGAAATGCTGGTAAGAAAAAAGTTTGAGGTGCAAAAGTATTACTAGTGAATCTATTTGCAGAAATAAACTATTTTATTTATGAAGCCAAAACATTTGGACCGTCTACGTCAGTATATTGCTACCAAGCCGTCTTATGTCGTGTTAAATGCATCTATAAAACTGCATTGCTCTTTATATTTTCTTTGTTTTCGTGCTTTCATCACAAATAGAACTAAAATAAGCATTTAATTGGAAATTATCATTTAATATTCCACAACTAGTTAATGCCCGGTTAATGTTACCGAAACAATAAAAATCACAATGAAGTGCAATAAAAAAGACAGAATATTTGTTTTGGCTTTCATTTTAGCTGGAGCATTTAGGCTAGATTTCTATTATAGAAACTAGACTATAGCACAGGGGACAAAGCATTATTTGAAACAATATACTCTGGCTCATTGTTCAAAGCTGATATTTCAACCGCCGGATTAGATTATAACTGACTGAAAAACCGGCCAAGTGCGAGTCGGACTCTCGCACGTAGGGTTCCGTACCACACAGCTACAGCTAAATAAATGTTTTTCTTTACGTTTTATTATATTGAAGTTAATTAAATGAAAAAATTAGGTAATTTGATTTATGACGTTTAAAAAAAAACTACTGGCTAGATTTCATTCAAACCAAATTTCGTTAGTAGTTTTTATAGTGATACACATGATATATTTTTTTCAGTTTTATCATGCCCATATTTTAGAAGTTACGGGGGGGGGGACACTCATTTTACCACTTTGGAAGAGTCTCTCGCGCAAACTATTCAGTTTAGAAAAAAATGATGTTAGTAACCTCAATATCATTTTCAAATACCTATCCATAGATACCCCACACGTATAGGTTCGATGAAAAAGAAATTTTTCAGTTTCAGTTCTATGTATGGGGAACCCCAAAATTTTTGGATTTTTTTCTGATTTTATTTTAAAATCTTAATGCGGTTTACAGAATACATCTACGTACCAAATTTCAATAATGTAGCTCTTATAGTTTCGGAATAAACTGGCTGTGACATACGGACGGACAGACAGACAGACAGACAGACAGACATGACGAATCTATAAGGGTCCCGTTTTTGCCATTTTGGCTACGGAACCCTAAAAAGGTATACGGCAGATCACCAAAGTCGTAATTTTTCAAAAACATTCAAAAGTAAATAATACTGGGTGACGAGTGAAAAGGTTTTAGTCGTCTTCTACAATTACAACACCCACGGGTTAGTGTGGTCCTATTCTAAATCCGGACGGACGGCCGGTGATGCCATGTTTTTATCTTTATTTTCTCTGCAACTTGGCAATCTGTTTGCAACAATACGCCGCCCCCCTTCCCCCCGCTTTAAAAATTATATGAATTTTATAAAAATCTCGTTGTTTCACCCAAATGTTTGATAAGCTAAGAGATAAAATAATATGCTAATATGGCAATTCTGGCGCTTACAGCGTCTCTACCAGTAGGCAATGAAATAATTCCACGATATGATCGATTGAGACTGGCCGTTTCATGAAATAGCAGTCTAGCTGGCCCTATCGTCGAACGATTTCTTATCATTGATCTGGCCTGGGCACATTATGATCTGGCCAATAGACAGTGAACATTTCATGAAATGAGCAAATTCTACGATGTGGCCACGACAAATATACACCAACGCTTACAAATACCTTGATATAATCAAGCCATCACATCATAACAAGCCTTTTCAATACAAATAGCGTGGCACAAGAGCAGGCACGCCACCTTTTTCCATTCGATACCGATCGCGGCGATATCACCGCGCCTGTTTGCCGATGCGCAGGCGCAGATTGCGCACACAGTAAAGTAAATTGCTGATAGTAAGCTCGCATTCGACATACTTTAGTCATACTTTTTTTAGAGGGGTATGCGTTAGGCATCTTCAAGCCGCCTCCGGGGGGAGTCGGCATTGTGTGTGGTACTCACATCTCCCAAAAGGGCATACCGAACTAAACCCGCCCGTGTCGCCAGTGGGCAGCAAGTAGCAGGGACACGGGTAGCGCCGAAGCATATGGCCACATCCCTGTCTAGATTAGTCATACCTAGTAAAATATTTCATTGAATTATAGCTGACCCAGCGCACTTCGAATCACCGATCTCTTTCTCAAATCCAAATTATCAACTCCGGACCAGTCCTTTTTCCTGTTCCTAATCCATTAATACTTTGAATAGATTATTGTATTTCATAATATTTTTCCTCTAATTAATATATTTTCTAAATATTTTTTTTATATTGTATATTTGGGCAACAAATCAAATGGCCTACTTCTTCATTTTACTAGCTGTTTGCACTTACGGTATAGTGCACAGACGATGCGCCTTGCAAGGTCACCGTGTACACACATGTCTTTTACGTTCTGTCAGATGTGTGAACAAAGAAGTATTGCATTGCCACTCGAATTTGTATGTGATAGTAACTAAATACCATCTACTACGTATAGAGACGACGAAGGGACTATCAAGAAATGGCCAGCAGCGTTTACCTGGTACAAATAAAACCTACTGCGGTCACTAACCCATCTGCCAAGCGTGGTGACTACGGTCAATCCCAATGACAATTAATTTTTGTTTACTAGCTGTGCCCGCGGCTTTGCCCCCGTTCATGTAGGTGTGTCACAAGAAGTGTCTTCATCCCTTTTTTCGCAATAAAAGTAGCCTATGTCCTAACTCAGGGTCTAAAGATTGGCTCGGTGGCTCAATTGGTAGTGACCCCTGCCTTCTGAAACAAGGGTCGTGCGTTCGATTCCCACCCGGGACAATATTCGTGTGATGAACACTTGTGTTTGTTCCGTGTCTGGATGTTTATATCTGTATTTAAGTTAAGTATATATTTGTGGTACCTTCGTTGTTCTGATACCCATAAGTGCTTAAGCTACTTACTTTGGAATCGGAGCAATGTATGTGATGTTGTCTGATATTTATTTATTTTTTATTTTAAAGATTGTCTGTGTCAAATTTCATCAAAATTGGTTGAGTGGTTTAAGCGGGAAAGCGTAACAGACAGTTCGCATTTATAGTATTAGTAGGGATGTCCAGCAGTGGACTTCATCAGGCTGATGATGAATTTTATATGTGACCACTCGAATTTGTATGTGATGGTATCTGGATATTTTAATCTATATTCCTTCATAGGTACACATTTCGCGGCAAATGCCATAAGTATGTCATAAAAGATTAAACAAACAGACTATATAATTTCTACATTATACAACAACCGCTGTACACAGACCGTCATTGTAGTCTGCCACGAGGGCCCGCATCGGAATGATAATACCACAATTATTGGTGCGTTCGCAACGATAACGAACGTAATAATAAAATTGATCGCATAAAGTTTATCTATTGCGTGTGTAATGTTTTTTATGTTAACTTTCAATCTGCCCATTCATCATTCTAAATCATATAACATACATTACTTTTAATACATATACGAAATCATTACGTTTGAAAGCATGCCTACTTATTATCGACCTGCCATTATCCAATGCTCGACATTGGTTTCCCCCAATGACAATATGCATGTTTTGGGGGTCAAAATATTACATTTATTTAGTACGTATTTACAAAGTTTTAAAAGTTACAAGAAACAATTTCTCTGTCAACAGAACAGTTCTGATGCGGAATTCAGATCTAGTAAAGTTTACAAAGAAAACAATTTCTCTGTCAACATACAAAAAAAATCAACATAGTTAGCATAAAGCATATCTAATAATTCTTATGCAAAAAAAAGAGCAACAATTCCACTATTGTTTGCGCACTATCGACCGGTAGCCTGATAGCAAATCCCATGCAAACACACGCCCAGTTGAGTTACGATATTATATCTCTAGGTCCGTTTATTTAACATAATATTTATTTAAAGCTATGCTCGGGAATTCTCCTTGTGACAGAATCCGTAATAACGATATTACGGATGCGAACGCATGACAATGTAGCACCCTCATTTCTGGTGTCACTGGAAACCAGCCGTCGGGGCGCGCCCGCGCCGCGGCTTATGCTGAGTGACAGCCATTTTGGATGCATAATATTGTTTTAGTTAGTTTGTTTTTTTTAAGTATTCATAGTTTATGTTCCAATAAAAATTATTTCATTTCATTTCATTTCATATATTCGGACTGGATCTCACAAACAAATTGGAGACGTTAGACCTTTTTTTTATGCGAGAGGCGGCAGACGAGCATGTTTGATGCCTGATAGTCGCTGCCGGCCTTTTAAACCTATAAAGAGATTTTGGCTCCCTTTGCGTTTTCTACAGACTTTCGTGGGGATTCTACCATCGCACTAGTCGATGCCGCGGCAGGACCTATACATACATACTACATATCTTAAAACTCTCCATCTAAAACTGATCGCTTCCAACGGTCTGTTTTCCATGTACATACGTGAGAAAAACGACCATTGGAATGAGCTCCCAGCCGCTGTCCCTAATCGCTGCGACTTGTCCTGCAAACGTGATCTAACGATATTCTTTCCTAGCATTAATTTCCTGACGTAGATTCAGATTAGCTGTAATGAGGGTTTTCTGTAAAAAGTAATCCACCAGATGCCACCATATGGGCATCAGGTCCAACTGTAACGTAATTAGTTCATTTTATATAAAGCAACTGACCAATCACATGATAGTTGGGCCTCAGGCCTACATAACGTCTATCGTTATTTCATTTTGAACCATCAAGCACACAAATGTTTGCACTATACGGGGGTCAACCTCGCGTCACTACCATAGGCAGTTTACTACACTGGACCAAACCGGTCATAGACTTTGTTGACACGTTTGTTTTTTTAATTTTTTTTTGCACTCACCGACACTGAACCCGGCGCTCTTCGCGGTCCTGAAGGCCTCCTCCTGCAGCCGCGACACCTCCACGCTGGCGCTCACGTTGTACGTCTCGTTGCTCATGTGAGCTTGGTGACCGGCCGAGCAGCGGTAACGACGTCGCCACAGGGGTCGCCCATTCGGCTCCGTGCGAGAGCACTATGTCGTCCGCGTTGACGGCTGCAAGGTAATAAGTCAATAATTAAACATCTATAAGTAAGGGAGCGGCCTACCATCTTGTCGCTCCAAGCCAACCTCACCTGCCCGTGGTGCATCCTGCCGAATGACAAACGAGGCGCTGGCAACCGACTGGTGGCGGTATAACCATCACAATTGAAGGCGTGGCTAAATACCACAGGCCTATGACGGGCAGCAGCGTCACCGGAGCGAGAAGCTGCGCCCTGCGATCGCCAACCCGCCTGCCCAGCGTGGCGATTATGGGTATATCCTCCAGATGTGTGCTCTAAGTGGCGAACATCTGGAGAGGCCTATGTCCAGCAGTGGACTACAATAGGCTGATGATGATGATGATAAACATCTAAAAGAGGTAAGTAATATAAGAGAGGTAGGGCGTAGAGAATCATCGCTCAAATTGAGCCGCCCGTCCGGGGAAGGACCTCCGCCCTATAGAATACCGCAGCCAAATGACCGTCGTGTTTCTGGCGGTGAGTAGGGTTTCCGGAGCTCGTGGGGGGGTTGGGCCGGCATGGCGGTGGCAACTGACAGATAACTGACTAGTTACTTAACTACTACCACTAACTAAATACCACAATATAGTAAACGTTATTTTTGTATGTTTACTTTAACCATGCTTTGTCAGCTTTGTTCTAAATATGAAGATATCTTTGTAAAGTACAAAACCGCAGATTAAAATACATTTCCTCTTATCAAGGATAATATTTAAAGACGATCATCGACCAGACAAGTTTTTGCCGAGCGCCCAATCACAAAATCCTTTCGATCGAACAGGAAAAAACCGCTACACGCTCGTTTATTATTATCAATGGTCGCAAAAACGACCGGAGTGATAAGGAAAAATCAACGCGACCACTCTACAACTAGAGTCGCATAACTGACGATAATAGAGTTATCGACGATTGACCGTAAAAACCGGAAACAATATCTGCCGGTAAATTTATCATCATAAGCCTCTCGTAGTCCACCGCTCGACATAGGCCACTCTGCATGTTATCGGAAGTAAATAATAATAATAAATAACCCAAGACATGCCACGCTGGGCCACTCAGCGCCATCTAGCCCCAAACTAAGCCGAAGCTTGTACTATGGTTACTAGACAACTGATAAACTTACTTAGATACATTTTTTTTGTAAATAAATACATATTATACTTAGAAAACACCCAGACCAATACAAACAGACATGTTCATGCACACAAATGTTTGTACTGTGTGGGGATCGAACCCACGACCCTTGGCTCAGAAGGCAGAGGTCACTACCAATTGAGCCACCGAGCCAGTCAAATTTTAGTTATTTGTTATTTATTATTCATAGTTATCGGAAAATCGTCACGCTGGGCCTAGTGAACTGCTTTAAAATATATTGAATATTAATGAACTGCCATAAAACATGTAGAATATTTAAACGTTTGGCTACTGGAACTTATTTAGATTGCCATCGATAAGAAAAGAACTTTAGTTATCGATAAATAAGTAGAACGAGGCGCTGGCAACCGACTGGTGGCGGTATATCCATCACAATTGAAGGCATAGCTAAATACCACAGACTAATGACGGGCAGCAGCATCACCGGAGCGAGGAGCTACGCCCTGCGATCGCCAACTCGCCTGCCCAGCCGCGCAGCGCGGCGATTACGGGTAAAGCCTCCAAATGTTTGATCAAAGTGGCAAACAGTTGGAGAGGCCTATGTCCAGCAGTGGACTGCGATAGGCTGATGATGAAGCAGTCTATCGTAAGACTATCGATAGTCAGGCATCTCTATCTACGACGTATATTTATGGAGGATGTAACCAGTTTAGTACAATTATCAGAAATTGCACTGTCTTGATGGTGTAGTGAACGAATGGGAAAGTTGTTGGGGTTTTACCGCCAATAAATTAATCGGTAGTAGATGCGACTTGGGAAATTTGGTGGTTGGCACATAATACAAAAAGATTTTTTAATCACCATTAAAAAAATTTAAATACAACTTATTCCGAAGACCACTGTAGGTATAAGAATTTCTTTTTAGTATCATTCAGTACCTACAAAAATATTGAGGTAATAGCAACCGTGCGAAATTTATAATTTGTTTGGAAAATACCTATATTTCTTGCAGAAATGCGTATAACCACGAACAAAGACGAAGCGCAGCACTAACCAGAATTTTGGATCGACCCGGGATTCGAACCCGGAACCTCTCTCGGATGCAAGAGCATCTATGACCACCAAACTAACGATTAGTATATATAGGTATAGGAAGAACGTATACAACTATACATGACCGACATCGAGGCACTTTGGTAGCCAAAAGAAGCGTGTATACGCTAAGAGGAGCGCGTTTCGTGACATCCATTCCCAAACACCTCAATAATGACAGAATGTTCTGGTAATCCAACAACGGTCATTTTGAAAGTAAATTACATTAGATGAACAGTACCTGCGACCTTGACGCAACAAACAGAATTGACCGACTTTCAGCTGAAACGTTATGCAATAGTTGCAAGATGGTATGCAATGTTGATCTCATTTTGTCGGTTGAAAGACAACTGCAAGCTAAATGATTTGAATCTTGGTTGGGTCAATTTAGGAAATTAACTTTTCTAATTTGCCTCGTGAATGGGTGTTCTGGAATACGCCTCCAGTCATAATATGGTACTTATAGTTCAAGGGAAATCCTTACAGAGACCAAGCAGTGAGTTCCACAACGACCGATTGCAAGCATTCGGCTCCATCCTGCGATCTATGTTATATCAGTCCACCTCGCTGAAGGGTGTTCCATGCCGCGTTGTCGAAAGTTCTCCAGTCCTTTGTTTTCACTATGTGCTCAACTATCAACTATTAGCCCATTGCAGTCCACTGCTGAACATAGGCCTCTCCAGTTGTTCGCCACTTAGGCCATACATCTGGAGGATATACCCATAATTGTCACGCTAGGCCAGCGAGTTGGCAGGGCGTAGCATCTCGCTCCGGTGATGCTGCTGGTATTTCGGCCTTCAATTGTGGTGGTTATACCGCCACCAGTCGGTTGCCAGCGCCTCGTTTGTTATTCTGCAGGATGCACCACAGGCAGGTCGTCAGGTTGGCTTGGAGGGAAAAGATGATAGGCCGCTCCCTTACATCCCGCCCACCACCATTTTAACCAGCTAATCCTCTGGGCTTTGTCGGTGACTTTGGTTGTAAAAAAAATGTTCTCACTGAAATTGACCAGCTCGCTGGGATCAATGGTGAGGTTGAAGGTGTGCAGAGCGTAAGTTTTGGTGGTCGCGTTCATGCGGAACAGGAGCAGGATGCTGTTGGGAGCGGCCGTGCGCTCGGACAGCCAGCCGAGCCGCATCCACTGGTCGGTGGCGGACGAGCCTCGGTTGGCAACAGGGCGTTGTCCATATGAAAAAATCTTAGTCGCAGGGTATCCTAAACGCTCCGACTCGTCTTTCTCCAAAACGTGGCCTAAAGAGAGTTCTTTCCTACGGTAAGCAGCAGCTTCGCCAGTGAGCGGCGTTAACCGTTTAACAAGAGACGGGCTGCAAGCTCGCCTGCCATCCTCAGTAAAAAGATCTTACTTATTTACTATGAAGGCGCAGCGACCCAAAGCGAGTCTTGGCCACCGATTACACGTTGTCACCTCGATCTATCGTGCCAGTCCGTCACGTGGAGCTTCTCCAGACTCTTCTTGACGTAGACGACGTTAAACAGGGCCATATGAAAAAAAATGTACTCACTGAAATTGGCCAGCTCGCTGGGATCAATGGTGAGGTTGAAGGTGTGCAGCGCGTAAGTCTTGGTGGTCGCGTTCATGCGGAACAGGAGCAGGATGCTGTTGGGGGCCGCGGTGCGCTCGGAGAGCCAGCCGAGCCGCATCCACTGGTCGGTGGCGGACGAGTTGCAGCTACCCTCCAGGACGGTGGCGTTGGCAGGAACGTTCATCGTGTAGTTCGCGCTTACGCTCTCTGTGGACAAGTGAACAATTTAGAATCGATTTTGTAGAAGTTGAATAATAGGGATGTTTGGAAACATCCCTCATCATCATCATCATCAGCCTATTACAATCCACTGCTGGACATAAGCCTCTCCAGTTCGCCACTTAGAGCAAACATCTGGAGGGTTGGCGATCGCAGGGCGTAGTTTCTTGCTCCGGTGACGCTGCTGCCCTTCACCGGTCTTTGGTATTTAGCTACGCCTTCAATTGTGATGGTTATACCGCCACCAGTCGGTTGCCAGCGCCTCGTTTGTTATTCGGCAGGATGCACCACGGGCAGGTGAGGTTGGAAACATCCCTATGGGGGGTGAAACCTGGAGGGTCCCTTTAGGGTCAAAACAATTATATTATATTTGACTGGCTAGATGGCTCATTTGGTAGTGACCTCTGCCTTCTGAGCCAAGGGTCGCGGGTTCGATTCCCGCACAGTACGAACATTTGTGTGCATGAACATGTCTGTATTGGTTTGAGCGTTTTCTATGTATAATATGTATTTATTTACAAAAAAAATGTATCCAAGTAAGTTTATCAGTTGTCTAGTCCCATAGTACAAGCTTCGGCTTAGTTTGGGGCTAGCTGGCGATGTGTGGCCCAGCATGGCTAGTCTTGGTTTATTTATTTATTTTTATATTTATTTGTTATTAGGGGAGGTCTATGTCCAGCAGTGGACGTTTGCAGGCTGATGTTAATGACGTACATAGCTAGTCAGTCTGGATAGTTATATTTATTCCGACGAGCTTTTAGAAGCACAACGCGTTAATTGTATCAATTTCCATGTAAATGGACGACTTTCCTCTTATCACTAGATAAATTTACATCCGTCCTGTAACAATATGACTGAACGAAGCAAACGCAGAATTTGCAGCGAATATTTTAGTTCATACGAATACTGTCAGATTTGTGTTAATACCATAATTATTTATTTTACTAGCTGTGCCGGCGGCGTCGCACGCGTGGATATCGGGTTTCAAAAATTACGGATTTCCATAAAAAAATGGTACCTAAATTTTAAGTTAGAACTCTAGCAATAGCAATGGTAAAAATAGCATTCGATTCCATGCAATAGATTTCGCGTGATGCGCGATCACACACACAGATAAAAATTTCTCCCGTTTTCCCGTCACTGCTCTGCTCCTATTGATTGTAGCGTGATGAAAAGTGTACTATCTACCTGCCCAGAAGTATGAAGAATAGTGTCGTACCAAGTTTCTTTAAAATCCGTCCGTATCCGTACAGTTGTTCGCCAATTTTGGCAACTGTATGGAGGCTTTACCCATAATCGCCACCCTAGGCAGGCGGGTTGGCGATCGGAGGGCGTAGCTTCTCGCTTCGGTGATTCTGCTGCCCGTTATCGGTCTGTGGTATTCAGCTACAACTTCAGTCGTGATGGTTATACTGCCACCAGTCGGTAACCAGAGCCTCGTTTGTTATGCGCCACGGGCAGCTGAACCCTCAGGACCCTCTCTGCTTGGAGCTAAAAGATCGTGTGTCGGGATCCCTTACATCCACCTTAGTGGTATAAAAAATAACTTAATTCCCATCTCAATCGTTGTGTACTCTACGCTTGCGCCATATCAGTTCAGATGCAACAATCGCGCGACCTTGACCGCGCGATCGTGCGCCGGCGCATTGTACGAGACGCTAGGCGATGCGGGCGAGGGTACAGCCACACAATGATCTGAGAATCAATTGGTGGAGATTTGTAATAAACAAGCTGTACCAGACGTGTGTTGGAATCTGATGTAAAGTTAAGAAAGTTTTTTTATTCCGTCGTTGCGTTGGAAAGATAATAGAGAAAGATGCGAGAATTCCAAGATCGAGCTAAGTGGAGTACAATTATTATACAGCTGGACGTAGCTGTAGAATGCCAAACTCTGATGAGAATGACCCGACATACGTTGAAATTCGATGTAAACGTCTCAGTTGGTAACTCTAATATTTTAATCTGTCTTTGCATAGTATAACGTTAGAGTAATACTCTGTATTGTATATTTTAATCAAATATGGACGATGTAATTATTGTAACCATTGTAAGAAAAGTTGGTAACGAATATGGATAGGACGAGTTTAAAAAAGTTAGTATTAAACCCTATTCGAAAAATTTAGAACATATTAAGATGCACTTAGGATGGAGTGACGATTTGCGCAATATGGATGCAAGAAGTCCAGGACCGAGCAAAGTGGCGAACAAATCGAGAGGCCTATGTCCAGCAGTTGTCTGCGATAAGTTGATGATGAGAACAGCCTTAGGTTTTTCAGCCTACAAAAGTTGCAGAACGAATGGAGGTCAACTAAAAATCTTGTTTATTCTCGTACATACAAGTAGATAGATTTTTAGTAGTACCCGCCATACGCGATCACGTATCTCGATTCGAAATTGCATATCCATAACAAAACTTACTCCACAATCGTAACCCAGTATTGGTGCGCCCGCGCATCGTTCAACAGAGATATCGGTTCTGTCGTGAATCACCGCCATCGGTCAAACATGACTCACGCGCGCACTGTGAATGTGACCGACCCACAAACGGTAACACATATCCATTGTGATGTATGAAGTGAAATTTCATTGTGCGAATGACTGAAAAATATCGTCTGTTCTAGGAGGGAGTTTACTGTTAGAATCCGTGTTTCAACGGCTGTTCAAACCGCATTGGCTAACGTATGGTCACATGCAGCATTTCACTTTCGTTCAAACGGTGCGAGTAGCGGCACTTATGCAGGCCGTCGGTGATCGATCATGGCTGCACTAGCGTTGCACAGTTAGGCTGTAAAACAGTCTTCTCGCATCTGTTTTTTTTTAACCATTACTAAATCATCAATCAATCATCAATGACTTAGCAAACTTGACGACATGAAAGTATTTCTTTACGTTACACAGATAGGTAATATTATGTAAATTTTATAAGTTGTTTGTGTTTGTTTCATCGAACAACGCCATTGTGGAATTACAATAAATTACCATGATGATGAATCTTCTTATCGCGCTAATACTATATTTAATTACCTACATAATAAATACATTTTGCAAAGCTTACACACGTCTTAGATTATTTTATTATGGCTTCAGATGTTTGCCCTAGGTGGCGAGCAACTGGAGAGGCCCATGTCCAGCAGTGGACTGCAATAGGCTGATGATGATTATGAGATTATTTTAATGAAAACTTTGCTTTCTTGAAAATAAACCAGCTATTGTAGATTTTGGGTAAGGCCTCCAGATGTTTGGCCAAAGTGAACAAGCGGAGAGGCCTATGTCCTGTCCAGCAGTGGAGTGCGAGAGGCTGGCAATGATGATCTTTGTATATGTATTTGGTACCAGTGTACTTGGCCCAGGGTACATACATTTTTCTATGTCGGACGGGAGCGGGCTGGCCCTCCGGGCCGCTCCCGTCGCTCCCCCCTAAGAGGGGGGTTTGTCTGGCCCGCCTAGGGCAGCGCTAGTGGTGTTGCGGCAGTTCTAGACCATTCCAGGCCCCGTGACACCACCCTAAAGGTGCTTGACGGAGGGGCCAGTGTTTTTAGTGGGTACCTATTCCCTGCCTCCTACCATCCTAAGGCAGGGTGCCACTCTTCCGTTTTTGAGAGCGGCGTGAATCCCACATACCCCGTCGTTCCCCCGAACGGCGGGAATGCGCAAGAGCATTTTCCCCGGCTTAAAAAAAAGGGTTATGTTATGTTATGGTTAATCTTTAATCTTTTTTTTCTGGAATCGGACCGTGCGTGACCGGCCAGTGACGACGTATACACGTCAATGATAGTAATTATCGCAAACATGAATTCAGTTCTGGTATCGGTCACGTAGGATATGTGTATCGCTCCTATGCAGATAACGATATAATGTATGCCTCGACACGTTTATTATGAACCTGGAATGTCGGCGGTATAGTATATTTAGAGAAATCGCGGTACTTTTATTTACTGTCCATGATTTATTGGATTATTTTCATCAAAAGAAAACAATGACAAGGACTTACATCAAGTGTTTTACCAAACACTATCTTAGTGATTAATATTTAAAAATACAGAGTCATTTAAAGTTTGCTGATTTTAAGAGTCAGCTGGAGTGAATTTGAAGCTTTTCCTGCACGTAGTAGCCTTTGAGTTAATCCGATGTAAAACATACACCACTGTAAAGTTTCTTGAAAATCCGTTTTCGCGTGAAAGAGAAACAAACATCCATTCATACACCTATACATCCTTACAAAGAAACTTTCGCGTTTATAATATTAGTGGGATTCTCCAGTAGTTTTAATAATTAGATACTGCTGACGCATTATGAATATTGTTTGTTCCGGCCAATTTCCTAAATGTTAAACCGATTATAACGGGGCTTCCCGACAGATAGCCAACGTAGTCACAAGAGGCAACATAAAAATTACTCTGCAAGTTCGTTACACAGGATAACGTTGACGAACGTTTATGAAATGAATGCGTTGTCTATACCTAACAATATGATTTGATTCATTGATCATGATATCAAAAACACTATCAACCGGAGTAGAACAAAACTTAAAGATATCGCCAAGATCATAGCTCAGCGGAAATGGAAGTGGGCGGGCCATATATGCCGTAGACAGTATGGTAGATGGGGTAGGAAAGTGCTCGAATGGAGACCTCGTACTGGACGCCGAAGTGTGGGCAGGCAACCGATGCGTTGGACCGATGACTTGATCGGGATTGCCGGGAGAGACTGGATGAGGAAGCCCCAAGACCGCAAGGGATGGAGTGCACTTGAAGAGGCCTACACTCAGCATTGGGTGGCTACAGGTTGAAGAAGAAGAAGAAGAGATAACGGTGCCGAAAGTTGTGGATAGGTACGAATGCCAGTCGGGTCTATTATCGTTTATTTTAGACACAAAACGTACATAAAAAAATTAACAACAATTAATAAAGGGCTCGAGCAAATTGGCTCGGATCCGTGTTTTTTTGGGGAACACCAAATACTAGAGGAATTATAAGTAGTACGAGGGAAGCCTTATGCTCCTATAAGTAGATGTCCCAAAAATACAAACATACAGCGTAGGATGTAGGATTAGGGGCCCTCGGCTCCTCTACAGTCCAGTGATAACAAGTCCTTCTTGGCTATCATCGTTAGTTAAAAAAGAAAAATATTAAAATACTTAGTTTTTAGTTTGAGACCTGGCTTTGGCTGGTGGAAATTATCTGGCGCATTTAATAAAGAAAACTCCGTTGTCAATAATAATTAACGACCAAACAAAGACTTCATTATACATAGCACAGTTAAGCCTATTAGACGTCAGCTATACCGTCTGTACGCGCGCAGTGAACCGCGTCACGAGCGACAGCGAACGAATCGTTACTCCGGTACATAACCGCACACACGGTAATTATATAAAATGTTAGTAAATACATAACATTCTCATGTCTGCGTACATTTGTGAGCATGATATTGTTCAGATAGCTTTATGTTGATCGTGTAAATTAATTTATTTCAATAGGCTTTATGCCGTAAAAAATGTAATTAGTCCATCTTTTAGATTGTTCAAAAATAAAAGACACGTATTTTTCCGTTTGTAAATTAGATCCAAAATGACAAAGATATAGTCCGTTAAAGTTACGCGTGACGTCACGCCGTGGGGCATTTCTTTGCACAAAGTGACTTCAAAGACTCACTACTAAATTTTGATGCCTTGTATCTTTGTTATTTTTTGTTTAAATGAAAAAAGAAAAAAATACGTGTCAAATAGGTATTTTTATAATCTAAAATACGGACTAAAAGTAATGTAATTATTTTAACCCTGGAAACATCCTTACAATTTAAGTCCACATGCTTTATGATATAACTCGAACCGAAACAACAAGAATTAGTATAAGATTCAAAGTTACCAATTAGATTTATCTATCGGATATAGGCCTGTACGCCTAGTTTAATATCTACAGTAAAAAAAAATATATGAAAGACAAAATTTATAAGGATAATATTAATTAAAAAAACGATCTTTTTACAAAAAAAAAAGAAATCTACACCAATATGTTTGACAACGGGACCAATTAGGAAGGACACCGTTTCAAACAAAATGAAAAAGACCAAAATCGGTTTACAATTCTCGGAAGATATCAACAAAAAATCATACGAATTGAGAACTTCGGACTCCATTTTTGAAGTCTCTTAATAAATAAAATAATAACCAGTACAACTTAGTAAATATACAACGTAAATACAGCTACGAAGTGACAACTAACGAAAGACCTTACTCGAAGGCAAACGTTTATCATTTATCGTCATATTAAATAAAAATTATATCTACTAGATTTATATTCTTATCTGCGTCTACGTACCTTGCTTAGATTATTCTAAGGTGTATTGTAAACCCATAACGTGCATATTTGACTTGTTATTACATACGCTACAAAGTCAAAACCTAAACAAAACAGTTAATAGGAACTGACATTTTATATAAACATCTCTCACATCTGGAGATAAAAAAAAATACTGTAACAAAAACACAGTAATGTAGACATGTGTAAACGCGATATCAGTTGTACGACGATAACAAATAATGATTCATATTAGTACATACATAAATGTTTAGGTGAACCAGAAACAAGAATGTAATATGGAGGACTCGTAAATGCAAAACATCGTGATACTTTGATACAGTTGGGGTGCGCACTCGTAGCATTCAGCAAATTAGATGATAATAATAACATTTTCAAGTAGGTAGCCTGCGATCACAAATACACTAGATTAAGTGTCACGGTCTAAAAAGTGGCACCAAAAAATAAGAGCACAAATAAAGTTGTGGTCTTATTTGAGTTTAGTTTGCTCCAACCACAGCCAACGTTCAGACGTGCCATAATGCCTCGGTGTGTTTTTAAAACACTGCGAAAATAGCCACCGTAATAGTAAAGTTTCCGAAGGAGTATCATTTTTTCGGTAAGTACAGTGTCAAATCTATTTAAATGTTCTTAAAAACATTATTTAACTATTAAAAACTAATATTTTGCCATGTGGCCAACGATTTGCCCAAACATTGGAGCCAAGCAATGTTTGGCCAAAGTGTCGGTTGTGTGAATGGAACAAAATGTACTATGGAGTGGTTAATTTATTTTTTTATTTTATTGTAGATTTTCCTCTGATCCATATCGCCGTGCAGAATGGATATCCATTGTCGCACAAGAAAGAAGAGAAGACCATTACAGACCTTGCAAAAATTCTACAATATGCTCAATACATTTTGATAAACTAGACATATCTGGAAATAATCAAAGGCGTAGATTGTTATTATATATTTGTTATTTGTTTCTGTCAATATTTTGTTTATTTAATCGATGAATATGTTCGCAGTAAATAATTTAATAATATTCTATTATTAAAATTTTGAAATCCATCTATAGATGGAAATATCGGTGAACATACATAAAAAACATTATACATACCGACGAATTGAGAACTTGCTCCTTTTTTGAAGTCCGTTAAAAATTAATAATTATAAAATAGATACTGACAATATGATTATTATGGCAACACTAAATCGTTAGTTTGAAATGTATATTATAAATGTATAGTTTTAATGTAATTTAAATGTAAGGCAAATGTAATGTAATTAATTTTTTTTATCAATAAAGCGACTCCATGAGTTCCGTATTCTATCGTATAATTTTTTTAGTGGTAAGTCAAAACAATCACATCTTCACAGGTGACGTTAGTGAGTTTTAAGCTTTAACGTATTGCAATAAAGTTGGATTTCTAAGCGCTGACTACGTAGGGTAATAAAATTTTACGAGCTCTGGGTGATATCGCTAAACGAAATGTCTTAAATAATTAGTCGTATTAGAAAAAACTAAACCTTTTTTCATTGGAATAAGGATGGTTATTGATGAAATCGCTTTGTACATTACCTTATTTTTGTATTAGTATGTATGTATCTCATAGGTAGGAAGCTATAGTAAACTCGAGCCATATTTTTGTTTCTTTTTTGTATGCATCACTGAATCTAGTGTATTTATGATCGCAGTAGGTAGCTAATGCCACAGACCGATGACGGGCAGCAGCGTCACCGGAGTAAAAAGACAAGAGAGACAAGAGAGGTAGAGAGGTAGGGCATAGCGAATCTTCGCTCGTACTGAGCTGCCCGTCCGGGGAAGGACCTCCACCCTATAGAATACCGCACCCGAATGATCTCCGGGTCGTGTTTCTGCGGTTAGGGTTGGGCCGGCATGGCAGTGGCAACTGACAGGTAACTAACCAGTTACTTGCCAGTTGTCACAGCGACTTGGGCTTATCTTTGGCTTTCCATCAGGCGTAAGGAAGCCACGTAGGGGAAGGACTTCCCCGGACGGGCGGCTCAATTCGAGCGAAGATTCGCTATGCCCTACCTCTCCTAAAGGGCCTATGCCCTGCCGGGGCACCGACAAAAGAAAAGCCGATGATATGAATTAAAATGCTACCCAGACACTATTCCACGCGTACAAAGCCGCGGTCACAACTAGTATTCAACACCCAGCGCGATCATACACACATCGCATACGCCACAAAGTTGCGCAACTAAACGCAGCTAAAGTCAACCGATCGTAAAAACTAACAGCAATAACACGACACAATAGTTTGTTTAGCTGACAATGGCTGCTCGAACGAGGCAAAAGTGCGACTGCAACCACGAGTAACTACATAAACTGCACGCGATTATGGTCCTTATTGCAGCACACCCGGTATCAAATAAAATAGACAATGCGGTGCAGGATGCATAGGTCTTAACTACATGACCGATTTTAAGTATTTCCCTTGTAGGACAGTCGATATAGGAAGTGTAAGCCTGTACGCAAGTATATTTCTACCGTTCACTGTACTATGTCTATAGTTGGGGGTTTCAAAGTCCAAGCTAGTTTTGATAATGTTGTAGTAATATGGACAAATAGTATAAAATAAGAACTGTTTCCCTATAAAGAGCCCGCTCTCCCCTAACACAAGTCATCATCATCCTCTTAGCGTTGTCCCGGTTTGTGCCTCTAGGCCCAGAACATGATCCTAGATTACGAGCGAGTCTGGTTATTACATTGAAGCGACTGCCATCTGACCTTTGTAACCCTCAGAAAGGGGAACCAGACAAATTTGGATCATGGTTACACATTCAGAATTAAACTGGATGTGCAGGTTTCTCCTAACACAAGTAATAATACTTAAAAGGGAAGACCCTACCATTGTAATATTGTAACTAAAAAGAAATAAAGCACATTTTTATTGATTTATTTTTATTTAAAAATGTACTATAATCTGGGGGGCAGAGGGCCTACGCCTAAATAAGGGTGATAAGACCTTCGTCATCTTTTTATTTTCTAAATATTGCTATGCTCGGCATCTCTCTGTGGTGACAGAGAACCAAAGTTACCGACATAGCTCACCGGATTAGTAAACTGAAGTGGCAGTCTGGCCATATCAGCCGCGGAACCAATAACCGTTGGGGTAAACGAGTTCTAGAGTGGAGACCACGTCTCGGCATAGCAACATAGTGTAGGGCGCCCTCAAGCCAAATGGAGCGACGATTTGCGCAAGATGGCTGGCAAGTGATGAAGCTAGATGATAGCCAAGGCAGCCTTGTCATCATCACCGGGCTATTGGGAGAGCGGAAGGCTCTCACCCCTAAGGTTTTACACAACCAAGCTGATCAAGTGAGTACAGGTTATGGACATCGCACAACCTCAGAATTTCTTAACAGGTCACGGTGTTTCCTGAGACCATAAAATCGGACATCCGTTTTTTTTTTAATATTTCGAAAGAATTAAGCCTATAAAATGTAAGAGTAGAACTCCCGTGTTTCAATTCCACTTAGTTTCCGAGTAATATTTTTTTGAAAATGGGTACTTTTTGATACCGGTAAATCTTAAAATATTTTTCATTAAAAAACGGTGTGCGCTAGATATTCATTTCTCTTGTAAGAATTTAGCAGGGTTCATATTGTAAATTTTAAATTAAGTTTCCAAGTTCTCAAACGTGTATTTGTGGAAATATAAAATAAAATCGTTTTTTTTTCATAATTTTTTTTCTTCAAAATTACAAAGTTAGAGCGTTTTCTTTTTAATTGAAAATATAGATCAGAACATAAACTACACACACACAAAAAATCGAATGCGTATCTCATGGAATTTAGGAGATATAGATATTTTTAGATTTTAGTCAGGGTTGTCGAATATTTTCCGGTATTTGAAAATATTATGTTATAGGTATTTATTTACAATATATTACAATCTTATCTTAGCTTCTTAGCAAGTACCTTTGGCCTTTCAGGGTGCGCAGAGAATGATCCTAGGAATTGGCTAGTCTGACATTATGTGAAGCGAAGCAATGGCCATAAGACCTACGTGATCAAAGGGGAACAAGATTCATTCAAAGTATCTTAGGTTAATTAGGCAACCAGAAATCCGATATTAATATTTATACAATTACTTACTTAAAATTCATTAGTATTTTACACAATTAAGTATGTATTTACAGTAACCTCCTGATTGAAAGCGACGATATAAAAGCAGATAGGTATTTCAGTAATCTTCTGTCTCTAATGTCAAGTGATCAACATCGTCTTCTGTTTCTTCATGATCTGATTCTGACGTGGTGTCTTCAGATGTGATACACTTTAGCAGGCCAATAGCAGTTTCAGGCAAGGGTACCTTTTTTAATTGTTTTGTTTGTTCATCGATACTTTGATATAAATAAAATACCCAGACACGGGACAAAGACAAAGTACATCACATCAATGTTTGTCTCGGGTGGGGATCGAACCTACGACCTGCCCTTTATCAGTCGGGTAAAAAGAAAGAAGTCGGAATAATAGGTTAAAAATACTTAGTACTTATTTTGAAGTAACATAATATATTACCGGTACTATTGCTGAAGTAGTTTGGTGACAACCCTATGTTATCAATTACCGGTATTTTTTTCAAATGCAGTTTACTACGAGATTCCATGAGATACGCATCTGGTTTCTTTTGTGCGTGTAGTTTACGTTTTGAACTATATTCTTAATTAAAAAGAAAATGCGCGAACCTTGTAATTTTGGAGAAAAAAAATAAAGAAAAAAAAACGAAATTATTTGATTTTGTCATGAATACACACTTTGGAAATTCCAAAATAAGTTGAAAATGTACAGTTGAAAGTGCTCTTAAGACCTAGAAAAGAAATAAATTTCTAGCACTTTCCATTTCCTCATAAGAATTTTTTTTCGATTTGTAGGTATAAAAAAATATCACTTTTCAAAAATTTATTACTCGGCAACTAAATGAAATTGAAACACGGGAGTTCTACTCTTACATTTTATAGGCTTAATTCTTTCGAAATATTAAAAAAAAGACGGATGTCCGATTTTATGGTCTCAGGAAACACCGTGCAGGTGTGCAGGTTTCCACACTTTCCATCACTGTTAAAGCATTGTTCATGTTCATGCAATCGTTTTCACTAAAAACAATTGCATAAACGCACAGCAATGTCCATTAAAATGATTAATTATTAGCCAACAGTGCATTTATTCAGCAACGCAATTAAAACTTACGAAAGTGACTGCAGAGTATTAAAAATATTTGAAACATTCTATACAAATCATCATTTATCACATATTTTAAAGAAAAATATTTCATTGGGAATACATTATAAGTGGGGGGTCATCGTCAAATGACCCCAGTGTGTGACACTCTACAGACCAGCTCCCCTCCCAGAGGGGGTCCACTAGGTGTATCACATCAGGAAACCCCTACAATCACTTTTATGAGACTTCTTTCTTTAGGGGGAGGGGTCAAAATCATATAAAACCTTACTTTGAAAACAGCCATCATACAACACATATCAGGGTTACACATAAGGCACAGAACCTTTGTTCCAATGTTAGTTGTAATAAGGAATTATGTGTAGGTAATGTGTTTGTAAACCAAATAAATAAATATAAAAAATCATTGTGTCATTGAACATTAATCTCTGTGTAATAACATCACCGACAATATTTAACAAATCTTTCAAGGTCCTATAACTTCCTGTTAACATTGTGGTTCCTTTCTCTGATGGAGAGTGAGAAAAAGAACCAGGTTGCTATGACAATGAACGGGCTAAATGTCTAGGTATAAATGAAGATACTTTTTCTGTGTATGTAGGGACAATAAAGCATTGTCTAAATGAGCAAGGCAAGTCACCACAACCACCCAGTCTCATACAAAGGCTTTCCCTACGAGTTAATTTAATGTTCATCCTAAATTGACTTCACACTTATTAATTAAATCAGCACAGTGCTTCTCCTCGATACATGCTTAATCAAGTGTAACCTAGTTCAATAGAATCTGCATACAGGAGTAGTCAAGCCAATTTGGGTAGATAGACTTTGTGTATAGATTCTGTCAAACCATATCAAGGTGATGCAGTGTGCTAATAGAATGCCTATTTTCTCAGGCCTATAGCCTATGGTCTATAGGCCAGGTAAGGATTTTTTTTATCTTTCTAACTGGCATCAGTCACGCAAAAACTACTGTTTGGAGTTGAATGCGGTTTTCACCAATGTATTGCTAGAGGTCTAACTTAAAGGGGTTTGGGCATTTTGTATGGAACTGCCATCAGTCAAGTTGACTTTAATTAGTTTAGCTGAATAGCAGTAGTGGCACTGTCTTAGGTCTGGAGGTCTTTGTGTGTGACCTACTGTGGCATGTGTCTTAGGTATTGGAATAAATTAAAAGTGACTCACTGTTCATAACGTTCTGCGAGTATGTGATGGTGATCTGCGCAGCGAACTGGGCCAAGATGCAGGTCACGTTATTGGTGTCGGTGTAGTTCCAGCTGCCCTGGTCCGGGGCGGGCACCGGCTTGGGCGCCGGGGGAGGGGTGGGCGCAGGCGGAGGGGTGGGCTTTGGCGGCGGGGGCGGGGGCGGCGTCGTGGTAGTTGTCGTTGTCGTCGTCGTCGTCGTCGTTGAAGTCGTTGACGTAGTGCTAGTTGTAGAACTAGAAGTTGTAGTCTTATGCTTAGACTCAGTCGACGGCAAATCGGACACTGTTGAGCTACCCTCAGTCGACACCTCGGGCTTCGCCGTCTCGGGGCTGATGACATCCACCGCCGCCGCCCCCGGGGACACCGGGTCCACATCTATAACCACCGCCTTAGGCGGCGGCGTCACCTCGCCAAAACCTGAAACGAGGGTACGACGATTAAAAAACAATGTAGGTAGATGAAACAGTAAATTATGCGCAGTTAAACTCGGTTATCTACGTTAAACAATCGCCCATGTAAATCCACGATATTGTAAATCTGTGATCTCCCGTCTCCCCATCGGAAAGCGATAAAAAGTAACAAAGAACTCAATTGCGACATAATATTCCGACAATACTCCAACTTACCAAGCACGGAACAGCTGCATAGAGCTAAAATCAAATAAAACCGTGGACCGGTCATTTTGATAGCTATTATTTACACTTAAAACAGAGATTCCCGAACAATCTCACAAATGCGGAGCAAATAAACGATTTCGTTATGTATTCCGGTGCAAAGAAAGAAAATGTCCACAGAATTAGAAACGTCACTGCTCGACAGCTGAGCGGTGTTGCCAGATACACCGTATCACAGAGTACTTTGTAATATACTGAAATAGAGACCAATCTTGGCTGTCAAAAGAGGCAACATAAATACAGCGCCACACGACGGTAGTTTACGGCAACTTTTCGTCAATATACATAACTAGAACGATAAAACTACAGCATACTCTGGTTTTGTAATTAATTATAAGTACCTATGTACAGTTATTTCATTAAGGAATGATGAATTTTTGCTATGAATTGCCAACCGCAAGCACATTTTTCTTAATTATTTATTAACTTAAGCATAGAAACACAAACTAACAATGAGGTTGGCAAATCATTCAACATTTGAAAAATAAAAGATAAGTGTAAAATCATAGAAACTTTTATTATCTTTCACATTTTTACACACCACACACCACTATAAAATTAGAATCTTGGTTTCATTATCATTTAAGTTATTAAAATCACATTTTCTATCGAATGTAGAATAAACTTTCCGCGGGTTTCTTGCAATTACAATTTTCTTGCGGATTTTAGTCCCTTGGGCACAAACTTTAGCAATCACATTATAGCCTGGTTCTTGTACGACCGTTTTAAAAAATGCTAGGAGTTTCAAGTTCTAATAAAAGCACAAACTTTTGAAAACTTGATAAATTAACATTGACTGAAAGGAATATTTCAAAACACGCCATTTTATTCTGTGTTGCCAGAAATTTGAATCTATAGTTTACAGTTTAAAATCACTAAATACTGAAAATGGAGAATAATACGTTATTTAACGCAATATTCAATAAATTAAGTGTAGTAATATATTATATAAGGAATAAATGAAATTAAAGTGAAATATAACTAGCGTTCATCTGGTTTCTAAATTTAAATAAAAGGACCGTAATAAAAAAAAACTTCACAAACTGTACAATATTGTCGAAACGTCGCAACTAAAATATGCTACCGAATTTGAAAGGCAATTTAATCCTTACAATTGTATAGAAAATAGATACCAACTTTAATCAAGGAATATAAACTCCACCTAGAATTCAAATATGGAACTAACATAGTATAACCCAGGTAAATTGAAAAGATATAAGCTCTAATGTGTGCATCTAAATATTTGTGTACAATTAAATTTGGTCAGCTGTATTTATGTGATTGCCATTAGGGACTTGCACCGGAGCGAAATTTTGACAACCGATTGAATTCACCGGTTTTTTGTAAAGCTCCGGTGATTCACCGGTGATCACCGGAGCTTTACAAAAATAATTAAGATATATTTTTTTAAATATTTGAGGACAAATCACACTGTTTGAGCTGGCCCCAAAGTAAGTTCGAAACTTGTGTTGTGTTTGTTATTGCTTATAGTTCATTCGCGTTAAGAAAATAGTGACTGACAGGTCACTGACAGGCCACTAGCCAATTAAAACGCTAGAAATTATAATTTCTGAACTATAGACAGAGAGATCCGACGTGGCGGATGACGTCACGTACCGTGCCCGCCATACAAACTCCATAGAAAAATCTGTTTCGCGTGAGAGAGACATATATATTCACTTTCAACGACTGTATCTCGCCCAATTTTCAGCCAATTTTGATTTTGTTTTCACTGTTCGTAGTATATTTTTATGTATTTTACGATAAATTAGTAAATACATGAAATTATTTTTATGCATATTCCCTATTGTAAGGCCGGATGGCTACTTTATTAGATATTTTTGATGAAAAACTGGTAGTTTACGAATAGCTCTAATAGGCCGAATCCAGGTCCATCCAAGGAAAAAGATTTACGAAAAAAATGAGGTACAATAATTTTGTCATCAAATAAAAATGCACTTCTATAGTAGTTTCCACCAAATATTTCAAATAATCAAGATACCAGAAGAAATGAAACCGGAACTCAAACTGAAAATATAGATCATGCACGTTGCAACGAATTATGCGGAAGATTGATAGCTAGTGAAATGAATCATATAAAAGAACAAGAACGTTTTCAGTTAATGACTGTAATTATTAATCTTATAAGATTCAAGCAAATTCGTAAATAATTTAAATTAATGTGGTTAAATAATTAAAATACTTATTGATTAATGAATCTTTCTTTTATTTATCTAATGTTTTTAACATTAATTAAATCTTCATAAATACAATACAACCACCGGAGTTTAATCGATTAATCACCGATTATTTTTAATCGATTACTTTTACCGGTGAATCACCGGTGATTCTCCGGTTCTCACTGCTCCGGTGCAAGTCCCTAATTGCCATACAATTTGTACTAAGATTGTATAGGCTGCACCGTATAAAATTACTTCTGATGTTCGCTACCAATAGTACCAATTGACTACCAAATAAACATATTTCATTCAGTCGGTGGACAATTTTTCAAAATGATGAAATATTATCTGTCACTTCTAAAGTGAATTAAGTGCCCAAGGCAAAAAAATTGTCATTTTGCGGATTAATGCATTTCCATTAACATTATTCCATGGAAGTAGTAAGTACTACTTACAACCGTAGTACTTTTACTTCTATGCATTATTTAACTTGTGCCTAAAAAAAATTCTATCTTCCTTCCAGATATTTTTAAAATTACACATGAGCCAATTGCAAATTAGTGGGGAGGGGCTTGCATTCCGGTTAGCGGTCCTGAGGAAGACGATGACATGTGCCTTCGGACACAGTGCTTAGTGGCGTCATGCACCACAAAATACGGGTGCTGCTAAACTATATATTTTAACATCGAGTTCCTACGGGCGACCCCCCCCCCCCCCCCCCTCAGGGAAACCACTTATAGTGGACTATCGAAAATACTCATTAAATATTGGAGTAAGCTCCGCATAACCCAAGTGGTCCCCAAAAAAAAAACAGACTTTCTGTACCGACTATCAATTTTATTTATGCAATGTTACTGTAGGTACATACAGACGTTTTCTATAGAAAAATATTTATAAATGGATGGATATCTAAGATAACAGTAGCAAAGTTGGTAGCCTTACTACCAATAAAAAACCTGTTTTATGCATATGGTAATATAGGGATTTCCTACAGTTGGCACTACTGGTAAACTGACGTAATGAAACAGAACTACCAACACTCATATTTATTGTTGCGGTAAAATCAAAATACTTTCATAGATGTTTATTATTATTATATGTTCCCAGGTTTATGTTTAATATAAATACTTATGTACCGTTCTAACATAAATATTGTTCAAACAACTTTTACCGGTTAACGCCTTCAGCAATTCCTACTTACCTCCTTTTATTTTGTTGCATAGCTTTTTATGTGATTTTACTTACAGCCATGGAAGTTTTAAATACTACGTATGCAGTTGTAGGTAGTACCTATTACTTCCATGTTTACGGCATAATGTGTGATACAAGTACAAAATAACCATATTTTATCTCTGGAGGAAAAGTAGGTAGGATAAGGAGAATTGCTACTTAATTGATGAAAAATAACAAATCGACAACACATAATCATTCTTTATTTAAACAATAGGTACTTAATTAATATTTGTACATAATAGAGATAAAAATAATATCTAATTATTGAACAATGATATCAGACAACAATTACACACACTGTTTTGCTTGATAAAAGTAGAAGCGCTTATTTTTACATACCTACCTTTAAATCTATTGGCGCGTCCAAAATCGACACTAGTGTTGTCCGTTAGTCGGCTATAAAATATCGATAGCACAGAACGAAACAATATTTTCGATAGTATAGCTTTCGTGCAATAGTAGGTATTGTTTGGTTTTAAACAATCGATAGTAAAATTTAGATTCAAATAGATAGTTCGGCAACGCTAATCGATACGATACAAAACGTTACTTTGGATAGACCAAGCCACAAAGCGATAAAACGACACATTTTGAAATAATACAGTGCCGAGTATTTGTGAACACAATATTTGCAAGTTGCAAATACGATCCTTAAATTATTAGGTATACTTAGTCGACAATTTAGTTTGTAATAAATGTGACATATTCATCTGAAAACCGCATCATAATCGCGCGAGATAACTGCAGACACATACACACAAACAAACATCCAAGTTAAACTGAGAACAACCCTTTTTTTAAGTCGGTTAAAAACAATGCAAGATTTAATCATTGTTGCACGCCGAGTATTAGTTAAGTACGTAAAAAATGCTTCCTTGATTCGTAGTTAGTTATGTGTGTTCTATGTTGCGCAAAATTAATGAAACAAATGTTGTGCAACATAGAACACATCCTGTAAAAGTAATCCTGTAAAAGCCGAGAAGCGTCTCTAGGTACACTACTTAGTAGAGACACACCTAGGCTAGATGGAGCGACGACCTGCGCCTACGCAGGTAGGTATAAGCGGCCGGCATTAACTGGATGGTTGTGTCTATCGAGCAGAATGGCGCCTTCTTAGAGAGGCCTACGTCCAGCAGTGGACTGCTGCAGACTGCTAATGATGATGAGATTTTCTTACAAATATTACTTAATCGTCACGCTTACATAAAAGCTTCATACTTACCTACATAGCTTAAACGTGAATTGACTTTATTAAATAAGTAGGTATTAAGTATTAAACATTTGCAAGTGTTCCTTGCTCCTTTACACAATATCATGTAATTAAACTTACATTAACGTCTATTGAATGTAACAACGTAAAAACATTACTAAGACACATTTTGTAAGGTAAAAGGGCCTCATTTGCCTGCCCTGTTCCCATTATCTGGGGTCGGCGATAAAAGGGCAGTGAATGCATATAGTAGTTTTTTAGCAAAAGACATACAGACCGACAAGCTTATTAAAAGGTACGTAGCCGAAATTGGAACCAACGCGTGCCCTCGCACAAAATGACACTTCTGACATTGATTTTTGACATTTTTGTTTCATTGTAACGCTCAATGTCACCCACGTGACAAAACTTCATAAGGGTAACAACAACTTAACGATTCGTAAGTAGGTACTTATTTGAAGTCTATGTGAATAAAAGTGTTTTCATTCGAATTCATTTTTTTTTCATAGTATCTCTACATAGTAACACTACTTGTCGGGCTGTAGTTTTCTGGTGGTTTTTCTAAAACTTTTTTTTAGTGACCACGCACATTTCATTCTTTGGCGTCTGATCGATCGTGCTCTGAAAAAGCTCCAGTGTGGCCGGGCTGTTAATGGAATAAACACTCTTCTCGGATTTCTCCCTTAAATCCCGCTTGTTTAAGTTTAAATAGCAAAGCTTTATAAAATAATGATTAAAAAAATAAACTACACCTTCTCCAAGTCTCAGTGGCTGACAAAACTTCTTAAAATCTCCATACACAGGAATTGAAAAAAAAATCTACTTGTCCAAAACATTAAAAATCTTCTTCAACATGTCAGTGATTGATAAACTAAACATCATCATACTTTACAGCATCTCAGTAATTGATAACTAAACACCAACAAACTTTACACCATCTCAGTGATTGATAACTAAAAATCATCATACTTAACAGCATCTCAGTGATTGATAACTAAACACCAACAAACTTTACAGCATCTCAGTGACTGATAAACTAAATAGGTACATAACAACAAATTTCTTTAGCATCTCATTGATTGATTGATAACCAAATAACTGTACATCATCTCAGTGATTGAAAACTAAACATCAACAAACTTAATTAATTACAATATTAACACCATACATTCCAAAGTTAATTTAAAAGACTCTGCAACTCAGTGTCTGACAAAACAAACTCCAACAACCCAGTGATTGAAAAACTAAACATCAACAGTCTTCTTCAAACTTCTTCCAGTATCTCAATGATTGATAAGCTAAACGTCATCAACAAACTTCTTCAGTATCTCAGTGATTGTTACACTAAACATCATCAACAAACTTCTTCAGTATCTCAGTGACTGATGAACTAAACGTTATCAACTAACTTTTTCAGTAACTCAGTGCAATATAAACTAAACATCAACAACCTTCTCCAAAGTTCTTCAGTGATTGATAAACTAAACCTCAACAGCGTGGCCAGCTGATCAGTGGTTGATGAAGATCTCGAAGCGCACACGGCCGACCTTGCTCGACTTGTCGTAGTAGATGTCCCTTGTCCAGATTCGGCATTCCACATTGATCACCACTTCACCTGAAGAATTAAATAAAATTGCTTATTTATCATCATTATCGAGCCTACGAACGTCCACTGCTGGACATTAACCTCCCCACTGACAATAGGGATGTTTCCAGGGTCAAAATAATTATATTATATTTAGTCCGTATTTTAGATTACAAAAGATATTGGACACGTATTTTTCCTTTTTTCAGGTAGACAAAAAATAACGAAGATACAAGGCATCAAAATGTAGGAGTGGGGGTCTTTGACGTCCCAAAAGGAGGCCGCGGAGCGGGAGCGGGAAGACGATCCCGATGCTCCTCCCCTCCGCCGACGAAGAGGTGGGCGCGCGCGGCGAACGTTCCGCCGCTTGTTGCCGCCTGACGGGGCCCAGCGGGTGGTTGGTGTGGGGGCACCTCCACCTGCATTGCACGGGTCCCCGTCTCCGTCGGACGGGAGTGGGTTGTCCTTTCGGACCCCTCCCGTCGCTCCCCCCTAGAGGGGTGAGCTCGTTGGGGTCTGCCGTCTGAGGCAGACAGCGCTGGCGGTGTCAAGGTTGTATGAGTTCACCTCAGGACCCTTGGCACCGTCCCCATAGGCGCATGACGAAAGGGCCGGGGTTTTTAGTGGGTATTCCCTGCCTCCCTTCCATCTTGAGGCAGAGCGAGTCCCACATAACCCGTCCCTCCGAGCGGCGGGTATGCCTAAAAGCATTTTCCCCGGCTTAAAAAAAAAAAAAAAAGGGGTCTTTGACGTCACTCAGTGGCGAAAAAACTCCCGCTCATCGACGTAAAGCGTAATTTTAACGGGCTATATCTTTGTAATTTTTGGTCTAATTTACAAATGAAAAAATACGTGTCTCATCTAAAAGACGGATTACTTAATTAATTACATATTTACGGCAACAGGCCTATTGTCATTTGCCTTGGTCACCAGGTCACCTCGCTTTGCAAGCAGGTTAGGGCACCGCAGTAGGTTTTATTTGTACCCACGTAAATGTTGCTGCCTGTTTAATGACTTTTTTCTTTTTTATTGTAAGACAAAATGGCTTCCACAAACGCTCTCATATTTTAGCGGTCTTCTACGATACCTACGGGATGAGACGGTCTTATTCTAAAGTCCTAAACCAAATGGACTGTCTTATTACACACAGATAGTTCAATGTACTTACGTCGAGGGTTCTCGAAGAACACAGCGATCAACGGCGGGGGTATCTGGTCAGGCATGTTCCTGTTGGCGTAGGGAATCTTGTCTGCGGTGTGCAGCCGGTTGAGGGGGAACCCGGGCGGGCGCGGCGGGATGTACTGGATGGGGCCGATGTTCTCCTTGTCAGAGTTGAACTCGCCGTCACAGGATACCCAGACGTAGTCGCCGAAGTTCTGCGCTCGGTACTCCATCTGGTGGAGAAAGACTATATTAGTTGGGAAGCAGGACCTAGGGAGCTTTTGATGGTCCTTAAGTCGTATCTATTTGGAGAAGTCGCAGCTGGAACCTGATTCCAAAAAACTGTTACACAAGGTAGGAAAATGCTCGCAAAACGTACCGTGGAAGTCTTCCAACTGTCAAGATGACAAGGATTACGTCCTGGATTGGTACGACATGTACCTACGTGAAAAATAGCAATAGGCGGAACCCTGGACACAGCTTGATGTGAGATTTTTATTGGCATCGGTACGCAAAGAAGAAGTTGGGATACTAATCAACTTAATAGAGCTCCTGTGACCAACAAAACAAGTGAAAAGAGAGGTCATTTGAACTCCAGGATCGTATCGATCGCCGACCCCATGGAACCTTAATGTTTTGTTAATGTTGCCATAACTTTGCAGGGTCTGTTGTACTAGTTAGTGTACGTATGTAACCATAATATATATACGAACATTATGCAATAAAATAAGTATATTATTTTCTAACTTACCATGTACTGCTTAATATGCTCAGGCATCTCTGGTGGTAAAGGCTCCCCTCTAGTCACATTGTATGGGTGCGGAACCCAGTAGTGAATCTGCGAAGCAATGATAGCACAGTGTCAAATAAAGGATCAGTCTCCATTTTCGAAGGACAGGCATTTTAGAACTTAAATTGTTCAATTAATATTAGTTCTGGGTGTTTTGAAAGACCTCATTTATATTCTACCTACTACACACACATTCACACTAGAAATAGAGAACAATATCACCAGACTGCTACTGATATTTTTCCGAAAAGTAGGTATGCATTTTGGTCAATAGGGGCGCTGATGTAGCGTGGGGTGAGGAGCAAATACTCACGTTATAAGCTTATAGCAGTCCGCGGCATTACATAGGCCTCTCCAGTTGGTCGCCACTTTGGTAAACATCTGGAAGCTTTTCAAAAAGGTTAGCCTAGAGCGTAGTTCCTCGCTCCGGTGACGCTGCTGCCCGTCATTGGTCTGTGATATTTAGCTTCTAGTGCAATACTCACATGGTTGAGTCTAAGGAACACGCAGGGCTGTCCCTGGTTGTAGCCGTAGAACTGGTCGGCGGTGCAGGGCGCCCAGAGCCGCATGCCCATCTCGCAGTTGGTGGACCGGGCCGGGTCGTCGCGTCGGTTCACGGTGGAGCAGGGCGCCCGAGGCGGGTCCTCGGGGATGCTGGTCTCGTATGCTGCAAGCAATTGGATCATAGTCATAGGACTACTTCAATGACGTCACTTACGGAGAACTTTCCACCTGACCGTGAACTGACGTGGCTCACGGAAGAGGTTTCTGAATGGCTCCGAAGACAGGTCGGTAGAAGTAAGGAGAACCGGTGGATAGCATTTCGCGGATGGGTCCGACTTGCGCTTGCATGTTCTTCTGGGAGAAGAAACTGCAAGCACTTGGGGTTCTCAGGCACAGCATTTGGGAATTGGGACATTGATTTGGGGAATCAAGGCTCACCTCGCGGACGGCCCAGTGTGACCTTCCTATTTTACGGGATAAGCTGATGAAGGCATCAGGGGAAGCAGTTTGTGTGCATTCACCCTATATTGAAAACGCCCCAAATAAACGGCCCCTAGTGGCTGAACACTGGGCGGAATTAATTTAGCTTCTCATCGACTCTACAGTAGAAGAAGAAAGATGACATCTTTAACCTAATAGTCAGTTGTGTATTTTTTTTATGACAGAGGGGGCAAACGGACTTGAAGGTTACCTGATGGTGATGGTAAGTGATCACTTCAGCCCATAGACACCGCAACACCAGGGGAGTCACAAATCAACTGTACCTAACAAATCTGTAGGCTCGCTTTTTGAAGATCCCTAGGTCGTATCCATTCGGGAAAATTGCAGCCGGAAGCTAATTCCAAAGAACAGCTGCAGGTGGCAGAAAATTGCGCGCAAAACGCACTGTGGAAGACTTTCATCTATCAAGATGATACCTAAGTAAGTAAATATATAAAATTATGTTTGATTCCTTAGAACCATAATCTTTTAGATAATTTTTGATAGGTCACCACTACATTTACATAGGAGACACACATTTAGATATATCTAAGGAGTAATTCATTCACTCAAGGTTGTCTACCTATCGATACTACTGAGACCTAGCCTAGCCTTGTCCTAGGTGCGGACGGACCGCACCCTGCGACCTGGTTACCTCGAAACATTACGGTGTGCACTCCGATCTCAAATGGACTATTAATGTAGGTACTTCCTTTTGTTGTGGGTAAATTGCTTAAGTTTAAAGGTTTTATGGCAAGGTAAGCCGCGAAAATACGAATATATATTTAACGGTTATATCATTGGATTCTGGATTCTCCGAAACTGCATAGATCTTCAACTGTTTTTATTTTAATTTTTTAATTAAGTATAGGATCGGTATAAATGTTCTGTTTTTCTAATAGGTAAATTCTGGAAGTTTCTAATTTTATTGTGCTAAGTTCGTTGCCTGCTGGAAGATACAGGCGAAAGAACTAATGTTGTTTTGTTTATGTTTGGTTGACACTTTGATCTTCAACAGTTGTAATTTTTTACCCTTTTTTCTAGAGGGGAGTAGATTAGGCACCTTGACGCCGTCTCCGGCGGGGGAGACGAAATGATGAGTGAGTCTCACAACTCTCAGACTGGGAGGGCATAAATCCCAGCGTGTTGCCAGTGGGCAGCCACTTACAGGAATTCGGGCTGCATCCCTGCCTGCCCTAGCCACAGATGACGACCGACTGGCACTCCTGGTCTGGGAGGGCAAATACCCCTACTCCCGGTTCCGGGCACAATAGAGTACTCCGGATCAAGGTTTACCCGATGTTCAAGGCGAGAGTGAACCGGTTTTTGCTGGGTGAGCGCGTTCGTAGACTACGATATCGCTTACCATCAGGCGAATCGCAGTCAAGCGCAGACTCATTTTGAATAAAAAAACTCTAGGTGTACATTTTCGATAGTTTCAGCTAGTGGAAAGCTAAAGAGAAACTCAAGTCACCGTGGGCAACCAATACGTAGACAACCTGTTCACACAGTTACCTTTGAGGAACTCATTGATGCGCTTGTACCAAGGATGCCAGCTGCCAGTGTCCGAGGGCCGGAACTGGATGAGCGGCTGCTCCCACACGTACTCGTCTGACTTGGGCCACACCTCCAGCTCTGTGGGTTAACACTCGCATTTACTAATTAACAAAACGGTGTAGCGTATGTAGATAGATAGATATAGGTAGTTTATTGCAAAAAACACAAACGTTGCGGGATAGTTTACAAAGGTGAATCTTGTCGCTACTAGCGATCTCTTCCAGACAATCATCATCATCATTATCAGCCGTAGGGGGTCCACTGCAGGACATAGGCCTCCCCCAAAGACTTCCACAACGGCCGGTTGCAAGCTGCCCGCATCCAGCTCCAACCTGCGACTTTTATGATGTCGTCAGTCCACCTCGCTGGAGGGCGTCTCACGCCGCGTTTCCAGACAACCTTCATGTAGATTAAGCAAATTTCACCGAATAGCTGGGCAAAGTCGTGCAAAGCTGTACGTAGTAGCTACGTACGTATACAACAATATCGAATACTCTCTTTCTTTAACAACCTATTCTGTCCCACTGCGGGGCGAATGTCTAAATCCAAAATTCCAGAGCAGATCCTTGATAGTTGATTGATGCACGAAGGTCACTTTAGAAATATATCTAGAGAGGTAGGGCATATCTTCGCTCGAATTGAGCTGCCCGTCCGGGGAAGGACCTGCACCCTATAAAATACCGCAGCCAAATGACCTTCGGGTCGTGTTTCTGCTGGTGAGTAGGGTGTCCGGAGCTCGTGGGGGGTTAGGGTTGGGCCGGCATGGCAATGGCAACTGACAGGACCAGTTACTTGCCAGTTGTCACAGCGACTTCGGCCTCTCTTTAGCTTTCCATCAGGCGTAGGGAAGCCATTATGTCCAGCCACTATAAAAAAAGCACCTACCTACACCAAATAAACACTTACCAACATAACGTTGATACAGCAAGAGTCCGAGCAGCAACCCAAGAATGGCGCCTGAAAAAGAGACAAGAAAAATTAAAAGTTTTTTTTCAATTTAGCTTGATTGACCCTTTCATTTAATAAGTGCCAGCGGCGCCGCACGCGTGGATATCGGGTTTCGAAAATAACGGACTTCCATAAAATTTAAGGTAGACCTCTAGCAATACATTGGTTAAAACCGCATTCAATTCTATACAAGTAGTTTTCGTGAGACGCGCGTTCAAACATACAGATAAAAAATTCTTCCGCTTTCCCAACAATTCCCTTCACTGCTCTGGTCTATTGATTGTAACGTGATGAAAGTATACTATAACTTGCCCAGGAGTATAAAGAATAATTGCACCAAGTTTCGTTAAAATCCGTCGAGTAGTTTTTGTTTTTATAAAGAACATACAAACAGACAACAATTTTACTGATTGCATTTTTGGCATCAGTACCGATCACTAATGACTCTCCCTTATAGTTATTTAGAAAATATATTTCATGTACAGAATTGACCTCTCTTAATTTGAGACAGATGATAAAAATGATCATTTGGTGACCTGTTTTTAAATTATTATTTAGCTATTGTTATATTACCAGAAATTAAAGCAATGAATACACATTACCCCAAATGTTATCTCTGGTACTATAAATATTAATGTCCGTAGTGCGAAAGATAATGTCGCTTATTGAGATAAAAGCGTGTGGTGTTCCACCACTTTTATTAATTAAACTTTACTGCACTTAGGGGCTGCGCAGGCGACAGACTTTTTGTGCGATAGAGTCTGCGTCTGAGACATTTAGACTGGCTCGGCGGCTCAATTGGTAGTGACCCCTGCCTTCTGAACCATGGGCCGTGGGTTCGATTCCCACCAGGGACAAACATTCCTGTGATGAACACTTGTGTTTGTCCCGTGTCTGGGTGTTTATATTTGTATTTATTTGTGGTACCTGCGTTGTTCTGATACCCATAACACAAGTGCTTAAGCTACTTACTTTGGGATCGGAGCAATGTATGTGATGTTGTCTAATAATATTTAAAAAGAGCGTCTAGGTCCCTATAGCTCTGCCGACAGAATGGCAGAAGATGTGCGTCGTCTGTGAAATATCCGCGACAGATTTTTGCGCGTCGTGTGCTGCATACAATTGCATAGGTTAGACTAAAAAATGCGTCACGGATATTATCGTCTGCGCTGCCCCACAAAGTATTGCACAAAAGACGGACTTAATGCCATACAGACGTCTTAACCATTTACCGTACCTAGTCATTTAGAGACAATATAAAAGATGTCCTTGTGTTTTCCTAAATTAGAATCCATCTCATCTCGTCCCATGGGTGTCGTAGATGACATCTAAGGAATTATCAGCAAACGGGCAGCAGAGGTTACCTGGGTACAAATACAACCTACTGCGGTCACCAAACTGCCTGCTCAGAAGCGTAGCGTGCCTTTCAATTTCAATTTCTTTATTTGCTCCCTAAGTGTACAGTGTGGGTGTTATACAATATAGGAACTTATGACTTAGTCACCTTATGGGTATTGCAAATAGGTGTGAGGACAGCAATTCTTATACTAATTAAATAATATAATGCCTTGATCTTGATATATCTGGCCCCGTATACAAATTTGCTCGGGGGCCCCTAGGAAGGGTAAAAAAGAAATTGCTTTTTTTATATTCGAATGGGGTAGCGCTTGACCCCAACTGGCCTGATCTTAAGCGATGTTAGAGTCTAAGGTGGAGCGCGCTCACCCAACATAAACCGATTCACCTTGAAAATCTGAAGAATCTCAGGGAAATCGGACTCCGGCAAAGAATTCTATAGCTTAGCCGTTCGCACTATGAATGTAGAGGCGAAGCACTTTGTACGAAATTTGGTCCCTGGACCATAAATACTTTTTTTGACTTCTGTCATTTGTGAACAAAAAAAAATTTGCTTACGCATGTTGAGGGCCCCCGTCTCTCGGGGGCCCCGTATAATTGATACGGTAGCTACACCTCTGCCTGCTAGGTATGGCGACTAAGGCAAATAACCCTTACTTGACAATCACCATCAGGAGAGGCCTATGTCCAGCATTGGACATTAACAGGCTGATGATGACAATGATAATCCTAAAAATTGTATGCCAGGATCGTAGCAAATGGAAGGACGTGGTCTCTGCCTACCCCTCTGGTATAAAGGCGTGAGGATATGTATGTGTGTATGTATAACCATAAAGTATTTACTTCCACATACATATGTTCATTGAAAGTAAGTAAGTCTGTCAGTTTGTGCCTGCATTCACATGAACTTACTGCAGTACGTTGTCCCGCTAATCCTCACCGAAGCGCATTGCCACGAAACCTTACGAGTGCTCGCTAAACTTATAAAAACAAACGAATGAAAATATCAGACGACCGTACTGGGGGTTACTTGTAACTGTTGCAAATGCAAACCTATTTCGTCTTGCAACAGGTTGGTTTTGTATACCTACTTTTTAGAACATTTATGTTTTTTTAACCGACTTTGAAAAAAGGTTTCTCAATTCGACCGTATGTTTTTTTTTTATTATGAGCATTATGTACACTTTTTTTTAATGGTTGATGGTTAAAGGGCCGCTCGCCTCCAGCCAGAAAAGCATGAGATGGTTGCAGAAGCGTAGCGTCTAGCGTGTCTGGGCGGGGCCCAATATAAAAAAAATGTTTGGGGGCCCTTAGGAAGGGAAAAGATTTGTCACGTTTGGGAAGTTTTTGCTTATGCACTTCGGGGGCCTCCTTGGTTTGGGGGCCCCGTGTAATTTTTTTTTATCTTGTGTTTGATTTAACTGACATGTCTCGGGACCGCGATTGGATACAGTCCGTCTTTCATAATTTCTTTTGTGATATTTATTTTGCAGATGTTAATTAGTCTTTTTTCGCTGTACTATAAAATTAGTTATAGGTACTATAAAATGTATTAGTTGTTATGCGTCTCTGTTGAAGTCCTTTAGGTTGCTAATTATATAGGTATGTAATAAATTTCAGAAATGAATTTCTCGTAGACTCCTTTTTGGTGACTTCCATCAGGTTGAATGGAGGAACCTTGACTGAGTCGCAAATGAGTTGGTGGTCGATTCTTCTAGATGCGAAGCGTATGCAATTCGTGAGCAGGTGCTCTATCGTCTGTCGGCTTGTGTTGTCGCAGGGACATGTGTCACTGTTGCTGATTTTGAACCTGTGTAAGCATGCTAGCCGTGTCCTGTCAATATTTTATACGCCCGTATAATTGATACGGCAGATACGGCGGTAGCTATGCCCCTGGATGGTTGGCGCTCTCTGGGGGAGGCCTAGGTTCAACAGTGGACAGCAATGGGCGGGTTGGTTGATAAAAAGGCAAAAAGAAAATACACGCCACAAGGTTTTTATTTTAATGAATAAGAAGCTCTTCAATTTCAAGTGATTTTTAGGCTTCCGTAGGTACCCAAGGCCAAAGACCAAAACGAAACGAAACAAACGTCCGTCTGTCGGTCACCAGATTTTAGATAGATAGATAGAATAGAATAGAAAAACGTTTATTTGGTACTAACATTCTTAGATAGATATTCTTTATTGCACAAAAAAATTTATAGACAAGGTATTACAATAAACTAGTGGTACAATTTAGGCGGTCTTATCGCTAGTAAGCGATCTCTTCCAGACAACCTTCATGTAGAGGAAGTGTACTATTCTGAAGAGAGGGAGGCTTTATCTCAAGAACCACGATATCTACACTGTTTTTTATTTTATATGCCACTCTTTATTGACCATCAAGGGAATTTACTTTGCCCAAATTACTGAATAGTCTTATTAAATAGATATTGGCTCAGACATCGAGTACAGAACCCTTCACACGTCATTTATACGTTACACTGTACACTGCTGGCAAATATCCAAAAATATATTGACATTACAAACTACCTACTTACATAACATACATATTTCATATATATTCTTTAGGGCGGTTCCTCCATTACGATACTAGTGGCGCCGCCCTATATTGACACGGTCTAGGTGTTATTTTCGTCCTCCCGACCATGCTATTTCTTTTTTTTTATATTTACAGGTCCTACATTTCTTATTTTACAGATTTTTCAAATGCTTTTAGTTTCTTATTGTTATTATTGGCTGAAATAAAGTAGTAAGAATAATTATCCTTTAACAATTCCTTAGTTTACTTATATTTTTTCAGGTATGATTAAGGTAAATATAAAATGAATAGGCAATCAGTTTCGAAAGAGACTATTTTTGTCAAATAAACTCAAAATGACACGATAAAAACCGCAGATGTCTTTTTGTGTAGACTGTGTTATCTTTCAACTACGTAACACATCACAATTACCTACATAAAATGGTCAACGATATGGTCGTATGTATTTATATTCTCTGTGGTATCTCATGATGTGGTATATCGAAAATAAACTAACATAAGCCGGAACTTCTTTCACATTCTGAATTTCGTCTTCAGCGGTAGGTATTAGTAAATTGTTAACCGTTACGTAATAATTAAATAAATAAATAACCCAAGACATGCCACACTGGGCCACACAGCGCCATCTAGTCCCAAACTAAGCCGAAGCTTGTACTATGGGTACTAGACAACTGATATATATACTTAGATACATTTTTTTTCTAAATAAATGCATATTATACATAGAAAACACCCAGAAAATTACAAACAGAAATGTTCATGCACACAAATGTTTGTAATGTGTGGGGCTTCAACCCACGACCCTTGGCTCAGAAGGCAGAGGTCACTACCAATTGAGCCACCGAGCCAGTCAAAAAAAAATATCATTGATGTTTTCACAATAAATACAGGAATTGAATGCACTAAACAAATACGCATGACGTAAGCAAACGACATTCTATTACAAACTTAATGTCTTTGATTTTCTTTCAAAACTAGGTCGGCATTATGACCACAGATCATTCAAAGTACCTAAACGAATTTTGATTTGAAGTAATTTCAAACGTACATTCGAATTGGTTGCTAAAATTCATACTGTGCGAACTTTCCAAGGCCATAACCATAAAATAGTAATTAAAAAGGTTTTAATTTTACACGTATCAACACAATATCTGTGACAAACATTATTCGAGCGATACGCCGCCAATTAACGAAAAAAAAACACATAGGTACATACATAATTAAAATACCACAAACTTCTTGGCCATCCGGACAGCATTATTTAAAAAAAGAAAAAATAAAATTCGAAACACAAAGTATCACTCACTCAGCACAACTACAGTGATGCCGACGATGACAATGATCTTCAGAGTGCGTTTCTCGAGCCCCATCTCTGCGTCGTGGCACTCTCGGTCACCTCTAGCGTAGCCCTCCCGGCACTCAGTCCCGTGCGTGCGGGTCGCGTGGTGAGGTCCCACTGAACGCTCCCGCTGGTTGGCCCCGGGGCGACGGGAGCGATGTACACTGCCGCTTCGCTATGCATTCTTAATTCAAATATTTTTATAGAAAATGCGGGTAAGACTTTTTTTTTAATTCTGTTTTTGAAAGTTAATTAGAGTGAATTTTGTGGCTGTAATTTGTATGAAGATGACGTAAACGCACATATTTTTAAATTTAGAAGTTAGCTACTATTTTTTTTTTGTAATAATTTTACGGCTCTGCTTATTTATAATGCATTCTAAGCGTTTTGGAAGTTCTGTAGAATGTGTTGCTCTTCTTCTTCTTTTCGTTACAACGAACCTAACTCTAAGCGAGATGTCCGACCAAAACCTAGCAACCGACACACCACTGTCAGTTGCCTGGTAGAAATCCTTCATAGAACAGGTGGTGTTGCTCTTATAACGGTCGTTTAGTGTTAAGTGTCTTTCATGGATTCTCATAAACATTTCTTGTCATATGTAGGCAAGTTTTAATGCGTTATGCGGTACAAAAGAAGCGAAATCCGATGCAAGCCTGAAGACCATTTTGAGTCTGACTGACTCGATGGCTCATTTGGTAGTGACCTCTGCCCCCTGAGCCAAGGGTCGTGGGTTCGATTCCCGCACAGTACAGACATTTGTGTTCATTTACATGTCTGTTTGTATTGGTCTGGGTGTTTTCTATGTATAATATGTATTTATTTACAAAAAAAAAATATCTAAGTAAGTTTATCAGTTGTCTAGTACCCATAGTACAAGCTTCGGCTTAGTTTGGGGTTAGGTGGCTCTGTGTGGCCCAGCGTGGCATGTCTTGGGTTATTTATTTATTTATCATTTATTTATATTTATTAGTCTATAATTTCGTCACTTCACTGAACTTTAAAGTACATATCCACTAAAACCCATAAATAAGAGGTCAATAAAATAAATTGATCATGAATCATTTAAGTATCCCTTAAAAAATCCAATCCAATCTCAGTTTGCAAACTACGGCGGTCTACGAAAACTCTATTCGTAGTACTACAACCTTGGCTACAATGTAGCAGAAGTAACGGACGGGGTCTATCGTAGAACATTGTGCTACGATGCACCTATGAATATTGTAGCTTTAATTTCTAACGTATAGACCTAGGTAGAGCTTCGAGTTTTAATGCAATCTGTCTTCTGAACTAATTCATCATCGTCATCAGCATGCAACGTCCACAGCTGGACATAATATGTCTTCCACAATAACAATAGGGATGTTTTGGGGGTCAAAATAGTTACATTATATTTAGTCCGTATTTTAGATCATAAAAATGTATTGGACACGCATTTTTCCTTTTTTCATTCAAATAAAAAATAGCAAAGATACAAGGCATCAAAAGTTAGGAGTGGAGTCTGACGTCACTCCGTCCCGTAAAAATGCCTCGCCGAGTGACGTCACGCGTAATATCAAAGTCAAAGTCAAAGTCAAATTCATTTATTGCAACTGTAGGTGGATAGAAGGATGGAAGTTGGTTATGTTGTTCTGCTACAATTAGCCAAGTGAATGGCACGCAATTTTTCACAAGTACATTAATAAAATTACAATAAAAACAATACTTACTAACCATCAATAACATTACATATTATTAGTATACTTATCCAGGAGGAATTCGTCAATTGAGTAATATGCTTTTTCAGTTAAAAAATTAAATAACGTCTGCTTAAAAGAGGTGATGTCATCATTTTCTCTTATGTTATCTGGTAACTTATTGAAAATGCGTGGGGCCATTCCTGTTACATTTTTCGAGAACAATGCCGTTTTGCGCATTTGTGAACGGATTTTGTTTTTATGGCGTTTACTATTTAATACCTGAAACAATGACCAATTTTTCCTAACAAACAAACAAATCTCTTGAATATAAATTGATGGGAAAGTCAAGAGTTTTAGTGATCTAAAGTAGGGTCTACAGCTGTCGGTTGGTTGGAGTTTACATATAGCTCGTATACATTTTTTTTGTGCTTTGAAGACTGTTTCTCTATCCGTGGAATTACCCCAAAAAATTATTCCATAACGAATGGTAGACACAACATAAGCATGGTAGGCTACCAATACAGTAGGTTGATTAACGACTTGTGCTAGTCTATATAGAGCAAACGAAAATTGGTTGAGCTTTTTACATATTGCCTCTGTATGCAATTTCCATGTCAATTTGTTATCTACCCATATACCTAAAAACTTAGTTTTGTCAGTTTCTTCTATTTTAGTGAGTCCAAATTTAATGTTCATATTTTGTCTACTTGTGTATTGTTTAAATGTCATGAATTGTGTTTTATTTAAATTAATTTTAATATTATTAGAATTTAACCATTTAATTACGTTTGAGAGCGTAGTATTTATGTCAGATTCGTATAATTCTAAATTATCTCCAGTAAATAATATTGTACTATCGTCAGCAAATAATGTCATTGGGTGTTCTGTAACTTTAGGAATGTCGTTGATATAAATTAAAAAAAGTAATGGGCCTAGGATACTACCTTGTGGGACTCCGTACTGTACTAACCTTTTTTCAGAATAGTACATTTTATCAATTTTTGTTGTAGGACATATTTTATTAATACTAGTAACTTGGTATCTATCCTTTAAGTAAGAGGCCAAGAAATTCAATGCATTGCCTCTGACACCATATATTTCTAGCTTTTTGAGGAGAATGTCATGATCTACGTAATCAAAAGCTTTAGTCATATCCATGTAAAGTGCAGTCACCGGCAATTTCTTGTCTACGCAAGCAAGAACTTGGCTAATTAATTTGTATATTGCCATGTTTATGTCCTTGTTTTTCCTAAATCCAAATTGTTCTTCAGCTAGTATGTCATGTTTATTAAAAAAATTGTTCAAGTTATTGAAAATTACTCTTTCTATTATTTTGGAGAATATCGGAATTAAAGCTACAGGTCTATAGTTATTTACGTCCATTTTGTTGTCTTTTTTAAAGAGGGGCTTGATAATAGATATTTTAAGTTCAATAGGAAAATGTCCATCCTCAATGCATAAGTTTATGATGAAACTCAGTATGGGGGCAATAATTGGTGCAACCTTTTTCACAACTTTTGTTGTGATGCTGTCGTAACCACAACTGTTAGTGTTTTTAAGCGAATTTATTATTTTGTGTATGTCATATGGATTAGTAGGGATCATGAACAAAGATTTGCTATTCTTGCTGGAGCCGTAGTTTATTGGGTTATTATTACTTGGCATGTATAGAGGAGCAACCTGGTTGATAAAGTGGTTGTTAAAAATATCTGCGATTAATTTCGGGTCTTTCTGCATTTGTCCATTTTGATAGATTGTAATATTTTCAGTAGGAAACCGTTTTCTTTCATTATTTATGACATTCCATGTTGCCTTTGATTTATTTTTAGCAGTGTGTATGTAGTGATTGTTTTGTGCCTTTTTTGTTAATGATATAATTCTCTTTAATCTCTTTGAGTATTGTTTGAAATTGTTAATATTTTCTGTATTAGGATGAAGTCTACAACGCCATAGCAAATCTCGTTTCCGTTTGCAGCCCTTCCGTATGCCATTAGAAATCCACTTAGGTCTCCCCGTAATCATATTTCTTATCCTGAGTATCGGAAAACATAGATCGTACAATAGTTTAAAAAGGTCGTAAAATGATTTAAAAGCTTCAGCTGCATTTGTTGATTCGAAAACCTCACTAAACGATAAACACCGCAAGTGCTTTGTAAATAAACGCAAATTTTCCTTGCTATAGTCTCGCTTTTCGGAAAACCAGTGAGATATAGTGCACGATTTCTTAACGGGACATCTAATCGTTTGAGCTGTATGATCAGATAAGGCTAGTTCTATAACATCTACTTTACTACCACGAATATTATGTGCTATATTGTCGATACAAGTCCCACTTGCAAGGCGAGTCGGTTGTCGGACGCCTAGTTTCAGATTATAAGTTAGTAGTGTAATTTGAAATTGTCTCGAAAAATTTGATGGTTTTATAGTGTCAATATTGAAATCACCGCATAGGATAGTTTTCTTTTGTCTATTTTTGCTAAATTTATTTAAAATCTCATCTAAGTTATAGAAAAAAGAGGTCATTGAATCTATGTTATTTTTAGGTACTCTATAAATGCATATTACCACAATTCCATGGTCTAGAAGTTCAATAGCACTACCCTCAACAACATTACTTATGTTATATTCCTTAAGGTCAAGTTTAGTAAACCTGTTAGTGTTTCTCACCAGTATACAGGAGCCTCCGCTTCTGCTAGTCCCTAGCGAAACTAGCCGCGAGGGTATAATTTGGAATGTTGAGAAATTGATAATCATCCTCCTTCATCTTGTGTTCCGTCGTGTATCGTTTTTGCTTGTGATATTTATAAATAAATATAAATAAATAACCTAAGACATGCCACGCTGGGCCACACAGCGCCACCTAGCCCCAAACTAAGCCGAAGCTTGTACTATGGGTACTAAACAACTGATAAACTTACTTAGATACATTTTTTTTTGTAAATAAATACATTATTATACATAGAAAACACCCAGACCAATACAAACAGACATGTTCATGAACACAAATGTTTGTACTGTGCGGGAATCGAACCCACGACCCTTGGCTCAGAAGGCAGAGGTCACTACCAAATGAGCCACCGAGCCTGTCTTCTATTCTTTCTATTGTTAAGTTAGATGTGAAGGTAGAAAGGACGTAGCATATTTGAAACAACAAATTGGTTCAAATACCTACATCATTTATATTCTATTCCTTTATAAAATAAGTAACAAACGTTTTTGCTAACTCTTAGTTATTTTCCAGCGAGCAATGTACGTTGTGTCGAACGACCCATTCAGTGCCCCGCAGCCCGACGGTCTGGCGCCGGCAGCCTCCCCAGCACCTCCGCGCCGGACCCCATGGGGTCCCTACTATATGCGCCGCGATACACACTAAATAAAACGCATAGATAAGTCGTTAGGAAAATTGCAGCATTTGCATTCCCCCCTTTGGAACTGTTGCTTCCAAGGGGGGAAATGTAAACTATATCCGTCAGTTAAAAAATCGGGATAGTATTATTTGCTTCGGGGACGAAATAGTACGCTATGTTTTAGTCATAAAGGAGAATTAATAAAGGGTTCGATCCCTGCACAGTACAATTATTTGTGCACATGAACTAGTCGAGTTAGCTGTTTGATATGTATAATATGTATTTATTAACAAAAAAAAAAGTATCTAATTAAGTTAATCGGTTGTCTAGAAGCCATTGTACAAGCTTCGGCTTAGTTTGTAAACAGATAGCGCTGTGTGGTCTTGGTGCTTGGGTTATTTATGTCAGCCATAGTGTAGGACGCCCTCCGCAAGATGGCTGGCAAGTGAGACTTGAGAAGCTCAAAATCAAACAAAGTGGGCTCTCCCATTGTAGGAGAGCCCTATATCCAGCGATGGACTGTTGATGATGTTGATAGTTGAAATGACAAGAGTATAAACAAATTCTACTTTCTACATCGCTGGAGATAATCCGATATCCCTCCTCTTAGTAGGGGCTATGCCAAATATCTTTTATACAGCTAGATATATATTGTTTACGTAGATGCCACGGGGTTGATGACATTATAGCACGGCCGAGGTGCGCTCCCCAGCGGGGCGTCATCGGCACTAATCACAGACCTACAGATTCGCTAAAGTGGTTTATAGATTTGTTTATCATCCGATTGTGCTATCTACGTGATGACAATATATGTCTTCTTTTCTCTTTGGAGATAATCTCTGGACGAACTGCTGGTCTCGTGGTAAGTATAATAATATACGTAAAGTAAAAGAATTTATTTCTGCAAGTAGATTCACGAGTAATACCTACTCGTACTTTTACTCGTGTTGATGTGCACCAAATTATAGTAAATATCTGTTTATATTTAATTGTTGGTTAAGTGGTACTTATGCGATTTCGTACGTTTAATTAAGTTACCCTTATTATTTAATATCTCACGTAAGTGAACACTTGTAATTCTTTGTGAGAATAATAAAGATCTTAAACCAGAAAACTACGCAACGGGCTTTGTGCAAAGGTTATGCTGTTATGCTGACGCTACAATTCCATAAAAAGTAATAATAACCATCATCATCATCCTAGCCTTTTCCCGATTGTCTCAGGGTCGGCTTCCCAAACTGAGAGATTTGGCGAGGGCTAAGCTTTTACACAGAGCGACTGCCATCAGACCTCCGCAACACTTAGGGTAAGCTATACCCATTCCCAGTTAGGCGTCAGAGTTATCATCATCTCTGATATGATGTAACGACTGCTATCTGAGTTGGTAAAGATAGCACCCGGGACCAACAGCTTAACGTGCCTTCCGAAGCACGGAGGAAATCGGTGTCAAATTTTGGTCACCCATCATCGGATTGACCGCGCCAATGGTTGCACGACGTTGCGATCATTGTTAAGCGAACAAGACCGCGGCGCCACCGAGCTCCTCAATAATAACCAATACCTTAAAATAGCCCCATGAATACATATTACGTCCATACATTTAAGGTGCATCTATAACAGACAGGAGATGAGACAAAGACCTGCGCTGTGTAAGTAGGGCAGGGGGCCGCTAGCTGGCGCCGCTACGTCGCGAGGGGTGCCCAAATGTCGGGCCAGACAACCCTTAGCCATTGCGAAATTGCGAACTGCTAAATTACTCGTACAGCGTGGCTTGTTTTGGTTGAATTTTAAGGGAATTGTTTTGAAGCGTGCACGTTTGTCAGACAATATCGTATACCTATATGTCAACGTGAAATTGTAAATACGGTTAGATTATAACCTATCTCACTAGATTGTAAACTGTCGACAGATTATGTTACAGTTCACAAACTTTACAAGTTTTACATGATAGTTTACAAGTTGTGTTCTTGCCTCGCGCATCGGCTTTGTGGAATCAACTCTCTCAGCGACAGTCTTTCCAAACAGCTACGACTTGGGAGCCTTCAAGAAACGAGCGTACGCCTATTTAAAAGGCAAAGGCCCAGAACTCGATATGAATATAGAATACCGCAGTCAAATGACCTCTGAGTTGTGTTTCTGCCGGTGAGTAGGGTTTCCGGAGCTCGTGGGGGGTTGGAGTTGGGCCGGCATGGCGGTGGCAACTGACAGGTAACTGACCAGTTACTTGCCCGTTGTCACAGCGACTTGAGCTTCTCTTTCGCTTTCCATCAGGCGTAGGGAAGCCATTATGTCGAGCCACTATAAAAAAAAAATATGAGTTGCCATGTCCATGGGCGTCCATGGGCGGTGTTGACTGCTTACCATCAGGCATCACAATAGCTCGTCTGCGCCTCTTGTATAAAATAAATACAATCTCACAAGATAGATTATAATCTTGTAATCTAACGGTATTTACAATTTTACGATGACTTAATATATACCGATCGCTGTGTGCAGTGCCGACAGAGTAGAGTAACACCATCGCATATCTTAACTAATCTTAACTAATATTATAAAGCTGAAGAGTTTGTTTGTTTGTTTGTTTGAACGCGCTAATCTCAGGAACCACTGGTCCGAATTGAAAAATTGACCCCGACCCCCTAAAGGTAGGAGCCGAGTTTGTCGCGAAAACGAACAAATTCAGATACCTTGGATCCGTGTTGCATGAGTCTGGCGACATAGATGACGACGTTCAAGCCCGGATCAGTGCTGCTTGGGCCAAATGGCGAGAAGTAACCGGTGTCATTTGTGACCCCAGGATACCGGTGAAACTAAAGGGCCTTGTGTACAAGAGCATCATCCGCCCAGTCCTACTATACGGCAGCGAGGCGTGGCCTGTCCTTGGGAGACATGTCCAGCAGCTTCACGTCGCGGAAATGAAGATGCTGCGTTGGATGTGTGGCGTTACGAGAACGGATCGTATCCGTAATGAGCACATCCGAGGCAGCCTCGGAGTCCGTGCCGTAGCGGACAAGTTGCAGGAAAGTCGTCTCCGATGGTACGGTCACATAAAGCGCAGGCCGTCAGACTATGTAGGGAAAAGATGTCTCGACCTCACAGTCCAAGGCCCGAGAACACGCGGCAGACCCAAGAAGCGCTGGCTGGACGTCGTTAGAGCGGACATGAAGGAGAACAGTCTCAAACCGGAGGATGCCGAAGATCGGGCAAAGTGGAGGAGATTGTGTCGGAAAGCGGACCCTGGCACTAGGCCGGGAAAACGCTAGGGCGAAGAAAAAGGCTATATAACATCACATTACAACTAATAGAAGCGAAGAAATAATGAAAAATGTAAAAAAAAAAACGGGGAAAAATTACTATTCCACGCGGACGAAGTCGCGAGCACAGCTAGTCCTTCCATATAGTATTTATGTTTGCTATGTATAGTATAATTATGTACTTATTTACAAGAAAAAAGTATTGCCAGTAAGTTTATCAGTCGTCTAGTACCCGTAATACAAGCTTCGGCTTAGTTTGGGACTTGGTGGCGCTACATACCTTGGGTTATTATTATTCTATCGAAAGTACATAACACTCTGCCACAGTATTAGGTGTTATTTTCCCTATAGCTTGTGGAGTCTGGCGTCCGTCACCATGGGTGTCCTAAATATCTTTTCCTTCCCCCTATTTCAGCCACGATCTTTCCCTTTGAGGTCGCCGGCCAGTCGCCGCTTGCCAAAGAGATCGATCGCTTTATTAATTCAACAGAATTATATTTACTCTGCTTTCTTTAATGGCTGTAATCAATCACAAAAGTTTAACAGTAATGTAGAATAACAAATTTATGATCAAGTCTGGGCGTTCTGGGATCTCCCAGTGACTATCTAGCTCGACATTTAACACAGACTATCTAGCACAGACAGACGTACGTCTGTCTGTGCTAGATAGTCTGTCTGTGGTCTAAAAATTTTACTGATTGCATTTTTGGCTTCAGTATCGATCATTAATCCACAGATTTGACAGAATTGACCTCTCTACAGATTTATTTTAAGGGGTAGCGCAGACAACAGACTATCCGTGACGCACTTTTTTGCAATTATATGCAGTAAGTAACGCACACGACGCGCAAAAATCTGTCACTGATATTTCATAGACTCAACGCACACGACGCACAATATTCGAATATTTTGTCCGCAGACCTAGACGCTCTTTTTAAATGTCTCAGACGCAGACTCAATCGCATAAAAAGTGTGCCGTATGCGCACCTAAGTATAGATAGAAGAAGATAGATGGACGCAGTATACAATGTGAAATAAATCCACAACCAATCGTGACTATGGTACCATATTCTGTGCATGGTCTGACACAGTTGGTTATTTTATTCTTTCCTCGCATCCTGAGGGATGGAGGCAGAGCATGTGGCGCCGAAACGAAAAACCTCGGGACGCAACATAAACAATATGTTGGGATGATTATCCGATACACTTTCTTGAAAGTTATCTTTAGGTACCGCGTAATAAGATCACCCCGACGAGTGAGATGTGTATTTACGTTAAAGCCACGCTAAAAATAGCTGCCTAGAATCAGTACGTTGGCGGTAAACAATCCCTTCCTTCGGAAACTTAGAACAGAAGAAAGTACGAGTAAGTTAGGCAGTATTAAGTATATTCTCTACGCCCTCCCGAGGTATGCCGCTTAATTTTCGAAGAAACGATAAACTTACCGCTGACATTGTATTAATATTTCTTAATCACTAAACATTTTTAGTAAGAAGTCGCAATAAAGAGGATTTCGCCGATTTCCTGATATCCTCATTGCTTTTTTTTTTTTTTCTAAATGACTACGATGATGGCCAGGCCGGCCTTGTCATCATCACCGGACTGTTGGGGGAGCGGAAGGCTCTCACCTCCTCATTGCACAATTCACTGCGTCATATATAGGGGAGACCGGGTACAAAAGTAACGGCGGGTCGAAAGTAACAAATGCTCTCTAGATTTATCCAATGGGCGAAAGGTCGCTTTGCCGCCGTCAGGTGATAGTCAGGACACAGGACCCGCCGTTACTTTTGTACCCGGTCTCCTCTACTTACGTATATATATCTTATACTTACGTATATATATATATCTTTGACTTTCCTAAATATACTTACGTATCATCATCATCATCATCATCATCATCATGATCTCCCAGCAACTTGATCGTGTTTAGGTAAGCCTACAACCCCCAATAGTTGTGTGATGTTTAAAAATGGATATTTGCAGGCTGGTGATGTTAAAGTATGCTTTTTTTATAGTAGCTCGTCATAATGGCTTCTCTACGCCTGATGGAAAGCGAAAGAGAAGCCCAAGTCGCTGTGACAACTGGCAAGTAACTGATCAGTTACCTGTTAGTTGCCACTGTCATGCCGGCCCAACCCTAACCCCCCACGAGCTCTGGAGACCCTACTCACCAGCAGAAACACGACCCGGAGGTCATTTGGCTGCGGTATTCTATAGGGTGGAGGTCCTTCCTCGGACGGGCAGCTCAATACGAGCGAAGATTCGCTATACCCTACCTCTCTTCTTCATCTTCCGGGATACTTCAAAGAATGATTGTAAAATAAAACGCACACAGACCTAAAGTAGAACCAACTATTGCGTGTTTATTGACTTTCCGTCCAGAAAACATTACATAATAAATATCAATAGTTTAAATTTTATTTGAAGCGTGAAACCAAACTTAACTTAGTGGCGCCCTCGGGCTTATTCTAAAACGAATATAAATTAACCGCCGACTATGGCTATTGCTACGGCGCTGGAGCCGCTTGGCGTGTACTAACTGGCAGCCTTGGCATGGCCTCCGCCGCAACTGGTGACCGCGGATCTTGGCAGTGATGAAGGCAAAGTCAGGTGACCAGTTGGCGGCTTCGGCGCTTCCGACCCGCCGGTCCTAGACTAGACTTCATTCGATCAGCTGACCGCTGGTTTAAACTTTCCCCCAATGGATCAACAGTTCTCCCAAGCATTAACAGTTTAACACCATCATAGTTAATAACCATTTAACAATTCCCATTCAAAAATTCATTAGTTCAATCGACTCTTCAGCGAGCTGGTTGAGAACTGAAGAGTACTGAACCATTTCATGGAACTATTGATCCATAACCCGCAAATCTTCTGATCACCATCTAATTTTGGCTCAAACACTTGATCAGCATTTGTCCCTAACATTTGGCAGATGTCACACAGTCTATAAGTGAGCAATAAGTACTCTTCCAAACCTGTCCTGTACTGAAAGTCAGTTAATATGGCCAGTCCAACAGCTGACTGAAGGCTCGGCAGCTACAGTCAGCTGAGCGATGGCCTTTTAACCCTCTAGACGAGTTACGAGCTTGTTTTAGAGGGTTAACTCTACTGATCCGGCAAGCAATGGCTGACAAACTCAATAAATCTAAGGACTTTCAGAGTCAAACGAAGAGCATTGGCTATCTGACTAGTGATGTTCCTTGAGTATTGCTTACATTTGAACGTTTGACGTCTCTGTGATTTATTCATTCTTGAAAACTGTAGCCAACGGGCCAGCTAACCCAAAAGTAACCATTGGCTTGAAATTGGTTAAAGGCTAGATTCATTGATACAGTGGTTTGATTGTGAAGAGTCAGCGAGCGTTTACTGCCTGGCTTGGCGAAGTAAACAGTCAGTTGATAAAAGTCTAGATTCAATGAGTCAGTAGCTTGATAATTCGACAAGTCAGCGTTCGCTGGCTAGCTGATCGATGTTGATCTAGTCAGTCCGACTGGCGGGTGGGGGGAGGTGATGGCTGCTTAGGAACGGTCCACCATCAGCTCGAAGTGGACTGATCCGCGTCGCTCGTAGCGGTCGTAATTGATGTTCTTCGCCCACGCTTTGCACTCGATGTTGATTAGGACACCCGCTGTAAAGTTAAAAGTAGTATTTTAGATAAGGTTTTGAAGTAAACGGTTAACATGCAATGGCCCTATTTATGGCATCTTGGTTAAGGTCATTTAACATAATTGATCATTGGCATTAATCCTAGTGGAACAGACAAATGTTTAAAGAAACAGAATTGCTTTGAAGAATCAATATTCACCATTTGTAATTATTGAAATTGGTACCGTTTGTTAAAGGTATTCTTAGCAAAACTTGTAAGCGAGTACGCTCAAATACTATCCAGAGTGATGAATATTTTTTTTGTTCATTCATCTACTTCTTTCTGCAAATGTATGTAATCATCTTGCTTACTTTTTCATCATTTCTTTCGATATTAGTAACAGTTATGAACTGCAGAATTATTGTGCCAAATAGGAGCCATGCCCATATGATCTATGTTGTAACAATTTGTATGCCTAAGTAAACTACCTATGAATATGGTGCAATGCAATAAGACATATTCTATTGTATTCAGGTCACTTAAAAAATTAATGACTGCGTGGATTGATTTAGTGTTTCCTTAAATGGTTCTGATTTCTTAAGCTATTTCTATGCTTGTTCACTTTAGCTACAGCTGCTCTTCTATCAGATTTGGTATTGTTTAAAATACATTATATTTTAAATCAAAACCATTACTTACTCCTGGGCTTCTCAAAGAGCACAGCGACGAGGGGGCTGAGGTATCCCTTCTTGTTGGTGAAGGGGTAGTAGAAGGCAGGGAAGCCCCGCCGAGGGATGTACTGGACAGGGCCGATGTTCTCAACATCAGCAGGGTTCTCGCCTTCACAGGATACCCACACGGTGTTCGCTTCGGGTTTGCCAGACTGAAAGGAATGAAAAGATGTAGGTATATGGAAGAATTAGTAGGTAAATGGTTGTACTACCCAATTTAACAAGCAAGTCTCCTGTAATTGCAGGAACACGAGAGACTGCGCCCATTACTCCGAAGAGTTCCAACTAATCCCATCCTCTCCTTTCCTCTCCCGAACAAGAACAACATGTTGTCATCGTTGCCATCCGCATACCATACAGACAATAGTGGCGCGCACCAAGAGGTTCAGTTCCTCGTTCCTGCCCCGTGCCATTAAATCGTGGAATGCCTTCCAGCTCATGTGTTTCCTTCCTCTTACAATTCTGGGTTCTTTAGGCGGGGCGTGAAACGGCATCTCAATGGGCCTTCAGGGTAACGGCGACAGGCGCGGTGGGTTTGCCCTAATGTGCCTGTCGATCTAGCATTTGGACCTCACGACCGCTACCATCAGGTGGAGTGAGGTCATCCTGAACGTTCTTTTTTTTTGAAAAAATGTATATACCTATGTTAATAATAACAATATGTTGTGTCTTATGTTGGGGATCCTAATAAATAAATAACTCTCTCGTTCTCACCTTGACGGAACACTTTCACTTCTAAGTGGACGGTTCTCACCTTTAAATAGGTATCATCATCAGCCTAATAAATAACTCTCTCGTTCTCACCTTGACGGAACACTTTCACTTCTAAGTGGACGGTTCTCACCTTTAAATAGGTATCATCATCAGCCTATTGCAGTCCACTGCTGGACATAAGCCTAAGCTAGTTTGGCGGTTTGATCAGACGGTGTAAATATAGCACTATCTTACAGAACAGACAAATTATTGATTTGTTTGCTTGTCCGTTGCCGCAGCGATTTGGACTTTTCTATCGCTAGCCATCATACGAGCGACTATGCCATAAAACAATCATAGCGCTGGTTATAGGTTAACTAAGGGGAATACTTACGGATGCGGCCGTATGCTTCGGCGCTACCCGTGTCCCTACAAATTGCTGCCCATTGGCAACACAGGGGCGCTTAGTGGGTATGTCCTCCCATTTCGGGAGGTGTGAGCCTCACACACCATGTCGCCTCCGGAGCGGCATTAAGGTGCCTAATGCATTCTCCTCAAGAAAAAAAAGGGGGAATACTTACGACCATCTTGATGTGCTGTTTCAGATCATCGGGCATGTTGGCTGGGACGTCCTCTGTGCTGTTGTATGGGTTCGGTACCCAATTGAAGATCTGGAATATATTTACCATTCTAAAATGATCATACTTAGTTCCAGCACAAATTGAATACGACTCAAGCCTGACTTGATCAAAAATACGAACTCGCTTCGTGATTTTACATTATACTCAGGTTGAACTTTCTTCAGAGAATAATCACATACATTGCTTCGATTCCAAAGCAAGTAGCTTGAGTACTTGTATGATGGGTATATCAGAATAACAAAAGTACATAAATATAATATGTGCATAATTAAGTAGACCCAGACACGGAACAAATAGAGTTCAAAACCACAAATGTTTGTTTAAGTCTTTGACTGCCGAGAAACTAGACACAATAGAAAAACTATTGTCATGGCGCTCAACGTGTTAAATACAAACTCCCAGACACGAAACAAACACAATTATTCATGACAAGAATGTCTGTCCCTGGAATCGAACCCATTACCTTGGTTCAGGAAGTATTTACGAAATGAGCCATCGAGCCAGTCACGACCTTACCTTATTGAGCTTGAGGAAGACGCAAGGTCCGGCCTCTTCGTAGTTGTACTGGTTGGCAGATGTGCAGGGGTGGAACTCGTCAACTGGCACGTCGCAGACCTGGTTCTCGCCCAGGTCTCTGGCCCCAGTGTTGGGATTGCAGGCGACGCGGTTCTCGGCACCAGTCGCTTCGCCACTGCCGCTTCCCTTCTTGCGGTATACTGATGGAAGAAAGGCAGGTTAGTTAGACAAGTTGTTATCATTTTTTTTAATTTAGCTCAGTAAGTCCATCTCCATCTCACAAGCAAGCAAACAAGCCTTGCAGTCTACTGCCAGATATATTCAGAAGTGGACTGCCAATCGCCAAATCTCCAACTAATCGATCAAAGTGGTGAAAAATTCAAGAGGCCTATCATCATCATCAGCCTATTGCAGTCCACTGCTGGACATAGGCCTCTTCAGTTGTTCGCCGCCTAGGGCAAACTTCTGGAGGATATACCCATAATCGCCACGCTGGGCAGGCGGGTTGGCGATCCGCCTGTGGTATTTAGCTACGCCTTCTATCGTGATGGTTTTACCGCCACCATTCGGTTTGCCAGAGCCTCGTTTGTTGTTCGGCATGATGTACCACGGGCAGGTGAGGATGGCTTGGAGCGAAAGGGTGATAGGTCGCTCCCTTACATCCCCAGAGGCCCATAGGTCTCTCAAATTCGATTATGGGCTTCTAGCATCCAGCACCCCTTCAGCCATATTCGTAGCTCAAGTTTGATAACCAGCTTCGTGCACTTGCCGGTCATCCTGCGTAAATCGTCACTTCACCTTGCCTGGGGGTCCTGCACTACTCGTACCTACATCTATTACTGAGCAATAATTAGAAGAGGTTATTCAGCAGGATGCACCACGATGCTTACATGCTGAATAGCAAACGAGGCTCTGGCAACCGACTGGTGGCAGTGTAACGATCGCGATTGAAGGAGTAGCTTAATATCACAGGCTGATGACGGGCAGCAACGTCACCGGAGCAAGGAGCTACGCCCAGCGATCGCCAACCCCCCAGCGTGGCGATTATGGGTAAAGACTCCAGATGTTTTCCCAAAGTGGCGAACAACTGGCCTACGTCTAGCAATGGACTGCAATAGGCTGATGATGATGATGATTATGATGAGGCTCTGGCAACCAACTAGTGGCAGTGTAACCATCACGACTGAAAGAGTAACTTAATCAGCACAGGCTAATGACGGGCAGAAACGTCACCGGAGCAAGGAGCTACGATGCAATCGCCAACCCCCCCAGAGTGGCGATTATGGGTAAAGAATGATGTTTGCCCAAAGTGGCGAACAACTGGCCTACGTCTAGCAATGGGCTGCGATAGGCTGATGATGATGATGATTATGATGAGGCTCTGGCAACCAACTAGTGGCAGTGTAACCACGATTGAAGGAGTAACTTAATATCACAGGCTGATGACGGGCAGCAACGTCACCGGAGCAAGGAGCTACGATGCAATCGCCAACCCCCCAGCGTGGCGATTAAGGGTAATGACTCCAGATGTTTTCCCAAAGTAGCGAACAACTGGCCTACGTCTAGCAATGGGCTGCGATAGGCTGATGATGATGATGATTATGATGATGATGAATTACTCACAGTCCAGGTACTCGTCGATGATCTTAGCCCACCGCAGCACCGAGCCCTTATCGTTGGCCTTGTAGTAGATCAGCGTGCTCTCCACGTTGGCAGAGTCGGGCATGGGCCGGAAGCCCAGACCTGGAGATAGAAGACACAGTCAGTACCAATACTTCTTGGGAGCCTTCAAGAAACGAGCGTATTCAATTCAAATTCTTTATTACAGACTAAGTGACACATTTTGGTCTTAATAAGTCATAGGTACTTTAAAACTTAGTCGCCCTTTTCGGGCATTGTAATGTATTAAAGATACACTAAGTACGTATTCCTATTTAAAAGGCCGGCAGCGACCCCAGAACTCCATTTGGGTAGGCGGTGTCAACTGCTTACCATCAGGCATCACATTTAAGTACTCGTCTGCCGCCTCTTGCATAAAAAAAGTTGTTAAATGTTCTGTACCAAGTGTTAGGTACTGTCGGTGCTCAGAGTTTCAACATGACTCCCCTAGGTTGCGGTGTCTAAGTGTCACTTACTTAGGTAGGTTAGGGTATCTTCAAGTGTCTTGGTGTACATACTAATAGGACCCTCGACACCACCTTTAAGGCGCATGACGAAGGGGCCGGGGTTTTTAGTGGGTATTTCCTGCCTCACTTCCATCTTCGAGGCGGGATGATATGATATATCCCACATACCCCGCTGCTCCCCCAAGCAGCGGGAATGCATAAATGCATTTTCCCCGGCAAAAAAAAAAAAAAAAAAAAAGGGTATCTTCAAGTACTCGATATATCTTTTAAGACAAAAGTAGGCAACCCTCACCGAACTCGTTCTTAATGAATCTCATAATTATGTGCCGTCTTTTCTTAATCTACATACTGCTATAAACAAAGAATTAAGTAGCTACTAGCTATCAAACATCTTTCCAATTTTATAGAAAAGTTCCCATTCAAGTTCCTTGGGCTCTTTTGCTTTCCATTACGCGAGGGAAAGCCACTATGAGCTATTTTTTTTATTCAGTCCACCTTATCCCAATGCTGGGCATTGATTTCCCTTAGGCTGTGTTAATAGAGTTGCAAAGTCCATACAAACCTGGATTGTTTCCTATCAGCGAGCCTTCCAGCTGCCACTTGGGCATCTTGGTGTCCAGGGTCTGGTAGAAGATGGCCAGCATGGCCGCAAAGAAGCCCACCAGGATGGCATAGAAGATCAAGTAAAACAGTAGGATTTTTGCTGTGGACAAAAAAGAGCGAATTAGTTTGATCACCAAATCCATATACATTATCATTATCATCAGCCTGCTAATGTCCACTGTTGGACATAGGCCTCTCCTAACGATAATTAGGGGGGATTTGCCTTTCTCGCTACACAGGTACGTTTCAATTCAACAGAATACACTCAGGTTGTGAAAGCTTCCCGCCGAGGCTCTCCCCCGAGACTACAGTATGGGGTCCTTCAAAAAGGTTGTGAAGACGTTTTTAAAAGGTCGGCAACCCACGTGTGTCCATAGGCTGCGGTAACCGCTTAACATCAGGCGGGCCGTAACCTTGTTTGCCACCCTAGTGGTATATAAAAAAAATAGGCGGATTGGAGACTACAGTACCTAGGTTTTATTCACAAGCTCCGGCTTAGTTTGGATGGTAATGTGTGGCCCAGCGTGGCATGTCTTGGGTTGTTTATTATTTTTTAATTAAAAGCGACATAACATCAATCTTATCTTTAGCCTATATATAGGTACGTACATAAGTAGACATTTTTCAACGATTTTGAAAAATTAAAATTTTCGAATCACGACACTATGTATTAAGAGCGCGCCATGCTTTTGACATGACAGTTAATTTCCTCAATCAAACTTTAATGGGTTACAATCGATAAGGCATAGCGGGCAGGTGATTGGCTGCGGGCGTGCACTGCTGCATAGTGCAGGGGTCACGGGGCCTGCGCTGTGGGCCGTCACTAGATCAATAGGCCTATGCGAGGGACCCAACACGTCATTGTGACGTAGAAGACTTTAAGGGTATGATCAGATGACAAGCGTTCAACGCACGTTTACAACAAGATACATTTTTTGTTACGCCGTTCGCGAACGTTGAACATACTATAAGGTGTTTTCTCACTGGGTTCATTCAAGTGTAATTTGTAACAGTATAATATGTATAATCGACTTTAGGCGTTACAATAAAACCGACTTCAAAAAAAACACAAACGACCAAAACTAAAAACCGATAAATAACGTAAGTAATTCTATCCTTAATACATATTATGTGTTTAACTATAATTATTTAAATATTACAATTATCACTTATTTTTGGAGTCGGTGCCAGCCTCTAGGTACCTAACGTAGACTGTTGTTGTATGACGCGCGCGGCCGGCAAATCCACACGACAATATACCTACATTTATTTGTTGGCTGGCACCGACTAATCCATCCATAATTGACGGAAATATCGGTGAACATACATTAAAAAAAAATATTATACATACGGACGAATTGAGAACCTCCTCCTTTTTTCGAAGTCTGTTAAAAATATCCACTACCTTCCTTCCTGACAAGCATTAGCGGGTATTAAATAAATAACCAAAGACATGCCACGCTGGGCCATACAGAGCCATCTAGTCCCAAACTAAGCCGAAACTTGTACTATGGGTGCTAGACAATTGATAAACTTACATAGATGTATTTTTATTTTTGTAAATAAGTACATATTATACATAGAAAACACCCAGACCAATACAGACATATCTTTAAACCTGATAATACGAAAGTGTTTTCCTAGGGCTAAATATGGCTAGGCTACGTTTAGCGGTTCAATGTGACGACGTACGACGCACTAACCAGGGGACTCGCAGTGTCGCAATAATTAACGCTGGGTAATTAGTGCGCAGCGGCAGTGGGCCAAGGTAAATACCTGACGAACGGAAGCTGCTAATAGGAAGAAAGGTAGTCTTTGTTGGCTTACAAGTTGGCATTTGATCTTACTAAAGATTTCTGAGAGAATTCGAGAGCCATAGCGAAACTTCGCTCGAATTGGACTGCCCGTCCGGGGAAGGACCTCTACCCTATCCCCCCACCCTAGTGGGGGGTTAGGGGTGGGCCGGCATGGCGGTGGCAACTAACTCTCTCAAAACTCAACATGGATTGAACTTGACTCGAAAGTTGCTTGAAAGAAAACCCACTAACAACTTTTGGCTTGACCCGAGAATCAAACACGGAACCTCTTGGTTCTTAGGTGGCTAAAGAGGCAGCTAAACCTACAGTACTTACATAGCTATGTCTTAAATTGGATCTTCGTATGTTCTTTGTATATCTATATAGGTATGTATAGGCGAGAAAGCTGCACTTCTATTAGAATCGGATTTGGGAGTGCCAGGAGTGACTTAATTTCATTTAAGAGTGCCATTAGATTGCGCTCACAAGAAATACGATTTGTTGCTTCACGAAAAGCTGATTCGATTCAGTGACCCATTTATACAGGACTAGCCAAGTATACAGGAGATATTCAAGTGCAAAAATGTGTGACCAAACATAGGTACAGCACACAGTGCACCTGGATTTGCACACACACATTGTAACGGAACCAACCCCACCCTATCACAAAATTATTTTTCGAATCTAATAAAATTCTATTCGTTTCTAATAACAAAGAAACCCATCACAGCGCCCTCTATGTTGGGGCCAAAACATTAACTAAAAAAGTTCAGGATTTCTATTGATTCACTCACTGAGTTGTTAGTTCGCGAAGTTCACGTTAGGTGGCAGGTTCATTTGCTGTATAGTGCAACGGAAATGAGTAAGATGGCGCAATTTGGCAGGATGATTGAGAGTTTTTTATAAATAAGGAATCTTGGTCACGCCCCGTAGGCATCCCATACGTATGGAAACATTAAATGTAGGGGTGGGGAGATGATTATAAAAGGCAAAGTTCAGGAACATTCGGGGTCGGAGCGAGGCGCGATATAAGGTCAATAAGTCATCGGAGCGAGGCGCGAGAGATAAAATTAATATGGGGTCGGAACTAGGCGCGTTTTATACGATTTTAACGGATCGGAGCGAGGCGCGATTTGATAAAATTAACAAGGGGACGGAGCGAGGCGCGATTTTATAAGATTAATAAGGGGGGGCGATTTTTAGCTAAGCGAACCGATTGAGGGAGGCGTGATTTAACTTAGTGTTTGATTCAGTTCTGAGAAAAGTTTAATTTAATAATTATTTGTTTTGAATTTTTAACTAAATTGTAGAGTCAGTGAAGTGCGACGTAGGATTTAGACCTGAAACTGCCGTTTCAGGTCCCAAGTAAGCCAATTAGGGCCACAGACTATTTAGTTAGTTTGTGATTAGGTTTGCTAGGAGTAGGTTTAGGAATTGTTATTTTGTGGTAATTATTGTAGGAATTAACAGTACGAAATTTTAATAATATTATGTTCAGAAAGCCTTTTGAAGTGAAATCTAAATTTATCTATTTATATCTTATACCTAAGTATTATGTATTAGCATAATATATTATTTATATTTTATAATTATTATTGTATATATTTTCACATTACACACACTACTTTTCATGCTCAGTTTAGGGTTTTAATAGGTACACTTTACAAAAAGGTAAATACTCTAGATTTTAATAATTTGCTCGTAATCATTTATATGACCACGTGGAGTCATTTCAGTCCAGGTAGGTGATTAAACTTGATGCGTTTTATTATAGGGTTCCCATCTTGGAAAACTCGTGTGGAACTGTCTGGCTCCTATCTCGGTAAAACGAGGTAGTGTATGCGTTTAGAGGGTATTTCTTAGAAATGCCCGCTTAAATGCTTTATGGTCAGCCATTCTAGTGTGTAATACGGTTGAATATTATTATCTCAGAGATTTTATTATTTAACTATGTATTGCCGACTAGACGGTAAAGCAGGTTCCGACCTCTCCCTCGGGACTTGGTTAGAGCAATCTTACGAGTGGTCCTAACTCATATCATGTATTTTGGGCACAAACATAATACATGGTATTGGTGAAATTGTCCTCTTGTGTTTATTAAATTATTATGATCCTCGCTGGATTGATTTATTTAAATTAACTTTTAACCAAATTAAAGTCTAGAATACAAGGTTTTAAGGTATAAATAAACATTTAAAAGGTGTTGTTTCATTTCACACTGCACAAAAATCTTAAAATATTTTATACATACATAGTTGCCTAAATCGATTGCACCGTAAACAAAAACAAAACTACTTAAATCTAACCAATTCTATAAAGAAGTAAATTTGAGACGTAATTTTATTCTTCTCTTAAATACATTTTACCTTATTTCATTGCCAGCAATGGTAACATTCTATTTACTTCAAGCTTGCCTGTTCCTATCTTGGACTGGCCTATAAACAAACTTTATTACTAGACGAAAGTCTTTCCTACCTACAACATACCTGACTCCTGAGTTTACCTGGCTTAATTGCATTGGTAATAAACAAATCATACAAACTATTGCAGCTATTATCCAATACTGCAAACTACATCCAATTTGACAGTTCATGTTTTGTGAATTATGTCATGGTGGCGTATATACGGCCTACCTATCATTACAAATTATGGCGGTGCCCCTGCTTATGCAACCACCATTATGCCATTAGGGACCAATTATCATACTAGTATTCTTGGTGTAGTGTCTCAGTGCTGAGCTGCTCCGTTGAACACCTTCATACACTAACGTATGTCGTTGGGAGGACCAGTGTTGACCCTGCCTGTTTCATTGCATCGGTTACTAACTTATGTATGAACCTTATTCGCTAAATTTTACCATGTGTCAGCTCTTTACCGCTACCCTGGTACCACAACACAACAAAGGTATTCCGTGTCTGCAAGACCGTGATATACTTCATACAACATGTTGTTAGATTGGATGTTATTCTATCTAACTTATACAACTTATTTGGATTTGGTGCTGGGTAAACTCCATCCCAATATATCCTACCTACATTGGCCTTTGAGGCTCAATCACAATCCTACTCCTATTCGGGAAGGAACTATAAATATGGTTGTGTTTCACCGCTTTTAGGCGTGTTTGGGGCCTTAAAGCATCCCTAATACCTACACTATTATACTAATCCTTATCCTAAAGGTAGGAACGATTTTGGTTATTAAGATTTTGATGTACCTTGTTTCCGGTGAAATTATATTTAGGATTCTGTTAGCAACAAGTATTAAATATATTTAGGTAATAGAAAATAGACTAGAAATATAAACAACACTTACTTTTTTAACTATCTCTATTAATTATAAACATCTCGTATTGTATTTTAGATCTAGATTACTTAGGTACTAACTTCACAAGGCTTTCGACATACGCTTAATCTGAACTCAGCTACCTTCATAAAGAATTTGAGTTACTACATAATAAATTAATACACAACGTAATAGAGTCCTACCATCATACTAGACGATCACAAAGATATTTATCTGGCCAAAATAACAGTTTCTCTACTTATTTCATTACAGCTAAATAGCTATACATGTAGTGAATATTAATGTAGAGAAGTAACGAGTTTTAATTAAGGGTTAATAATAGTAGTGTACCCTTATAATATTTTTAATAGAGGGGGGGTACGTTACAAATGGTGCCGTGACCAGGATAATGAGGTTTTACAAAGACTGGGAGATGGTTAAGCGATCTGGGGGCGTGAAGTTAGTTTATAGGAATTTTTGATTTTCAGTTTTAATGTCATTAAATTTTAATACAATTTTTTTAAAAAAGTTTGATATGGGTAGAATTAACAAAGATTGGAAAGCAATAGGGGGCGAGAAGTTGTTTTTTAGTTATTTTATTAATTTACATATTGCATAATTAGATGAAACATTTAATTCGTATCTTATTTAAAGTATTATCGTCATTAATTTTGATTCATAATTAAACATTTAGCTTCATCCCTGATGTTCGATTTAGTGTTTTGTCTTACTATTTTTTATTTTATTGTGTGTTGTATTTTTTTTTTCTGTGTGCCATTTCAGTATTCCTCTCACTGCGGCCAAGACACCTTTCGCCTAACCACGGTCACATGAGCCTGTGTGATCGGCAGTGAGAAAATCCCAAATCCAGTGCACATTGCACCACGTGCACTATCCTTACCTTCCTTTCCCAAATTCCGTCTGATATCTTAGGTCTCATGGTATCAGATATCCCTGTTTATCTATTCATGTATATATTTCAGAGTAGGTATGGCTAGGGCTAGGGCATAGGAAGATAGGATTAGCTAGGTTTATTTAGATTATTGTAGGTAGGTACTAGTATTTTTTTTTAATGTTAGTGTAGACAGATGTTAGGTTACCTAGGATTCATCTAGTAAGTCTAGAATTAAAATTTTGACGTAAACGTGTATAAAAATACAATAGGTAGGATTGGTTTTAATCTTTACGCGATCTTTACGGTAATACTTTGTAATGTACATTATAGGGTTTTACATTTCTCTTGTGTTATGGGAACCCCAATTCTAAATTAAAAGTGTAAACAAACTTCCTTATCTGAAGTTGTTAAAATATTTCTGTGACTCTCAGAAATATCAATATGTCAATGATTTTAAAAGTTATGAGCCTGAGAACGAAGCTCAAAAGTGGAATTTTAAGGAATAGTTTAAGAGGTTTAAGTGATTGTTTCTTTTCCTTAGAGTTTGTTATGGATAAAAACAAACACGTCAAGAGTTCGCTTGAAATGCACGTGTGAGAACTCGATAATGGGAACTTGTTAGAAACAACTCAAAAGTTGAAATTTATTGCGTCGTGTCAAATGACATGCCCACTCGTGAATTAGAGCAAAATTTATTATGACTGATTTTTTGTCATGTCGAGCTTTCGGACATTTTAAGCGGGTACCTAATTTTTTTTGTTACAAAAGTAAACAAATTAAAATCTAAAATAATAAAAAAAAATTACGTTTAGAATCACGTCAATCATCGGTAATTCATATTAATGAATTGAATTTTGTTGAAATGTATTAATTTGTTAAGAATTAAAAGAATCAAAACTAAACTTAATATTATTATGATTTGCAACTTCGTGTGTTTCAATTTAAGTTACCTCTTGAAATATCTAACAAATACTCAATATGTAGCTTAATAATAATTTCACTTAGAATCAAGTTATTCAATAATATGGAATACCTACTATTTAACAAAACGAATTGATATAAAATTATCGCATCTTAATGCACTAACTTTGTCCGCGACGGCATGTTGCGTGTGGACTAGCCTGAGTCGCGGAAGATGCAAGATTCTCGGGTGTGTTACGTTTAGGGATAGAGTTGTATTATGCTTTATGATATCTGCTGATTAGGGTACGTACATAGTACATACAGAGATTTGTTTATTTAAACTACAATTGAATTTTCATATTTCATAATATAATAACTAAATTATGATGATTATGAAAGGTTATGTAGGTAATGGTACTAATAAATAGTTTTAAAGTTTTCTTAACTAGATGAAATGGGGGCGAATTTATTTTTACATTAAACTTGAAATTGTAGTGAGAATTAATGTGGTTTATTGCTATTAATTGTGTCCAGCAGTGGACTGATGCGGGCTGATGATGATGATGATGATAAAAAAGAGAAGGATTTATGATTTTATTAAGAGATTCATTTAGGGATTATAAAATTTATATTAATATTAACATAAAGGGCTATTTGGTGTTCAATCCATTAATTATAATATCTACAGAGTGAATAAAATTACAAATCTAAAATGTTAAATTTTGTACAACTAAGAACAATAATTAGTTAAAAGCAGAAAGCAAAAGCCATTTCTTTTACAAAACAAACAGGGATTTGAACTCAGGTAGTTGCTCAGTACAATAGACAAGATCTGTTAACAAGTCATGGTTGCAAAAACAATACGTACGGCCATAAAAAAGGGTTCAGGTCAATTCATCCATACTAATATTATAAATGCGAAAGTAACTCTGTCTGTCTGTCTGTCTGTCTGTTACGCTTTCACGCTTAAACCTCTCAACAGATTTTGATGAAATTTGGCACAGACAATCTTTAGACCATGAGGAAGGACATAGGCTACATTTTTTTTGCGAAAAAGGGGATGAAGGGGTAAAAATAGGGGTTAAAAGTTTGTATCGGGTTTTTTAATTGTAAAAGATAAAACCATCTATATTAATAATTTCGATCGAAACCTTATACGAATAACAAAACATAAAAAAATATTGATTTTGAGTCGACAACATATATCCGCAAAATTCGGATTGAAGAGAATTTTGTTAAATTCTGATGGCACTGACAAATAAAAATCAAACAAAACGCTGTCGCCATCTTTGACGTGAAGCACGTTCCGTTTCATTCAACATATTAATAATTTCGTCAAGGGGTACGGTAGACTCGATCGAAACCTTATACGAATAACAAAACATAAAAAAATATTGATTTTGAGTCGACAACATATACCCGCAAAATTCGGATTGAAGAGAATTTTGTTAAATTCCGATGGCACTGACAAACAACAATTAAACAAAACGCTGTCGCCATCTTTGACGTGAAGCACGTTCCGTTTCATTCAACATATTAATAATTTCGTCGAGGGGTACGGTAGACTCGATCGAAACCTTATACGAATAACAAAACATAAAAAAATATTGATTTTGAGTCGACAACATATACTCGCAAAATTCGGATTAAATTGTTAAATTCCGATGGCACTGACAAACAACAATCAAACAAACCGCTGTCGCCATCTTTGACGTGAAGCACGTTCCGTTTCAATCAACATATTAATAATTTCGTCAAGGGGTACGGTAGACTCGATCGAAACCTTATATAAATAACAAAACATAAAAAAATATTGATTTTGAGTCGACAACATTATTATATCCGCAAAATTCGGATTTCGTTAAATTCCGATGGCACTGACAAACAACAATCAAACAAACCGCTGTCGCCATCTTTGACGTGAAGCACGTTCCGTTTCATTCAATACATTGCGTGCGTGTCGCGTGAAAAAAGTATTCATCACCAACAACTGTGACTCATGTGACTATGTAAAACGAAACGTTTTGCCGCCAGAAACATGCGTCCACATTCGTCAATCGTTGACGTTTCTTCACGAAATTATTGTTTTTGACAATTTTTGACACGTGTTCGAGACTTGATAAACCTGACGATAACCTTTTCACCACGAAGCAAATACAAAGCCTTTCACCGTTGGCAGAAGCACAAACCGTGCATACCCGAAAAACACAAAAAGGATAACCTTATAGAATCCTTACTAATATTATAAATGCGAAAGCCAAATTGATGAAATTTGGCACAGACAATCTTTAGTTCCTGAGGAAGGACTTAAGCTCCCGTTTATTGCGAAAAAAGGGATGAAGGGGTTGAAATAAGGGTTGTAAGTTTGTATGGGATCTCTTAATTTTAAAAGATAAAACCATAAAGCTTTATATTTAAGCACTTGATAATGTTAAAGGAGAATAATCAACCGTTGCGGCATAGCACTATTCGCCACGCTCAAGAGTCACCGCACTAACGTTGACAGTTGAAGTTTGACGTAACGGTGACACTGACAGCTGTCATCGAGTTCCCGCCGATTATTACTTTTTCTCTCTCTGGTTGAATGAGTGTTTGTAATTGGATTGTGTAAATAAATACTTTCAGATTATCAATTAGTTATCATAATAATAATAGAAGTTAGTTACTTTTGGGCGAAGAGATCGAGTCACGGAGCAGGATGGAATAGGAACACGCATAATAAACACTTCTGTGACACACCTACATGAACGCGGGCGAAGCCGCGGGCACAGCTAGTACAATATAAATTTTCTTGCACATTTTGCGTTTAAGATTTGGAAATTAGTAAAATAAGTTATTTTAAAAGTAGTTTAGTGTATAACATGGCGAATTTTATGCATGAGGTTATTGTTATTGGAAATTGATTGGGTAGTTATCGTAGTCTGGAAATTAGTGGGGGCGCAAAAAACAGTGTAAAAATCAAATGTTGCTTGTTTATTTTATGCCGCGGTAGTCAGAGTGTTGAGTCATGCATGAGACAGGACGGTCCGATTGTTCGGGTTCGGTTCCCGGTTGTGTCAAGTTTGTCAGGAAAATCTATAGGAGATTCAATTGATTGAGACTAATTTAGTGATAACACAATTCAAAGAAAACAAATAAAAATGTTAAATCATATGAGAAAGATTCATTTAATTTTAAGAATTAGTATTAAGGTGGTTCCTTTTAATTTTGTAAATTATCACTACGGTAAACTTCGTAATAATTTAGGGGGCGATTGTAACGGAACCAACCCCACCCTATCACAAAATTATTTTTCGAATCTAATAAAATTCTATTCGTTTCTAATAACAAAGAAACCCATCACAGCGCCCTCTATGTTGGGGCCAAAACATTAACTAAAAAAGTTCAGGATTTCTATTGATTCACTCACTGAGTTGTTAGTTCGCGAAGTTCACGTTAGGTGGCAGGTTCATTTGCTGTATAGTGCAACGGAAATGAGTAAGATGGCGCAATTTGGCAGGATGATTGAGAGTTTTTTATAAATAAGGAATCTTGGTCACGCCCCGTAGGCATCCCATACGTATGGAAACATTAAATGTAGGGGTGGGGAGATGATTATAAAAGGCAAAGTTCAGGAACATTCGGGGTCGGAGCGAGGCGCGATATAAGGTCAATAAGTCATCGGAGCGAGGCGCGAGAGATAAAATTAATATGGGGTCGGAACTAGGCGCGTTTTATACGATTTTAACGGATCGGAGCGAGGCGCGATTTGATAAAATTAACAAGGGGACGGAGCGAGGCGCGATTTTATAAGATTAATAAGGGGGGGCGATTTTTAGCTAAGCGAACCGATTGAGGGAGGCGTGATTTAACTTAGTGTTTGATTCAGTTCTGAGAAAAGTTTAATTTAATAATTATTTGTTTTGAATTTTTAACTAAATTGTAGAGTCAGTGAAGTGCGACGTAGGATTTAGACCTGAAACTGCCGTTTCAGGTCCCAAGTAAGCCAATTAGGGCCACAGACTATTTAGTTAGTTTGTGATTAGGTTTGCTAGGAGTAGGTTTAGGAATTGTTATTTTGTGGTAATTATTGTAGGAATTAACAGTACGAAATTTTAATAATATTATGTTCAGAAAGCCTTTTGAAGTGAAATCTAAATTTATCTATTTATATCTTATACCTAAGTATTATGTATTAGCATAATATATTATTTATATTTTATAATTATTATTGTATATATTTTCACATTACACACACTACTTTTCATGCTCAGTTTAGGGTTTTAATAGGTACACTTTACAAAAAGGTAAATACTCTAGATTTTAATAATTTGCTCGTAATCATTTATATGACCACGTGGAGTCATTTCAGTCCAGGTAGGTGATTAAACTTGATGCGTTTTATTATAGGGTTCCCATCTTGGAAAACTCGTGTGGAACTGTCTGGCTCCTATCTCGGTAAAACGAGGTAGTGTATGCGTTTAGAGGGTATTTCTTAGAAATGCCCGCTTAAATGCTTTATGGTCAGCCATTCTAGTGTGTAATACGGTTGAATATTATTATCTCAGAGATTTTATTATTTAACTATGTATTGCCGACTAGACGGTAAAGCAGGTTCCGACCTCTCCCTCGGGACTTGGTTAGAGCAATCTTACGAGTGGTCCTAACTCATATCATGTATTTTGGGCACAAACATAATACATGGTATTGGTGAAATTGTCCTCTTGTGTTTATTAAATTATTATGATCCTCGCTGGATTGATTTATTTAAATTAACTTTTAACCAAATTAAAGTCTAGAATACAAGGTTTTAAGGTATAAATAAACATTTAAAAGGTGTTGTTTCATTTCACACTGCACAAAAATCTTAAAATATTTTATACATACATAGTTGCCTAAATCGATTGCACCGTAAACAAAAACAAAACTACTTAAATCTAACCAATTCTATAAAGAAGTAAATTTGAGACGTAATTTTATTCTTCTCTTAAATACATTTTACCTTATTTCATTGCCAGCAATGGTAACATTCTATTTACTTCAAGCTTGCCTGTTCCTATCTTGGACTGGCCTATAAACAAACTTTATTACTAGACGAAAGTCTTTCCTACCTACAACATACCTGACTCCTGAGTTTACCTGGCTTAATTGCATTGGTAATAAACAAATCATACAAACTATTGCAGCTATTATCCAATACTGCAAACTACATCCAATTTGACAGTTCATGTTTTGTGAATTATGTCATGGTGGCGTATATACGGCCTACCTATCATTACAAATTATGGCGGTGCCCCTGCTTATGCAACCACCATTATGCCATTAGGGACCAATTATCATACTAGTATTCTTGGTGTAGTGTCTCAGTGCTGAGCTGCTCCGTTGAACACCTTCATACACTAACGTATGTCGTTGGGAGGACCAGTGTTGACCCTGCCTGTTTCATTGCATCGGTTACTAACTTATGTATGAACCTTATTCGCTAAATTTTACCATGTGTCAGCTCTTTACCGCTACCCTGGTACCACAACACAACAAAGGTATTCCGTGTCTGCAAGACCGTGATATACTTCATACAACATGTTGTTAGATTGGATGTTATTCTATCTAACTTATACAACTTATTTGGATTTGGTGCTGGGTAAACTCCATCCCAATATATCCTACCTACATTGGCCTTTGAGGCTCAATCACAATCCTACTCCTATTCGGGAAGGAACTATAAATATGGTTGTGTTTCACCGCTTTTAGGCGTGTTTGGGGCCTTAAAGCATCCCTAATACCTACACTATTATACTAATCCTTATCCTAAAGGTAGGAACGATTTTGGTTATTAAGATTTTGATGTACCTTGTTTCCGGTGAAATTATATTTAGGATTCTGTTAGCAACAAGTATTAAATATATTTAGGTAATAGAAAATAGACTAGAAATATAAACAACACTTACTTTTTTAACTATCTCTATTAATTATAAACATCTCGTATTGTATTTTAGATCTAGATTACTTAGGTACTAACTTCACAAGGCTTTCGACATACGCTTAATCTGAACTCAGCTACCTTCATAAAGAATTTGAGTTACTACATAATAAATTAATACACAACGTAATAGAGTCCTACCATCATACTAGACGATCACAAAGATATTTATCTGGCCAAAATAACAGTTTCTCTACTTATTTCATTACAGCTAAATAGCTATACATGTAGTGAATATTAATGTAGAGAAGTAACGAGTTTTAATTAAGGGTTAATAATAGTAGTGTACCCTTATAATATTTTTAATAGAGGGGGGGTACGTTACAACATATGCACTTTCATTCTCATATTCAGATGGGACGGTACTTAGACACGACCGGAGAGGGATCAGGCGCAGAACCAACGGCTTAAGGTCATAGTTACTTATACCTCCTTACTCTTACCTCTTTAGATATACATATTTCATATTGGTACCGAACAGTCTGACGGTGGTAACGACGGTCGTTGTCAACGAGCTGTCTGATAAATTTGTGATGCCAATGTGTATGTTTAAAGTCCATATTATTTGAATATTATTCTTTTTGCCGGGAGCAGGGCGGTAATTAGTTGGAACGGGCCTTTTTTCGCAAGTCGACGTCTGAGCGCCTTAATGAATGATGTTATTTATGCTAGCCTAGCTCATCCAGGAATCCCAGCAGACCTTTCAGCCTGCTAAAGACTACCCGGAGTGCGTCAGGCTGACCGTATTTCAATCGGTACGCTGCCACACCATGGCATTCAATCAGAATGTGAGCAGGGCGGTATAAGTGTGCCACCTTTAACGTGCAGTTCGTTGCACGAGGATTGAACACTGCTAAATTCCTGAATGCAGGCTGCGACTGACTAATTTTCGACAAAAAACGCAGTAACAATTTTTGGTCTAGGGATAGGTGAAAGTGAAGGGATTGGGAACTCGGTGGGCACTTCTTAGTCTTTCCGCTGCACTTGCTAGCACTAAGCAAGTTTAAAGGTCATATCGAAGCAAGGTCCAAACACTGGGAAGTCAAGGAAATGAACACTCATCAAAAACCATTGTGTATCCCATAAAACAAATGGTTATCCAATCGGATTTGACCAATTCGCCATTGACCAATTCGTTCTAATTCTAATTGATAGACTGAAACAGACACGTTTCCTTTGCTTGGGTCGAAGCACTTGTGGCAATTAGACAATCTAGTCTATGAAAGTACTCAATGGTTTGTGTACCAATTAATGTTTTTTTGAAAACCACATTCCACCACATAAAAGGGAGGTCCTGCTATCATGTGATTGGTTAATTGTTATGTAAATGTCAGTTTCATGTCAAATGAACCAATCACGTAACAGTTGGACATCCTTTTATGTGGTGCCAGCTGGTGGATTTCTCTTTTCAGAAAATCTTCGAAGTCAAATGGAGCCCCATACACAATGTTGCAAGTTATGTATGGTTGACCTTTTGTTTTTTTTATGTGACCAGAGTGTCGTCGGTGTTACAAGTGACGTCAACTGCCAGGGGGTTTGCGCCACGCTGCTCAGAGTTGTTGCCGAGTTCATAAGGACGGTCCAAGGATCAATGACTCTCTGGGACCCCGCAAAACGTCGTGGTGCTCCACCCATCTTTCGCAGGCTGGGAATTTCCCACACCTAGACGACCTAGACGTCAACCTAGGTCACTAGGTTGACGTCTAGGAAGCACTCCATGACTAGCTTCAGGTAGGTGGGGATCTGGTGGTAAATAAACGGACAATCGGCTTAACGTCCTTTCCGATGCACGAGGGCTAATCACTGCAAAATATCGTGACTCCGTGACTGCTAAGTATTTTCTCTGCAGAAAACCGAGACAATTTCTTGAAAGAAATGTTTGTTCCGACCGCAGTTTCGAACCTGGAACCTCGCAATTTTGACCACTAGACCAACAAGACATTCCTAATGTTAACCGTATACCAAGGTACAGTTAGTAAGCTATTTTGATTTAGAACAATGACATTTATACCTACATAATATTTCAGTCGGTACAATTAGTCATGGTAACCAAAAAATGTTTGATAATTTCTTAAAAAAAATGAAAATGTGTCAGTGGGTCCGATTCCAATTAATAATCCTGGTAACCCAAAGAGAATCTTAAAACTGAATAAGATAATCCATTAGGTTTCAGCCCTTACATTTTCAGCTTCTTGAAAATAAAAAAACTGTATCAGGTGGTCCAATTTTAATCACTTTTCTTGGTAACCAGAAGGACCTTAACACATAAACGAAAAGGGCCCATTTGGTCCCTTAAACTATATCAGCAGGTCCAATTTTAGTAAATTTTCTTGAAAACCAAAAGAGGACCTTAACACTTATACCAATAGGGTCCATTCGGCCCCCTTCCGAGACCTCGCACGTCCTTGGATCGATCCCGGCAAGGACGTGGCGCGCGCACACGGCGCGAAAAATGCGCGCATCTTTCATAATCTGTGCCCATGTTTATTTTTAACTGACGTTTTTAAGCGATAATGAGGTCAATATCGCTTAATTATCGCGGGTGACTCTTTTAGACCGGTCAGTTGGTGCAATGACTTATGTAAGCTCAAATTAATTGACAATTAAAATGGTTAACGATAAATTTTGTTGATAATTTTCGACAGTTTCCGATTCCAATCAATGATAAGTACCTATTCTAAATATGTCAGACTTAACACTGCTACGATATTGCTCTACTTGACATTAAGGGCGTCCACATTATGACATGTCATTTTTTTGACATGTGACAGACACGACCTGCACAATTAACTGTCAATTACGACCTTTAGAATATTAATTAAGAGATGTTTCACCGTCTTTGTTAGCGTATTAAAAAGTTTTCATTCAAGAAAGTTAAGTAACACAAAGACTGAGTTTTATCAAATAACGTTTATTGACTTTTTTATCTAGATGACTTTCTTACTCGATCTAAGCACTACCACTTAATTCGATATCCATGAAACACTTCATAGTAAAATGACTGTTACGTAACTGAACCCCTACCCTAAAATTCGTAACCAATCAACCCTTAACCAACGTCCATCGAACCCCTGCTCATAATTAATGCACCTATCGATTCTGAACCAATGGTTTCCCTCCAAAAAAACCCGAGCCGAGTTGGCGAATTAAAAAAGCAATTTTCTCACTTACCCCAACTGGATCCCGTGCGGCCCAAGAACTGCCCCGTCTCCGAGTTCCACAAGAAGATCCTGAAGGACTCCCATTTCCCTAGATCCGGCGGGGGAGCGTAGTACTGCTCAGCAACTTTCGTCTTGTCGGCCATGTTCGAGCGACTAGCCGGACTGGACTGGGGATCGATTGTCGCCTTTGCCCTAGCACGGCGCCCCTCCCCGCGCCGCGCGCGCCCCGACTACCCTGCAACCCCCATTCTCCCCTTACGTAACGATTACGTAAAGCCTGCGCGCGCATAGGCAGACCTACTTAGCGGCCAGCCACTCGAAACTCCACCCTTTACCAACCTTCTACTATTCGGCGTATCAAGCAATACTGGTCAGGAATGAGACTGACTATTTCAAGCTAGCGGCTGTTATGGCCTTTGTTGCAAAAGGATTAGAGTATACTTTGTTTTTTTTTGTAAACTTGTACGGTGAGTGGTCATTGCGCCAAGTTTAAAGGAAAATGAATGCGCTGATGGGAAGTAATGGGATCTAGAGTTTATTTGTCTTTGTTCTAATTACGCTTTTTAGTAGAGTCAATGACCTAAAAGATTAGTTTAGTAAATATTTTGTTATTTTCACTTTGTTAAGAAAAACTTATCCTGACCGAATATCGGCCACAGCGGTATGATACGCGAGAAAGACAATGGCTAGACGGACGGAGGTTATTACCGCCAAATTATAACAGCGATACAATTTTTGGGGATGTAAGGGAGCGACCTGCGATCGCCAACCTGCCTGCCAGGGTGGCGATTATGGGTATATCCTCCAGATCTTTGCTCTACCATCCCTAGCTAACAACGGGAGAGGCCTATGTCTAGCAGTGGACTGCAATAGGCTGATGATGATAATGGCTTGAGTAAATGCAAACCTTACCTAAGTGCTGGATGCGAGAGGCCCGGGACCGATCGAAGTGGCGAGCATTGGGAGAGGCCTATGTCCAGCAGTGGACTGATGTGGGCTGATGATGATGATGAAATGCAAACCGCGGTAGAGCCTGATACAGTGAGAGAACTACCTTAATTCCATTTCCCTCTTCAACATATTTATACCTCATTAAAGATCATCACTAGATATCCGCAGCGTTCCCACACGCCAAAGATTTCCAAGCTACTATTCCACGGTGGACGAGTTGTTCAAAAGACTGCAATAGGCTGATGATGATGGTGATAAAGGGAGCGATCATCTTTTCACTCCAAGCCACCCTCATCTACCAGTGGTGTGATCTATGGAATAACAAAAGGGGCTATAAAAAGTTGATGACTGGTAATTTCGTACCATTAACACCGAGCACCTTATTGCTTATTTGTACTTTCAACAGGTACATTTATGAATATTTCCGACTTGTTCATTAGTACACTCCAATCGATAGCCATTACGTCTTCATCAATAGTTCGATCGAAACCCCCCTCACTATATCATCTGTGTAACATAGACAGGCTGCTACTAAGCTAGGGCTAAGGACCTCTTGGCTGAAGCCCTCTCGGGTCGGGGGCCCGTGGAATTTAGCCAGTTTGTCACCCTATAGTTACGCCACCGTCTAGAGCCTATCCTATAGGGGGACAATCTCCCTGGCCAAGTGCGAGGCTTCACTTGGCCAGGCCAACACAACTTCTAATGGATATACAGGTTTCGATTCGATGTGTACCATTACCATAAGATTTAAAACACATCAGCACGTGGCGGGGTTTGAAGCGGTGCCTTAATCACTATACACGTCGACACAAAAATATGCCTTAGTTATATTAATAAAATTGTTGAAAGACTTGGGGTTTAAAATAGAAAGCAAAATTAGGAAAACATCGGACTAGTCTAGCACAAAATGATTCACATTCGAATTTAAACACCAAAGAAATATTTAAAACTGGATACATTTTATTCATTGATTAAATAAGTTAATAAATATGTCACTATAGTACATAATAAATAAGGCAGTGGCAAGAATTAAATGATTAAGGAACAAAGAATTGAATATTAATTATCCTATTAGGTAATTTTTAAGTAACAAATTGATAGGGCAACTTAATAAACAATGAAAAGGAATCAAGTTGAAGAGTTGCTAAAGAGAGACTGACATTCAAAGCTGATTTTCTGTAAACATATCATAAAACTGAAAACACAAAATCCAAATATAAGTAATTACTGGTACTGAAAGTTTTCTATTCAATTAATCTAGAAAGTATGTGCCGAAATTTCAGAATGTCTTTAGATTATTAAAGAGAACACGAATACTTAAATAGGTATGGTTGTGCGTGATGTTACCTAAAACGTTTATTTTAATAGGTATAGATACAAAGTCCTACACGATCATTTGATATTAACAATTTATTAGTATTAGTACGGTCAACAGAAAACGATAAAGGCCCAAAAATAGAGATTGGAATTTAACAGTTGAAGTGTATGGTTTAAAATCTCCTATCAACTAAAACTTTTCCTTAACCTAAAATAAATAGTGTTAACAATACAAACATACACTAGAGTCCTCATTCTTGGCTGTCGTAGCCACTACACGGGTAGAATAAATAGAAAGACAGACAAACACTGTCTTAACTAAAATAACACGAATTATAATAAAGATAGGTGCTACTTACGAAGTAGAAAAATGATAAGAGAATGTTAATAATGCTTCTAAACGTGAGTCTATAGAAATGTGAATGATTGTTAATATAAAGCCTTTAGGTAAAAATGTTAGAACCCATGTTTTATATGAAAATGAAATACTTATTTGGAGTAAAGGACAATCTACCAAGTAAATTTCTAATGAAAATGCTGGAAAAGTAAGGCAAGCTCTTGTTCTTAACAACTGAATTAAATAAATCAGCGTTTAGTACAATGAAATGTTAAAGGATGATGATGGCAAAAATGTATCTTATGGATTAGGAAATAGAGATCAAAAAGCCTATGTTACTCTTATTCAACTCAGTAAATTTACTAAACGCCTGTTAAAACCGAGAGGCTACAAGTCCTAAGCCGGTGAAATTGCTCAAATTTAGCTAAACACAGGAATATTAAACTTTTGCCGGTGCAGGGCTTGTCATTTCAGCTTTCTGCGAAGGCATATCGTTTTCTGGCTTGGACCAGGCTTGGCACACACATGTAGGGCCTGGCCCTCCGGACTGGTGACCTGAAGTCACTTGGAAGCCGCTGGTACTTCCGCTAGAACTTTGTCCTTGAGTGAATTGGCTGGTTTGCTGATTCTGTGACACGTATTGTCCACCGCTCTGCTGATTCGAAGATCCTTGGTAATTGGACTGCTGGTTCAAATTCTGGTTCTGATACTGGCCGGCGTTTTGATTCTGATTCTGATTTTGATACTGGCCATTTGATTGCTGATTCTGGGTTTGGTACTGGTTGCCCGGATTCTGAGGGTATACAGTCTGGTATTGCGCTTGTGATTGGCCTTGGGAGTTTGAGTAGCTTGGTTGCTGAATGGGTCCCTGGTACATGGGTTGATTGTTTTGAGGGTAGCTAGGGTAGTTGGGGTAGTTTCCACCACTTGGGGGTTGGTATCCGGATGCATATTGGTTCTGGTACTGCCCCTGGTACTGGCCTTGGTAGTTTCCTTGGTTAGGAGGGTATTGGTAGTTGGGGTATTGGGGCTGATACCCTGGGGCGGGCTGGAACTGCTGGGCGGTTTGTGTCTGCTGGAAGCCGGTTTGGGAGGCTGTAGGTTTGTTCTTGTGGCTCTGCACGATGTCTATTATGGTGGATATCTTCTCAGGAATGAGGAGGCCAACCTTGCGTGCCTCCTTTGTGTTCGAGGAAGTCACATCGCGTAGACTGGCGACGACTAATAACTGGAACAATAATGTCATTATTTTAGAGACGTCCTTATACTTTGAACTGTACCTCCTTGCTGAAAGACTGAATTTTCAAGAGCTAACAAATAAATATGGTAACTTCCGTAGAGCGTTGTGAAGCTATGGCATTCGCCTGGATTATGGAGAACCGGACGGTAACGGGTTAGCATCCCGGTCAAATCGATTTATTTACTGATTTGACTTTAATAATGTGAGTGTACTGAGAGCTTTCAGTCCTAAACACGGTTCTAATCATCGGCTAAGATAGCTAAAGATCGAAACACTGATTCCTTAAATTAGTCTTAACTGGTGCCGTCTAAAGTTTCTTAAGACTAAGTACACATTTTATCTCTCTCTCTCTCTAACTTATTAAGAAAACACGTGACATGGGATATACGAGTATTTGATTACGAGTACGATTGCTTCTTATAAATAATGTTTACTCTAAATTTAGTAATTTATAGTAATTTAATATTTTTTTGTAAATACATGTGAAACAATTGCTTTTTGGTTAACCCTTGGGGTGCCTGGTGGGTCTGACAGACCCGTCACTTCAAGGAATCGACAATATTTTCGTAAATTCACAACTACCGCCCCTGTGTGCCTGAGTAGCTTCGTGATATAGACTAGTGGGTAGATTGCTGCCCCTCCCGCAGTCTGCAACACGCACATGTTCGAGTAACAAGTGTTTTATGTGCGCTCGGGTCCGAGAGACCCGACCAGGCACGCGGCGTAACTTTTAGCTGGTGAGTAATTATGTTTGTTTTGCATTATTTATGTTACTTTTTGGTGTCAATTATTTGTGCTAAAAATATTTTTGTAGTTAATATATCCAGGTGATTAACTAATACCGAAATAAACCAAATTTTAGATCAAGAATTGAATGAAATTGAGGATGACGTGTATTTTGATGAAAGTGGAGCCGAATCCGATCACGCGAGTGTTCAATATGATTCAGATGAGACTGAGGAAAAGTCCAAGTTCATAATGAACCAAGTAGTTACAGTGATGATGAGATGTCTCAGCTTTTGAACACATTTGCTCACAGATTAATATATAAAGGAATAGATAATACATTATGGCTCCGTAATCCCCCGAGTGCTCGCGATTGTACTAGAGCAGAAAACATTTTTACTGGAACACCTGGAATGATGTAAGGGAGAAGTCTATCATATTTTCGCTCCAAGCCAATCTCACCTGTCCGTAGTGCATTCTACTGAATAACAGACGATGCGTTGGCAACCGACTGCTGGCGGTATAACCATCACGGTTGTATTAGGCGTAGCTAAACTACAGACTGATGATGGACACTAGTGTCACTGTAGCGAGAAGCTACGCCCTGCTATCACCAACCTGCTTGCCCAAACGTGGCGATGATGGGTATATCCTCCAGATGTTTGCTCTAAGTGGCTAACAATTGAAGAGGCCTATGTCCTGCCTAGTGGACTGCAATTGGCTGATGATGATGATGACCTGGAGTGGAACCTCATGCCAAACATGTGCAGGAAGAACTTGATTGCTTTTATCTGTGTGTAACTGAAGACTTGTTGAATATTTATGGAACGTAAGGAAAAAAGGAAAGATAAGTGCTATTTCTGTTACCCAAATATGTGAGGTTTTTAAATGCTCAATAAAACTTTATAAAATAATTTGTCTTATTTTTTCCCTTTTTTTTCATTTAGAAACAATGTAGAATATTAATTAAAACTTGTTATTTTAGTTTGTAACACATCAAAATAAATAAAAATTACCAATTATGTATATGGGTCCGTCAGACCCACCAGGCATGCCGTGTGATTTTTACCTACCAGGCTCCCCAAGGGTTAAAACGCTCTCACTCATTTAACAAAAATATTATACTTATTTTTAAATTACAAACTCAACTTCAATTTATTTATTTCGATTAAATGATTTATTAATTAAAATTTTAATTGAAGGACTTACAATTATTGTGATCCTGGAGTATCCTTCCATGGTGTCCGAGGGTCAGTGTTCATGTGCAGGGGCAAATCAAGGACACACTTTTATATCCCATCCCGCGCACTCCAAACTCTGAGCTGTTTCGTATTTCACAGGGCTGTCACTAAATACGTTGTTATTTCCTGCTAATATGAAGAGATCGATTAACACGGGCTGTCCCTCAGGTATTTAACAATATTCTGTTAGTTTTTTTTTTATAGTAGCTCGACATAATGGCTTCCCTGCGCCTGATGGAAAGCGAAAGAGAAGCCCAAGTCACTGTGACAACTGGCAAGTAACTGGTTAGTAACCTGTCAGTTGCCACTGTCAGAAGGCAGAGGTGACTACCAATTGAGCCACCGAGCCAGTCACGTACGTAATACATGTACGTAATGAATCCAAAGTATGAAAAAACTTTCATGTTTTATGTAAAACCTTAAATTGACAATAACTTTAAAAGATAAATAGGTATATTAAATGTCGTACGTCACGAACCTACTATTAATTTTGTTGAGCGCGCTCTGTCGAGCTCTTGAAAGGGCTTTTCATCACCGCGTGGGTAATTAGTTATCCGAATAATGCAATTAGGTGTGCCTCTTTACTCCAACGCCCTAAAGGGCCACGTAACTATTTCGGACAAGTTTACATTTAAACGTAAAACGTATTATCGGAGATACAGGGGACAGGCTCGGTGGCTCATTTGGTAGTGACCTCTGCCCTCTGAGCCAAGGGTCGTGGGTTCGATTCCCGCACAGTACAAACATTTATGTTCATGAACGTGTCTGTTTGTATTGGTCTAGGTGTTTTCTCTGTATATGTATTTATTTACAAAAAAAATGTATCTAAGTAAGTTTATCAGTTGTCTAGTACCCATAGTACAAGCTTCGGCTTAGTTTGGGGCTAGGTGGCGCTGTGTGGCCCAGCGTGCCACACAGCGCCACCTAGCGTGTCTTGGTTATTTATTATTTATTTATTATTATATAGCCGTGATCGCAGGGCGTAGCTTCTCGCTCCGGTGACGCTTTTTTGAGTATTTTATAGCACTAAAAACAAAAAAAAATGTTGAAAGATCGTCTGAACGTGCGAACCCTGCGCGGTCGCATGTCGCGGACGCATCGCATCGCATGTGATCGAACGCACCCGCGCGACTTATCGCGCCCTGCGAGAGTACCGCTACTCGGCCTGAGGGAGGGGACCTCGGTATCGATGAGGTGAAGATGCAAAAAAAAATATTCAAGGTGCAAACAAGCCTGGTGTAAAGCGGTTACCGCCTTATAATGCGGTTCTATGTAAGTTTGCAACAATAGGGCTATCACACGCGCGATGCCGACCCTAATATTATCAATTAGTACCTACTTAGCTTTCCATAAACTTAAAAGGAGAAACTCAACCCCTGTAATAATGTCTACCTAGAAACAATACTTAAAGAAATTTTGAATTTTTGAATTTTGAGCTTTGCGGCCGCGTGGCCAGCTAGTTAACCAAATCTGTCAAAAGAGAAAATATAATGGACTCTCCTTTTGCAAGATGATTCCTCAAATAGTTTGATAGGTATTCATTATTCTTTTTGGTAACCATAAATATCACGTAAAATCATAATTAGGCCACTACCCTATTGAAAACAAATAATCTAAACAACTACAGAAAATAAATAAATCATAAAATGAATTTGATTTGATCAAAGTTTTTCAAAATGCATAAATAAACGATACTCAAAAAGTCTAAAGAGCAGGACTCCTTGAAAACATCTTGTCTTATGAATCATCGGTCTGTGATCATTTATGAATTAGTGTTAACTACGCCTTTACTGTTTACGTTGTAATGTCCAAGAATAAAAAACATTTCTTATTTCGAAGTCGATATCGATATTCGCGTAGCCGCTATCGATCCTCGGCCGCGCGCCGTCAAGCGGTATGATTGACGCTGCGCCTGCGCACGCAGAATAAAGGGCATCACGCGTTCCTTTTGTTGTTATTGGGGATCCGCAAAGTATGAGGAAAGACGGTCACCTACCTAATGGAAGTAAGGAAGAATTATCAATGTAGTCTGCGAGTCAATTGATTTTGTCTGGAACTTGAAATAACTGTGAGACCGAATTCGTACACGAAACGACATTAAAGTCATCTGAAATATTCTTCAATGCAGGCAGGACTAGCATTCATATCATTATGTATTACTAGCTTTCCGCCCGCGACTTCGTCCGCGTAAAGTGTTTTTTTCCAAAATAAAATTGTGCCTATGTTACTCGTGGATAATGTAGCTTTCGAATGGTGAAAGAATTTTTAAAAACGGTCCAGTAGTTTTTGAGCCTATTCATTACAACCAAACAAACAAAGTTTTCCTCTTTATAATATTAGTGTAGATGAACATTTTGTGTTTTTTTTAAAGTTATCTGCTTAGGGTTTGTATGAGTTACTTTATTTAGAATTCGGAGTTTCTCTTTCGTGTCTTTCGTGCTTACGTTGGGCAGTAGGTAGATATTTGATACCGTCTTTGGGACACGTAGAATGCACATGCAAAGTTTTCTTCACCGTTTAGCATACTTACGACAGTTTGTTCCTGTGTCAATGAGCGCCTTTACGGGTGAAAGGCTTCCGCTCAACCACAGCCCGATAATGACAACGGCCTTAGCAATCATTTTTGTAATTGAGGGAAAAAAAGCACCCCACCGGCCACACACGACTCACGCTTGACCAGTTTTTTAAATAATTTACCTCCGTTGCGCGCGCCATCGTTGTCGATCCGCGATTTATCATCGGTTCCGCGAATCGGCGAGTTAACGCGCTTTTAATCACCCACTTTGCGAACGATGAGCCGAAGAAAGCGAAACATAACCTCCTTTTTGGTGCAAGTCATAGACCATGAGGAAAATGTATCTCATTATCATCGTAATGACTATTACGGGTCCGTCTTAAGCCTGTTTGAGGCTCTGGGCATACTTATTATGATAATGGTATGACAGACATACCATGTGATTTTGACAGAACACTAGGTACCTATTTTATTAGATCTAACAGGAACCGACGAGGATGTATGAAGAGATTGATGAGTGTCGACGAAGAAAAATTTATAGTGTGCCAGGATCGTAGCAAATGGAAGGACGTGGTCTCCGCCTACCCCTCTTGGATAAAGGCGTGACGTTATGTATTTATGTATGACAGGAACTAGGGGCTTTGTATTTGATATTGAGGGGAGTTCCTTTGGATCGCGGGGCCGGTGTAGTTCTCCAAAGCGCCCTCAGCTGGTAAAGAGCTGTATGGATACTAGACATTTTGTAAATAAATACATACTTACATTCAAACACCCAAACCATTAGCTACAAACGGAGATGTTCATGCACACAAATGTTTGTACTGTGCGGGGATCACAGGCGGGGATCGAACCCGAGATCACTAATAAGAGGCAGCGTTTACCACCACTACAAGGTGGTCGTCGATTCAATTTCAGGTAGCCTAGGTTACAGGTAGAGCGGAAATAAAAAAATATCAGAATTAGATATCGAAGCACGGGCTTCTAAATAAATGACGACCAGTTTGGTTAGTATACCTAAGTATAAAGTATATAAGTAAATTTATCAGTTGTCTAGAACCCACAGTAGTAGCTTTGGTTTAGTTTGGGAAAACGCGAGTGATACTAACAGTGTCCACTCAGCAAGAAGTGGGGTCTTGACTATAGTTCATTCGCGTTAAGAAAATAGTGACTGACAGGTCACTGACAGGCCACTAGCCAATTAAAACGCTAGAAATAGAAATATAAGAACATCTATAAATTAAATATTGCATGTTAACGTTATTCGGATTATAGGATGTGTGTGGCCTATTTCTTGATCCAAAACGATTGTAGATACATATTGTAGCCCCTGAGTAATGCTTTTCGTGTGATCCCAATACCGCAACGGAAGCGAAGATAGCTACTTAGTGAATAACCTAGAAAGGCTACCTAGAAACCCGTCTAGCCCGAATGGCGCCCTCCCACTGCAATGGACGGTAGGCGCTTACAGTTTACGAGTATGTATGAAGACGTCATAGAACTAAAGGTTTGGACACACTAAGGAAGAATTACGGATAAGAGACATGGGATGATCGATCACAGAGACGGCAAACTTTTTAGGACTTTCGGTAGTCCGCTCTACAGCTCAGCCAAATACCGCAACCAAATATTCATTATTTGTTTGCGTTTGGCCACAATTCACCTGGTGTTAAGTGATATTGAAGCCTACGATGGAGCACGCTTACCCAGAAAATACCGATTCACTCTCGCCTTGAACACCTCAAGATCATATGTCTCCGGAAGCAAAGAGTCCGGCAAGGAGTTCCATAGTTTGGCCGTTCGCACCAAGAAAGTAGAGGCAAACCGCACCGTGCGGGTCCTTGGGACCTGCACCATAAAACGGTGTCTTTTTATCGTCCTTCCCCGGACGGGCAGCTCAATTCGAGCGAAGATTCGCTATGCCCTACCTCTCTTAAACGGTTGTGCCCCATCTACGGTTGAGCCTGGGTACCTATCGGACCTACAGAAGTAAAGGATGTCTGGTAGAAAATGACCTTAATGTACTTAATATACTGGCTAGACCCTGTACGGAGCTAATCATTACCGTTTGCGCGGGACGGACACAGCTGATTGGCCTGCTTCCTTTGTCCACCGACCTCCACGCTCCAATAGACTGGTACACTCGGACACAAATATATCATCATCATCAGCCTATTGCAGTTCACTGCTGGACATAGACCACTTCAGTTGTTCGCCACGTAGGTCAAACATCTCAAATCAAACCAAAAATTTCTTTATTCATAAGTATAGGCTAAGGCTAAGGCTAAATTAAATAATGCCGAATAACAAACGAGGCGCTGGCAACCGATTGGTGGCGGTATAACCATCACGATTGAAGGTGTAGCTAAATACCACAGACCGATGACGGGCAGCAGCGTCACCGGAGCGAGAAGCTACGCCCTGCGATCGCCAACCCGCCTGCCCAGCGTGGCGATTATGGATATATCCTCCAGATGTTGGCCCTAAGTGGCGAACAACTGGAGAGGCCTGTGTCCAGCAGTGGACTGAAATAGGCTGATGATGATGATGATGATGTAAATTAAAAGGAAGTAAACTACCACCGGATTCTGAATGCAGCTTCTATCGAGAAGAACTTGCAAGAAACAATTAAGAATTATTTGTTACTAATTTGTGACACATAACATTTTCCGCAATAAATATGAAATAATAGGGAATATGCATGACTTTTTTTTATGGATTTATTGAGATCTTTTGTCTTCCAGATACATAAATATCGAAGAATTTTTAAACTATCTTTTCTATTAAGCGAGTTATAAAGCGTTAAAGTTATTGATTAGACAGAGAGATCCGATGCGGTAGTTGACGTCACGTACCGTAAGCGCCGTACTAACTCCATAGAAAAATCTGTTTCGCGAGAGAGAGACGGATATATTCACTTTCAATGACTGTATCTCGCCCATTTTTCAACCAATTTTGATTTTGTTTTCACTGTTCGTAGTAGATTTTGATCTATTTTACGATAAATTAGTAAATACCTGAAACTATTTTTCATGCATATTCCCTATTACACTAAAGTTTATTTTTCATTGTTCATCTGACATTACAAGATGTCAAATTAATTCATACTATAGTGATTGTGCCTTCTGAAGTGTGGGTCGTGGGTTCGCGACCTAGGTTCGTTGTTCTGATTTCCACGGCACAACTGTTGAGCTACTAACTTCGGCGGCGGATCAATAAGGTGATGTTATCTAATATTTAGCTTTGTCGGTTCCATAACAGGCAACGGGCAGCAGCGTTTACCAGGTTACAAATGAAAGCGTGATGGCTAAGGCAAATCACCCCCCCCCCCCCCCCCCCCATGACTACTGACAATAGTCATTGGGGGAGGCCGATGATGATATGTTTATACCTACATATAATGTTATCATTAGTCTTGATGTAATTATTGCAACAACATTAGAGCAGTAAAGAATGGAATATAATAGAAAATCATTTATTCCGCGCACTTTAAATAATACAAGGGTGTACTTAATCTATAAAGTTGCTTAAGCCTAAGCTACAATGGTATACCTACATGTGCAGCCAAATTGTACTCAGTGAATGTCAAAGCCATGACATAAAGAAAAGACTGCTATAAATAGCTTAAAATAAAAAGCTATCTCATCATCTTCATAACAGTCCGGTGATAATTTAAAAAAAATCATATTCATCAGCCTATTGCAGTCCACTACTGGACATAGGCCTCTCCAGTCGTTCGCCACTTAGGGCAAAAAACTATCTATCCACTTAATATGTCGCTTAATGTACATAACGTGTATCACTGAGCTTATACAAAGATTAAATTAAGTCAAATTGTACGAAAACCGGGTTTTACCGGTATAGGGATGAGTTTCTGGTTACTTAACCGTCTGGAAGCTTAATCAGACTGCAGTTGTGTCATCTTGTTATGTAACTTTAGTACCTATCTGTCTGAATTGTTTAGGAGTTGACATTGAAATCATGGCAAAATCTATACTTATACTACATATTTGTAGAGGTCAATTCTGTACATGATTTTTTTTTTTCAAAATAACTATCAGGGGGTGATTAGTGATCGATACTGATGCCAAAAATGCAATCAGTAAAATTTTGGTCTGTCTGTCTGTATGTTCGTTATAGAAACAAAAACTACTGGAAAAACACCTAGGGCAAACTTCTGGAGGATTTACCCATAATCGCCACACTGGGCTGGCGGGTTGGCGATCGCAGGGCGTAGCTTCTTGCTCTAGTGACGCTGCTACCTTAGTAGGAGATGGTAAAAAAAAATTAGGTACAGCGACCAATTCAGGAAATTAAAGGGCACACATAGGAATATAGTTCCAAGGCAAGACCAACGAGAGACCGTGATATCCTTAATCACGGCGGAGTGGCGACCCGGCGCGTGAGGGGGCGGCGTGAATGACGCTTTACCACAATGAACAATCAGCATTAAGTTTTATAAACTCCGCGCAGATCCGGCAACAAAAAGGTGGGCTCGAATCCCGGGGATATTGTTACTGCTATTGGATGGTGGCGGCAATTGTCAAGTATTTGATATAGTTATAAAAATAAGTCAGGTTTTCCTCCCTGACGCTATAACTCCAGAACGCACGAACTGATTTCCACAGTTTTGCATTCGTTGGAAAGGTCTCGGGCTCCGTAAGGTTTATAGCAAAGAAAAGTCAGGAACAAAAAATTTCAACAGCCAACTGGTGGCGAAACGGAGTTCGCCGGGTTTGCTAGTTTGATATAGTTATTTGTCCATTGCCCCAGCAATCTGGGTTTTTTCGGTTTGCATCAGGCGACGGGGGCCTCATGCTGTGCTATATCTAAAAAAACTAAACCCAAGACACAACAAATTCATCTCATCTTCATCAAACTCATCAAATTTTAATGCTTAAGTTGCTTTAATTGGCCGCACAATCTTTAATAATTAATATTTAAAAAATAAAAATGGATTCTCGAACTGTATGTAAGTACGCCCATAACTTTCGAACGTCTGTATCAAATTAGATGATTCTTGGTTTTATGAATTATTATTATTGTTTGGACAAGTTTTTTGTAATACTAGCTGTGCCGGCGGCGTTGCACACGTGGATATCGGGCTTCAAAAATAACGAACTTCCATAAATGACCTATCTATACCTAAGTTTAACCTTAAGTTAGACCTCTAGCAATACATTGGTGAATTTCTCCCGTTTTCCTAACATTTCCCTTCACTTCTCTGCTCCTATTGGTTGTAGAATGATGAAAAGTATACTATAACCTGTCCAGGGGCCCTACCACGAAAAACGAAAACGATCGTTCGTTGAACGGATCGCATATTTTTGCCCCTTAAATCCCTCTCATTTGTCCATCGTTTTTGTAGCAGGGCCCCAGTAGTATAAAGAATAATTGTACCAGTCCAGGAGTATGAAGAATAATTGTCTCGTTTGCTACCTTTGTTGTAATATAAAAAAATACCAATCTTACCAGTAGTTGCATAACGCCGTCCTATTATCCTGAGTGTCGGAGCGCAGTGCGTGCGCGCAGTCGCCGCGCGGTCCTCTCTCACGCGCGCCTCGCTCCCGGAGGGAACACAGGTAAGTTCCTACTGGACTGCTATCTGTTGCTACATCTTATACAGATTGTAAATCTTAGGCTAAAGAGGACGTATTTTCATTATTGTTCAACCAATCAGCCTGTTGCCGTTCACTACTGAATATTATCCTTCTCATCAATGCCATCCAATTCAGTCCTGGTGAATCTGCATTCATCCGACGCCAGCCATCTTATTCCAAAGGCTTTTTGTTCCAATCTAGTAGTTCTGGGTTTTCGACAGTGTTTGACCAGAGAGAGGTAGGGCATAGCGAATCTTCGCTCGAATTAAGCCGCCCGTCCGAAGAAGGACCTCCACCCTATAGAATACCGTAGTCAAATGACCTCTGGGTCGTGTTTCTGCCGGTGAGTAGGGTTTCCGGAGCTCGTGGGGATTAGGGTTGGGCCGGCATGCCGGTGGCCACTGACAGGTAACTGACCAGTTACTTGTCCGTTGTCACGGTGACTTGGGCTTCTCTTTCGCTTTCTATCAGGCGTAGGGAAGTCATTATGTCGAGCCACTATAAAAAAAAATCATCATTAGACCACTTGAGTACAAGGCTAACAAAACAAGTCTACTGATACTAGCGGGACTATATTTGAGCCTTAGACTTAGTTATGGATTAGGACAAAACCCACAGATCCAGGCAGAATCAACTGCTCCATACGTTATAGAAGTCTGGTGATCAATGGCAAGATGCACCAAGGGGACTTGATGATAAGGCTCTATCAACTACAATGCCAAACACCGTAGTACCGACTATTTGATTGTATAACACCATCGTTTTCCCAATACACTCACGATACAGTTCACAGGTAACCCACAAACTGCATTAAGACAGTTTTCGAAACATTTTTTTTATAGTAGCTCGACATAATAGCTTCCCTACGCCTGATGGAAAGCCAAAGAGAAGCCCAAGTCGCTGTGACAACTGGCAAGTAACTGGTTAGTTACCTGTCAGTTGTCACTGCCATGCCGGCCCAGCCCTAACCCCCCACGAGCTCCGGAGACCCTACTCACCAGCAGAAACATGACCCGGAGGTCATTTGGCTGCGGTATTCTATAGGGTGGAGGTCGTTCCCCAGATGGGCAGCTCGATACGAGCGAAGATTCGCTATACCCTACCTCTCTTATGCAATCAGTAAAATTTTTGTCTGTCTGTCTGTATGTTCGTTATAGAAACAAAAACTACTGAACGGATTTTGATGAAACTTGGTACAATACGGATGATGACAAGGTATGAAAATGAAGAAAATAATTAGTCCGTCTCTTAGATAATTAAAAAATATAAGACCCGTATTTTTTGTTTTGTCGAAATAACAAGAAAATGCTTAGATATAGCGCATTAAAATTACGGAGTGGGGGCTAACTACGTCACGTTAGAGTATATTTTGTACTCTAACGTGACGTCATGTGACATTTAAAATCAATGTATCTTCGTAAGTTTTTGAACAAGAGGCAAAATAAAAAATACGTATCCAATATTTTTCATTAATCTATCTGATGGACATTAAATTATTTTTTAGTCATCATCCCAATTATTCTTCATACTCCTGGGCAGGATACTTTTCATCAAGCTACAATCAATAGGAGCAGAGCAGTGAAGGGAAGTGTTGGGAAAACGGGAGAATTTTTATCTGTATGTTTGATCGCGCATAACGCTAAAACTACTACATGGAATTAAATGCGATTTTCACCAATGTATTGCTAGAAGTCTAACTTAAAATTTAGGTACCATTTTATGGAAGTCCGTTATTTTTGAAAACCCTATAACCACGCGTGCGACGCCGCCGGCACAGCTAGTATTACATATAATGAGTTAACATTAACCACCACATTTACCACTTATTCAAAATCCGCTTTTATTTTTTCTAGAAGCCGGCAGAATCCACGTCTAGTCAAAATGACGGTCTCAAAGAAACGGGCGTCAGATCTGACGAGTCTGGAGCGGTTCAACCTGTACTACAAGGAGAAGGAGGATCCCCTGACGGCTGGGGAGAAGTTCAGGAGGTACGTGTGGAACCCCAAGACGAGGCAGATCTGCGGCAGGACTGGAGCTAGCTGGTGTAAGTGTTTTTCTGTATTATGTAAATAAATAAATAACCCAAGACATGCCACGCAGGCCACACAGCGCCACCTAGCACCAAACTAAGCCGAAGCTTGTACTATGGGTACTAGACAACTGATAAACTTACTTAGATAATTTTTTTTTGTAAATAAATACATATTATACATAGAACACACCCAGACCAATACAAACAGACATGTTCATGAACACAAATGTTTGTACTGTGCGGGAATCGAACCCACGACCCTTGGCTCAGAGGGCAGAGGTCACTACCAAATGAGCCACCGAGCCTGTCAAATGCATGAATAGTGGCTTTCTCTCTCCCGGTGGTAGCATAATAGAAGCTAGGTTGCTACGGCAACAGGCAAAGAAACTCTTAGATTAGTTTCTTGTCAGTGATCACCTATTAGCACCGTCGCATTCTTCATGCCTCATTTAAAAGATTCTATAGTGTTGTCAAGTCTCACTAACTCAAGATGAAAAAGACGCATAATATATGGTATTGGCTTTCATATCTATTGGTGAGGCAAAAGCAGGAATTGCAGAAGTTTTTTTATAACTTCCTTTTAACATAAATGCCACGCTGATACGGCGCCATCTAGTCCCTAACTAAGCTAAAGCTTGTACTACAGGTACTACACAGCTGATAAATTTAGTCAGATAGATTTTCTTTTGTAAATAAATTCATATTAAGTATAGTTACTTAGCAAACACCAGACATGTTCATGCATCCAATAGTTTGTACTGTGTTCGAACCCGCGACCATTGTGTAAGAGGCAGCCTTCACAATCACTGAACCAAATGTAATACTCATTATAGTCACAAAGTTCTTGTTTTGTAATACACATAGAATTAATATGTAGTGCGCCAAAAATGTATGAGCTACAAACAAAATTAGATAGAAAAGTTGACTAGGCATTTGATTGAATCTCTCTTTGAGGCATTTTCATTTGATGAAATCTAGGCAACTTCTGGGTACTATTAAAACCTCACTGCTGTCACCAACCGCCCGCCAATCATGGTGACTCATTCACTTCATTGGGGGAGGTCTACTTATACTTTGATAGTTTCATTCGAGATCGACACACATAGTTTCATTGCTACTCCAAAATTTGTCTAAATTATTCAATTACGTATAATGACTGCAATGAGAATTTCCGTTAGAGCTTCAGACAAGCAACGAGTGAACAAGACTTTCACTGGTTATATCGGGATTTGACTAGTGACACTATTATTTATTTAGCTTATGAGGACAATTTTCTTGATTTTTTCTTCATTCAGTCCATCGCAATCCACTACAGGACAATGGCTTATCCAAATCTTCAATTTCTTCTAGCATCCATTGACTGGCTCGGTGGCTCAATTAGTAGTGACCTCTGCCTTCTGAGCCAAGGGTCGTGGGTTCGATCCCCACACATTACAAACATTTGTGTGTATGAACATGTCTATTTGTATTGGTCTGGGTGTTTTCGATGTATTTATTTACAAAAAAAAATGTATCTAAGTAAGTTTATCAGTTGTCGATGGCGCTGTGTGGCACAGCGTGGCATGTCTTGGGTTATTTCTTGCCAGCCACATTGTCACCCCACCTGACCTGAGACTAGCCACCTTCGATAATAATTGTCACCCCATCTGGGCCTAAGAGCGTTCTACTCTATGTTTGCCGAGTAGAAGTGGTAGGTCTCTCTCATTCTCTATCGTACCGTAGAATCCGTTTACCTCTGAAATTCTAAAGTTGTTTATAGAACCTTGGAGGTTAAGGTGAAAATCTTGAAGTACCTATAATTTTATTTGTAGCATTTCTAGGTTTGAGTTCTCCTTAAAGTTTTATTGTACTTTTGTCTTATTACCAAGCAACGTTAAATCTATCGCTAAAATCAAAATCATAACCCTCCTTTTTGTTTCGCCGTAGTCGGGTAAAAAGCAATATTTGACGATGAATTTAATGTATCGTAAGAATATGAAAGTAAATATTTGAGCAGCAGTGAAGCAGTTTGCGCCAGTCGTCGTCATTACTGACGCCTGTCCTAATTTCATTCTCGCTCTGAATCAAGTTTATTGTAACGAAGGATCGGTATAATCTGGTTTTGAGGTTACCCATTGAATTTACTTATCAACGCTTGAGTGGTTGTTGGAAATCAGTGAATTGCTTTTGAACGCGTCCAACCAAATTTAGCACATCAATTTCTGTCTAAGTTAGATATAAACAACTGGACCAGTTGTCAATGGGCTTATTCGTCGATGAATAGAAATAAACATTTCAGTCATTTCAAAATCTGACTACCATCAACCAATTTATTGCGTTCTTAGTATTTGTCTTTCGATGTCTTTAAAAAGTGTCCATCTAATTATCTAATTACCGCCTCTATTACTGGATTTGGTGATCATTAAAATTAGATCGTTCTGCCCAAAGCTTTTTTAAAAAAAAAATTGAGAAGAAAGATTTGTTAATTAACTTAAGCACTTAATATGTTATGGCTGTCGTCGGGACAACTAAAGAACCACGAATATTGTTAGTGAGTGTAGGTATTATATAGTCGCCTAATTTATCATATTAAATACAAACACCGAAACGAACGTAAATGCTCATCACACGGATGTTTGTCTGGGTTGGACCCTCGGCTCTCATCAGTCAGGTCCATCGATAAAGCCCTACAAGTCTAATCGACAGGCTCGGTGGCTCATTTGGTAGTGACCTCTGCCCTCTGAGCCAAGGGTCGTGGGTTCGATTCCCGCACAGTACAAACATTTGTGTTCGTGAACATGTCTGTTTGTATTGGTCTGGGTGTTTTCTATGTATAAATGTATTTATTTACAAAAAAAAATGTATCTAAGTAAGTTTATCAGTTGTCTAGTACCCATAGTACAAGCTTCGGCTTAGTTTAGGGCTAGGTGGCACTGTGTGGCCCAGCGTGGCATGTCTTGGGTTATTTATTTATTAATATTATTTATTTGGTCTAAGAGTTCCATACATCTTCTGAGTAAACCATAGCTTCGGCAGTTAAATCACAAGATGGCCGGGCGGAAGGCGCGACGGTCTCTGAATTGCTCCAATGAGATCATTACGCGACATCCTGCCGTGCGCCCGCGCCGCCACCGGACAGCGCTCAGGGTCTCGCCAATTGGCGGGAGGGACTTGGAAACAGTGCTGTGACGTCAGTGTACTGTGGAAAGTTAAATATATGTGTCAGACACCTGGTCTTACACTAAGCTGCCTTAAACTATGAGTACCGGTTGATAGCTGATGATTTATTGATATATTTCCGTAGTGTTCAGAATTTCTCAGCCTTCAGATGGTCCGCTTTAGGATGGTATTCCCAGTGATACGCAGCATGCTGCATTGCTATAGATGCTTTTGATATCCTCCAATCATATTAATTTTCCCATGAAGCATATCATTGGTGGAAACGGATTCAACTATATACTATTTTTTTTAATATGGAAAGATGCGTGCTTCGAGTGGTGTAGCTATGTCAAGACCAGTGCAGCTTCATAGCATATATGTATTACTTTACAAAGTTTTTTATCTTAGCTTTCACATACTCGCAGTATACTCGTATGTATGAGGTTATTGTAGTACAGTAGGAATATGTTACGATATCCAAAAATAACATAAAATAAAACAAAATTTCTTATTCCTTTTATATCCAACAGCCAAAATCGCCTTATTCTACTTCATCTTCTACGCTGCGCTGGCGATCCTGGTGGCCATCTGCATGTGGACGTTCCTGCAGCTCCTGGACGCGCGGCAGCCTATGTGGCAGCTGGACAAGAGCATCATCGGCACAAACCCTGGGCTTGGCTTCCGGCCCATGCCGCCGGAGGTCGCCAGCAGCGTCATCTGGTACAAGGGCAATGACCCTGGCAGCCAGCAGTTCTGGGTCAAGGAGTTGTCCAAGTTTTTGACCAGTAAGTACATGATGCACTAAATCCTGACATTAATAGAATAGATCCAATAGTAGCATTCAACCCTAGCATTTCAAGACCTCAACTGATGTTAAGCTCTTCGCTTTTGGAAATAACAGATTTTGAGTACCTGTTCGTCGTCAGTACTAGGAATAGTTGGCCACGCCTAGTTATTATCTATGTGGCAAAGCCTGATTGAGAGTTCTGGCCAACCCGCACCTTAGGCTAAGTATGAATATGCGCCACCAATCAACGAATCGTGCCCTTGATCCTGGCGCTTTAAACTTCAGCCACATTGACCTGTGGGTATATCAGGGCCTGGTTTGTAGAAAGGATAGGATGCCCAAGCACATTTGACCTTTTTTAGGGGGTTAAATTGCTCGTATCCATAGGTTTACCCTCGATACCTACCTTACATGTGACCCCTGGGTGGTGCTAAATGAGCAATACTTCAGCTGGTGGCAGAGCTCTTACTCGCCCGGTTAGCTACCACCGTGCGACTGCGCTTACATCAATCATCATCTTAAATCTGTAGCATCCATTGTCCTGCAGCGTAACAACAACCCACTACAGTACAACCTCTTGCTCACTTTACTTACTTCTCACTTTCCAGCGTACAAACGCGACGGCAAGAAAGCCGGAGCGGGCCAGAACATCCACAACTGCGACTTCAAGTTGCCCACTCCAGCCAACAAGGTCTGCGATGTGGACATCAGCACCTGGCACCCGTGCACCGAGGACAACCAGTTCGCGTACCACAAGTCCACGCCCTGCATCTTCCTGAAGCTGAACAAGATCTTCGGGTGGAAGCCGCACTTCTATCAGAGCGCGGACAGCTTGCCGAACGACATGCCGGTCGATTTGAAGGACCACATCAAGAATAAGACGGCGTATGATAAGAATTATGTGAGTAAGAACTAAAGCTTCTTTTGGTAGAATGTAATAGGCACCTTTATGCCGTCTTTGGAGAACGGGGAATCTGAACATGCATACCGTGGCCAGGGTAGCACTGCTTTTCAATGAGCCTTGTGCGATAGAAGAGAATTGTTCCATGTTCCCTGAATAGAGCAGAGACTGTCCAGATTTCGTCGCCACTCAGAGTAGTCTTGTGCTTTAGTAGTGGTAGAGCCACACTGCCGCCTCCTGGCAGCAGTATGTATTGGGCCGGCTCGACCGGGGTAGTACCACCCTCTCACAGAAAATCGGCGTGAAATAATAGTACTCCTGTACTATTGTGTTTCGCACGGTGAGTGAGAGCGCCGGAGGCCCACCCACACTCCCCCTTAATATGCCAGCGGATTTAAAAAGAAAATTACCCCAGGGAGGTATCGACACTGTCAGTGTCGTGGAATCCTCCCCTGAACGAATCCGTTCAGGCTGCCCCGCGTATTCTGGGGGGGGCAAAAATACGCTCGGTTTTGCGAGAGGCGGGAAGAGCAAATCGGTGGCACCCTCGTCATTGTTCCGAGTGGACATGTGCAATATTCGGGGGTTACATACCAACCTGAACTCCGTCCACCACCACCTCGAGACGGAGAAGCCGGCCTTGCTCTTTCTGACCGAGACGCAGATAAGTCCTCCACCTGACATTTCTTACCTGCGGTACCCGGGCTATACCTTGGAACATGCATTTGTTCCACGCGCCGGTGTTTGCGCGTATGTCAGGGACGATCTTTGCGCTCGGCGTCTCGCAAAGCTTGAAGTGTGGGGCCTGTCGACCCTTTGGCTGCGAGTGGATTGCGACGACCATCCGCGCATCTACGCGTGCCTATACAGGTCCCACAGCGGCAATGCCGAGACAGACCGTCTCATGGAGCACATCCAGGCGGAAACTGATGTTCTCCTCCAACGGATTCCTAACGCGGAGATGGTTGTGCTGGGTGACTTCAACGCTCACCACGCTGAGTGGCTTGGGTCACGTACCACCGACCATGCGGGGAGGACCGTTCGCGACTTTGCTTTGGCCTATGATTTGTCTCAACTGGTTCCCTCACCCACGAGGATCCCAGATATAGACGATCATACAGCCTCACTTTTGGACCTCCTCTTGACCTCGCACCCAGACGGCTACCAAGTTTCTGTTGATGCCCCACTCGGTTCCTCAGACCATTGTCTAATCCGGAGCACTGTGCCTCTCAACAGAACTTCGCGCTCGCAACCTGCAGCTAGCCGTCGTGTGTGGCATTACAGGTCAGCGGACTGGGACGGGATGCGAACTTTTTTTGCGTCCTACCCTTGGCAGCAGGTTTGCTTTACACCGGAGGATCCTAATGTCTGTGCCAAATCTGTCGCGGACGTGGTGTTGCAGGGTATGGAACTTTACATTCCAAGCTCTGTAGTGCCTCTCGGTGGCAGATCTAAGCCCTGGTTTGGTCGATCTAGCAAATTGGCAGGATTGCTTGCTTTTCCGTTTTCCTTGAGGATTCTAGTCTAGTAGTCTAAAGCTTGTCTCGGGATGTTATTTATCCTTTTGAACTGCTAGTCGATGAAGCCTCACGGGATGGGGATTGAACCTTTGCTTTAGAAGTTATAAACAGAACCGAAATAAGCAACAACTCTGCTCCACATCACCACTTATATATGTTTCCACATTCCTATTATACATTCTAATAACCACATTTTCCCAGCTGAACATGGTGTGGGTGTCCTGCCAAGGAGAGAACCCGGCCGACCGGGAGAACATCGGCCCTGTGCGGTACCTGCCGTACCAAGGCTTCCCTGGGTACTACTTCCCGTACACCAACCAGGAAGGCTACCTCAGCCCGTTGGTTGCTGTCCACTTGGAGAGGCCTAAGAGTAAGTATTTTAATGAATGTACAGACATTCATTCATTCAAAATTTAAGAGCATCGCTCTTGTCGGTGGAGCAATTTCCATTCTTCCCTGGACTCCGCCAGCACTTTCAACTCCCTGTACGTCATGACATAATTTTTTTCCATCAACTGTTTGGTATATGTCCTTCTTAGCATTCCTCTTTCTCTCCTGCCTTCCACTTTGCCTTCAAGTATTGTTTTTATTAGTTTGTCATGACGTATGAGGTGTCCCACAATTATAAGTGACATCCTATCATAGGCTGTCTTACTTAAACCACCAGATAAAGTTAAACAGTCAGGTAAAATGTAAGATAGTTATCATAGGACGTCATCTAGTAAATCATGAGCGTCGAAAAATAACACAACAGCAAATTCTATTGTATCGACGCATAATGCTTCACCGGCTTTCAATAGCTGAATCATCAATTAAAATATCCCACCTTAATCGGTTCTGCTTTAAATAATTTTGATTACATAAAGAAAAGAAACTCAATGCCTTAACCCTATCTTATTTTCAGCTGGAGTCCTTATTAACATTGAGTGCCGTGCGTGGGCGCACAACATCATATACGACCGGCACGAAGGCATGGGCACCGTGCACATCGAGGTCATGATCGAATAGACCGGAAGACCAGTAGGCCATTAATAGACTAGTAGACCACTAAAAGACTAGTATACCTTTGAAAGACGAGTAGACCACTAAAAGACTAGTAGACCACTAAAAGACCAGTAGACCATTAAAAGACCCAGTGAACAATATTTAAAGAAAATCACAGGCTTTCAATAATGAAGCCCGGAATTATTTCATTGGCCACACAAATAAACGTTCCGAATTTGAATCATCATTATAAGTTTTCTACGAGTAATTTATTTTTTAATGATTGTTGAATGATTTGATTACAATTGTTGACGAGTGATATTAATTAATTTGTAAATTATGGAAAATAATAAATATAGTTTGGAAAAGCTTTGTTTCATTTAGATTTATTTAACTTTAATGGCAAAAATTGTGTAGCGAGCGATAATAACTTACTATTGGTACTGAAATAATTGTTGAAATAAAACCAAAATAAGGCCTGTTCATGAAAACATTTATTTTTAAGTACAACTTTTTATTTACTAATATGTGTAACATTCACAGATTTTCATACAATCACCATATTATCAAGGATTTACAAAATAAAACTGCTTAGGTTGCCTCCATAAGACTGCCTATCTTTTATAAGGTTTATCATTATTAAATTGATACGTATCAATGTATTTAGGTATTTTAATTAATACTAGCTGTGCCAGCGGCGTCGCTCGCGTGGATATCGGGTTTCAAAAATAACGGACTTCCATATAATACCCATCTATACCTTGTGCCTAAGTTTTAAGTTAGACCTCTAGCAATACATTGGTGAAAACCGCATTCAATTCTATGCAGTAGTTTTCGCGTAATGCGCGTTCAAACATACAGGTTTAAATTTCTCGCGTTTTCCCAACACTTCCCGTCACTGCTCCGCTCCTATTGATTGTAGCGTGATGAAAAGTATCCTATAACCTGCCCAGGAGTATGAAGAATAATTGTACCAAGTTTCGTCAAAATCTGTTCAGTAGTTTTTTTTTCTATAAAGAACATACAGACAGACAGACAGACAAAAATTTTACTGATTGCATTTTTGGTATCAGTATCGATTACTTATCACCCCCTGATAGTTATTTTGAAAAAATATTTTATGTACAGAATTGACCTCTCTACAGATTTATTATAAGTATAGATAAACATGTAGGGCAACCTGCATTTCTATACTTCATTCACAGATAGGTAATATTAGAAAGAAGTAAACAAAGGTTTTTTTATGAAGTCTTACAATATTAAGATTTGAATGTATTCTTTTTCTGACTATAATCTTTTCTGATCCATACGAAATTTCTATCCTATCCCTTCTTTAAACATCCATACATTTCCTCACATGACTGTGGCTGTGGCTAAAGTTAAGCCGAGAAAAGTAAAAAAAAAGCAAAATTAACAACAAAGCACAGTATTGTAAACGTGTAAATTTAAATTTCGAATATCGTTTTCGAACCCCTGCATAGGTCTACTTCTTTTTTCTAATGCTATCTGTGGTCTTTCAAATAAAGGCATTATTGTAGGACGGCATTGCGATTACCTACGCCCTATCCAGAATAACTGACAGATATATACAGCTCTGTGATTGGTCAAAATTTAATTTGTACCTACTGGACAACATCAATCAATCACTGATGTTTAGAAAAGCTCATAGAAACTCGTTTCAAATTTCGAGGCGCGCTTGAATAAAAAAATTAATGTAAATTATCGTATACTTTTGCTGTGCTTTGTTTTTTATGTCACTGATAATAAAAATACCTACAAAATTAAATAATAATATCAGTTGATATGTTAAATTGTCGATGTCTGACGGAATTAGGCTATTTCGAATACACTAAACACACCCAATATTTCCTTGCAGAAATACAATAATTTAAAATTAAGGTTGTATAAAACTAACACATGCTACTGTACAGACGACGACACATCAGCCTGCCATTATTTGTCCGATTCTGCCCAGATACACGTAAAGGGGCAGCGCAGACGACAGACTATCCGTGACGCACTTTTTTGCAATTATAATATGCAGTAACGCACACGATGCACATCATCGAATATTCTGTCGGCAGACCTAGACGCTCTTTTTAAATATCTCAGGAGCAGACTCTAACACACAAAAAGTGTGCCGTCTGCGCTGCACCAAATACTAATTATAATTTTTAAATACCGTTTCTGTTAAACGGGTTCTTTAGAGTTATTGATTAGACAGAGAGATTCGATGTCTACGGATAACGTCACGTTACATTCGCGTCATGAAACTCCACAGATTTGTGAGAGAGAAAGATATTTATTTGCATGGGGTATTTGTTTGAAACTATTGTATCTCGTCGATTTTCCCGCCAACTTTGATTTTTTTTTTTCACCTTTAGGTAATAGTATATTAATTTTTGTCTATTTAACGGTAAATCGGTACACTAAAATATTTATTCATAGATTGTCAACCTGTCATAAAATAATTATACATCAAATAGTAGTGTGAGTATGCAAACCACGATGCAAACAGATTTGGGTAACTTTACGTCACAGCTTTACGTGTAGCCATGTGTACATACATTATATTAGTTTTATGACTGATGACTAGTCCTTAGTCGATCATGATCTCCAGATGCGTGGAGCCCAGTCGCTCCTTGAGGCTCTCGGTGTAGATTATGTTCTGGGCCCAAGCCCTGCAGCGGATGTTTATTATCTGGTGGCCTGAAACAGTATTCAATTAATCAATACAAGTTACACGACTATTTTTTATTTTAGCTAACGATAGACTTAATCAGCGAAACAGTGGTGAAAAAAATTGTCTCTTTTCATTAGATAGCTATAGTATCTATAGTCTTCGAGTTATGGTAGTTTGAAAATTTCTGGACGTTGCCAAAAACTTTCTTGAGTTCGAATTCGAAATTCCCGTTCCCGTCAAAACGGATTCTCTTTGTAGGCTTGACATATGACATGGTCCTAATGACAATTGTCATTTGGAAGGACTTGCCTATGTCACCACGCTTGGCAGTAAACGTGAACGCTGCCACCCGTTTCCAGATATTCCCAAAGTCTCCGTCTCCTAGGACACCCACAGGATGAGATGAGTGGTCCTATTCTATATCCGGAAACGACATGGACCCGAAACACCCGTATTCACAAGCGTTACCATGCCATGCGACAAAGCTATTTAAAAAAAAAACGTTCCCAACGTTATGAATGAGGCTCTTACTAAAAATGACTTACGTGTGGCATTCGTAAGTTGTACAGCGACCAGCGGACTCAGATACCCCGGAGTGTTGTCGTACGGGAAGAATACTTCAGAGAGTCCAGGGTTGGGATAGTACTTGAGAGGACCTAGCGCTTCCACGTCGGCTGGTCGCTCGCCCATACAGGACAACCATACTTTGCGACGCTGCAAAAATAAACGCATAAGCTAAATTATAGGTAGGTTTGTACTTATTAGCACAGACCCTACTGATATGGTTGTTTAGCTATGTTCCATGGCATACAACCTTACCCAGTTACCATGCACATTTTCACTTACTGCCTAAAAGGCTGAGTGAGATGGCGCAGTAGTCCAAATAAATTTTAAGTGGAAATGGCGTAAAAGTACAGGGTGGCAAGTCGGAAAATGTCAAGGGCCCCGGCAGGCCGGCAGCAAAATGCCCTAATCAGGGGAGAATCCAAGCAGCCAACATGATTGTAAGTGGTTTTCGCCTTTTGTGGCCGTTTGTGCAAAAAAAAATTAAATAAATGACATATGATATACCACGCTGGGCCACACATCGCCATCTAGCCACAAACTAAGTCGAAGCCTGTCCTAGGAGTACTAGACAACTGATAATCTTACTTAAATAGAATAAATAGGTACTCGTAACTACCGAACTGTCTAGGTTAACCAGGTTTTTGTGTATATTACCTGGTCAACAGTAGCATTTGTCATGTATTCTTTGATGGCTTCCGGTATGTCTGACGGCAATCTGTCCGGATCGTCGTAGAAGACCGGCTTCCAGTCGTATAACTGAAAATTAAACAATTTCTTTGATTTAGTACTTCATAAATAAATAAGTAAATTAATAGGGATATAAAGGTTGGCTTGGAGCGAAATGATGATGCCTATCATCATTTCGCTCCAAGCCAACCTCACCTGCCCGTGGTGCATCCTGCCGAATAACAAACGAGGCGCTGGCAGCCGACTGGTGGCGGTATAACCATAACAATTAAAGACGTAGCTAAATACACGGCTAAATACCACAGACCGGTGATGGGCGGCGTCACCGGACTGGGAAACTACGCCCTTCGGTCGCCAACCCGCCTGCCCAGCGTGGCGATTATGAGCATATCCTCCAGATGTTTAACCTAATTGGCGAACAACAGGAGAGGCCTATTTCCAGCAGTGGACTGCAATAGGCTGATGATGTCATCGGCCTGGTATTTGGCTACGCCTTCTATAGTGATAGTTTTACCGCTACCAATCGGTTTGCCAGAGCCTCTTTTATTGTTCGGCAGGATGCATCACGGGCAGGTGAGGATAGTTCGGAGCGAAAAGGTGATTAGACGCTCCCATGCATCCCCCTGATGTAGATATATCAGTGAAATGACATAAAGATCCTCACCCTGTTCAACTTGATGATAATACAAGGTGCGCCAGAGGAGTAGCCGTAGTCGTTTTCCCTGGTGCAAGGCCCTAGGTCGCTCACGTTGAAGGCGCACACCTCGTCCCTGGGCGGCTTCACTCCTCCACACTCCCTCTGGTTCACTCCTTTGTTGACTAAGAGGTCTTTGTTCTCGTAAGCTGGAATCAGAGAACAGTGTGCCTAGCACGAACATTTTCGAAAAAGTATGCGTAACGTGTCCGTAAACATTTGTATGAAACTTGGTACAGCGCCCCTATCGTGCGTAAGAGGTACTACGTTTACGTACGTTAACGTAGTGAAAATCATCGCTTTCGTATCGTAACGTAAGCCAATTTGTATTAAAGCGCATGCGCGAACTTGTTTTGACGTATGGTAAAGTGAATGTCAAAGGCTGGCTATCGAGACCTTACGAATACTTCGTCACTTAAAATTTTTATGTGAGAAAAGATATCTTACTTGATAATTTAGATTTTTCTACTTATTGACTATGTTTCGAAGTGAGCTTAGTAATTTTTAACATAAAACTAATGCAAAGCTCTCCAAGATGTTCACGTAATACGCTGATATCGAATGATAAACTTACGCAGTCTACTGTTGGACATTGGCCTTATAGGCTTTACCCCTAATTACCACGCTGGGCAGGCAGGTTGGCGATAGGGTACAACGTGGGGAAGTCTCCTCGAGTGACTGTCTATTACCAGTCCCTGTGAATCCTCACGGATTCTATGGGAACGGTAGTAGGCATTCGTGGCTATTAGCTTTGTAAATTAAAGACAAATGTTTATAAGTATATTTAATCATTTTTATGTATTCAAAAGATAATACAAAAATAATTCCGAACTGTTAGCGATTGTAATTTAAATATTATTACATAAATGTATCTATTTCAATTTTATAATAACATTCTTTAAAAATAGAAGAAAATGTTTAATCTTTAAGTAAAAATGTATGGCAACACTGATATTTGGTTTTGACAGCTATGTGTCAAAACAAGAGAAGAAGTGTGCGCGCGCCAAAATGTGATCCAAGTGTAATATTAAGTTGATGAACCATTGTAAAGTTGTAGTGCAATTATATTACTGTTAATTTCTGATTCCGGTGTCTAATTTGTCACCTTACCGCCTGACCAACCTGTGGGTGAGTCCTACATATCAGAAGAGGGAACAGACAAGCAAACCGCCCGCATTCTCAGGTATGTTTTGTCTTTTGAATTGAACTCTGAACAACGTATTTTATTCACCCAGTTTTACAGTTTATTGAATACAGAAGGTACTTTACAACAACTAGGTACCTACCAAATACAAAGAAAATGAAACGGTATGTAAGGTTACTAGCTACATATCACCTACATTATGTTACTTTGACCTACAAGTCCGTACTAATAAACAACATAAACATTACTGAGTTCTAAGCATCTGAATATTGTCTATTTTACTTTATTACTAATTACTAATATTGGTCAGAGTATAAAGAGGAAACATTTCATTGTTTTTTTTTGCATCTACATAACTAATTTGAAAGATTCTTCCACCATTGGGAGGCTGCACTGTCTCCAGTGAACCTAGGCCATATTAAATTTTAAATGTTAGGGATGCCTAACTTGCCAATGGTGTGATCCATTGTTGTTTTTATCTGAAATACCCGAAGCAAAGTAAGGATGGGTACATTTATATAGGTTTGCCAACTGTATACATTTGTCATCTATGTATTGAACTGAATTTATAAAATTCTATTATGAGCACACCAACTTGCAAATTATTTCTCAATAAGTAGTTAAATCACACAGCTGGCCCTGTTATAGCTAGCTAGCTAGCTGGCCATGTAATAAAATGTAATCCAAATAAAACAATATTATGGTGTTATACCAATCTGAAAGTATCAACCGACTGGACAATATTAGATTTTGAAAATTATTATCAATGGATATTGTCAAATTTAACTATGATAAATTGACAAAATACCTATGTACATTAATTTTCTTTAATTTATTACCGCAACTTTGGAACTTAGTTTTCAAATCTGTAAAATGAAAATATTCAACGGAATACATGGACTTAAGACTGGCCCGATGGCTCATTTGGTGGTGGCCCCTGCCTTCTGAGCCGGGGGTTGTGGGTTCAATTCCCATACAGTATTAGTGTTCACAAGTGTGTCTGTTTGTGTCAGTTTGGATGTTTACTATATATAATTATGTACCTATTATCTATAAAAGGAAGAGTATCTAAGTGGGTTTATCAGTTGTATGGTGCCCATGGTGCAGGCTTCGGCTTGGTTTAGGATTGGATGTTGATTTGTGGCCCAGAGGTTGGGTTATTTTAATTATTATTAGACACCTACTTACTAGGTTATCATAATAGAACACGGAATATATAATAAATTATCTTAACACATGAAATTGTATCAATATTAAAATAATTGTGATAATATTAATTTATGGGTCATGTTAAGTGATTATTTATGGATATTTTATTCAAATTCAAGTTCAAAATTATTTATTGCATTATCATAGGCAGGTACATTAAAAGTTGTTACAGTCATAATTAGTTCAGCCATGATATACCTCATGAAGGTGTACGATAAACTCTCAATCACAGGATTGATTAAGCAAGAATAACTTTATATTTCACTGAACAAACAGAGCCATTTCAAATATGTATAAACAAGCGAGTCAAGATTTTTAAGTCCCTAAAGAGGGGTTACATGACACCGTTTGACCAGGGATACCACAAGCGGCCCTTAAGCCTTAATATAATACCACATTGTAGATAAGACATGATATAGGCATGGAATGCCAATATTAATAAGATTATGATCTGACATTAGAATATGTTCTTCTACTTATTACAAATCATACAAGTGATATCTCTTATAACTATTGATGTGCATGTTGGCTAAGAAATTAGGCTATACACTTGCCCTGCATGAACTCAGGTTAAATACTTGGAATAATATGTCAGTGTCACTGTGGCAATTAATCGAAAGAATCATTAGGAAAATAACCTTTGGGGGATATATGACTAATTACCATGGTTATACAATCTGTCTATGATTCTTCTCTGTTGTACCTACTTGATAACAATGAATTGTTATATATTTCCTTCCTTTCTCTCTCCTTTGGCATACCTAACTAAATACCCTGCAGTTTGAAACACTTGCACACAATGTCTGACTACAATATAACATTGAATGCCCAAGGACCTAATTTTAAATCACCAGATAAATTATTGAAATATTGTTGTTACATCATTACTTTTAAAAGTATTAAAAGATCCCAGAAAGTTTAGTATACCTCAAAGAGCAGTTACACTAACATTATCAAAGAGTATAAAAACAATGTGTTAGTTTTCAAGTATGTTTTCATTCCTCATGTCATAACCAGATCATATTGCTCCCAAATGCTGAAAAGAATTACAAAAGTGCAGCTAATGCAATTGGCCAGGACGCCTACCTGAGAGGTACTGCTGACAGGCTTTATCCACAGAGAGTAGAAACAGCTTACCAATATCGACAACAAAGCTATCAATATTAATATTTTTACATTTTTACCTGGCAATTCGTATGCACTTATTTTAAGGCTATGTTAATGGATTTATTTACACTATATTTCAATGGAACGAAAACAGCTTTTACCGATTTTGGAAGTCGGTGTACAGCTTTCAAAGACAGTGTTGCAGAAGATTTAAACTTGACTATTAGTCGCAAAATTCTACCCCTTGTAAAAGGTTTTACCTCTGGCATATGAGTGTGAAGAGGACGGATTTGCTACTGTTTATAAATACAGTGTGATCTTGCTTTTGTAATTTAACCTTCAGCGTAAATTTTTCAAATGTAGGTAGTTATTTTCATGACTATTGAAAAAATAATTTACATTAATTTAAAAAAAAACAGTACCTATATAGATTTTATGCCATAACAATTGATGATAATAAAGTAACATAAATTCTGAAATCTTAGTTCAGAAGTTGTTAAGTGAAAATAATTAATAAATGGGAAACAGTCATTAATTCATAAATAAATCATAATTATTAATTATTATACGTTTTATGCTAAAAGTGTAATTCTTATTTATTTCAATAATAACAATATTATACACTACATTACTACAAGCATAAGTTTAATAAAAGTGAAAAGTTCATTATTGATTAATCAACATTTCGTTTTGGTCACCTAATGAATACTTGCAGTAAGGCGACGAATACAAATGTAATTATTTATCTACAACGCATTCATCTTACGGAAACTTAACTCTAGTCTACGCTTAAACTAAAGTCGTATTTTGAATTAAAACATTTACTTTAAATATACTAAGCGATGTATAGCGAAATTGCATTAGTGTGAGTACCGTGAAGTAATTATGACGTTACCATGAAGAAATTATGATGTGTGCTATACCAGTAGTGACGTATTGTTTACAAAAGATAAACTTTTGACTAAAGTATGCCTAATACCTCTATAGACCGATTTAATGCTACCACAACCCGACCGATTTAAATGAACAAACAACTTTAGACATGTTGAACTTAGGTACAGCCAGTAACGGAAAAAAAGAAAACAGGAACAAGAACCCTAAGAGGTACTGGTTAATGAATTTTGTGACTATTTTGCGTTAAATTTACATGAATCAGGTATGACAGTGGTCTGGCCGCTGGTAGAGTGCGTCTCGGACCGGTCGTCTTCAAACGGGCGATACAACTACGAACTGGCTTACTTTAAATTTACCACAGAATTTCAAACAACTGTAATTTACCTTATTAACGACTGGAGGCTCGAATAATTGAGTTATTATACCAACTTACAACAAGCGTGGTAATTCCGGACAAAATCTATATATTGGAAAATTATCAAACATACAAATAATACTTACAATACTTTACTACAAGTCTTTTTTTGTGCAGTGACACAATAACGAGGCAATTGAATCGAATATTACTTTTGTAATAGAATATCCTTAGTCTTAATGAAATCAAAAATAGGTATCAAGGGATAGGTATGGTTATATAATGCCATACTTGAAAAACAAAGATTTAGGATGCACTATGTATATATATAAAGGAAATATAGAAGACTACATTTTCCAACACATCATATAACTGATGTCATGTCAGAGGCAAATTGTAAAGTTAATCGACCACGTAAATTGCCTATTCTCTTTTCATTCTATACATTCAGAAATTACACATAAATTTCAATACATGTATTCATTAAAAATTATAATTACATTTTGTGTTTTCAAAATTAAATAGATTACTGTTAGAATAACGAAAAATGTATTGTCTGGAATACATAAAATATGCAGAACGAATGGAATAAATAATGTTACTCAATATTATCAATGTTATGTACTTTTTATACATAATACCTACATATGTATAATGTTATGAGTCATGACGAATTGACATTTGTCGCAACCGCATTCTTTGGACGACCGGACTATAATTTATCTGAAATACACATCCCAACTCCAAGATAGTATTCCGGAGTCCGCTTTATCGATTACCATTCAGCGAGAGGATAATTGTATGCGATATAATAAATAAGCTGTTACATATTAATATAATTCAAGAGTCAAACTCCTCTTATGCTATCCCTATAGATGGATATATAGTCTAGATTGCGCACCAAACGGGTGAACTAAAACTAGGTATAGTAGACACTTGTTGAACAATATAAGCGGCTTTGTCGCTGTAAGCGGCCTCTTCTAGACAACCTTAAGGTAACCTTAAAGTATAGTTAGGTGAAAGGGTAAGGTGAGCTACCAACTGAATCAGATTTTATAAAATAAACGTAAACATAAATAAATAATAATAATAGTACAATACATGAATAATAACATATATATATACATATATATATTATATTATTGGTAAATAAAGAAAAAATGGAGAACATTGCCTATGTAACATGCTTTAAATAAAACTGAACAAATTCATCCCCTATACTAGTTATAGATTTATTTATTTAAACTTTATTGCACAAAATGGTACAAAAGGCGAACTTAATGCTAGGAGCATTCTCTACCAGTTAACCTTTGGATCATGCAGAGAGCAAATGTGAGTGCGGCGAGTGTAAAAAGAAACACTGTAAAAGATAATACCTAATGGGGAATGTGCATGATTTTTTTTTATTTTTTTATACGTTTCTACTAGTTATTACATTACCAAACATACAAATATCACGTCCAAAATATAAACTATTATGCAAAAAATTAAATATTAAAATCGCTATTAATTTTGGGTGATTTAAACGCGGCCATTTTGGCGCGCTTGTTCGTGACGTCACCATTACACGAGTTCGATGGAAACAGCGGTGTTTGGTTCAAAAAATTACCAAAAATATAGAAAGTGAGTGAATATCGACTTAATTATTACCATGGAAAAGCACAGAAAACCATATTATAAATATTGTGTCGTACCTATGTGCCCAAATAACATCAACACTGCACCTGACAAAGTATTATGCCGAAAGGTGAAAATCTAAGGAAAAAGTGGTGCAAGGCGATGAGAAGAGATAATGTATCATGTTTGAGCTGTTTATACTGTTGTGAAGACCATTTCAATGTAAGTAAGGATATTAAAAAAGTAAAATACAAATCATTCTTACGTTTATTTACCTACTTGTTTACAAACTACAACTACTACAAAAACATAACCTAGTTTACGAAAAGTTATAAAGATATTATTAAGAATTCTTGTTCGATATTCTAAATTTATCCCTAAGATGAGTATTTATAAGTATTACTATACTGGTTCTTTAAAATATTTCATAAGTTGGTTGTTCATGTCGTTCACACCATGACTGTAATTTTTCAATATAGACAGAAAACTTGCACTTTGTGGCATTCTTTGCTCAATATTTCCATTTGGTGATGATGATGAACTAATCTCTTTAGCTTTAATATATTTTAAGCTCGTGCCAACTGTAGACAACTTTGCTTTCTTCCAATAGCATTCCACACTTGTGGATGGGGGATCTTCACTCCGTCTGTGAAGCCATGCTAAGAAAGCAACAGCATGCTTACAGCCACCTAAAACAAAATAATCATGGTTAGTCTAAATTATTAAATAACTGCATCATGATTTCAGAATGATAATAAAAAAGTTACATAATATACATATAGAACTGGTATTTCTGTTACTTAATCAGATTCAAATCACTGTTTTATAGTAAATACTTACCTAAATGTGCTGCACAATCTTCACACTGCACAGACAGAATATGCCCCTCAGTCTCCTTGCAAGTTGCTGTTACATTGTAAGATTTACAACGGACATTATGCTCTGGCGTTATTCTGGCCTTTACAATACATAATTCTTTCTCCCGTTTAACTTGTACATAGCCGATGGCTGAATCCCCATATGATTCTCGTGCAGATCTGTCACAAAAATAACAAAATTAGCTGCAAATTTTAAGTCATATGCATACATAAAATCACACTTCTAATACCTAATGGCAGAGCCACAAGCAATCGCAAGACAACTTGCGACCACTTGATACAGAGTCCTAAGATGAATGTGATGAACTATATAGTGACAGATGATCAGCCTATCACCCTTATGATATGAACCATGCTTTTTTATTTACTCCCAGTCTAGCATAGAAGCTTTCGAGGTTATGTTTACATTATAATAACAAAACCATGAAAACAATCATTAAATATATATATATATATATATATATATATATATATATATACATACATATATATAATATACTATAACTAATTTACCTCGCAGCTTTTACTCCTCTGCATTCAGCAGACGTAAAATCTGGATTTGCAGCGAAATATGTGGCCATCATAAACACGTCGATTTTCGGAAGATTATCCGACTGTGCTTTTACGAAACCGGTTTCAGTCATTCTTCACAATTAATTAATACTTTGAACACATAAAACTATTAACTTAATAAAAAAAAACAGCGACACAATACATTAACAATTATTCCTCATACTGAAACCATACAAATAGCTTGTTGACAGCAGACGTCTCGTGTAAAACCCACGTCACATTTTATTCCACCAATAGTGTTGCGTTTCGGAAATTTGCGCGGTAATTTTAAAACAGCCACTTTTTGATGATTAAATTTCACTATTACATTAAAATAAATTTTAAAAATAATTGTATAGTGTGTTTTCAGTAGCAATAAAGATTACAAAAAAATATATTTTGTCCATATTTAAGTCACGTGCACATTCCCCATTATAATTAATAAACTCATATGCTAAATATACTACATTTATCAGTTAAGCGGCCTTGGATTATTTTACTAGCCCTAACCTAAAATCAAGGTATTAGCTAATTTCGATGGCCGAGAGGTCCCGAAACATCACAGTAACGTCTGATGGGCATTATGGATACGCACGTATGGCATTCGACCTGCTCAATGCTCCGCGGTATTCCAACATTATGTTATGATTAATAAAGCTCTTGGTAAGAACTGGTATTAGCTTTCAAACATTGTAGAATGTTTATATGAAGAGAGTAACTGTCGAGTTTCCTGCCAGTTCTTCTTGATGGAAGCTGCATTCCAAATCTGGTGGTAGTTTAATCCCTTTTGATTTAATGTATTTAGTATTGACGATTTATAAGTACTTGGCTCAAGCATGTGTGGTGTGGATATGAAGAGTTTTGATTTGATTTGCTACACCATTATATGGACGATTTACTTTTCCCATCGTTTTGTCGTTGAATAAATCTTGGACATATTTCATAGCGAATCCAATTAAAGTGTTCACTCACGAGTTTTGAGAAAACATTAACAACCTAGACTTAACTCCCCGTATGAAGTGGTGGCTTTCACTCCAGGAGCACAGTTTTGTGTATCGAGTACTGCCCATGTGGAGATATGCAGCACGTGGATGCTTTCAGTAGAAATACTATCCCTAATACTAATCAAGTTGATGACATTGATGACGCTGACACTTATGAAATGATGAACATTATAGTCATCATCATCATCAGCCTATTGCAGTCCACCGCTGGACATAGGCTTCCCCATTTGTACGAACATATCTTCTACTAATTCAGACTGGCTGCAGTCCGTCTAGTTATCGGATTCAGAGCCAAAACTAGTAAAAGCCATATTAAATAGTGATCTCTATATTTATCAGTGAAACATACTACGAATGTAGTGATCACTGTACTTACCAGGGAAATATGCTACGAATGTAGTGATCTCTATACTTACCAGGGAAATATGCTACGAATGTAGTGATCTCTATACTTACCAGTGAAACATGCTACGAATGTAGTGATCACTGTACTTACCAGGGAAACATGCTACGAATGTAGTGATCTCTATACTTACCAGTGAAACATGCTACGAATGTAGTGATCACTGTACTTACCAGGGAAACATGCTACGAATGTAGTGATCTCTATATTTACCAGTGTAACATAAATAGGAAAGTTATATGCTTTATTTGGTGTACAGAACTCACGAGAAAGAAAATGAAGTCAGAAGAACAATACGAATGTACTTACCAGTGAAACATGCTACGAATGTAGTGATCACTGTACTTACCAGGGAAACATGCTACGAATGTAGTGATCTCTATACTTACCAGTGAAACATGCTACGAATGTAGTGATCACTGTACTTACCAGGGAAACATGCTACGAATGTAGTGATCTCTATATTTACCAGTGTAACATAAATAGGAAAGTTATATGCTTTATTTGGTGTACAGAACTCACGAGAAAGAAAATGAAGTCAGAAGAACAAAACGAATGTACTTACCAGTGAAACATGCTACGAATGTAGTGATCACTGTACTTACCAGGGAAACATGCTACGAATGTAGTGATCTCTATACTTACCAGTGAAACATGCTACGAATGTAGTGATCACTGTACTTACCAGGGAAACATGCTACGAATGTAGTGATCTCTATATTTACCAGTGTAACATAAATAGGAAAGTTATATACTTTATTTGATTTACAGAACTCACGAGAAAGAAAATAAAGTCAGAAGAACAATACTAATATACTTACCAGTGAAAAATGCTACGGATGTAGTGATCACTGTACTTATCAGGGAAACATGCTACGGATGTACTGATCCCGTACTTACCAGAGAAACATGCTACGGATGTAGTGATCTCTATACTTACCAGTGAAACATGCTACGGATGTAGTGATCACTGTACTTATCAGGGAAACATGCTACGGATGTAGTGATCCCGTACTTACCAGAGAAACATGCTGCGGATGTAGTGATCTCTATACTTACCAGTGAAACATGCTACGAATGTAGTGATCACCGTACTTATCAGGGAAACATGCTACCTATGTAGTGATCCCCTACTTACCAGAGAAATCGGATGTAGTGATCTCTACAATTACCAGTGAACCATGCTACGGATGTAGTGATCACTGTACTTAGCAGTGTAACATAAATAGGAAATTTTATATGATTTATTTGGTTTACAGGACTCCCGGGAAAGAAAATGAAAAGTCACAGGAACAATAGCAAATCGGGTTATTAATGTCATGTACATTACAATGTAATTACTCTAAGTAATTAATTAAAGCTCAACGAAACATCAGGTACTAATAGTAACAGTAGTTCCTAGACAAAAACATATTAATTTTGTTACTCTATGTATATGAAAATAATATGATTTAAGTGTATTGCGATTGTATAGAGACACACAACAACCGAATGGCCGGACTGGAATAGGGACATTCCACTACCAGGACGGCCGTCTGTTAGCGATTGTAATTTAAATATTATTACATAAATGTATCTATTTCAATTTTATAATAACATTCTTTAAAAATAGAAGAAAATGTTTAATCTTTAAGTAAAAATGTATGGCAACACTGATATTTGGTTTTGACAGCTATGTGTCAAAACAAGAGAAGAAGTGTGCGCGCGCCAAAATGTGATCCAAGTGTAATATTAAGTTGATGAACCATTGTAAAGTTGTAGTGCAATTATATTACTGTTAATTTCTGATTCCGGTGTCTAATTTGTCACCTTACCGCCTGACCAACCTGTGGGTGAGTCCTACAGAACTATATCTTATTCAATCTATTGACCTCGCTAAATCCTCTGTTGAATGTACGGTACGCCTCCTTTAATTTAGGTAAAGTTTATTGGTTGCAATAACAAGATTACATCCATATCATCTTGGTAGTTGAAAGTCATCCACACGCAATTTTCGCCTCGTGCCAACTGCACTTCTTTGGAATCAGCTTCCATCTGTTTCTTTTCCAAATCGATACGACCATTGATCTTCAAAATAAAACGGCTTTCCTTGATTTTATTTATTTTCAATAGTAAGAAATAGTTTCACAATAAATATGCCAACAAAATTTTGTTTGACGTTCTGTCAAAGTGTCAAACGTAACGAGAGACGTTCAAAAACAGCATTTCTATTAAACTTGAAAATAATGTTAGAATTTTAAAAATTTACGATAATATTTTTTTCAAATTCTAACTATTATAAACATTATTTAATTATTAAATTTAATTTAACTCACTTGTTAGTTAAATAAATAATTATTCGGGTTTATATCTCAAATCTCTTTGATATGGATTCTGAACGTTTAGGTTAGGATGACGTCTCCGACGTAATCGTATCGAGTCGGCGATTGTAATGACTTTCTTTCTGCGTATTCTAGCACGTATCGTCAAATACGCAACGTTTACTTTACGCATTGACGAAAAGTTCGTGCTTGGGCTACAGTAACTTGATCATTTGTCATTAGATATAGATTGAGATATATTATATAAGATATAAAGTACAAGACTCATCCATCTAATAACCTTTTGACATTAAAATGGACTTAATGCGAGATTTAATCTTTTTTTTTTTATATAATAGTTCGACATAATGGCTTCCCTACGCCTGATGGAAAGCGAAAGAGAAGCCCAAATCGCTGTGACAACTGGCAAGTAACTGGTTAATAACCTGTCAGTTGCCACTGCCATGCCGGCCCAACCCTACCCCCCACGAGCTCCGGAGACCCTACTCACCAGCAGAAACACGACCCGGAGGTCATTTGGCTGCGGTATTCTATAGGGTAGAGGTCCTTTCCCGGACGGGCGGCTCAATTCGAGCGAAGATTCGCTATGCCCTACCTCTCTTAAAAAAATCTATGTATAGGTAGATCAACAATATTTTGCGGTATTTTATTAAACAATTTTACACTTTGTCTTAAGAATGAGTATGTGTTACTTTATTGCAATATATCACAGAATCGATACTCACGAGCCAAATATTTGTTGATGTCGTCGACGTATTTCTTGACGTGCGATGAGTTTGAGGGGTCGAACCAGATCAGCGCTCCTTCCTCGTAGATCAAGGGGCGGTGGCCCATCCCGGGGTTGTCGCCTGGAAGTTATGATGATATGAGATTATTACATTTTAAGTAGGTACGTATTTAGAGTCACAAAAAGGACTTGTTCAAGGTGGATGTTGAATATTCGTTTACCATCCGTAATACGTATAAAAATAGCGTCGATTTAGGTGTGTAATGAATTTCATCAACCCAGAAATCTTCTCGGTAGAATACCTACTGCGTTCAGAATTGATGATGGTAGATTCCTTGTTGACGTTTTGTAAGTGTTTATTATAAACTTACTCAAAAAAGAAAAGTCATTGCCATTACAATACCTACTCTCAGCAACCTGATAGGTACCTACTCGTTATGTTAAAAACATAGAATAGAAAGAAAAAGTTACAGAATAGAATCGAACAGGAGAATCGATAGAATCGAGAAGTTAATGTAATTACCGATGATGGAATCAGCAAGTGTGAAGTATGGGATCCTGTCGTCCATGGTGTTGAGCAGGCCGCACATGCAGATGGAGAAGAAGATGATGATGCAGATGTACATCACCAGGTAGATGAGCCCGATCACACCTGCAACCAGGATAAATGTACATTAAAACGCCTTCGGTGGCGCAAGGTTAAAGCGCGGACGGTACGAAGGTTCCCAGGTTGCTGAGATTCGACGTGAAGGTGCTAATGCATTTCTCGCGTTTCAGCTTTCCCGTACGGTGACGGAAAAAGAATAAAATCACTTCCTCATCTTCTTGTAGGTATCATAAAAGTCAACTATGAGCCTTCTTGAGATGGGTGGTAGCATTTACTGCTTGACTGGCGACTACCGTACTCGGCGAAACACCCGTACTTCCGTGGCGTTCTGGGATCAGCTAGAGCTATCTTGCATGGCATGGCAACTGACAAGTGATTGAATTGGTAACTTGTCCATTGCCGCAGCGACTTGGGCTTCGATTTCCGTAAGGAGACGAAAGGACACTATGCTACTATAACCCTCTATAGATCGAATTTTCGGCCACAGCAGCCAAGGAGATTAGCCAAGTAGGTACGCAGTAGATAATAAAGTGCACAAATGTTTGCGCAAATATAGGTGTGTGTAGGGTTGTAAGGACGCGGCCTACTTATCATCTTTTCGCTCCAAGCCAACCTCACCTGCCCGTGGTGCGTCCTGCCGAATAGCAAACGAGGCGCTGGCAACCGACTGGTGGCGGTATAACCATCACAATTAATGAAAGGCTTAGCTAAATACCACAGACCGATGACGGGCAGCAGCGTCATCGGTGCGAAAAGCTGCGGCGTATGGGTTTATCCTCCAGATGTTTGCCCTAAGTGGCGAACAACTGGAGAGGCCTATGTCCAGCAGTGGACTGCAATAGGCTGATGATGAGGTGCACCTCTATTCCGTTACTCTGACAAACCGATGGGACGCTGTACTACTATAAAATATAGACATCAATACCATATTAGCATACAAGTAACTCTTTCAATAGCAAAGTTTACCTAACCCATAGCAGCCAAATTATCCGCATCATATCTCAATTACCACCTCAGCTCTATTCAAGCAACACAAACGAGGTGATAACCAGGACACAGCGAACACTATAACTTTGTGTGTGATCTTGTATCTATTCATCGGTTTGTGATCAAACGTGTTTTGTAAATTAGCATGATTTTATAGATTCAGTGAAGGAAGATTTAACTGTATGTACCTACTATTTTATTTGAAACTAGCTGTGCTCGCGACTTCGTCCGCGTGGAATAGTCATTTTTTCCCCGTTTTTTTTTACATTTTCCATTATTTCTACGCTCCTAATAGTTGCAGCGTGATGTTATATAGCCTAAAGCCTTCCTGGGTGGTCTATTGAACACAAAAAGAATTTTTCAGTTCGGACCAGTAGTTCCTGAGATTAGCGCGTTCAAACAAACAAACTCTTCAGCTTTATAATATTACTAGCTGTGCTCGCGACTTCGTCCGCGTGGAATAGTTATTTTTTCCCCGTTTTTTTTACATTTTCCATTATTTCTTTGCTCCTAATAGTTGCAACGTGATGTTATATAGCCTAAAGCCTTCCTCGATAAATGGTCTATCCAATACAAAAAGAATTTTTCAATACGGACCAGTAGTTCCTGAGATTAGCGCGTTCAAACAAACAAACTCTTCAGCTTTATAATATTAGTTAAGATTAAGATAGTTACGAGGATTAGCAGGTGGGTTGGTACGTTTTATTTGTACCCAGGTAAACGCTGCTGCCTGATTGAATAGCTACAGTAAAATATCTCGCGAAATATCAAGGTCCACTCTGAATCACTATCTTTCAAATAAAAGCTCATACCGCAATATATTTACAAAGTGAAATGCATAAACATGAGCATCCGCTAAATCCGGAGATTTACATCGAATCTTTAATCTGGAGCGATATCTAGCGAATTTCATATTCGTCATAGTTTTGGGGTCACGGTCGACAGACGAAGTAGATGTTTCACAGTAAACATGCCGGAAAGGTCTTCACACACAACACTCTCAACTACTCGTAGCGCGAAGGTAATACGTTTTTTTGTTCATAGAGAACAAAAAAACCGGCCAAGTACGATTCGGTAATACACATCATATATTTTTTACCACTTTGGAAGAGTCTCTCGCACAAACTATTCAGTTTAGAAAAAAATGATGTTATAAACCTCAACATCATTTTAAATTTTTGATGATAGATGTAACTATCCTCTACCTTAAGATTGTCTGGAAGAGATCGCTTATAGCGATAAGGCCGCCTATATTGTACAACAAATGTCTAGTAGGTATGTATAGTTTTAAGTCAATTGTTTGGTTTGCAATAAAGTATATCTATCTCATCTGAACATAGTGGTGTGGTGGTAGACGGCCCTTACATTTACGACGTCGAATCGATTCGCAATGGCTGTTTGCCTGTTTACACTGGTCAGCGTCAGCGGGAATCATGTGGGGAACCAATCTGAGGTATTGTGGTGACACAGCCCGAATTAGAACTTGGCTTGTTGAAGAAATATATATAGACAGGTTATAGTATACTTTTCATCACGCTACAATCAATAGAAGCAGAGCAGTGACAGAAGCAGTGCCCGCGACTTTGTCCGCTTGGAATAGAGTTTCATCCCCTATTTTACCCCCTTGTAGGTAGAATTGATCAAAACCCTTTCTTAGCGGATAAATACGTCATAACATCTACCTGCATGCCAAATTTCAGCCAGATCGATCCAGTAGTTTGGGCTGTGCGTTGATAGATCACTATGTCACTGTCTGTCTGTATGTTCGTTATAGAAAAAAAACTACTGGACGGATTTTAATGAAACTTGGTACAACTATTCTTCATACTCCTGGGCAGGTTATAGTATACTTTTGATCACGCTACAACCAATATCAGCAGAGCAGTGACGGGAAGTGTTGGGAAAACGGAAGAAATTTTTATCTGTATGTTTGATCGCACATCACGTGAAAACTGCTGCATGGAATTAAATGCGGTTTTCACCAATGTATTGCTAGATGTCTAACTTAACCTTTAGGTACCATTTTATGGAAGTCCGTTATTTTTAAAACCCGATATCCACGCGTGCGACGCCGCCGGATACGATACGATCTGTGGTGCGCGGTGTCATGTCCCCTACGCGTCTGTGTATAAACCGGTCTCGGTAACAGCTATAGTTGATATAGCTAAGATCACTTATCCACATAGCCTATAGATAACCAGCTAGCCACATACCTATCCACGGCCATCTGTGACGAGGTGGGGTGTGTACCGCTAACGACCGGTCGGCACCACCCTTGGGGAGCACTTGTATCAGTTACAAGGTACGTTACGTGGCCTTTATAGGGTAATAACTCTTGTATTGTATTACAGTGCTATGTGGGTTAAAGATCGCTTCGTTTAGTCGATGTCTTTGTCTTGGTTAATCGTGAACTAATTACCTTATGCTAGGTAGAGGCGTGTTTCCGGATTTAGCCCTGCCTTCTGAACCAAGGGTGGTGGTGGACGAGTTCCTTAATAGTACCAAGTCGTCATACGCATCCACGACTTCCTTCCTCAGTTTCAGCACACGTCACGCGTTTACCCGTCTGCGAATAGCCGGCCTCGGCAACAGGCTATAACAGTTATAGCCGCGTAGACACATAGCCTATAGTTAGACAGTCAATACTAAGAGCTGGTGTAGAAGTAGATATTAAATAAATATGAAATATCAGACAACATCGCAAACATTGCTCCGATCCCAAAGTAAGTAGCGTAAGCACTTGTATTATGGGTATCAGAACAACGAAGGTACCACAAATAAATACTTAAATACTAATAAACACCCAGACACGGGACAAACACAAGTGTTCATCACACGAATGTTTGTCCCGGGTGGTAGTCGAACCCACGACCCTTGGCTCAGAGGGCAGTGCTCACTACCAAATGAGCCATCGAGCCAGTCTTGGCCTTAAAGAATGAAAAAAATGACCTTACAGGTCGCTAAATTATAAGTGTCCTCACAAACATGGACTGGCTCGGTGGCGTGGGTTCGATTCCCAGTCGGGACAAACATTCGTATGATGAACATTTGTGTTTGTTCCGTTTCTGAATGTATACCTATATTTGTGGTCTTACCTTCGTTGTTCTTGTACCCATAACACAAGTGTTTAAGCTACTTACTTGGGGATTGGACCAATGTATGTAATATTTATAAACATGTCAAAAGCAGGGGAATAAAAGGATTGCCACCGTAGTCTGTGCACGTGGCAAAGGATAGGCCCTATAGAATACCGCAGTCAAACGACCTCTGGGTCGTGTTTCTGCCGGTGAGTAGGGTTTCCGGAGCTCGTGGGGGGTTAGGGTGGGCCGGCATGGCGGTGGCAACTGACAAGTAACTGACCAGTTACTTGCCCGTTGTCACAGCGACTTGGGCTTCTCTTTCGCTTTCCATCAGGCGTAGGAAAGCCATTATGTCGAGCCACTATAAAAATAAAAAAAAGGAATGTTCCGTGAGGCATCTCCTCGGTGTCCGCTATGTTCGCCGTCTCTGCTTAGGGTGACCACTGCTTCTATAGAGCCTTTTTTTATGACAGAGGAAGCAAACGGGTCTGAAAGAACACTTCAGCCCATAGACACCGCAACAGGTGCGTTGCCAGCCCTTGAGACATTTGTCTCTCCCAAGCGCATCGTACCGCTCCTCCAGTAGTACGAAGTCTCCTCCAAATTGTGACGGTGGTGAAAAGCCAGGATTTAAATAAAATAAAAATAAAATAAAATAATTTATTTCTGCAAATAGATTTACAAGTAAATTCTTTTGCATGTCAAACTTTTTTTCCCTACTAGCACTTCGACGTCATAAGGATGAGGCCTGATGAGAAGTGCCGCAAGAAACTCATTTAGTTAACTGCATCCCCATAGCAAACGTTAAAGTCAGAAGGGATTCTCGTCTAAAAGATTGGGGGGAGTGACCGGTAAGTACAGTCAATTAACAACCAAGTTTTATCACTACACGACTCATAACAAACAGCATCATTGATGTTGAGACACTTTTGAGCTCCACAAAGGTTCTTTAGGCCAACTGAAATAACGAAAAGTTTCAAAGTAACGCTAGAGTTACCTATAATCGAACTGTATTAACCTATTGACTTATCGCTCCATAATTTTCCATATTCCACATAAACGTTACGTCGGTTTTCGGATTAGTTACGAGCGTGTAACGTCCGAAATAGCCAGATTTGTGATTCACGAAACTACCGCGTATGTACTGTAATACATACTCGCCAAAATGGAGTAATATGCGGGCCGGAGTGCGTACAATATTAGATTTATGATATCCATAGGCGTGCGGTTAGTGGCGAAAAGATTTCGTTGTTATTCAAATGGGGAAGGGATTTGGCTCCTAGAGTAGGTAATAGGTTCTTTTATCCGTCACGCTTTTATCTCTTTGCTGGATCTTAATAGGGTGTCTGTTCTATACTAGCTATAAGTTATTTTTTTTTTATTGTGGTTCGACATATTGGCTTCCCTACGCCTGATGGAAAGTGAAAGAGAAGCCCAAGTCGCTGTGACAACGGGCAAGTAACTGGTCAGTCACCTGTCAGTTGCCACCGCCATGCCGGCCCAACCCTAACCCCCCACGAGCTCCGGAAACCCTACTCACCGGTAGAAACACGACCCAGAGGTCATTTGACTGCAGTATTCTATAGGGTGGAGGTCTTTCCCCGGACGGGCGGCTCAATTCGAGCGAAGATTCGCTATGCTCTACCTCTCTTGAATAATTATGTGTGAGCGTGTCTTTTTTATTTTTTTTATCACAGGTGCATTACCGGCCCTAGGCTCGCTTTTAGTTATAAACATTTGGTTAGCAATTAGTCTATGCATTTAGTGTCCACATAGATAGATTCTCTTTATTAGACACCAAAAAAATACTCAAAACTAGGTAAAGTATACAATTGTTGTACAATTTACGCACATACCGTTAGAAGTAAACATAAATACATATGTATAACAGTAGGTGTCATTGTCATTTTAATATAGTGAAAAGCTTAATTACGTCATAGTATGAAGAATACTTTTAATTAGTAGCGTAGTTGTACACTATATGTATATTATTCGCTTAACTAATAACTAATAAACTAATTTGTCCATTACCTTAAAGACTAGCCTATAAATACAATGATTTGTATTATTTTAACATAGATAGAGAAACTACGATTTATCCTTGTACCTATTGCTAGTTTTGATGACCTATCCATCTATCCTATTGTCGATCGGCAACCCGCCTGCCCAGCGTGGCGATTATGGGTATATCCTCCAGATGTTTGCCTTAAGTGTCGAACAACCGGAGTGGCCTATGTCCAGCAGTGGACTGCAATAGGCTGACGATGATGATGAATTGATGATGATCCATATTGTACGGGTGTAATACTTTACACCCGTACAAACGTACTTTACATTCAGATTCGATTCTCAGTCGAGACAAATTTAGGAATATTTTTTTTAAATCGGCTTGTTTACAAGTGTGCATAGCGAGTTGCCTACTCCACGTGAGAATACGCAACAAGATAATTAGTCAAGAAAATGTATACCTCGTATATTGTAGCGAATTTCACTTACATCATGAATCGTATTAATTATTACTGTAGGGTTTCAATTATCACTCTAATTTCAATCAACTATTGTAGCAACGAAAGTCGAAATTGATACCAAGTAGGTTCAACTTTTCTAAAAGAAAAACGCCAACATCGCGCATTCACTTCTTTTCTTAATTAAATACCCACAATCTAATACAATTTAATCTATAATTTGACTATTTATTTAGTAGATATAACTATAAACTCATTTGCTATAGCTATCTACATTCACCGTATTCATTTCTAAGATAAAGACTCCAACCGAAAGACAAATTTTTCGTAAAAGAAAAATAAAGTAGTCAGAGACTTAAGAATAGTTTAATGAGTTTTGGAGATTAAAATTGCATTGACAATAAATGAAATCCTGAAGAATTTTTAAAATGAGACCAAAATTACTGACCGAACACGGCGTTATGATACCCAAAATAACAGGACACTTACCCCATCTATGCGGGGTCCGTCCCAGGAAAGTTCCCTCCTCAGGGTTCCATATCGCGTACTGTATCTTCTGGAGGAACGGTCTCTGAGGGGGGCGCCGACAGTAGTTGACTACGCCGTTCGGCTTATCGGCACCCATCCTGACCGCTCGTCGCAGGTTGTCTGACGAGTCTGACGGTCTTCGACTGCCACCAGTCTGGTGACTAGATCAGATGTGATGCGTGTGGCTTCGCGGCCGCGATGGAGTTGCAACTGAGGCTCTGGTGGAGTGAGACGCAAGTCGTGGTGTAGATTATGGTGCGAGTCGGCGGTTGGTGCAGTTGGTGCGTTTTGTGCCTACTTGTGAGTTGATGTTGAGATGCTCAAAAAATATTATACCTGTAGTAGACACTAATCCACATATGAAATAACCATGAACAATAAAGTAATGAACGATGTGATGGTACCAATGATATCGGCTCGCTATCCTCACACGAACACGTCTTTACTCGGCGGCGGTGGGACACAGACTGACTGTCCTCCCACCCCGCACCTTGCGTGAAGTGTAGGAACGAGACGACAGTTGTCAGTGTCAGATGTCAATGTCAGATGTCACTGTCAGATGTTTGACAGTGTGTGTAGTTGTGTGTGTCTGTTGTATGTTCGTGTATGCTACATCTCTCCCTTATTTTTTTTTTTTTTTTTAGTTAATTATACTTATTTATGTATTTGTAATCAACTTTATTTAGATATTGTATATATATCCGAATCATTAGTATTAGTTGTAATTCCAGTATATAATATTTGGCTTTGCGTCCGCTCCGAGTATATTGTAGAATACCTCTTGTAAATCAGCTCCACCGAAATGAATTAAACATGCTCTTTTCTATACTCGCTACTTCCAAGTAGATGTGTACACCCCGCGCTTCTATCGCTCCCATCGGACCGCGACCAACCCTATATCACCTTCGCATTCGAATTTGTCAAGTATGAATACCGATTGTAGTTTACCTGTAGATAATAGGTATGACGACTTAATTTTTGTTTTGGATCAATATTAATGCATCAACCAACCATAGAAACATTGGTGAAAGAATTACTTCGCTTGTATGAAAAGTCCCCGAGCTATGACAATTTCAAAATCACAAATATCAACTCGCCCAAAACGCTTTATGCAAACCGGTATTGCGCGGTGTTTTGTATGCCTCGTTTAAGAAGCTTGTTTGATGGCCATATTGAATAATGCGTTTATGTTATGAATTTCATATCAAAATATGTTTTAATTAATTTACCTATAATGATTTTTGATTAATTTTACACTTCTGGAACCGACTCTCCCGATGAACCTTGAAGGCCTATCGCGCTCTCAATCCGCAAAACAACTTCGTTGTGATTTCTCAAATAAGCGCTACTTTAATGGTTCCTTCCGGCAACCATCAAATAACATGGAAAATCACCCATTGACGTCTCCCCTATTTGTGTGTTTTTTCTGTATTCGTTGGTGTAAATGTGTGTACCTTTGCAAATAAAATTTTTATCTATCTAATATGATATAGTGTTAGGCAATTTAATGCATTTCATAAATTCCTGTGTTTATTACTAACTGAGCGGCCTGCAATTGATTTCTTTATTCCATAGATCGCAATTCAATGCACTATTATTATTACTGTTAACGCAATGAAATGCATAGTCTTATTATGTCATCGCAATTTAAAGCCACAACTCTATTATTCGCAATTCAATGCCATGTTAGTAGGGTTACCAGATAGAACTCGGTTAAATCTGGGGTAACTCCAGGACAACAGTGGCGGGCGGTAGCCCTTGTAAAATATTTGTACTCAAAGAGGAAATTGATATTTATTCTCAAACACATACTTTTATAAGATGGCTATGTACATACTCAGTAGGTAATTAACGCCAGTTATAACTTTAGGATAAATAATATAATAAGATAAAATAGTCTCCCTCTGCAAATAGATTCACCCGCAATACCTTTGCACGTGGCACTTTTTCCTGCTAGCACTGCGACATGCAGCCTACTGAGAAGAAGTGCCGAAATAAACTCAACAGTTAGGCTTTTTTTTTTTTAAATATATAGATACAATAAAATTATGAATGCACGAACATAATGTCTGCACCGTGCGGGAATCGAACCCACGACCCCTAGCTCAGAAGGCCCAGTCAATTTTGTTGAACATAATTATTTTTTTTCACTTTGTCTTATGAATGAGTTACCAGTCGTAAGAAGCCTGATATTGGAAACAGCAAGCCTGCCCCTACCTCCAGGATTGCACCGGCGAAGATCTGAGTTCTTTACTATATAAATTTATATTTTTACGTTCAACCATAATGCATTCAAATAAATACTGTGATGCCACAGTCAGGACGCTAACTCCCTAAGTGATTCGCGAGATCAGTAAGTAGCCAGTTGTTTTTTTTTTTTTTTTTTTTTTTTTTTTTTTTTTTTTTTTTTTTTTTTACTGCTTATGTAGCTGAACTAAGTCCCCCCACCAGTGCTCCTATATGAGGGGCCTATTGTAACTTAGAGTCCACAGCAATCCCTAAAAAGGTCGTAGAATCAATAAGCTCAATGTGTTCCCCATTTATATAAATATACTAGTACGAGTATTTATTTACTTGCTTCACATTAGACATCATGAATTTAATACACTATAAAACTAATTATGAGAATTAAAAGCAAATTATTTGTGTCAAACCAATACCTGCTAGAGATCATTATTTACTTCGTCAGATACTTGTCAGTTTCAATAATTAGAGAAGTGTCATCCGCCAACGCCTCAGCGAAATAGGGAAGGTCATTTAAATATATATTGAAAACAGCAATGGTCCCAATATAGAGCCCTGGGACACTCCCGTACGTAGTAGGGCGCCAGGAGAATCACTTCCGTCAATATAGGACTTCAAACTTAAAGCAACATTCGAGACACCATAATGCCGCAACTTCAGAAGTAAGATTTCATGATTAACGCAATCAAATGCCTATGATAAATCACAGAAAACACCCACTGCATCCTGCTTACTTTCCCAAGCATCGAATATTATTATGTTTCATCAGGGCCACTCCTGCATCAGTAGTGGACTTACCTTTTGTAAAACAAATTGCTTTTTAGGCAATAACTTATTTTCCTTAAAGTGAAATACTAATTGGTTAAAAATATTTTTTTCCCAAGATTTTACTAAGTGCAGGATTTTAGTAAGTATGTAAGTCGAATAATTATTTTTTCACTGTCATGAGTCAAATGTTTAGTTATGCCAAACCGCCTTCACTCGCTCAGACAGTGAGCTAGGCTGCACAAAGCAAGAATGAGCAGTTCTATATTTCGTACAATTCATTTTAGATATTTATTCAATATAACATAATTCAACAGATGAATTACAATTAACTATCAAGAATAATATAATAATTATTTTTCCCGGGATAATTGAATAGACAAATCGATGTGCGATATCCTGAAATTAAAGCAACGCTATCACTACGATACTGACCAGTATTTTGCTTTCAAAGGGTTATTGAATGATAACGACTCCCCAAAAATGTTGATATTGTTACCAGTGTCTTTACATTGTAATTTTTTTTTTTTTTTTTTTTTTTTTTTTTTACGGTGATTGAATATAATAATAAAGACAAAATTACAAAGAAATCGTCACTTGAGCAATTACGAATACTCAGATTCTTTGGACACGTTACCCGTAATAACAATTCGATGGAGCGTTGGTGATTCTGGGCAGAGTCAAAGGTAATAGACCACGGGGTCGATCGCCTACCCGCTGGACAGACACCATCAAGTCCGTCACCGGGACACCTGTGGTGGAATGTTCTCCTGCCACCTGCAGGGACCGGCGGACTGATCGCGAAAGCGGCAACCACAGTATCAGACGACTCCCCATGACCACGACCACTCTGTCAAGAGTGAACAACTGAGAAGAGAAAGTAAATTTAGTCAAAATACAAAATAAATACGTTATAAATAAAAACCCAGTTGTACCAAGCCATCTCTTCACCCGCTGCCAGTGGGCTAGGCTTGCACAATGCAAGTGATTACCACCAGCGGGACCTGACCAGATGCTTCGCCATACCAGTCCTCTCCACCAGCTGCCAGTGGCCAGACCAGTACCATACAAAAGGTCGCTAAGCGGAATTCTACCGAACGCTTAGTCATACTAGTCCGCTTCACCCGCTGCCAGTGAACCAGACTAGCGCAACACATATGGTGTCTCAGCAGTATTCAATTTTCTAAAAATAATCAGTCAAGAGTTTTACGTTTTTATTACTATTTAAATAAATGTATTTTTATTACTATTTAAATAAATGTATTCATTCGTAAGGGTAAATATTTAAGAATTTAATAATTAATATAATCTAACTAACCTTGTTCTGGCTGCAACTCGTGAGGCTACGATTAATCTTGTTTCAGTTGAAGTTCCACCACTTAAAGGCCTTAAGCTTGTTTTGGCCTAAGCTTCACCAAGCTCACAGGCCTGATTCAAGCGTGTCCTGGCTGAAGTATCACCAAACACAGAGGCTTCAATTAAAACTGAACAGACAACCATTGATTCCAGTATTATATAAAAGACTATTTTCATTTCAACTAATATCGGTGACCTACCCCTAATCGCAGCATTCCTAGTGAACGAACTAATGACTTTATAATTAACAATACTAATCAATAACTCAAATTATCTTAACCAATGTGCGGTCATACATACACATGTAGTATATTTTTCATGTAAATATAATTCTAATTCAAGTTCTTTGCCAGGTAAGCCTTGTATACTTTGATGAATAGTATTTAACTGGTCAGACTTTCCCTTTGTTGACATATTTACATTGCTAGAGTTATCCTTTATTCTATAGATGAAATCAAGACCAAGACCTTAGTAGTAAATGATTTCGGAATTCGGGACAACAAGGTCTAATTATTGGGCACAGGTCAATAGGCAAAATTCTGGAACAATCCAGGACCTTCAACCCATCTGTCTTTATATGCATGCGGCTTTTAAAGATTGTTACACTTAGTTGATAAGATAACATGTACTAGTATAATATAGCTTTGGTGTATACAAACGCTGGTAAACCTATTAAATAAATAAATAAATAAACCTGGTAAGCCTAAATGATTGTTACATACAATATCAAAATGTGGCTTTGTTTACAACGATACCTACTGCTGTTGCTACTGTTAAGATACCTACACGCGTAGCGTTTTACGTTAAAACTTAATCTCGGTTTATGTTTTACCCATAACGTCATTAATTAACTGACAGTAACAATCCCTACGCAAAAGTAGCAGCTGTGCGTTATGTGCCTGTCCTAATACCATACTTTTGGTTAACTAGGCAAGTTATATAATAAGTTTATTTGTCATTATTACGCTCTGATAATGCGCGGAAATCGAGGTATGTACTTGCATAATTAAACATGGTTTATTGTGTGTGAATTACCTAACACCTCCATTACTTTACTACCTTTGTTCCATTCCGCGATTATTGAACGGGTCAAATACCGAATAGTATAGTGTACTGAAAACAATATGATTTAGCTTCTTTTATTTTTGTATGTATGCTTAAATACATTGTCTAAGCAACTTTGCTCATATCTTTTAGATTACTGCAGCATTATGCAAATCAAAATATGTACCCGTTCACTTGTAAAGATACACACACACAATGTAAAGATACATTGTTCTTTTTCCACCATGGATAATAATTATTTCGTTAACTGATGGGTAGGTACGCAAAATTATTTATTATATTATTTAGTGCAATTAAACGTTCATACAGTGATTGAAATAAAACAGTTTAAAACGTATTTATTTTTTTGCTTGAAGCTACGATACAGTAATAAACATAAAATATGAACTACCTATCCGAACACTCGCTTGATTTTACTTTATTGGCAGTTGAAATAATATTATTTATATTTTTTTTTTTTTTTTAATTTTATTTATATTTATTTTTTTAAATAAGAAGCCAAACCCATTACTCTTCCTTCTTTTCTTTTTTTTTTTAATTAAATACAGTTTTCCTATCAGTATAAACAGTAAAATTACTTACAGTTTTTCCGTCGTCGCCAAAATGTAGTAGACACTAATCCACATATGAAATAACCATGAACAATAAAGTAATGAACGATGTGATGGTACCAATGATATCGGCTCGCTATCCTCACACGAACACGTCTTTACTCGGCGGCGGTGGGACACAGACTGACTGTCCTCCCACCCCGCACCTTGCGTGAAGTGTAGGAACGAGACGACAGTTGTCAGTGTCAGATGTCAATGTCAGATGTCACTGTCAGATGTTTGACAGTGTGTGTAGTTGTGTGTGTCTGTTGTATGTTCGTGTATGCTACAATACCTACAGACGAATTGAGAACCTCCTCCTTTTTCGAAGTCGGTTAATGATTTTTTTCTTACTCTATTTACAGAATATGTTCTCACTAATTACCACGCGTGTAAGTTTTTTGCTAACATATCTGATCAATTTCTTCTATGTCTTCTATTTAGACATCTTATTAGAGTCTTCTATTTTTGACGCTAAAAATGATTAATAAATATAGTGGATTTATGAAAAATGTCATTTAATAATGTAACATAATTTATAAACTTTCACTTCCAAAATTGTCACTATCACTAAATTAGTATAAAATAACAAAGTAGCTTTTGTCTGTCTGCCTCTAAAATGCATAGTATTTTAAAACTACGCAATAGATTTTGATGCGGTTTCTTTTAATAGGCAAAGGAATTCAAGAGGAAGGTTTTTATGTACAATACATACATAATATAGAGGTAGTAGAGAAAAACTAATGTTTGTTTTTGAATACTCGAAGCGAAGCGAGGGCGCGTTGGTAGCTAAATATTTAGGCACAAACTGATGTCCAATCTATCCTCGCTGGTCGTTGCGCGAACCGCCCTAAACAGGTGGTATCCAATCTCTCTTATATTTATGTCACTCTCAAAATATAAATAGCAATGCATTTAGGCATAAACAGATGTCCTATGTATTTCCACTGGTCTTTGCGTAAACCGCCCTAAACTGGTGGTATCCAACCTCTTAAATTTATGTCACTCTAAAAATATAAATAGTAATGCATTTAGGCACAAACTGATGTCCGGTCTCTCTCCGCTGGTCTTTGCGCGAGCCGTCCAAAACTGATGGTATCCAACCTCTCTTATATTTATGTCACTCTCAAAATATAAATAGCAATGCATTTAGGCATAAACTGATGTCCTATCTATCCCCGCTGGCCTTTGCGCGAAACGCCCTAAACTGGTGGTATCCAATTTCTCTTCAATTTATGTCACTGTCAAAATATAAATAGTAAAGCATTTAGGTACAAAATAATGTCCTCTCTACCTCCGCTGGTCTTTGCGCGAGCCGCCCAAAACTGGTGGTATCCGCTGGCCGCCCGCCCTCGCCGCGCCCGCCCAGCCTTGCCCTTCGCAATTACTCGTCGTGCCTCTAATGTCATTGTTAAGTGCACTCTGATCAAGCTAAGTGACTCTGATTAGGAATATTTTTGTACCTAGCACAGATATATAGATACCTTTTATTGAACACTATAAAATGTGTCTTAGAACTGGGAAGGTATTTGTTTAGTTTTAATCATCATCAGCCTATTGCAGTCCACTGCTGGACATAGGCCTCTCCAGTTATTCGCCACATAGGGCAAATATCTGGAGGATATACACATAATCGCCACGCTGGGCAGGCGGGTTGGCGATCGCAGGGCGTAGCTTCTTGCTCCGGTGACGCTGCTGCCCGTCATCGGCCTGTGGTATTTAGCTACGCCTTCTATCGTGATGGTTTTACCGCCACCAGTCGGTTTGCCAGAGCCTCGTTTGTTATTCGGCAGGATGCACCACGGGCAGGTGAGGATGGCTTGGAGCGAAAAGGTGATAGGTCGCTCCCTTACATCCCTTCCTTAGTTTTGATACGACAGTCTAAAATTGTGCAATGATTGTTTGTTTGCACAATTTAGGCGTTATATCGCTATGAGCGATCTCTTCCATACAACCTTTTGGTAGAGTTTTTGTCATTTGCCGCAACGACTTGGGGTACTCTTTCCCTTCGCGAAGGGTGGCTACAATCATCATCATCATCATTTCAGCCTACACTGCTTCTTCTTTTAACCGCCACTTTATATTTGTGACCAAAAACATGCATCATCATGGATTTTTGACATTTACGACTCCAAAAGACAATAAGGGTAACAATAAAATGATGATGATGATTATAAACTTAATAAATAAAATAACACGAAAGACATTTTCAAATAATATTTCATTTTCAAATAACAATATCGAATTGGTATTTTGTACTAAATACAGGTTGAACAAAATTAATATTGGCCAAAAAACAATTGTCTCATTATTACAATATTTAGGTATTCATCTACCAAAAAGGTCGTGTTTTACCACATACTAAAAACTTTATTAGTTATGTATCAGATAAATCCTGAATAAGCTATCAGGAAAATGATATTTTCTTGGTGATACTGACCTTGATATATCTTACATTCTTTTTATCTACATCTATAATGACATAGGTACATAGTAAATGACATAAGTATTGTATGTACGTATTATAGGTAGTTGTACCTAACTATACAACATGTTGAAGAGGACTATTTTACTGCGTAGCTATCGATTAAGATACACCATCACCTATAAACCCGACAATGAGGAACTAGCCGATGGAATAGGAGAATGAAGGATGGAGTTGTACCTAACTAAAAGGACACAGCCGTCGCCAGAGGGCTTACAACGCATCGTGTGTCCTCTAAGCTTCTTCTTCGTGCACAGGATGATCAGCGCAAATGGCGAAATACTGAGTCAGGGAGAAACTGATTCCAAGGGGACTTCACAAGCGTCAGTGAAGAGAATCATTATTGGAATCAGTCTATCGCAGACCACCACTGGACAAAAGACACTCCAGTATTTAGCCACTTTGATCAATCTTGGGCTTTCGTTCACTTGCCTCCATAAGGATTGATTGCATTGTATTTGAACTCTCTTACCCCAACAATTGTCGAATCTGCGGTGAGGAGAATATCAATATGAAATAAGACCTCTCTTGGACAGCAATTGAAAAGTGTTGAAGACTATATCTAATAATAAAAATCGAAAATTGACTAAGTACCTACAACAATTTACAAATAACAACTAAACTAACTCACAGGTGGGATAGATACATCCTTACTCTATAATAAACGCCTTCACATAACATTTTAAACAAGATGACTAAAGGCGTGAGATTCAATATTCGAGATTCTTTAGCTATATTTTTTGCTTGAAAATAATAGTAAATGTTATTAAATAAGTATACCATTATACAATTGCGACCAGCGATGGTTAGTTAACCATCACTAGAGATTAAAAAGAGTCCAAAATTTTGAATTGAAGCCTATTAATTTGAGGCAATCATGGAAGTAATATATACGTATTTGTACGTAGTACTTGATACTTCCATGGAGGCAATACAATTTTTTTGTTATAACAGCTCGTTAAAATGGCCGAACATCAGATAGGTCTGAGCAAACGACACCTTTAGTTCAGTAGGTAAATGTGAGTGGTCTAAACAACATCTTTGTATGAATATAGTCAGAGGCTAACCGAGGGCCGGCAAATTCATCGGATTTTTACTAAGAGCTTATTAAATTATCTTGGGAGTTGAGATTCTGTTCTAACTGGGGGCTCCTTATGGCAGGGGGCCCGTAGCAATTTGCCGACTTGCCATCCTACTTACGCCACTGATTTATAGTGCAAAGAAGTCACACTATGGCTTACATATACCTATTGTATGACTACAACAATACCATTTCTATGAACATTAACATCGCGTGTCAGATTAAAACTAACGATATCACCAAACATAGATACTGTAACATTATAATGACCAACCTAATGGATCATACTTTATTATACTGTAGAAGTAATTTTTGACACTCAATCAGTAGAATGGTCCATACTTGTGGACCTAAAACTATTGCAACCAGTGCCGTCTCTACCAGGGGGCGCAGGTCCCCACTGGGACCTTCGAGCTCGACCTGGGAGTTCGGCACCCCGGCGCCGAATATACTTAAGACGGCCCTGATTGCAACATGATATTTTAATGGTTAATTAATGTAGAGCTCTTTTGTAACAATTTCGTTAAGAAGCCACGAGTTAAATTGAAATTGTGGTATTCCATAATACAAAGAACTACGAAGGTGACATGATGTGAAACAAACAAAATGAAGTAAATGTACTGTACCTATTTCTGAATTTAATCGGAGCTTTACCTAATTATAATCTACGGGTTCATTTCGATCATAGTATTATTTAGTCCATTTTCCCAGTTGAAATCTATGCATACCGACTTTCTGCCTGTGATTTCATTAACAAGTACTCGTTTTATTTTTTAAATAAATTTAAGATTATAGATAGGATATGCATCCTATACCTACTCGTAATACATAGGTAGATCGGCAAATCGAGATTCATACGATGATGATCACATTTTCAATTCTCTAAAGAATTATAATAACTTATATGAATAAGATCTTTGATAAAGCTGTCATCAAATTATATAAATTTGAATTTTAAACATGAGGAAAATGAGATCCAATCCTCCATTTTACATATAAATTACATTTACAGTGCTTCAATTTATACTTGAAACTATATCAGGAACTAAAACATAGTACCTCAGCAAAATTAATCTTTTCAAATATAAATACTTTCACAAGATCTTTTACATAACTTCAGCTATCTGCTCTAGGGCGTGGTCCATTGCTCCTTAATTATCTGCTGCTGTGTCGTTACTTGGTGCAAACTCGCCGATGGATAGCTGAATTCGTGTGTACCCAGATGGCTCTTTCAGGCTTTTGTTGTAGATAATATTTTTGGCCCAAAACCGACAACGAATGACTACGAGTTCGTTTCCTGGAACAGGCGAAAATGTAGAGTTAGTTATAAATAAATAAATGCACGACGTAATTCACTCTAGCACCACCTAGTTTTAAACTAAGGTCTTCCCTTCCGGGTTGGAGGACTTTCAAATTTTTTGAGAAAATTTAGAAAGTTTCATTTCCTAAATTGAGCCGACCAGGCCATTCCTAAACATTTCATACAGACCAACGTCTTTCAAATTTGACATTAATTGTACTCGACTAATGTCAAACTTGGTTGGACGTGCGAACGTTTCCGAATGAAATCTTTCCGAACAGACTTGTGAATAGTCCCGCAGGAATCAAAGCCGGAACAATCTGACGTCCGCGCTTTAGGGTGCGTCCACATCTGACGAATGTGGCTCGCGGCTAACTCACGAGCGGCGCAGGAGTGGCGACCATAGTAAAATAAATAAATAAATAACCCAAGACATGCCACGCTGGGCCACACAGCGCCACCTAGCCCCAAACTAAGCCGAAGCTTGTACTATGGGTACTAGAAAACTGATAAACTTACTTAGATACATTTTTTTTGTACTTATATAAATACATATTATACATAGAAAACACCCAGACCAATACAAACAGACATGTTTATGAACACAAATGTTTGTACTGTGCGGGAATCGAACCCACGACCCTTGGCTCAGAAGGCAGAGGTCACTACCAAATGAGCCACCGAGCCTGTCAAAAATGCTCGCAGCTCGCGGACAACTCGCGAGCCGTGAATTCGTGAAGGCGCATACGTCAGAATAAATGTGGACGCACCCTTAGACTTAACGCTCTAACCATAGCACCACCCAGTTAATCAATAATTCCCACCAAGATCCTCACAAGCTGAGGGCCTTTAGCAGAATTTACGAAGCACCTTAAAGTTTCGCATTTGATCATGACGCCACACGTATGTACCGCCCGTACCGCCATACTAAATCCGTCGGCTGTTCATAATAAGTAACTCAAATGACTAGTCAGCTAAATACCTACCCTATTGTTCAAATAGGGTATTTTATACCCTATTGTTCAAATAGGGTATTTATTCGGCTTTAGTTTATCAGCGGTTAGTTGGTGTGCATTTAGTTACCTGGTGGGGTAACCTTGACGGCCACTAAAGGGCTGACATAGTCCAGGTCGTTGGTGTAAGGGTAGTAAGTAGCGGACAACCCTCTACCCCAAGGGTACTCGATCTTGCTCGTGTTGGATTTCTCCTCCCAGCAGGACACCCAAATTTGCTTGAGCTGTGAATAGATTAATTAACAAATCAGAAGGTAAACAAAAATAAAAATTAAGGACCCAATAGTTAACCTATATTTCTCGATTAGATAAGAATAAAAAACCTTTAAAAATTTATCTAAAAACACAGAGCGGTATTTCCGGACGTTACGACCCCCAAATCTTCAAGAAAAGAGCATACCGCTTCCTTAAGAGCCGTTACGCACTGTCGACTTGTCGCTGGCGACTCAGTCTCTTGGCGACCAAAACAGAGAAAGGCGACTGACGACTAAGTGCTCAAGCCCCTATTTAAACTATAGTAAGTCACAGTGACTAGTCGACAGTGCGTAATGGCCCTAAAGGCCGGCAGCGCAGCTGTAACTCCTGATGTTGCAGATGTACATGGGCGGCGGTCATCACTTACCATCAGGTGAACCGCTTGTTCGCTTGTTTGTCTGCCGCCTATTCCATAAAAAAAAGCTTCTTCAAAAAGATTCTACATCTTCAGGCTAATAAATCCGATATTCACACAGTTCAAAAACATCGTAGCAAGATTAGGTGCAAATGATAGACGGGCGGCAGCGTCACTGGAGCGAGAGGCTACGTCTGCCCAGCGTGGCGATTATGGGTAAGTATATACTCCAGGGATGTAAGGGAGCGGCCTATCATCTTTTCGCTCCAAGCCAACCTCACCTGCCCGTGGTGCATCCTGCCGAACAACAAACGAGGCGCTGGCAACCGACTGGTGGCGGTATAACCATCACAATTGAAGGCGTAGCTAAATACTAAAGACCGGTGACGGGCAGCAGCGTCACCGGAGCAAGAAGCTACGCCCTGCGATCGCCAACCCGCCTGCCCAGCGTGGCGATTATGGGTATATCCTTCAGATGTTTGCTCTAAGTGGACTGTAATAGGCTGATGATGATGATGTTATCCCCCAGACGTTTACCCTAAGTGGCAAACAACTGGATAGGTTATATCCAGGAGTGGACTACGACTAGTAAGACGCACAAGGTAATATAATCTAAGACGATCATCTAATACGTTACCTTAGAAGCGTCAAGTGCTTGGATATGCTCTTTCAAGTCTTCAGGCATATCTGCGGGCAAACTGGAGGCGTCGTCGTAACATTCTGGCTTCCATCCAATTATCTGAAATGTAAAGTTTGGGTTTATAACATTTTCTAAAGTTGGAGGAAAGGTAGGTATGGATAACATCGCTCGATTAACAGTTTCTTCCACACACATTACTTTCGATGGACGTCGTCTAGTAACACCCTAATCAGCATTTCGTAGTCCACTGCTGGACATAGGCCTCTCCAACTGTTCGCCACTTTGCTCGATTCTGGGGTTCTCGCATCCAGCACTTGCCAGCAATCCTGCGCAAATCAACGCTGCACCTAACCTGAGTTCTACAGTACATTAGCTGATAAGCTACATCCGGTCTCGAACTCGTTTACCCCAACAGTTATCAGCTGCTATGGCCAGCTCGCTGCCACTTCAGCTTACTAATTCTGTATGCTATGTCAATGATCTTGGTTCTCTGTCGAATTAACTCCTTTTGGTACGGATACCGCAGGAAGACACCCAGCATAATCCTTTCCATGATACCCAAATAGGTAGGTATAATTCTAAAGGTAACAATTAGGGTCTTTTTTCTATAGTAGCTCGAGCCCAAGTCGCTGTAACAAAGTAACTGGTCAGTTGTCTGTCACCATCGCCATGCCGGCCCAACCCTAACCTCCCACGAGCTCCGAAAACCCTACTCACCGGCAGAAACACGACCCGGAGGTCATTTAGCTGCAATATTCTATAGGTTGGAGGTCCTTCCCCGGATGGGCAGCTCAATTCGAGCGAAGATTTGCTATGTCCTACCACTCTTGGGAGGTTAATTACTTTTTAATTCTTTTTTAACGATTACCTTGTTAAGCTTGATGAAGAAGCATGGCGTTGCAGGGTATCCGTAGCTGTCCTGTGCAGTGCATTCATCAGATTGGACCTGCTTGGCTCGTTCGTAAGCTGTAACATGAAAAATAGTGATGAGGAACTTTTTTCTAAGCAAGAGGCTGCAGACGAGCAGATGTGATGCGATGGTAAGCAGTCAACACTGCGCATGGACTCGATCTGAGTTTTGGATGCAACTCAAATCGAGTTCTGGGGTCGTTGTCGATTTTTTTAAATAGGAGTATGTACCTAGTTCGTTTCTTGAAGGTTCCCAAGTCATGGCTGCTTGGAAAGACTGACGCAGAAGGTTGGTTCTACAAAACCCAAGCGCGAGAAAAGAAGTTCATCATAAAGCGTACTGTGTACGATATACAAAAAGAGCTATATGGCTTGATGGGTTATTTGGTAGTAACCCCTACTTCCGGCACCAAGGGTCGTGGATTCGATTCCCACCCAAGATAAACATTCGTGTGAAGATCATTTGTATTTGTTCTGTGTCTGGGTTTTTGTAGTAGTATTTTTAAGTAGTTATATTAATTTGTGGTAGGTACCTTCGTTATTTTGATACCCATTACACAAGTCCTCAAGCTATTAACTTTAGTATGGGAGCAATGTATGTGATATTGTCTAAATTTAATTAATTTCATTATTGATGAAAACATCTTTCATTAAGACAATAAGACAATCGGTAATAAAGCAGCTAAAGAAAATAAATAAGAGATTAGTGTTAGTAGCACAGTTTGTATAGTTATAAACAAATTACCATACACTAGCTAAACATATTGCCGTAATAGAATAGTACTTATCACAGTATAGCAATATTAACAGTAGGTTAGTTCAATCTACCTACTAAATATCGTTACTTAACATTAGAAAAAAGTTTCATCAATCAATCATCAGCCCTTCACAGTCCACTGCAGGACATGAAAAATAGTTCAAATGCATGTAGTCCAGACACAATTGAAAAGTGATTTGTGTTGAGGTGGCCGAATATGGCCGTACGGCCGTTGATGAGATGCCAGAACTGAGGGTCCCAATAAAAGAAATACTTGATTAAACAATTAGTTATGGTTTAACTAGACTCTTATTACACCATAATGACAACATAATCGCATAGAGGATGTAAGGGAGCGACCTATCATGACCTGCCCTTTATGCATCCTGCTGAATAACAAACGTAGCTAAATACCACAGGCCGATGACGAGCAGCAGCGTCACCGGAGCGAGAAGCTACGACCTGTGATCGTCAACCCTTGGCCAGCGTGGCGATTATAGGTAAAGCCTCTAAAAGATGTTTAACCAAAGTGGCGAACAACTGGAGAGGCCTATGTCCAGCTGTGGACTGTGATAGGCTGATGATAATGATCGCAGTATCTCCTCTACGCATGGTAACGGAACTGTAGCGCAAATAAATATAATAAATAAATATCAGACAACATCACATACATTGCTCCAATCCCAAAGTAAGTAGCTTTTAAGCACTTGTGTTATGGGTATCAGAACAACGAAGGTACCACAAATAAATACTTAAATACAAATAAACACCCAGACACGGACAAAAACACAAGTGTTCATCACACGTATATTTGTCCCGGGTGGGAATCGATCCCACAACCCTTGGTTCAGAAGGCAGGGGTCACTACCAATTTAGCCACCGAGCCAGTCGATGCTTTACCGTCGCCTGTTTGACTGTGGCCAGGGCGCGCCATAATGGCCCCATAAAGAGTATTGTGGCCGCGGAGTTACGAGCGATTCATTGCGATCGATACCTACAGCAGCCTGGAAAAATACTGATGGGTGCCCGCGTCTCGTGTTGTACGGCTGCCTTGGTACCGATTTATTGTGTATTGTATCTGATCAAGGTAGCTGTAGCAACATGTTTTTTTTATTTAATTAGGGGCTTTTGACACAATGATAGCACAAGTTCGATCATGCATGGAGTTACAGTAGTGTTCGCATCTTTGAGATGAATCAGCTCAATACCAGCTCGAGGCGTTAGAGACCCGTGTTAGAAACCATAATATAGAGGCGTGTTAAAAGCAGCTCATCAGCAACGACTTGCTTTGTGACGTGAAACTACAAAGCCTTGATCACCGTCAAAAAGTTGCAAGCCTACTTATCGGTCTTCTATCGGTTACATTTTGAGGAGCGTGCGACTGAACTAGGTACATAATTTGATTCTGCCAGGCCCGTTTTAATACCAGGCGAGTAGAGATACCACCAAAAGGCATCGTATGGTCAAGTCCCAAAGACTTTCACGGTGCGCTTTGCCTCTACTTTCATAGTGCGACCGGGCAAGCTATGGAACTCCTTGCCGGCCTCTTACAATCCTCCCGCTCTCTTACAATATTGTCCTTACAGGTGAATTGTGGTCAAGCGCAAACCCATCATCAGCCTGCAAACGTCCACTGCTGGACATAGGGAGGTATTTGCCTTAGTCATCACGCTTGTAGATGACCGCAGTGGATTTTATTGGTACTCAGGTAAATGCTGCTCCCCGATTCCTGATATTCTCTTGATCGTCTTCTACAACACCCATGAGATGAGATGGGGTGGTACTATTCTAAATCCAGAAACCATAGGGACAGCGCAAACCCATAATATTATTTTTTTTTAATATTGGGTTTTACGGCTCTGGGATCGTGCCCAAAAATTGTTGAACAATAACTCTACCCAAACAAACTGCATAAAACACGAATTTATTATGAAATTTAAGAAAATGTTGCTAAATACGAAAAGAACAGAGAACGTTGCGTTTGCGGAATGAGCTGCCTGCCGAGGTTCTCTCAGGGAAATACAGTATGGAGCACTTCAAGTCGATAGTAAACAGGTTCATAAAGGGTCGGCTAAGCGCATGCGATGCCCCTGGTGTTGCAAGTGGGGCTGCGGTAACTGCTTACCATCAGGCGCCGGAGCATTTGCCACCCTAGTGGTATAAAAAAAGAACAAAGATTCCTTACGTCCTAGGAACTCGTTGAGCTGTGTGACGTAGTCTTCGTAGCCTGTCAGGTTGTACCGCACCACCAAGCCGTCCTGCGGCCGCGGCCTGGACGCCACACCTGGGTTGTTGCCTGTGAATAGAACATAGGGTCCATCAGCATATATGAAACCTTTGCCTGTCCGGATACGAAGCAAATGTACGCCTATAATGCCAATCCGGATCCGAAAACTGATTATTATCATCAGCCTATTGCAGTCCACTGCTGCACAGAGACCTCTCCAGTTGTTCGCCACTTTCATCACAAACATCTGGACCCTGGAGGCTTTGCCCATAATCACCACGCTGGGCAGGCGGGTTGGCGATGGTAGGGCGTAGCTTCTCGCTAAGATCCGGAATATATAGTTTTTTTTTCAACAGCAGCTCCGAAATCAGCCGGTAATGATACACCCCCGTCTTCGATCCGATCTCTCTCAGACCGTATAGACTCCTATCAGACTATTATGAGAGTGTAGGAACGGACTTGTCCCTATGAAATGTGGAAGTACTGCCGCCGAGCTAGGTGATCGTGCTCGGAGACCGCGGTCCGGACCATCTTGGTTTTTCGTATATATAGCGAGTCGTGATGAAAACTTCGTATGCGAGTTGTAGGTCTTCCATAGAACTGACTGAGATTGGGTGCCGCGGATGTTACATAGCCATCTGGTGTTAGCTCGCGGAACTAGAGCTTATATGTATATTTTAGCGACGTGGAGATAGTTGTAGCGATGTGGAGATAGGTGTCGCTACATGTCGCTACAAGATTGAAGGAACAGAACATTGTTTGCGCACATAATTGTACTCTTTAATATCTCTTGGCTTATCCATCACTTTACGTCTCCTTGGAGAATAAGAGCAAGGGCCGAAATTCAGCCAGGAGAATATGTTGCTTTCATCCCTAATAGGAATATCCGTCAAAGTCCCATACCCCTCTTGCAGCTATGTCTTCACTCACAGAGTATCAACGTTTTCTTTAAACGCCCTCTTACCTATTAAAGACTTTTCCAGAGTGTATGTGGGCGTCTTGGTGTCTATAGTGAGGAACAGCCCTCCCATACACGCCGAGAACAGGAGTGCCAGCACCGCGTAGAATACCGTGTAGAAGGTTAGCACTATACCTGAAATCATACAATACATACATGATACCGACCTCAAAGTCAAGTGTTAGCTTAAGTGTCAATGAAATGTTTATAAACGGAAACCCTAAAAAATATAATAAATAAGGTACTTAAGAATATAATAACATGATATTAAGGGCAGCGCAGACGACAGACTATCCGCGACGCACTTTTTTGCAATTATATGCAGTCACGCACACGACGCGCAAAAATCTGTCGCGGATATTTCACAGCCTCGACGCCCACGGCGTACACCTTCGATAATTCTGTCGGCAGACCTAGACGCTCTTTTTAAATGTCTCAGACGCAGACTCTATCGCACAAAAAGTCTGTCGTCTGTGCAGCCCCTTAAACTTGAATCCTTCAAATGTAGACATTTGAGAGATTTAGCAAAAATACAGGAGATTTAGAGACCTGAGTTAAATTATTTTATAGGTGCCTAATATTATCATTACATACAACATAGTAGTATGTATATTGATACATTTCCATTGTGCATTCATGCTAAGAACAACAACAAGAGAGGTAGGGCATAGCGAATCTTCGCTCAAATAAAGCCGCACGTCCGGGGAAGGACCTCCTATTCGACCTCCGGATCGTGTTTCTGCCGGCTAGTAGGGTTTCTGGAGCTAGTGGGGGATAGGGTTGGGCCGGCATGGCGGTGGCAACTGACAGGTGGCATTGACCAGTTACTCGCCAATTGTCACAGCGAATGGGCTTCTCTTTCGTTTTCCATCAGGCGTAGGAAAGTCATGTTGACATGTGTGCTACAATAAAAAAAATACATTGCTAATAAAATGGTTTCCATTACCCACATTAGTAGGCATGCTATCAATGCATTTCAATAAAAATATCACACATCATATAAAGGCCACCGCGATCGAATCACACTCGTGTCACTTGTCGCAATTGATAGCTCAATTCAAATGCATCAGCTTTGAAACAAAGTATGTAGTAGATAGTTATTTTGTAAGTAGGTGTTTTTTAGAAAGATTCAGCTCATTTAGCAATAGTTTTTCCATGGAATTTCTGTTTCTGGTTCATCTATAAAAAGGTATAAAAATGTTAACTGTCTGGCTATCGCGGTTCTTGAGATACAGCTTGGACACACAGATGGACAGACAGACAGGGTTCCGTTTTTACCCAGCGGGGACCGACCCCTGGCCTATTTTCTACATAACTTTCTTACTAAATTATAAATGCGAAAGTTTCTTTATATGGATGGATCGATGTTTGTCACTCTTTCACGCAAAAACTACTGAACAGATTTTAACGAAACGGTACAGTAATATAGCTTATACATTGGATTAACACATAGGCTATGATTTTTAACAATATTCATGCGGGCAGAGCCCCAGGCAGCAGCTAGTTATAATATAATATTTTGTACTGAACAACTTAACACAAATAATAGCGATTCCTTTTTCCGAGAAGTCCAGATTGATACTGATTACTGGATCAATGTTAATGACTGGCACTCGACAATCCGAGATTGGTATCTTAACTTGAAGTAGCGTCTTGACGTCACCGGAGAGGAACCACACAAATAGAAATAATAAGAATGATCCATATCATATCCTATATGTATCTGCATGTTTGATCTCGCATCACGCAAAAACTACTGCATGGAATCAAATGCGGTATTCACCAACACCAATGTATTGCTAGAAGTCTAACTTAAAATTTGAGTACCATTTTATGGATGACCGTTATTTTTGAAACCCGATATCCACGCGTGGGACGCCGCCGGCACAGCTAGTATCTGAATATTTTGCTATCATAACCTCATGGTTATATAACATCATTCATGTATTGTTTTCACATTTCACGGTCACCGTTACCTCAATTTATTTTCGGTTCACTTTAAACATAAGGTATCTACACGATGGATTCTCCGTTCAACATCGGCGTCGGGATGTAGGGGAGCGACCATCAACCTCACCTGCCAGTGGTGCATCTTGACGAGTAAAAAACGGGACGCTGGAAGGCGTAGCTAAGTACCACATGTCGATGACGGACAACAGCGTCACCGGAGCGAGAAGCTACGCCCTACGATCGCCATCCGCCTGCCCAGCGTGGCGATTATGGGTATCCAGATGTTTGCCCTAAGTGGCGAACAACTGGAGAGGCCTATGTCCAGCTGTGGACTGCAATAGGCTGATGATGATGATAAACATAAACATCAACCTCTCGCAGGCCACTGCTGGACACAGGCCTCTCCAATTGTAAGCCACTTTGCTCGATCCTGGGCTTCTGGAATCGTCGCTCCACTTAACCTAAGATCGTCTTATAACTACGTTTGTCGAGAAGCGGCATCCACACCGTTATTGTTATGATCTTTTTTCAAAAGTTAAGGGACTGCTATGTTATGCGCTAGCCAAAAGTTGAGATAATTATTAAAAAATACATTGAACTGGGTTTCCAGGTTAAACTAATGAAAATGCATCATCTCCAACTTCATATATGTATCTACTTTTTTATATTTTCCAACCTCCAAAGACATTGACCTTCTGTACTATCCTCATCAAATCCTTTCCGGTTTCGTGCATAAGGTTCATGTATCTCTCACTGCTGGTTATTTCCCCCACAATCCCCCCACATGCCAAACCGTGACCTCCACTCCAGATCTTACCCCATCCCTCGTCATGGAAGGGCACAAATCCGACCTAAATTGGGTCAGTCGTCCTTCGTATCAATGAACAAGTTTTATTTAGTAACAGAATGCGTCCGCGCTATTTCCGTGCGCGTGCGCCGCTGTCGTCACACACTCGGTTGTTAACATTTGACATACAGCTGGAACTTTACAATTTGGACTGTATACCAGAGTGTTTAAAGTGTATTATTGTTTGTTGCAATATTGGAAAATATTGGTCGTGATAGTCCGTGATTTTTGGAATTATTTTGGAAATGTCGGATTAAATTGGGTCGCTTGGGAATTCTTCGTTCTCTTGATTCAAGGTCGACATTGCCATATCTGCTACTACTGTCGGGACGTAATCGATGATTTGTTAGTAATATATCTATTTTGATCCTAAACATCTGGAATATTTCATCGAGCGGCTTGTTGTTTTCATTTTTACCAAAGAAATTGCATAAGACGGTGTTTATTGCTCGTCGACAGCAGTCCTGTTACTAAAACCCGCCATCATGTTTTTTTTAGAATAAATAGATAAATAAATAATCCAAGACATGCCACGCTGGGCCACACAGCGCCACCTAGCCTCAAACTAAGCCGAAGTTAGTATTATGGGTACTAGACAACTGATAAACTTACTTAGATAAGGACTTTTTTTTGTAAATCTAAACTAATATAATAAAGCTGAAGAGTTTGTTTGTTTGAACGCGCTAATCTCAGGAACTACCGGTCCGAATTGAAAAATTCTTTTGTGTTGAATAGACCATTTATCGAGGAAGGCCTTAGGCTATGTAACATCACGCTGAAACTATTAGGAGCGAAGAAATATTGGAAAATGTAAAAAAAAAACGAGGAAAAAATAACTATTCCACGCGGACGAAGTCGCGACCACAGCAAGTAAATACATATTATACATAGAAAACACCCAGACCAATATAAACAGACATGTTCATGAACACAAATGTTTGTACTGTGCGGGAACCAAACCCGCGACCCTTGGCTCAGAGGGCAGAGGTCACTACCTAATAAGCCATCGAGCCAGAAGGGAATGCATTAAGCACCTTCACGCCGCCCGCTGGGGGGAGACGGTGTGGCACTGACACCTCCCTAAACGGGAGAACCTCACTAAACCCCTCTGTTGCCAGTGGGCAGCAGCTTGTGATTGGTTAAAAATTTTATTGTTTGGTTTTGGCCAAATATGTTAAAAAATTCCGTAAAGATTGGATGAAATTTTTAAAAAGAACACTCACACCACCCGCACCTCTGTACGTTCTGAGCGTAATTTATAGCTACGTGGAACGGTTCTTTGGATTCAGCTTCCAGGAGCGAGTGACTTAGGAACCTTCAAGAAACAAGCCTACAAATTCCTCACAGGCCGGCCACGCACCTGCGAGTCCCTTGGAGTTGCGGTGTCTATGGTCTGAAGTGACTTACCATCAGGTGACCTTCAACCCGTTTGCCCCCTTTGTCATAAAACAGAAAGTTTATTTCAAATGCCTGCAATTAAAACTGATTTGTTTCATATCCGAGTGAACTTGACCGCGATAAACAGATACAACTAGTCTGATTGTTACATTGTAGTGACTAATATCTACACTCGAAACAAGAGTACAATGTGGTCATACAAATTGATTACACTTTCAGCCTTTTCCAAGTGATACTTTTGCCTTAAATGATGGCGATCTGCTCGACGTAGCCGTTTTTTGGTTACATTCATCATCATCAGCCTGTTGCAGTCCACTGCTGGACATAGGCATTTCCAGTTGTTCGCCACTTAGGGCAAACTGGAGGATGTACCCATAATCGCCACGCTGGCTAGGCGGGTTGGCGATCGCTCCGTTATATTACCACGTCAAAATGACTGCATCCTGACGGTAAGCAGACGATGAAAGTCCAATAAAAAATGTGAGCGATTCACATAATAATGCACAGTTAGTACCTACATATCAATCAAACTATGACAGTCTGCATAAATGCTGTTCTACGCTCCGTAATATCAAAATTCTAAGGCACCTCGTATATTTAAAAGAAAATATTTAAAATATGTTTTTGTACGTAATATTCCGATCGCTATATCCACAGCTATCAGTAAATCAGTGCAGTGGACAGTCGAATCAATAAATCATTACATCATATGTAGGTACATAATACAATATGCTATTCAATAAATTCGTCTTCAAGGCTGCGACACTACAAGGTTGTTTATCACACTGGAACGCCCAGAATAAAATGAATTGAAAAATGAGATTAATAAAATATAATGAAAATTAAAATGAAAATTAAAAATATCTTTATTCAAGTAGGCTCATGACGAGCACTTATGAATCGTCAAATAATGCAAGTACAAACAATGAATCTACCACCGGATTCGGAAGGTCGTTTTCTACCGAGAAGAACCGGCAAGAAACTCGATAGTTACTCTTTTTCATCAACAAAGCACACCAACAACTTAGTCTCAAACTAAGGTTTTCCCTTGTGCTATGAATACCAGATGATTGGCGGCGTCTCCTAGAACTTCCCGTTAGAAAAGACAATTTCCTAAATTGACCTGACCGGGAACCGAACCCGATATTATTTAGTTGAATAGGCCTGTTGCCGTAAAAAAAGTAATTAGTCCGTCTTTTAGATTGTTCAAAAATAAAAGACACGTATTGTTTCATTTGTAAATTAGACCAAAAATGACCAAGTTAAAGCCTATCTTTGTTATGTTTTGTTTAAATGAAAAAAGGAATAATACGTTTCCAATTATTTTTATAATCTAAAATACGGACTAAATATGATGCAATTATTTTGACCCTGGAAACATCCTTAACGGAGACAAGTCCGTCAGGTTGAGGACCTGGAATGATAGGTACTCCATATGCATTTGAAGTGGATTAACTACCTTTTATCAGGAGCAGTGTTTACTTGGGTACAAACAAAACCTGCTGACGTCACCAATCTTATAAATACTCTTACTAGGCTAACGTCTGAATTGTATCTACACATAATCAGATCCCCATTGCCTTTTAAGCTTCGGCAAATAGGTGTGCATCACAGTGAACTAAGTACCTAAGTTGTCGGGTAACCGATATCAATAGTCGTAACTGCACATGCATTATACCTACGACGCGACGCGCAGCTCATGTGTGCGCTTGCGCCGGTCGCTCCGAAGCCGACTGCATGAAGAAATCCATTTTATGATTAAGTATAAAGTTCACGTCGGCTGTGGTATACGTAAGTTCAGTAGCACTGTAGGTTTTATGCACTATAGATGTCTCGTTGAGGTTGTAGGGTCTCGTACAATGGTCAGAAATTAGTTTTTTGCTTTTTTATCACTAATCCATTTTAGTATACCCCCGTGCATGGTATGTGTTATCGAAAAGTAAGTATATTATTATATTTGAATACCCTAAGGACATCACTTGTCCGTGCGTGTCGCGTTGCTTCAAACCCTTCGGCATATCTTCGACTTACTGTCAAGCAAGATTTAACAAACTTGTCCCTACGAAAATTGGAAGTACTTCCTCCGAGCTAGGTGATCGTGCTCGGGGACCGCGGTTCAACAGACCACCTCTGCTAAGTTGATTGTCAACTCTATACCTAGAGGTCATCTGCTTAGGGGGTGAAAGCTTTCCAGTTCCACGCTGTCATTCCTAATCCCACAAATAAATAACCCAAGACATGCCACGCTGGGCCACACAGCGCCATCTAGCCCCAAACTAAGCCGAAGCTTGTACTATGGGTACTAGACAGCTGATAAAGTTACTTAGATACATTTTTTTTAAATAAATACATATTAAACATAGAAAACACCCAGACCAATACAAACAGACATGTTCATGCACACAAATGTTTGTAATGTGTGGGGATCGAACCCACGACCCTTGGCTCAGAAGGCAGAGGTCACTACCAATTGAGCCACCGAGCCAGTCTATATAAATGCAACCATAGACTAACGATAACATCGTTATGGAAAGGAAAATTTGGTAAAAATGTTATTTTCGTCGCCATTAATCCGCGTAAACATTGTAGACTGCGTTGTGAAGGGCAAACATTTCAGACGCGAGGGCGAACGGACGGTGTTCGTTACAAAAGTAATATTAGAAACGTGTTCTCATAGTAATTAGTCATACGTAACGGTGTGTTGTACCTAATAGCAGCGGTCTTATCAGTAAGGAGCTATGTTACGTTTACTCGAATAGTTATTTATTACGAAAACTCACAGCTGGCGCCCGTGCTCTTAACGAAAACGCGTCGAATGTAAAACTGTGTGTCGGAAAACTAATGATATTGCTCAAATCGCACGTCAGCTCCTCTCTAATTTAGTGAGTCAGCATCCTACTATTAATACAATGTATATAATAATACTATATAATAATACTACTACTATAATACTCTTATTATTAGAGGATTTAGGACAGGGTTCGGGGGCCCTACTACAAAAAACGAAAACGATCGTTCGTTGTACGGATCGCGTATTTTTGCCCCATAAATCCCTCTCATTTGTCCTTCCCGTGTTCTAATATATCAATTAAATTGTTGAAAATCGACGTTGACGAATTTTAGTTTGTATATTCCAACTTGGGAGGCACAAATGAGAGGGATATATGTGGCAAAAATACGCGATCCGTTCAACGAACGATCGTTTTCATTTTTTGTAGTAGGGGGGCTGGTCTTGCTAGGCGAAGCGGGCCGACTCTAGAGTTCACCAGTCAAGGCCATTAGCTCGGTAATGCTGTCAAGTTTTAGTGGTAGCTCCCTTCAAAAATTTGTCACGAACTTCAGATAAGTCACGCCACTGATTGTAAAAAATCTAAAGAAACAAAGAAGCTAGTGGAATTTCATAAAAAGACGACCACAGGAACACCGTTACATTTTGCGGATGGATTAATCATAATAAAACATACTCATAATGTGCACAATTATATGACAACGCCCCTCAACTAGTAAAATGGGGCATCCGTTACATTAGTGTTTACATTGGATGTAAGTATTAATTTGTACCAACGGCAACGTGTCATGACTGCATGGAATATCCTGTGCTCCGCGAGTGAAACGGCGCACATTGCGATATTTACATAATATTTGGCTCATAGATTTCTCTCTGTTAAATTTTTACATTTAAATCTTCATCATCACCATCGGCCTGCAAACGTCCATTGCTGGACATAGGCCTCCCCTAATGACAAGTGTCTTTTATGTAGATTTGCCTTAATGTGGTAACTAAGGCAAATCTACATAAGCTGCTAGCTACATCTTTTTTTTCTAAATGAATACGATCATGGCCAGGCCGGCCTTGTCATCATCACCGGACTGTTGGGGAAGGCGCGGAAGGCTCTCACCACTAAGCTAGCTACATAAGCCTGCTTGGCAGGCAGGCTGGTGATCGCAATAGGTTTTATTTGTACCCAGGTAAACGCTGCTTCTCGTTTTCTATTTATACTTCCTAAGTCATCTTTTACGACCCACGGTATGGGACTGCGGTGGTTCTGTTCAAATTTAAATAGATACACCTTTCAAGCAATTGATATTTAAAAATTGATTTAAAAAAAAATATTTATCTACTTATATTTACAGGTAATGCTAGAAGGCGGAGTAAACTTAGGTTTAGCCGGGTTGACTTAGTATTACCCAAGCAGGGGTACAACAAGGGAAGCCTCCACGCGTGGTCGTCTTTCAGACGGCCCGGCGTACCCCGGGCAACGGCGGGTAGTAGAAGTCGTTCACCTACTACCCGACGGCTAATTCCCTGTAGGGAGCACGCACTTGTGCGTGGCTCCGGGGGCCAGTGTTGGCGTCGTTGTGGGGAGCGACGCCTTCCACGGCCGTGCTTCGGCACACCCAGATGGGGCCTTCTGGCCTGTGGGTCTCTCCCAATGGCGGGGTATTTGCCCGATTGGTGAGAGACGTGTTGGACGCATTTTGCGTCGGTTTGTCGGCGATGGTCGCAGAGGAAGAGGAGTGCCCTTCGGGGGACCTCGCGGTGTTGTCGTTGCCGTCCTCCCTGTCTTCTGCGACCGTTGCCGCCTTACCCAAGATGGGGGCCTTTTGGCCTGTGGGTCTCTCCCAATGGCGGGGCGTTTGTCCGATTGGTGAGAGACGTGTTGTCGGGCGCATTTGCGCCGGTTTGTCGGCGATGGTCGCAGAGGAAGAGGAGTGCCCTTCGGGGGACCTCGCGGTGTTGTCGTTGCCGTCCTCCCTGTCTTCTGCGACCGTTGCCGCCTTACCAGATGAGCCGTTTGACGGCGTGGGATGGCAGTGTATCACTGCGGCGCGGCGGGTCCGATGGCCACGGTTCTCGTGGTCGTCGGATATGGTCCTTTTGGACTGGTCGCCGTGCAACCTGTTTCCCCTCGCAGGAGGGACCAGGGGGCTTGCCTTGACTGGCGAGCCCGAGTGGAGTGAGACCACAATAAAAAACCGCCTGTTATCCCGACTTCGGTCGGGACCAGGGGGCGCGAGCTCAAGTGGAGAAAACCACAATAAAAAACCACCGTGCGGCGGCGGCTGCACGCCCGACGGAGTTCCGCAAGGTCGGCACGGGGGTGTCGGCCACGTATTGCACGAACTCCGTCCTTGGAGGAGAGGGACGGCTCTTACGGGCCTGACCTCTAGGCTGCCCCAAGTGGGGGGGCCAGCCCGAGTCTGCCTAGCAGACCAGCGCTGACAGCTTCGCGGCGTTATAGTTGAGGACCCGCGTTGCTGTCGCCCAAGGCGCATTAGACGGTGCAAACCAGGGTTTTTTAGTGGGTATTCTCTGCCGACGCGGAGCGAGTCCCACATAACCCGTCTGCTCCCCCGGGCAGCGGGTATGCGTAAACTGCATTTCTCCCTGGTGAAACAAAAAAAAAAAAAAAGTATTACCCAAGCTGGGGTACAACAAGGGAAGCCTCCACGCGTGGTCGTCTTGCAGACGGCCCGGCGTACCCCGGGCAACGGCGGGTAGTAGAGGTTGGCTACTACCCGACGGCTAATTCCCTGTGGGAGCACGCACTTGTGCGTGGCTCCGGGAGCCAAGTGTTGGCGTCGATGGCCCCGACGCCTTCCACGGCTGTGCTTCGGCACATTGATGGGGCCTTTTGGCCTGTGGGTCTCTCCCAATGGCGGGGTATTTGCCCGATTGGTGAGAGACGTGTTGTTGGACGCATTTTGCGTCGGTTTGTCGGCGATGGTCGCAGGGGAAGAGGAGTGCCCTTCGGGGGATCTCGCGGTGTTTCGTTGCCGTCCTCCCTGTCTTCTGCGACCGTTGCCGCCTTACCCAAGATGGGGGCCTTTTAGCCTGTGGGTCTCTCCCAATGGCGGGGCGTTTGTCCGATTGGTGAGAGACGTGTTGTCGGACGCATTTGCGTCGGTTTGTCGGCGATGGTCGCAGAGGAAGAGGAGTGCCCTTCGGGGGATCTCGCGGTGTTGTCGTTGCCGTCCTCCCTGTCTTCTGCGACCGTTGCCGCCTTACCAGAGGAGCCGTTTGACGGCGCGGGTTGGCAGTGTATCACTGCGGCGCGGCGGGTCCGATGGCCACGGTTCTCGTGGTCGTCGGATATGGTCCTTTTGGACTGGTCGCCGGGCAACCTGTTTCCCCTCGCTGGAGGGACCAGGGGGCTTGCCTTGACTGGCGAGCCCGAGTGGAGTGAGACCACAATAAAAAACCGCCTGTTATCCCGACTTCGGTCGGGACCAGGGGGCGCGAGCTCAAGTGGAGAAAACCACACTAAAAATCCACCGTGCGGTGGCGACTGCACGCCCGACGGGGTCCAGCGAGGGTTGGTGTGGGGACATCTCCCTTGCCTTGCACGGATCCCGTCCTTGGAGGAGGGCGACGGCTTCTGCCTGAGCCCTAGGCTGCCCCAAGTGGGGGGGCCAGTCGAGTCTGCGCAAGCGGACTGCGCTGGTGGTGGCGTGGTGTTATGGTTCATACCAAGATCCCACGTCATCATCACCCAAGGCGCGTTGACGGTGTAGACCGGGGTTTTTTAGTGGGTATTCTCCGTCTCGCTAACATCTAGAGGCGGAGTGAGTCCCACATAACCTGCTGCGTCCCCGAGTAGCAGGTATGCGTAAATGCATTTTCCCCCGGTGCAACAAAAAAAAAAAAAAAAAAGTATTACCCAAGCTTCTTGGATAAAGTCCGAATAACATGTAAAATAAATTTTAATTCAGGGTTTACCCATACTCACGTAGGTCTACCCAACTCCCCAGCGGGTGGTTGGTGTGGGGGCACCTCCACCTGCATTGCACGGGTCCCCGTCTCCGTCGGACGGGAGTGGGTTGTCCTTTCGGACCCCTCCCGTCGCTCCCCCCTAGGGGGGTGAGCTTGTAGGAGTCTGCCGGTTAGGGCAGACTGCGCTGGCGGTGTCAAGGTTGTATGAGTCATCCTCAGGCCCCTTGGCACCGTCCCCATAGGCGCTTGACGAAAGGGCCGGGGTTTTTAGTGGGTATTACCTGCCTCCCTACCATCTTGAGGCAGGGTGAGTCCCACATAACCCGCCCCTCCCCCGAGCGGCGGGTATGCCTAAAAGCATTTTCCCCGGCTTAAAAAAAAAAAAAAAAAAAAAAGGTCTACCCAACTCTGGCTACATTATATAAAAGCCAAGTTGACGTAATAAATAAATGGAGCTGTTCAATCATGTCCTAACTCTATCCTGCAGACTATACCCAATACCCATACAAAACCCATGTGAACGCGGTGCCCTTGGCATCACAAAAGCTATGCAAAACAGAGGGGAATCCAGAATAATGATTTGTAAAGCGGCCTCAATGTATAGCTTGTACCTAGTACAAGGACAAGTAAAACGTGTTCTGATTGAAAAAAAGGGTCCCGCCCTTTTCAACAAAAAAGTAAAGAAACTTTTTTGACGGTCCTTATGGTCCCATAATCAGCATTCATCCGCTGGTTGATTAATCTGTGGTTGAGGTATGACGGATTACTTTGTGTTGTTTTTTTTTTAATTTTAAATCTTGTCATGGTTGTTGGAATCTAGTTAGGGGACTCGTATACTGCTGACTATCTGTGTTCTATCGCAGTCCACCACTGGACATAGGCCTCTCCAGTTGTTCGCCACTTTAGGCAAACATCTGGAGAATTTACCCATAATCGCCTCGCTGGGCAGGCGGGTTGACGATCGCAGGGCTCGCTGCGGTGACGCTGCTGCCCGTCATCGGCCTGTAGTATTTGGCTACGCTTTCAATCGTGATGGCGTCAATACAACAGAGACGATCCTTGCGTGCTGATTTTTATTGTTGCAGTCGACCGAATGAGCTTCTAATATACAACAATATGATTGAAATATTATTGAAGGCGGTTTTTTATTTACTTCAATTTGCAGGATAGATCTGTACCAACCATATTATGTTCACAAAGTTATCTCCTGCGAAGAAAGTCAATCTCTCCACATAGACAAACCAAATAGCCTAAGATATGTCATTGTACACGAGCAGGGCTCGATTATATGATATCCAGAGAGGTAGGGCGTAGCCCGCGTAGCGAACCTTCGCTCGAAATACAATTCGAGATTTTTTTCGAGATTCGAGCCCGCCCAGGGAAGAACCTCCACCTCCACCCTTTAGAATACCGCAGATGACCTCCGCGTCGTGTTTTTGCCGGTGAGCAGGGTTTCCGGATCTCGTAGATTGAGTTCTGCATCGGTAACCGTGGGTCATGAGCCACGGTTACCGATGGGTACGCACCTGTGATGCCGTAACCGCTTAACATCAGGCGAGCCGTAAGCTTGTTGCCACGATAGTGGTATAAAAAACAAAATATCTGATATACAAAAATCCAATATTTATTATATCATAATATTTATTTTAATTTCCTAACTTTCAAATGGGTTGCGCGTTAAAAATGTTTGAAAAACACTGAACCAAACCAACAAGACAGTCATATAGAAGATGTCAACTTAAAATTACCCCTTATGCAATCATCTACATAAACATAGACAATATTTTCTTTACATAAGTAGCTATGAGCTTTGCTCGTTAAGTCAAAGTTTAAAGAACTACTTATCACAACCTTGACAAAACAAACAAAGTCGCGTTAATCTAGCATTGTTTAGTCCGTTTGCACAATTATCGCTCGGTGATAATTTTATCAAACATCAGCTAGCTTCTTGCCTGCGGCTTCGCCCGCGTGAATTTCGTTTTACCAGTTATTGTGGTTTATATATTAAAGACCTTATAACCCATGCATAATTCGCCCTACGGTATGGGAATACTACCGAGGTATCCCTGCCTACATAAGAGGCGAATAAAAGGGTCTCCTAGAATACACTGCTCCGATCTCAAATTAAGTAAGTAACTTGAGCAATAATAATTGCGTTGTGGCTATCAGAAAACGAATGTTTGTCCCGGGTCGGAATCGAACCCACCGACCGTTGGTTCGAAAGGCAGGGGTCACTATCAAATGAGTCACTTGTAGCATTTAAATGGCGAAAGAACTATGAAGACCAATACAGTACCTTGGTGGTTTCGGAGTGAATTCAATGCAAAAAACAAACAAACAATTACTTCCTCTTTACAATACATATCTATTAGTATAATATATTTGCGTACATGATAGATAACTAATCAAATAGATGCAGCGTTTAACCGGCATACTCGTAATTGGATAAACCGACCGAGGGAGTGTTTGATAGCAAACAGTGAGTTTAAATAAGAGTTCTAATTGTCATTTGTAGTTATTATATGACCTAGTAGGTATTTCTAGGGTTGCCATCCGTCCGGGTTTCCCCGGACTTGTCCTTGTCTGAAGGGCGTCCGTGGTCTTTAAAAATTTCCGGACACTTTGAAATCGAAACTCAAATTTCGATGATTTTTTTATATGATGATAGATAAGCGATAAATCCGCAATCAAGAAAGCACGGCAAAATAATAAAAAAATTCTGAAGTGTCCGGGGAAAAAACCATAGTTCGCCGGAACAAATGTCCGGAACTTTTGCCGTGTTATCCCGCGCCGGTAATTCAGATGATGGCAACCCTAGTATTTATTCTTCCTAGTAGCATTCGTCCGTTTCCTATTGCTGTCAGCCTTGGTCCAGATAGCAAGTGCCGCCGGGACCACGAGGTCCCGGCTTTGAAACCCGGTTCGGACCAAAAATTGTTATTGGATTTTGAAGTCTAGAGGTTATTCAGTAGCAGTCATATCGTGTCAAACTATCGTCGAGACAGGAGAGTGTTTGCGCCGACCCAGCCAGAGGGAATATGTAACCCAAGAAATAAGTAACTCAAGACATGTCACGCTGGGCCACTAGCCCCAAACCCCAAACTAAGCCGAAGCTTGTACTATGGGTACAATATACGACATTTCGATAGGACGTCTTTTAGGATGAAAATAATCTAATTGTTCAGGACCCGACCCATTATTGTAGACATTACCTAAACATATTATCCTTTCCCTGACCAATTTAAATATGTATCTAGATAATGAGTCTGTTACAAGACTTCTATCAAAATGGCAAACATGGCAACTGATGTTCGGGTTAAAGTTAGGTACTCTAGGCGGATTCGCGGATATTATACGCGGCTCAAAGGGACTCAAAGATATTAATTAACTTTCATTATTTTTATCTCTTCTACTGGGCTAAATATTTCCCTTTTCATCAGAAAAATGGGACCCATAAATTATTCTATGTTGTTATAAAAATATGACAGATTTTTTATTAAAGTTGTAGTTAATGATTACATTACATTTTTAATTATCCGTTATCGCGTTTTAGTATAATGCGTCTACGTCAGTAAAGCATGCATCTGCATTGCTAGTGGGTACTTAATTGATGCGTAAAATAAGTAATACCTAACTAAGTATAGGTACATAATCTACAATACTGGTTTAATGCGGTTATTACACATTACCATAAACAATCCAGTGTTTTTCAAACTTTTGGTGAGAACGACAAAAACACAAAAATCTTTTATGGACACATTCTGTCACCTATTCAAAATACTACCTATCTACGGAGACATAGGCTACCTATGCTTTGCCAACGTCAAACTGTTTATGTTAGAAAAGACGTGTTCTGAATACGAAGCCTAATCAATCAACCAGGTTAAATAAATTCAAATTTTCAAATTTAAACTCCAATTTTCTTTATTTAATAATAATAATAATAATTTATTTATTACCAATAAACACAGTTTACATTAAAGGATATTCTGGTCCTCACACTAGGCTGAGCCTGTCCTGTGAGGAACAGTAGATAGACTTACACAATTTAGGTATGGCACGTACAAAGAGCTCTAAATAATATTATAAACTATACATATTTCAAATCTAGATTACAAACAACAATAAAGAAATAGAGTTTAAGGACAGAGCACGTTATGAAAAACAGTAACAAAAATTTGCAACGGTTTACAGGCAGTGATTATTACAATTATTATAGGTAACAATTAATACCTTTACCTAGGTTAAATTAAATTTTTACCATTGAACTATTATTTATTTGACATAAGCATGATGTGGATATTGTGTGAAAGTGGAGACTACTGTTAAGGTGTTAGTGTAGAGGCTTAAGCAGATCCTCCGCTTCATCATAGCTCCATGATAGGAGCATTTTAGTTAATAACTTTTTTGATTGTGGAACCGAGTGAGATTTAAAATTGAAGAGGTTGACGAGTTTATTGTAAATACGGGGGAAAAGAAAACGACCGAAACGATGGGAAAAGGTTGTTCGTGTGTATGGGGTTGGGATTTTGAAAACTCTTTTTGTCAATAACTCGGTGTACTCCTTTGAGTTTATTACTAACCTGTGAGTATGCACAGCAGCCCTAACCAAGAAGAGCCTTCTCACGCTGAGCACCCCAGCCATACCGTAAAGGGCGGCAGTTGGAAAAAGGGCAGGTTTGAAAAGAGCCACCTTTAAAACACTTCTTTGAGCTCTTTCTAAGGAAATAAGAGAGGATTTTGCTGCTCCTCCCCAAGCGAGGATGCAGTAGTTGATGATCGATTGGCATAAGGCTAAGTATACCGTTTTAAGAGTTTTTCCATCTGCCGCATTTCTAAGGTTTTTCATGACATGGATGAGCTTCCTTACTCGTACAGTCATTAGGGAAATATGTTTTTTAAAGGACAATTTGTCATCCACGATAACTCCTAAATACCTCAACGAGTCAGTTCTCTCAATAAAGTTACAGTTACATGAATGATTACTGGCATTTTGACAGCTGTGTATTTTCATCAGGCTAAGACTATTGGAAGGTGAGGAGGACGCAGTTTTGTGAAAGCAAAGATATTTCGTTTTGTCAATGTTAAGAGTTAGGATGTTTTTGCATAACCACTGAGAAATCAACCTCATTCCGTCTTCTGTCTTTTGGCGAACCAATTCCCAAGTAGAGTCGTAGAAAACGAGTGCTGTGTCGTCTGCATAGCAGATTATGTCAGCATTTTGTATACCAATGGAACAAATATCGTTCAAGTATAATAAAAACAAAGTGGGTCCCAAAATGCTGCCTTGAGGTACCCCAAAGCTTATAGGTAGCATATCACTTACAGAACCTCCGATCCTGACACATTGCCTTCGTCCCGATAGGTAACTAATAAACCATTTCAGTGCCGTCCCTCTTACACCAAACCCTTCAAGCTTTCGCAATAAGATCGGAATTGAGACCGTGTCGAATGCTTTAGCTAGGTCTAGAAAGACTCCAACACAGCAACGTCCATTGTCAAGGTGGGAAGAGATAGTGTTTGTGAGCAAGTTTACCGCGTCTTCCGTTGACCTACCTCTACGGAAACCGAATTGTCTATCAGACAGCAAACTATTTCCCTCTACATATGTCATCAGTCGTTTATTAATAATACGCTCCAGCAGCTTCGAGATACTTCCTAAGAGTGAGATTGGGCGATAGTTGCTGGGGATGTTTTTTGCTGAACCCTTGTGTATTGGGACGACTACTGCTGCCTTCCAAGCCTCAGGGAAGGAGCCAGATTCAATGCTCATGTTAAAAAGATGCGCTAGAGGAGACGCTATTGATTGTCTAGCAGCTTTGAGTATTTTGTTACTAATGTTGTCTATTCCAGGTGAGCTCTTTGGATCTAATTTAAGAATAAGGTCAGAAATTTCTTGCTCATCGGTGGGAGTTATGTAAAAAGAATTAAGCGGGATATTTTTTGGAATAACTTCAGCTGCGAGAGACTCCTGAGTTTCGTTATGTTGGGACAAAATGGTACTTGCTAAGGATTTACCAACGGAAGAAAAGTAGGAATTAATCGATTGTAATGCTACATTTTTAGGGCCAATTTTTGGATCCAAGAGTTCGAAAGCATCATTGGACTTTAGACGTGATCTATGGGATATCTGATTTATGGACTTCCAGAGCTTTCTTGGGCAGTTTTTGTTGTCATTTAGTTGCTTATTGTCGTGTTCGGACTTAATTTTACGAAGAAGTGATACGTAGAAGTTCCGGTATCGGGTATAGACCAGCTTTTTTCTCTCGTCCTCAGGGAACTTCCGATATTCGGCGTGAAGCTTGTCCCTATTCTTGGAACAACGTATAAGCCCAGGAGTCATCCACGGCTTAATATTAAATTTTGAATGGCTTACTCTAACTTCCCTAGAAAACTTAGAAACGGTTTCAGATAAGACCTCAGAAAACTTGGTAACATCGTCTTCAAGGCTACTATTATTAAAAACACTACGCCAGTCAGTCTCATTCAATTTGGAGGTAAGGCCTTCATAATCAACAATAAATCTTGTCCTCTGGACAGGTCTGCTTGTCCTACTCGCAACGCCTACCATGATCATGCTGTGATCTGTCAGATCGGCCGGACATACAACAGCCTCTGCCACAGCTTTTTCAGGGACAAAAATATGATCTAGACATGTTTTATTGTGAGTAGGTACATTGATTGCTGATAGCAGGCCATGTTCTGACATAAGGTCAAGATAAGCATTTGTACTTTCATCAGTCTGTGTTAGATTTAAAATGTTAATGTTCAAGTCGCCCACGACTGTTAGGCATGGGCTCCTGGCTATGTTACTAAGGGTTTGATCTAATGAGGTAATAAATTTAGATAAGTCAGTAAAGGATGGAGATCGGTATACGCCTACCACTGTGAAGGAATTGGGAACTTCCACAATAAGACAATTTGCCTCGTCTAGCTCTGGCTCCGTAACGTTTGCTGACCACTTACTTTTAACATAAGCTATAACGCCTCCTGATCTATTTATGAATTTATTGGTGTTATAAGATCTGTAACCTTCTATTTGCTTGATAATGGAAGATGTATTTATCCAACATTCAGTCATGATTATTACATCGAAAGGAATACCCGTTCTAGCGAACATGACCAAGAAGTTGTCAAAATTGCATTGCATGCTGCGAATGTTCACATGCAAGACTTTAATAGCATACTTTGATATGATCGAACTGCACTCTTCTACTTTTAGATTATTGTGGCATTCAATATTCATTGATGTGTCTAATTCAGATAGTAAATCTAAGGTAGTAATTTTGGTAAGATTTGAACAATAGTTTCAAAGAAAATGGAGTAATTATTTGAATGCCACGTATGGTAGCCAATATGAAAAAGAGAGCTTTATTTGGTGTGTTAGGTTCATATATTGTAATAAATTGAGTAATTGAATTTATGTTTGTAATGTGTGAAGCGATACCTTTTAACAAAGACTGAAAAGTAATTGAGTTTGTTTTTAACAGTGTAACCTGCCTTCTAAGGTGATTAGAGAGGCCAGTATACAAAAATAAAATCATATGAACAAGATTTGATACAGACAAGCCAAGTATACCATGAAACGAAAAAAGCACAAAAATAGTAACTAAAAAGAAATAGTGTTCGGGTGACACCCATACACTATACCCTGTCTGCAGATAATTTTTGTAGATCCTCTTCAGATCGAATCCGAATCGGGGGACTGCCGTCACGTCCTTCACGTTTCCTGATGTAGACAGCTCCATCTCTAGCCCAACAGTATTTATATTCATGCTCCTTTGACCATTTCCGGGCTGAACGAAATAACCGCCGAGTTTCACTAGTCAATCTTTCGTTAACGAAAAGCCTCCTCTCTGGTCCATTTTCCACGATGTCTTTACTTAGCAGCGATCGACGGTTCTTAGCTTGCTTAAGGAATTCATCTCGTTTAATCCTTCTAGTAAAAGAAACTACGAGAGGCCGAGGGAGGTCGTTCTTTTCGTTAACGTCAGTTTTGTATTTGGGACCAACGCGAGATACAAAGTCCAAGTCGCGTTCATCTAGCTCAAGTCCAATCTTGTACGCTGTGGTAAGTACCAGATGCACGGGGTTTTCGTTTGGGGTTTCAGGCACACCCATGATTTCCAGGTTCGATCGAAGACGCTCGTGGGATAGCTTGCTGAGTTGGTCTTGTAGCTGGCTTACTTGTGACTTTAGGTGTTCATTCTCTTTTTCTTTGTCCTCTAACACCTTAATTCTTTCGTCGTAGCATGAAAACCTGGCCGATAGATCATCAAATCTGTTCGCGAAGTCAGTTTGCATTCTGGCCATGTCCTGGCGAAGGTATTGGATCTCCGATATAAGAGATTGCATGCTGGAGGAGTCTGTTGGCATGTCGGTGGGGGGCTTAAGAATGGGCCCCGGAGAGTTACAAGTCTTCTTGCGAAATGTAACATTATCACTTGGCCGGATAGGTGTATGTGTGTTATCCCCGCTTTTCTTAGCACTAGCAGAACAGTCAGGACAAATCCACTTTTTTACTTGCTCGCGAGTTAGATGTGAAGCATTTGCACATTGAAGGTGAAACATCTTGGCGCATTTTCTTATTGAGCAGTAAATGACTTCTTCTTCCGTGATCGTTTGAAGACACCCGGAGCAACTCATCTTAAAAATCAGGTTACTCAGGTCCTTTTAAGTTGGTTTTCAAACAGGGCTCGGCGAGCAAGTCGACTGGAACGTTTGAACGCTGCTCGGCGCGGGGCCCGGACGGGTGTGACTCACGGGAGCGAGCGCGCGGCGAGTTGTCGTAGGTCAGGGACAGTACACGTTTTTGAAAAATTATGTGATAATAAACACTTGTATCTTTTTTAAATCTTAGGTTTTTGAAAAATACTTGTTAGGTCCGTTTAGGGTACTTTCTTGGCTATTGTATGGTGAAATTTGCTGCACAGAACTTTTACTTTTTACCGGGTTAATAATTAAAAATTGACGGAGCGAACGGCAATGCGTCTTTGTTGTACAGTGCCCGGCGGCGAATTTGCGAAACATGGTTACCTATGTTTACAATGGTATTGCATAATATGTTACAATTAGTATCATGAGATAAAAAACATGAGACCCCGCAAACCACAGACTTTCTACGAGTATCAGCCGATACTTTGGTCTAGTAAGTCTGTGGTTTGCGAGGTCTCTTAGGCGACAGCAAAAATCTGCCCGCAATCTGACTGATTGTTAACACAGCAGTTATGAAAATTTATACATCCTGTTTATTTCTGGCCCATATAATATCGATGGTTATAATGTCAAAGGGCTTAAAGGACATTTTGGCGAAAATGAGTTTTTAATGCAGTTCTATTGAGTTTTTTGAGCTCTATCGAATGGTATATATAAGGTTCTTCTATTCCCAATATTGAGCAAGATATTCACAGTCAAAAAATCAGCAATTTTTGTATTTTTGGTAATATAAGCCTTGTTTTGATGGCTAAATATCTTATAGTACCAATTTATAATACACACGTTCTTAAAGGACAGATCAATATTCGTAGTTAAATTCCATAGCTTATACAGCCTACACACACATAATTTGAGACACACCTGTAGGGCTTAAAGGACACTTATTTCCTTGTAATATTTTGATACAACATTTAAGACGTCATTTACGAACGTTTTAGTTATAAAACGTTCCTAAATGTACTTTAAGACAAATTGTAGTATGGAAAAAATTTTGAAACAAAATAAGTCGATACACCATTAAAACATCATCATCATCAGGCCATATCAGTTCACTGTTGGACAGAGGCCTCAGGACTAATGTCCGCCACTTAGATCGATCCTGGGCTTCTCGCATCTAGCACTTGCCTGCCGTCCTGGGGTAATCGTCACTCCACCTGGCCTAAAGGCGTCCTACGTTATGTTTGACGATATGCGGTCTCGACTCCAGAACTTGTTTATCCCAACGGTTATCGGTTCTGCGGCTGATGTGGCCAGCCCACTGCTACTTCAGCTTATAAATCCGGTGAGTTACGTCGGTGACTTTGGTACTCAGGCGGATCACCTCTTTTCGGATTCGATCCCGCAGAGAGACGCCAAGGATAGCCCTTTCCATAGCTCGCTGAGCGACCTTTAACTTGTGGACTAGCCTTACCGTTAGAGTCCATGTTTCGGCTCCGTATGTCATAACTGGTAGAACGCACTGATCGAAGACTTCCCTCTTTAAGCACTGTGGGATCGACGATGTGAGGACTTAACGTAGTTTCCCAAACGTTGCACAGCCTTCCTGAATTTTCTTATTCACCTCGTCTCCAAAGTTGTTTCCACCTAACTGCAATGTGCAGACATTGGCCCTTGGGCAACCAAGATATATCTACATATTTTGAACAACTTCGAGGATGGTGCCGTGTACTGCAATCGGTTCCGGTAGAACATGTTCATTAAACATGACCTTGGTTTGGTCCAAGTTCATCCGTAGGCCGATGCGCATAGAGGCTGACTGCCAGTTCATTTAGCATCTGTTTTAGGTCCTGCAGCGATTCTGCCATTATGACGATGTCATCTGCAAATCGCAAGTGAGAGATGTATTCTCAAGTTATGTTGATGCCACGTCGTTTCCAGTTCAGCATCTTGAACATATTCTCCATTGCATTAGTGAACAGTTTCGGGGAAATGACATCCCTGTCTCACTCCTCGATGCAACGGTATAGGCTTTGTTTGCTGATGTACTTGGACGAACACATTGACAGCTTCGTAGAGACAACTCATCACTTGTATGTATCGCCAATCTTGGCAATGCTGCAGGGGCTCCAGAACAGTCCAGAATTCAACCGAGTCGAAGGCTTTCTCATTGTCCACGAATGCAAGACACAGGAGCTGATTATACTCTTCTGTCTTCTGTATTATCTGCCACACTGTGTGGATGTGGTCTATGGTGCCGCAAAGTAGGTCGTTACTGATGATCTTCCTCGCACGCTTCACAATCGATTCCAGCGCCTCAAGCTGATACTTAGCCGATCCATCCCAAAGATGCGAACAGTATTCCATGCATGACCGTACCTGTGCTTGATAGAGGGTGAGCAGCTGTTCTGGCTTGAAATACCATCGCGTCTTCGAGAGAATACAAAGCATTTAGGCAGCCAACTGAGCCTTTGACTTAATGTAGGAGCCGGAATTGGGTGTGGAAGAAACTATTACACCTAGAAGTTCTAGGTGATCGCCAATTGGCACGGTCACATTCCGGAAAGTAGGAGCCAGTTCTAATGGTCTCCTTTTGACGGAGAAGAGACACGCCTGGGTTTCTACGGCATTGAATCTAACTAGATTGGCTTCACGCCAATCGGATACTGGGCCTGGGAGTCAGATTCATGCGCTCAACTATGGCCTCCCGGTGTGACTAGATTTCAGAAGCACTAGCTCAGGTACTGGATATATGTAGCTATCTACAACAGTGCTGTCATATGCGTACCCAAAGAGACTGGGCTTTAGCAGGTCGTTCATATGCAGCAGAGAGAGGGTTACAGAGAGGACCGATCCCTGAGGAACACCGGCATTAATGGCCATTAAGTCTGTTGAACAGCTTTCAACAACTACTCTGATAGAACTTTCCTCAGAAAATCTGGCCCGGAAGCTAGTGGGCAGCCCAAACGATGAAAGCTTTGCTTATAAGGCCATCATGCCAACACCCTGTCAAAGGCTTTAGAAATGACGAGAGAGACTGCAAGAGCCTCTCCACATCCTTCAATAGCCTTTGTCCAATTGTGTGTGGCGTACGCTAGAAGATCGATCACTGAGGAGGTCGTTGGATTCTAGGCATGCCAAGAATTTCATGTTTATGCCACGTCCTATCTATAGGTCTATAGTTGTTCAATAGGATTTTGTCTCCCTTTTTGAAGAAGTCCTGTTCTTTCACCACACTCCTAGTCCACGCCTCCAGAGCTCTCCCTTCAAGTAGGAAAGCGTTAGAAAACTCTCGGAGCTCCCTCACTACGGGTTTACCTCCGGCCTTTATAACCTCTGTTGTAACGCCTTCCTCTCCAGGGGCTGTTCCATTTTTAAGCTGCCTAGAGCGATCCTGATTTCGTCAATACTGACTTCTAGCAAGTTTCCTGTGAAATGGCATGTTAATGTGGCTCTAGTATCCTAATTTTCGGATGCATGCGAAGCGTATAACCGGCCGTAGAAGTCTTCCGCCTCCGAAAGGCCAGCCGGCTTGGAGGCAACAACTTCTCCACTTGCTGTGGTCAGCTTGGTCAGGTAGCTTCTTCTAAGAGATTGTACTAACACCTTAGACCTTTCGATCAAAAGAGTATTGAAGCGTCAGAGGTCGCGTCGTACAAGTTTATTAATCTCTCGGTTTAGAGTCCGTTTTCCTGATGGGTGAGTCTTCACGTCGTTGCCTCATTAACCCCCAAGATTTCTTCCAAAGGTTTCGACTTCTTGCCCATACGCCGCATGTTGCCAAATCTCGTTCCTTCTTCCGTGAGGACTCAAACCACATTTTTGAGGTTCTGGTTAACATCAGTTGTGGTCACCAAAAAAAACCACCAGCGAATCGGCTTTCCAGGTTAAACTGAAACTTTCAGATCCTGCCAGGCTTTGGAGTAGAGTGCCTACTCTTGACTTCATCAAGCGGGACGCATTCGACTTTAATGAGCCCCTCACTCTTCAAGAAAGTTGCCGAGCGTCTGCCCCCTATGATTTCTGACTTTAAAACCATGGGATCCTACTACCGATTCGTTGCAAGTCTGTACTCCTATCTTAGCGTTGAAATCCCCCATTACAACATTGTAGTGGGCATTGGTGTGAAGTGGAGGGCCTTCGATATGTCATCGAAAATTTCCTCCACTGCATGATCCGAGGTGTGTTGAGGTCGGTGCGTACACTTGCACGGAGTTAAATTATTATTTAAAGAACAAAATAAATGGTTTTCATAGACAAAACTAAAAATTTATGTTTGTTATAAACCTAAAGTTGTTAAGTTTGTTGGATTCGATTGTTTCGATGCTTACATGCATGTCAAAATTGATTATAAAACACAGTTTATTTTATTTATTCCATTCTAACACATCAACGACATACATTCTGAACATTAAAATCTTGTTTTCTCTTCTATTAGAAACATGAAACTTCCTTAAAAATTAATACTATTACAAAGCAAAAACTGTTTAAAGGACAAAATTATGCTAGTTTGAAAATATTTCAAATCGAAATTTCTATCTTAAAGAACCAAATTTCATTTATCAAAAAACATTAGAGCCTTAAAGGATAAAATTCAATGTTTTTAAAAAAATGTATTCCCTTAACACCACTATTACTTTAAAGCAGTACTATAAGCCATACTTGAGAACTATCTCAAAAAAATTTTTAGCTTAAAGGTCAAAATGTTCAAAACACGATTTTTAAAGGACATCTATCTCAAAAACTATGCTATGTGGAATAAACTAAACGGTCGCATACGGTTCCGCTTAGAAAAATAGAATAAATGGTCTTTAACCGAGACCAATAGCTTTAAAAACAAAAAAGTTATGTTAATTTTTCTTAAGATTTTTGTTTTTTGGCTCTCCTGAAAAATGGCGATTTGTCCTTTAAGCCCTTTGACATTATAACCATCGATATGTCAATCTTACATATTAAAAATGTTTAATTAAAAGTATTTTTTGTCTGATCGGTGAGGTCAACGATGTTTTTGTAAGATCAATGACCACATGACCACCCTGTTTATAATTCTTCACCTTCATACACCTATCCAATCTCGTAGGCTTCTATACCTTCTTTGGTAGTGAATTTGCGTTCTGAACAAAAGGTCTTGGGTTCATGTTTTACCCAAGATGGCATTTTATACGATTAACGTTTTGTGTCACTTATTTAAGAAGGAATATTCCTTTATTTATCCACTTTCTACCACGTTCTATATTTTTTAATTTAAAACCCAGGTTTTGTACTCCTCCTTACTCATAGTAGATATGGTACAAGGAAACACTCTGACGATTAACTGGAAGACTTCCAGAGCATCCAAACTAAGACAAATTTAGAAAAGTTGGCTCCCACTAAAAAATTGGAATCGAATCCAGAACCTCTGTATATTTCGCAATGTAGGTAGGAGAACACATTACGCGTCCGCTAAGTCGTAAAATTAAAGCATGATGATGAATAAAGATTGATATAATATACATTAGAACATAAAGCAAAATATATTCCAACCGACTTGTCACTGCTAAACGGCTCATTGTATACAAGTAAGTTGTTTACAGGCGACATACCTACATACGTGATCAGATTGCTTCTGATTAAGCAAAGGATTATGTTACAGACAAAAGTGCTCTTTGTGACGCACAGTCTAGTTGGGAACTCAGTAAGTCACCTATTGCCTAGAAGTTTCGATCAATGACGCTCCCCTTGGCGGTTATCTGTTCACAATTTGATTAAGGATTATTTATCTTTCGCCTGCCCTGCTCTTATTACATAAGGTCGGCTGCTTGACTACTAGATAGTTTAGTCGGCCTTTTAAAAACCGGGATCTCTCGTTACTGGGTTTTTCTGTCAAGAAATTAATCAGTAGCAACTCTGGAGTCAGGGAGGTGGCAGCGATACGGCGGTTTTGCCCTACGCAACGGATTTTGATGCGGTTTTTTTAGTAGATAGAGGGATTCAAGAGGAAGGGTTATGTGTATAATATACATATCCATAGAGTATTGCAACCGTGCGAAGCTGAGGCGGGTCGCTAGTAAATAAATAAAAATATATTTTATATAAAAGCGTTTATAAAAAAAATGTATGCCAACTACTTACTATTCTTATAAACTTGTGTTTGTTCCGTGTCTGGGTGTTTATATTTGTATTTAAATATTTATTTGTGCTACCTTCGTTGTTCTGATACCCATAACACAAGAGCTTAAGTTACTTACTTTGAGATCGGAGCAATGCATGTGATGTTGTCTGATATTTATTTATTACTAGCTGTGCCAGCGGCGTCGCACGCGTGGATATCGGGTTTGAAAAATAACGGACTTCCATAAAATACCTATCTATACATAGTGCCTAAGTTTTAAGTTAAACCTCTAGCAATACATTGGTGAAAACAGTATTCAATTTCATGCAGTAGTTTATGAGTGATGCGCGTTGCAAAAAATTCTCCCGTTTTCCTAACATTTCCCTTCACTGCTCTGCTCCTATTGATAGTAGCGTGATGAAAAGTACCCTATAACCTGCCCAGGAGTATGAAGAATAATTGTACCAAGTTTCGTTAAAATCCGTTGAGTAGTTTTTGTTTCTATAAGGAACATACAGACAGACAGACAGACAGACAGACAGACAGACAGACAAAAATTTTACTGATTGAATTTTTGGCATCAGTATCGATCACTAATCATCCCCTGATAGTTAATTTGAAAATATATACAATGTACAGAATTGACTTCTCTACAGATTTATTATAAGTATAGATTATTTATTTATTCAGTTTCTGATTTGGATATGATCTGATAACATACTGCCATATACATTACTGTAACTGTACCTTCGTACCCACGCGTAGGTATACCTAGTGGTATACCTACTTGCTTGTCTAAAACTCACTAAGTGTTGCATTTGTGTCGTAGGTATGCAAATCGATTAATACACGCAGTTACCCCGTCAATTTACGATCGAATTGTTGTACCTCTAGTATTCTAAAAGGTGAATAAGTTATGTCTATCTAGCAAATTTTTCAGCCTGACAGATACGATATCCTGAGATCTTCTTTACCTTACTTAGGTACCATAAATTAAGGGCCCAATAAAGTATTAGGAATCGGACTGAGATAAGATGTCCTGAGATCTTCTTTACCTTACGTACGAGTATAGTAGGTAGGTATTGAATATAAGGACCTGTAGATGAGGTTGGGAATCGGAGAGACGAATATTATACCACGTTACGAAGTAGTACGAAATTATTCTGAAGTGTTATGTGGTAACTGGTATATTTACACATATAGGTAGGTACATATTGAACCCGATGTGAAATGCAAGTTTATGGGGCATTTATGGGGCGAGTACCTATTTAAAAGATAAAATTTGTAATAGGTAGGAAGGGTACGTGACTTAGTAGGTATAGCAATCCAGTTGGCATGTAAATTTTGAATACACATGTTTTGATTAGGTACAAAATATACGCACATGGAAAATATAGATATTCCCTACCCAAAGGTTGTCTGGAGGAGATCACTCATAGCGATAAGACCCACCTAACTAAATTGTACAGCAATTGTATACCTACCTACTTTGTCAATTTATTACATGGTTATCTGGATTGGTAAATGATCTGGTTACGAGTATTTAAATGGACGGATATCATTTACCTATGCATAGAAGCTTATCTACATAAAATTAAAATTATATTATGTTTTAGTGACAAAGACATTAAAATCACTTTATAATCGTTTGAAGCTTATTTAAAGAAGAAATTGTAAATCTTCTATCGAAGTTCTAATGATCTAATCATAATTTTTAATTACTCACCCCATCTTTTAGGAGTGCGCCCCAAAAAGCTCTTCTCGTCAGGATTGTAAAATGCATGCGCTATCGTGGTCCACACAGGGCCGGAGGGGGGCGGCGCCCGAGCCCAGTCCGTCTCCAAACTGTTCGTTTTAGCCGCCATCGCGTAGGTAATTAATTTATTTAAAATTCGAATTCGCGTTATCAACGCGTCCGTGCCGCGCGGCTGCCGTGCGGACACTGCGGAAACCGTACGTCGGTCTGCGTATGCGCACGTGTGTCGCCTGCGGTTGATGGGACGTAAACATGCATTTTTTTCTGTCTCCCACCTTGGAGAGGGACGTCTGGGTACTGTCATAAAGAGAATGGGATACTAATTATGTGGGAGGCGTTTCAGAACGCTCTGTCTAAACAGTTGCTAGGATGAATAGGGTGCGAAAGCTACGGTAGCCTGGAAAAAAGCATTTGAAAAGCTGTGAAGAACTTCCTGCGGCAGTCTTTCCGAACAGCTACGACTTGGAAACCTTCAAGAAACGAGCGTATTCATATTTAAAAGGCCGGCAGCGACCCTAAACTCGGTTAGAGCTACGGGTGTCCATGGGCGGTGTCGACTGCTTACCATCAGGCATCACACTTGCTCGTCTGCCGCCTCTCGCATAAAAAAAAAGAAGAGCTTTTTCTGTTTGTTTGTATAGCTCTTCTAATAGTCTTGGTCTTTTAAACGGGGCGTGAAGCGTCATTTATGTGGCACTAAACAGGTGTGATGAGAACTGGTTGCTTTCTTAATTCTAGACTGAATCATTTCTAGACAAATAAAACCCACACTTCAATCTGCTATTTCGGCCTGACCTGAGACGCGGGACTTCTAGCGTACCTACTTGGCTACTATCCGTAATAGGATCCAAATTCTATCCAAATCATAACATAGGTACCTACGGATAATACGGAACACTTCCTGTGTTAGAAAGTGGTTGGTTTACAAAAATATTCAAAGGATAATTTATAATACTTTTTGAGGTCATCATTATGTTCCTTTATAGATACACTAGCTGTGCTCGCGACTTCGTCCGCGAGGAACAGTTATTTTATCCCCGTTTTTTTTTTACATTTTCCATTATTTCTTCGCTCCTTATAGTTCCAACGTGATGTTATATAGCCTAAAGCCTTCCTCGATAAATGGTCTATTCAACACAAAAAGAATTTTTCAATTCGGACCAGTAGTTCCTGAGAACAAACAAACAAACTCTTCAGTTTTAGGTATATTTAATACTAGCTGCTGCCCGCGGCTTTGCCTGCGTGAATATCGGTTTGTCATGAAGAGCTTACTCTGTAATTATAGGTATCATGTACGCGTCTTTGTCTCTTAATTTATTACACACGCTTACGAATGGATGCTCAAAGGATGATGAAGATATAGGTATTCGATTCGAGTGCTGAGAAATCTGAACATAGGTTGACACAGGACAAACACAATGACCCCCCGATGGGGTCCTCGGCTTGTCGTGCCGGGGGGGCTTATTACGGGTCGGGCCCCCACTACCCGGAACAAAGAGGGACCCCAGTGGGCCGCAGGTGGGCGGCGCCGGCAGCGGGACTGAGCCTCACTCGTCCCGCTCCCGATCTTAAGCGATGGTTCACTTAACTGTAGGTTCTGGTGATGACTTAGCTAGAGCAACGTCTCCCTGAATTATTCGAGTTATCTAAAAAAGTTCGTTTTCTACATTGATCCTACCGGGAACCGATATAATGCGCCACTGGGGTCAGCAGTCATCAGATTGTTATGTCGCGTCCGCACTATTTTTGAGTCAATTAGTCTTTTTACGGTATCAAAAATGGTGCTTACTGGTGCTTACCTACGTACCTACCTAGTTACTACTATGAATTCTCATTATTTCAAACAGAGTAACCGCACGTAATGCACTTGTGTATGGGCATAAACATGTACACTTCAATATCTCGTGCGTACTTGCCTGGTCTGCTTGGAGAATGGTCATTGTGGCCGATTTTCGGCCAGGAGAGGGCTGGCGCGTTACGTTTAAAATTGCTTAATATAGAAATACGAATACTTATTTTGTACTTTTTGGAAAATAAGTGCGTTTAATAATCTTATATCTATACACCTAAAGCAGAATCTGGATATCCTGTGTATGAACATAATTATTTTGAGAAGCCACGCTAAAAATACTCAGTATCTTTTATTTTTATTTTTCTTTATTTCATACTGGGCGTCCCTAAGATTATCCTGTGAAAATTATTAACCGATAAAAAAGATTTTTTATTTATAGGTGGTACCTAACTATGTACATGTTACTTAGTACCTACTACATTTTAAGTATCATGCCAACCAAAAAGCGACCACTTGGCCGGTGTATGAATCTTAAACTTACTTCAAAGCGTTATTTTCTTCCGACACGCGTAATTATAAAACGATTTTATTAGGCTGAAATGTTTAAATATTAGTATTGAGGACAGAAATTACAATTTGGATAAGAAAAATATTTATTAAGCATACACTAATCGCAGTTTCGTCGCATCCGAGCTAGACATGTGGCCCGTTGTGAGCCTCCTGAGAATGCAGTAAGGTTTTTGGTTCTTGGATCTTCATTAAACTGTGATTCATTATCAGATGCAGGTCGCCTTGTTTACGGGTTATAGTAGATCTGTTTCGACTGTACACAATTCCTAAAGTTTGTTCCAATTTGTTGCTGAATGAGGTGCCTCTGAAACTGAGCAATATTCTAGTAGACAACGCCGGTGGTTATCCCTTTACGTTGGTCGTCTGTTCAGTTAAATAGCACTTTGCATATAGTATTTTCCGAAGAATTTTATTCCGAAAATAAGCCGCACAATTTTAATTCTTTTCGAATTTCCGTATTTACCTCGATATCAGTACCTGTCATGTCAAATTGATGATTTCGCTGACAAAGTCAAGAAATGACAGTATCTATGGTGTATTCAAAAAGTTCTTAATCACTCCGTAACATATTTTCCCGAAATTCTAAATGAAAAAATTGATAAATCGTTGTAATTTATAGCCTATATGTTAATCTGATGCATAAACAATATTCGTATAAAGTTTCACTAAGATCTGTTCAGTAGTTTTTGCGTGAAAAGGGAACAAACATCCATCCATCTATCCATCCAAACAAACTTTCGCGTTTATAATATTAGTGGGATTAGTTAAGATTTGGTACTTATCACATTGGACGTCACAGCTCCATGACTAGTTTCCTGTTGAAATCATTACGTGGGTATTTATGGAGCCCTTCCAATTTTAGATAGTGGTGATAAATTGTGGTTACCTATATATAACGAGCATTTAATTTTACATCGCTAGAGTCTGGGTTTACTAACTGTTAATATCCTGATAGCTCTATCAGTTAGATGACTATCGGAAACCTCAGTGAAAGTTAGATTCTAATCTTTCTTTCAAGCCACGTAAAGTACCTACCTATTAAAGTTTTAAAACATATCACGGTTCAACAGCAGCTTTATAGCTAGTACTAAAAAAAAAGAATACAAAATTCCCCCGACATCACTCCGTGCACGACTGTACTTATAAAGCGTGTGTCATAAATAAAATTCTTGAAGCTTTGTTCCTGTGACACGACAAGGCTCCTGGGAGCGTGTATCTTAGCCTAATCAGAGATGAAAGGAAGTGTGATGAAGGGCACCTAACATTTAGGCAAGCCATAGAGGCAAGCTAAGTACTTTGACAGTGACATTTCAATTCAATTGAAAGCGAGCGGTGATTCAATTGGAGACAGTCAATTGGTTGGGACCTTGACTTATATGTCTGTCATTGAATGGAAAAGAAAGTGTAGTCTGTTGAGGGATTTATTGATACGAGTATCTACCAAACCCACGCACGGTCGCGTTAGTTCGCGCTGCTTAGGCCTAGATTCCTGGGTTCGATTCCGAATTTACCCAAGTACCTACACAGTACAGAGCATACCAACTAGGTCCTGCTGTGTATTAATTGTGATTAGATACCATACCAACCTAAGATCAACAGTTGACAATAAATTGTATAAACCTATGTTCATTTCGCATCCAGCACTTGCCACTATGTTGAAATTATGTTGGTTAAATCACACCATCTATGTATCTTTATTACAGGAGGCATGTCTCAAAACATCCAAACCATACCCAAGTTTAAAAAGTTCACTGTTTCAAGTTAGCCAGACAGAGAATCGACCCCAGAACCTCAATTAACATCCAATCTTTCTTATCTATGGCCGATAGTCCTTCCACGTCTACGTCATAGGTACTTACGAAAAAGTTCTAAAATAATGGCGTTTTACCTTACAATAAAACGTTAATTAACGTCTTACCTCATTCGAAGCCTAAACAATGAAATAGGCTTCGAATGACGGTACAGTAAGTTAATAATGGCGTTTTACCTTACAATAAAACACTTATTAACGTCTTACCTCATTCGAAGCCTATTTCATTGTTAGGCTTCGAATGACGGTACTGTAAGTTAATGACGATTATGTTTTCATAATAACAATTCAATATTCTTACAGAATTAGTCACGAGACTACATGCATCTGACGCGTCTTGGCGGTGCGATCTAAAATAGCAACCACAAAATATTCACCTGTTTACGTATGAATACTAAGTAAAGCCATTAAAAGATCGTTAAATCTTCAGCCAGCCGATATAGGATGTAGTTAAAAGCGAAAGTGACTTAAATGATAGTGCATGACTAATCTACGGAACCAATGTAGGTACCTATATGAATTGAACACTGAGAACAATGATAAGGGGCTGTGCAGACGACAGACTTTTTGTGCGATAGAGTCTGCGTCCGAGACATTTAAAAAGAGCATCTAGGTCCCTACAGCTCTGCCGACAGAATGATCGAAGATGTGCGTTGAGTCTGTGAAATATCCGCGACAGATTTTTGCGCGTCGTGCCGTTACTGCGTATAATTGCATCACAGACTAAAAAATGCGTCACGGATAGTCTGTCGTCTGCGCTGCCTCTAAACATTATTTTTTTGTTTAAATGAAAAAAGAAAAAATACGTGTCCAATATAAATACGGACCTAATACATTGTAATTATTTAGACCCTCGAAACATGTATTATCATTTGAGGGTCTGCCTTAGTCACCACGCTTGGCAGACAGGTTGGCGACCGCAGTAGGTTTAAACTTAACCCTAAAACATACACAAATAAAAACAGAATTTCATCACTAGATATGTCATTTATTTTATTTCTATCCAAAGGCACACATTGTTATACATACACTTATCATTACGAGTTACATTCAAGACTTACAATAGGACGGAGTCGTTACACTGTTAGTATTCTACTTAAAGCTACCAGATTCATTAAGGCGCTTCTTCATTAGGCTCATAATGAGCGGCTGCCTGTCCGCTAACTTCCAAGCGGCGTATTCGCCGCTAACTGAATGTACAGTGAGCGGCGAATTGTATGAAAGATTAGAGAAATACAAAAAATATTAGACAACATCACATACATTGTTCCGATCTCAAAGTAAGTAGCTTGAGCACTTTTGTTATGGGTATCAGGACAACGACGGTACCAGAAATATTATACTGAAATAGAAATAAAAGCCCCCAGACATAGAAAAACACAAATGTTAGTCCCGGGTGGGAATCGAACCCACGACCCTTGGTTGAGGAGTCACTACCTAATGAGCCATCGAGCCAGCCAAGGTAATGCTAATAATAATTCATAGCAGCGAAGAGTCAGAGTTTCTACAAAACTGAACATAACAAATTCAACCTGACAGGCTCGGTGGCTCATTTGGTAGTGACCTCTGCCCTCTGAGCCAAGGGTCGTGGGTTCGATTCCCGCACAGTACAAACATTTATGTTCATGAACATGTCTGTTTGTATTGGTCTGGGTGTTTTCTATGTATAATATGTATTTATTTACAAAAAAAATGTATCTAAGTAAGTTTATCAGTTGTCTAGTACCCATAGTACAAGCTTCGGCTTAGTGTGGCCCAGCGTGGCATGTCTTGGTTATTTATTTATTTATTATTTAACCTTAACTCCACAGTATAACGCTCACCAATCCAAAAAGGGTCGGACCGTGTTGGTCACGCGCATACGCAGTCTCTTTATGCCGGGGCCACACATTGGCGGCATTTGCACCAACGTAACGTTTTGCGTCCAATGCACGGTACCTACGGTGTGTATCGGTACTTTGACACAATGTAGACATTGAGCGCCTTAGTATTGGGCATTGGACAGTGATTGGACGCAAAGTTGAGTCCAATGTGTGGCCCCGGCTTTAAAATCTCAAGCCGTGGCCACACATCTATACTACTGGTCCGAATTGAAAAATTCTTTTTGTGTTGAATAGACCATTTATCGAGGAAGGCGTTAGGCTATATAACATCACGCTGCAGCTATTAGGAGCGGAGAAATAATGGCAAATGTAAAAAAAAACGGGGAATAAATAACTATTCCACGCGGACGAAGTCGCGAGCACAGCTAGTAGGATATATTTGCACCAACGTAACGTTTTGCGCCCAATGCACCAATGTGTGTATCGATACTTTGACACAATGAAGACATTGAGCGCCTTAATATTGGGCAGGCATTGTTTAATCCCATGTGTGGCCGCGGCATCAGAAGTAGGTAATGTGTGCGTTACGCTGCGGTGTTAAGGTTGAATTTGCTATGCTCAGTACCTATGATTCGAATTAACAAACCGTTAGAGCCAAACAGTTAGCCGCTGATTGTGGGCCTAATGAACAGCCCAAAAGTATAATATGTAGACATGAAAAATGCAATAAATGCTGGAAATGTTTCAAAAATGCAGGTACCTATATTACTTTGTACAGTAGCACTATGACAATTATGTAACAGAAGGTACCTTATATAAAACAATTATTAGAAATATATAAGAAACGTCATACAATGCATATTTTATTTCTTAGTCTTCTAGATAATTGCGATAAGTAAGTGAATTATAAATCAATCAGACCACAATCTTAGGACGGAAAAGACCGAACTCAAAATTAGATCTTGATTGAAAATTAGCAAAAATGTGCTTGATCAAATTAACTGTCTTTTATGTTTCATAAGAAATTCATTATGCATTTTAGCGATTTCATTGCAGAATAAAATTTAGTTTGTAGCCAAATTTTTTTCACAGTATCCCAACATAGCTAGATAGGTAGGTACAAACTTCATATACTGCATCCATATCGCCAAAGTTACGCATTACCAATTAAAAACCAATTACCTATAAAACTACTACCTATCTACATTTTATGTAAAGAAATACTGTTATTTCAAATTCTTTTTCTTTTCACTTTAGAACTTTGTCACTTTATATACCTACGTTTTTTCTGCTTTAGCTTACCTATAATGTTCACCTGTCATTTATTATTCTGACAAGGCTCTAGAGTGTAGGTATACATACATATTATTTATTTTGTATGTACATAATTAGACATTAAGCTTTAATAGTAGCACATAAACGTTCTACATTTTACAATATCAAGCCTACGTTATTTACTTATATTGTATAGACATAAAAAGGCAAGGAACAGATTTGGTAAAAAATATAATCAATTTAGGGGAATGAGATTCATCTATTATAGTAAAATGTATATTTATTTATTACATAAACTGGACGAAATTACTTCATTTTCGGAGCCGATTTTTCAAGAGTCAGATAAAAAATAAACGACGAATAAAAGTATTAATTAAATATTCACATAAATTATTGATTAAAAATGTTTGAGACTCATTCGATCCGGTGACATCTTTGCAGTTAAAAAAATATAATCGATTTAATGGAATGAGATTCATATAGGTAATATAAACTGGACGAAATTACCACATTTTAAACAATGTACAAAAATTAATAAACTTAATGTTCAAATAAATCATTTATTAACAACAGTATTCGAGACACACTCGATCCTGTGCATACACATTATTTATTTCTGTGGTTACCCCTGGACTGCAGCTGTCTAGTATTAGAATACTAAAATACTAGACTAGAAATAAATAAATTACAGTGATGTATTCAGTAAACAATGCTAATTGATTTTCTGCCACAAGCTCTTTAATCTTTTAATCCGTTTAATAAATGTATCTAACCATTGGAAAATCAGTCCTAATAACTATAATAATATAAATAAATCCTTCAAAAATGTCTTTATCAAAATTAATTCTAAAATGGAATTTATACGGACGGCGGTAGTTCAGATTACAGTAGTAATCTCTTCGTTTCATTCATCAATAAGGGTTAGAAATCCAACAGATGGCACCACAAACACAAGAAGTCGACTATTAGATTTTTTTGTTTAGTTAGGTTCATTTTGACATGAAACAGACCTTTACATAGATTTTGACATTAAACAGGCATTTACACAGAATTTAACCATGATAGCTGTATCTGACGCCATCTATTGGACATTTCGAAACACCACGAGTAGCTTAACAGATTCTTACGTCTTATGCAATGTCTTCATTTCATATGGAATACAATAAAATAGTTCATGTTAAATTCATTATTAAGCATTTTTAAGGCCACAATAATCAAAATTAATATCAAAAACACTTTCAGTTGTATAAAAATACATATTCATAGTCTTAATACATAAATATATCAGTCTTTAATTGACTTTTTATGTGTCTACAGTAATACATATTTAATCTAACAAAATTCATAATAAAATTGTAAAATGTATAAAAATTTTAAGTCGGTATACAATAAAAAAGATAAAAAACAATAATAAAAAAGCTTTTTGTAAAGAGAAAGTAAAAGAGAGCATTTGTTAATAAGATTTCAGAAATTAGGGTACTTCATAATTACGTAATTAAAAAATATCAACCAAATGTTTAAGTACCCACCAATATACTCGTAATTGGACCAAAAGTACATTAGATGTGATTAAGTAAAATAAGAAAATTATATTAGTGTAAATAAAAACAATCAATAAATTTCATAAAATTATTGCAAGTAAGCCCAATTAGTTAGGCATATAATAATAGATTATAGAGGCACTACACTATTTGCAACATATTATCTATTCAGACTTATAGATATTGCTCTATATAAATATTGCTGCCAGTGCTAATAATGATTAAAATGATATGGATTGTAAAAGTATAGTTTATCGCCTAAAACTAAAATAGGTAAATGTATAAAATGCAAAAATATGTTCCACTGTGTTGAGATTCCTTTAGATTCTAAGTCTTTAATGATAGTTTCTTACTACTTTTATTATTACTTACAGATTAAAGTTGCTTATTTTACCTTTAATGATAAGTAACTACATAGTCTTTTCAAAAGACCACATTTATACGACACAATTCAAACGTAAAACTGTGTAACTCACTTGGCAACTTCACACTCGTATCAAAATTGGACGGTCTTTTGCCGGTCTACTGAGTAGACCGAACTCTTATTATCAGACTTCGAGTTACGGGCTGTCAGCTGCGCGTTTATTCGATCATGAGCTCAAAATGGACGACGCCGAGCCGCTCCTTCCTGTTGTACTTGATGTTTTTGGCCCACGCGCGGCACTCTATGTTTATAACAATACCAGCTGCAAAAGAAACATATATTTCAGAATTTTTTCATACGAACACAGCAAAGTTGCTTCCACTTGTCTGATGGTAATCAAAAAGCCAAAGTGCTGTGATTACGGACTAGTGGATCCAGCACTTGCCAGCCGTCCTGCGCAAATCGTCACTCCACCTGGCCTGAGGGCGTCCTATGGATATGCGATAGGATGATGATAGAAAAAATTAGCCATTCCTTCAGTACTCACTCTTCGGCCTTTGCAAGTGCACCGCCACCAGCGGGCTCAGGTACCCCTCGGCGTTCTCGTACGGGTAGAAGTAGCCGGGGAAGCCGGGGTAGGGCAGGTAGCGCAGCGGGCCGATGTTCTCCTGGTCGGCCGGGGTCTCGCCGTAGCACGACACCCACACCATGTTCGCCTGCCAATTAAAAATGAACCTTATGGATATATATATATACCAACCAAATGCTTAAAAAAAGCAGAGTATAAAAATAAATATCCCACAAAAAACTAGCCAAGTCTCAATGGAGCTGCTTGTTTATCTCTAAAAAGTAATAAAATCTAGACAAAGTCGAGCCAAGTCTAAGGTTCCTTACTACGTTTTTTTTATTATTATAATAATTAATGGTGTGTGACTTATAGCTTACCGGATGACGAAAATTTCAGCAATTCAATTCAATTCAAAATACCTTTATTCACATAGACTTAAAATAAGCACTTATGAATCGTCAAGTAAAAAATAATGTAAAAATGTGAATAAAAGCAATTTAAAAGAAGCTACCGCCGTGTTCGGAAAGTAGATTTCTACTGGGAAGAAACGGCAAGAAACTCTGTAGTTACTCTTTTTAAATCGCCAATTGTTACATGTTTTAGTATTACAACATTTTTAAATATTTTAAAGTTAAACATAAAAAATGACTCTAAACAATGCAAAGTTTACTACGAAGCAGCAGTCCAGGAGATGTCGTCGTTGAAGAAATCTTCTACTCTATAATAGCCCCCTTTTATAAGTAAGGACTTCATGTATGATTTGAATTTGTGAATGGGCAGTTCAACAATATGTTCCGGTAACCTGTTGAACATTTTGATACCCAATCCTACAAACGACCCACTCACCTTAGTCAGCCTCAGACGTGGAACGGCAAGCTTGTGCTTATTTCGAGTGTTTAAATTATGATTATCTGAATTTTTATTGAATTGAAAAAAACAACGAAAAAAAAGTCGAATCAGAAGTTATGTGCTTTACAAAACCTGCCCTGCTGTGAATCTGATCTTGCATCTCAGCATACACTTATCCTTCCCGACCGATACTCACATAGTTCCTGTTGTAGTCGGTGAGGTTCCGGATGTGCCACTGGAGGTCGTTGGGCATGTCCCCCGGCAGGTGCGCGGTGTCGTTGTAGAACTCCGGCCGCCAGCCGTATATTCTGTAAACATAATTATTTTAAATAAAAATAATAATAAAATGAAATAACATTTATTGTCATCTTACAACGTCAACACAAAAAAAAATCAACATAGGTAACGGATTACAATATAGACAAAGGGAATTAGCTCAGCTGGTGTGCTGCCACAGAGAAAGACCTGGGCAGCGCTGGTTTTACATTACAAAATATGATATATTATAGATGTGTTTATTTATATATTATATACTATAATTATTGTTTATATATAGCTATAATATTTATTGAAACAGTTTGCACGACTTTGCCCCTCTCTTCAGAAATCTACACTTCCTTTACCTGAAGGTTGTCTGGAAGAGATCGCTTAGTAGCGATAAGACCGCCTAGATTGTACCACAAGATGTCTGTATCACCTTTTCTGTACTAATTGTGTATTTTGTGCAATAAAGAATATCTATCTATCTATCTATCTACATCTACTTGTGTAAACAATGACCCTGACGAATTGAAGACGACAACTTCCGAATACTTTTTCGTTCAGCATACTTACCTTAAATCCTACAGGAATTTCATTAATCTTAACTAATATTATAAAGCTGAAGAGTTTGTTTGTTTGAACGCGCTAATCTCAGGAACTACTGGGCCGAATTGAAAAATTATTTTTGTGTTGAATAGACCATTTATCGAGGAAGGCTTTAGGCTATATAACATCACGCTGCAACTATTAGGAGCGAAGAAAAAATAACTATTCCACGCGGACGAAGTCGCGAGCACAGCTAGTCTATAAGAAAATTCTAGGCCATAAATCAATCATTCGGAATCATGGGACTTTCTTCCAGCACACATGTTCCCTTCTTATAGTCTTGGGTCTTTTAAAGAGAGAGTAAAGCGGTGCTTAAGCAGGTCGTCATAATATGATGCGGATAGCTTAATTTTTTTTTAGATTCATCGTCTGCTTTACACTAGGCAAGACAGTCATTTTAATGAGCTAATATTAAAAAATATAACCCAAGACATGCCGCGCTGGGCCACACATTGCCATCTAGTCCTAGTGGACGGGAGATCGTGAGGGCTTACCTATTCTTCTTCTTTTCGTGTCAATGAACCTAACTCTAAACAAGATCACACATGTCCCGACCAAAACCTAGCAACCGATACACCACTGTCAGTTGCCTGGTAGAGATCCTCCATAGTGCAGGTGGCGGGGCACAATGGGCAGGTGATTAGGTGAGATATAGTTTGAGAGGGCGAGCCGCAATCGCATCCACTCTGTGACCCCTCCTTGAGCCCCCATTTGGTCATGTTATTCCGACATCGACCAACACCTGACCGAAGTCGATTCAGCGACTTCCACACTGGCCAAGGTTCCCTGTGACCTGGCGGCAGGTGCTCAGCCGGTGCGACATAATTGGTCGGCGGCGGGACTTTAGCCGACCAAAGGCTGACTCTTGCATGTGTGGGTTGCGTTCCAATAGCCTCAGTACACCTCAGGAAGCTTTTACGGCTCTTCAGTCTGCCCCTAGATAGCTGGTGGTTATAAAGGGGGTGCCTGTCGTCGGTCTCCTGCTTATGCTTCTCCACGGCGCAAGCGATTTCCCGGCGCACGTTAGGAGGCGCTATTCCTGCCAACGGGTATAGCTTGTTCAGCGGAGTCGGTTTTAAGCAGCCCGTGATGATGCGACACGTCTCATTTAGATCTCTCATCTTTTCGCTCCAAGCCAACCTAGCCTGTCCGTGGTGCATCCTGCCGAATAGCAAACAAGGCGCTGGCAACCGACTGATGGCGGTATAACCATTTACGATGGAAAGCTTAGCTAAATACCACAGACCGATGACGGGCAGCAGCGTCATTGAAGCGAGAAGCTACGCCCTGCGATCGCCAACCCGCCTGCCCAGCGTGGCTATTATGGGTATGTCCCAAGTTTGCCCCAAGTGGCGAACAACTGGAGAGGCCTATGTCCAGCAGTGGACTGCGATAGGCTGATGGTATAAACCAAGTGGCCAGTCATTATACTTGGTAAACCAAGTCATTATACTTGGTAAACCAAGTATAATTACTGGCTCGGTGGCTCAATTGGTAGTGACCCCTGCCTTCTGAACCAAGAGTCGTCGGTTCGATTCCCACTCGGGACAAACATTCTTGTGATGAACATTTGTGTTTGTTCCGTGTCTGGGTGTTTATATTTGTATTTAAGTATATATTTGTGGTACCTTCGTTGTTCTGATACCCATAACACAAGTGCATAAGCTACTTACTTTGGGATCGGAGCAATGTATGTGATGTTGTCTGATATTTATTTACTTATTTAAGTTCACCTGTTCAGCTTCAAGAATATGCACGGCGAGGACTTGTGGTAGGAGAAGTGGTTCTCCTCCATGCAGGGGTCCCAGCCGCGCACGTCCACATCGCACACCTTGCCGGGCGGCGGCAGGTGATTGAAGTCGCAGTTGAAGATGTTCTGCCCGGCGCCAGCCGTTTGACCCTTCTTCTTGTACACTGCGAATGGGAGATTTATTAGGGCATAGCGTACATTCGTTCGTTGAGCCGCCCGTCCGGGGAAGGACCTCCACCCTATAGAATACCGCAGTCAAATGACCTCCGGGTCGTGTTTCTGCCGGTGATTAGGGTTTCCAGGGGGTTAGGTAAGAGAGGCCCGCATGGCGGTGGCAACAGACACGTAACTGACCAGTTACTTGCCTGTTGTCACAGCGACTTGGGCTTCTCTTTTGCTTTCCATCAGGTGTAGGGAAGCCATTATCGAGCTACTATAAAAAAAAAGCTCCTGAAATATAAAATTTATGAACCAAAGATTGGAATTATACTCTAGCTAATATGGCGTCAGGTTTTACTATGCTTATTTTATTTACAATTTAGGTTGGAGGGTTGTCTTGGGTTATGTCTTGGGAGGCCTTTGCCATAAGGCATTCTGAAATGAGAGACATTTTAATGTCACGTACAATAATTAAACTATTTTTACTGTTTCAGCAAATGGCCTTTTATATTAGACATCACAGCTCATAATGTGTATTTTTGTTTCTTTTGTGTTATATTACGAATTTTATAAGTAAATCCCAAATCCGCTCTGCGCTGGATGCTGGGTTTCATGACGCTCACCAAACAAATGTCGCAACATTGTCAAAGACAAGATGATTCAACGGGAGTATCACGACCCTCAGTAATGAGGAGCGCAACATGAGAAGAAGTTTTATATTTACGAATATAAGTAAATATTGTATGAATGTTATGTTATAAACAATTTAAAACTTACCTGAAAGGAAGTCAATCAGCTGATCCTCCCAATACTTGTAGCTGTCATATCCCGTGCCCTTGTACCAGATGAGGGTGCTCCTGACGTCCTCCGGCAAAGGTCTGAAGCCCAGGCCGGGGCTGGTGCCGATGAGGCTGCCCTCCTGCTGCAGCCGCGGCACGCGAGGGTTGATGAACTGCTGCAGGAACGTCACCATGCAGATGGCTAGCAGCGCCACCAGAGCAGAGTAGAAGATGGTGTAGAAGATGAACAGTTTGCCTGGAATAGGGATGTTTCCAGGGTCAAAATACTTACATTATATTTAGTCCGTATTTTCGATTATAAAAATATATTGGACACGTATTTTTCCTTTTTTCATTTACACGAAAAATAACAAAGATACAAAGCATCAAAATTTAGGAGTGGGGGTGTTTGATGTCACGCCTTGCGACAAAATGCTGCACGGCTTGACGTCACGCGAAACTTTAACGGGGTATATCTTTGTAATCTTTGGTCTAATTTATAAATGAAAAAATACGTATCTTTTATTTTTGAATAATCTAGAAGACGGATTAATTAAATTTTTTATGGACACAAGCCTATTGTGATTACATTGAATTATCTATCTTCTACGGGATGTAAGGGAGCGACCTATCGTCTTTTCGCTCCAAGCCAACCTAACCTGCCCGTGGTGCATCCTGGCGAATAACAAACGAGGCGCTGGCAACCGACTGATGGCGGTATAGCCATCACAATTGAAGACGTAGCTAAATACTACAGACCGATGACGGGCAGCAGCGTCAAGACCTTGGACCTCAAGCTTATCTTTCGCAAGTCCAGGAGACCACTAAAGGTCACTTTAGTGCCACTATAAAAAAAAACCATGCTTGTGCCACCCATAAAAGCAGTCTAAACTTCAATCTTAGGTTTTAAACATTACTCAAACCAAAGTAATTTTGTTAAAAGTTTGTTTTCTAAATTGGTTCAACCAATCATAATCATAGAGACTGAACAATTTATCTTCCTAAGCTTATCTAAAACTTGCAAACTAACTAATTTAATAAGAAAAACATGTTCATAAAAAATGTGATAACACAAGATTTGAGAAACATTAATATTATTCTCTTTTCATATAAAATATTCCAATTCTTTTTAATTAGTACCTACAAAAACAAGTCAGTTTAGATAAAAGTGTATGAGTGCCCATATTAGTATTTATGACGGTATCAATATATTTCATGAACAAATGGATCTTCTCCCTTGCCTTCTCTAGGAACAAGTACCAAAACCTACTTTACTGCTTCGTTTAAGTTTTTTTTAAGTAACTCAACATAATGGCTTCCCTATATAAGAATAAGAATACTTTATTACATTGAGACATCACAACATAACAAATGATAACGTCACAGTATACATGTCACCGGAAAATAGCAAGAATCGTAAGTTGATCAATTTCCTAGGTAGTTGATTAACTTTCGGAATATAACAAACGGTAGATGAAATGTATTATTTTACGCAATGGATTTCAGTTAGTTGATCAATTTACGGTAGCCTGACAGTCATTTAATAATTTACGATTTTGACACAAGTAAAATCGTCCTCAAATTGGCCAATCGTTGCTCAATGTACTATTTAACGGTGCACTACTACCCGTAAATTAATACACTGTTCCCTGATTGGTTGCCGGAATAACGCCACGTGAGCCATTGAACCAATCAACGTTCACCTCACCTTCGTCGGATGATTTTACGGCAAGACCCCGTAAAATGATCAATTTACTAAAATACATACGTTAAATAATACATTTCAACTGCCGTTTATTATTTTCCGGAAGTTAATCAACTACCTAGGAAATTGATCAACTTACGATTCTTGCTATTTTCCGGTGACATACACAAACACAACATAACAATGACTAGACACATACATTTAAAATTCCACAAAAATAAAACATAACAACAAATACATAAAACAGTTGGACCGGACGTATATAAATATAATGCTCTTATGCTCTTTGTTTCTCTAGTCGACCTCACCTGCCTGCGGTGTTGCCGAATAAGGGACAAGGAACCGAAGAAAATAAAAAATAAGTATTAAGTAACCAACTAACCACAAGTCTCTCTTTTCATTCACATGCATTGCCTGGCAAAAAGTCAGGATAGCCAATAAAATAGTAGGTATGTAGTTAACATTGGTATCTGTAACTTATCAGGGACATAAGGCTTCTCAGATTACCACGGATTATGGCCAATTAAATGCCAGCTATTAACGCCACAATAGCTACTGTCTGCGATTTATTAAGTTAGCTTAGTCTGGCTTCTTTATATATGTCACCGGAAAATAGCAAGAATCGTAAGTTGATCAATTTCCTAGGTAGTTGATTAACTTTCGGAATATAACAAACTGTAGTTGAAACATATTATTTAACGCAATGGATTTCAGTAAGTTGATCAATTTTCGGTAGCCTGACAGTAATTTAATAATTTACGATTTTGACACAAGTAAAATCGTCCTCAAATGGGCCAATCGTTGCTCAATGTACTATTTAACGGTGCACTATTACCCGTAACTTAATACACTGTTCCTTGATTGGTTGCCGGGATAACGCCACATGAGCCATTGAACCAATCAATGTTCACCTTACCTTTGTCGGATGATTTTACGGCAAGACCGGTAGAGAATGCCTATGCGGCATTAAGTTCGCCTTTTGTACTCAAATCTTTTTATTGTGCAATAAAGATGAAATAAATAGAAATTAAGCTTGTACTAACACTTTATGGATCCTAGTTATCTGAATGAAATACTTTTTTATTTTATTTAATTTTGTTTATTTTTTTTATTTATATGGTACACAACTTTAATTCATCAACAACACAAGGATAATGTGGTTGTTACTTTCTATTTTGTCTGGAATTTCTATATTATTAAATTAGGAAAACATACAGCATGGTGTAAGTATCAAGTCTGGTGTTAACTAAAGATATGCTTCACTCACAAAGGAAAAAATTAATTAAATAAATAAATAAAAATAAAAATCATTTATTTCAGGCACATGCCCATATTAAATAATACGAATTAATACGAATTAAATCAATTAGAGAATATGTAAAAAGATATTTGCTTCTATCTAATTTGATTTGCGAAGAGGAGCAGAAGTGGTTTTTTTATGTCACACAAAAGGTTTAGAACATCTTAGGGACAAACAATTTAATAAGAAAGGGGAATTTACCAAACCATTATTAACTTTGTTTAAAATATCATATCTTTATGTTCCCAATGAACCATTATGGACTAAATCTTACAAAAAACTTTGTCCATTATAATTATGTAAATAAATATGCAAAAGTAGGGTTTTCAATTCAGCAATATTTGTAGCTATTTTCCATTTATTAATAACTAGATTTTATTCAGTTTATACCTACTACATCTACAAAAAAAATTATATTGATACAAATTACAAAATCTTTATTTGGTAGCTTACCACATAATTTTATGTTCGTTATAAAATGTAAAGTACATAAAAGTTTTGAAAATTTACTTTTCGATACATAAATCATTTCTATAACTTTCAAGCATCATTGTTTGCCACGCCCAAACAAACGTAGTTTTAATAAATGCATACAAATGGAAATACATTATCCTCACTTAACTACTGTTTAGTATTTCAAAAAGTTTCAGTAATTATATGAAAAAGATCACTGACCCCATCTTTCAGGTGTTCGTCCAAATATCGTGACTCCTTCGTCGTTAGAAAAGTTTCCGCCGAATCCTGGCCTCCCATAACTTCTGGACGGTTTCGTTTCGATCTCGAACTCTTGAAGACCCCGATTCCTTATCATTGTGACACAAACAAATCAATGTGATGTTCAATAATAACTAAAACAAGTCGAAAATAAAATCAACAACACGCCCAACCGCTTCCCAGTAACAGCCGCAAATTTTGTTTGACTGACGGACGGACGCGAGTGAGTGAGTAAAGTGAAGTGAAAAGTGAAGTAAGTGACAATGACAACACTCAATAAATAGTGCTCAGCCATACAACCAGACACTAAACTACATATTTTTAGAATAGTAAATTATGAAACTATTTCAAATATGTAATGTAATTTTAAAGTTGGTTCTCGGCTTGTGTTTTTTTTTTTATAATGGCTCGACATAATGGCTTCCCTACGCCTGATGGAAAGCGAAAGAGAAGCCCAAGTCGCTGTGACAACGGGCAAGTAACTGGTCAGTTACTTGTCAGTTGCCACCGCCATGCCGGCCCAACCTTAACGTCCCTAACCCCCCACGAGCTCCGGAAACCCTACTCACCGGCAGAAACACGACCCAGAGGTCATTTGACTGTGATATTCTATAGGGTGGAGGTCCTTCCCCGGACGGGCGGCTCAATTCGAGCGAAGATTCGCTATGCCCTACCTCTCTTAAAATCGGCGTCCGTCGTGTGTCATCGGCGTCCCTATTATATCGATAAAATACGACTTCTTGTTCTTCATACAGCGCACTGCGCAGCACTCAGTCGTCAAAATTGACGTCCAATATTGTTAAAAAAAAAGAAAATTGACGTTTAGAAAATTCTTGTTGTTCTCATCTCGTGCAGATTTTTTTGTGATTTTGGGGATTTTCATAGTGCTTTTTTCGGCGATTGTGAATATAGTTATTTGGTTTAATTATCTTTGAAATATAATGGCATCTTCATTCCATAAAATCATTGTGATTGTGGGTTTCATTTCATTGTTCCACTCGGCATTTTCAGCAGCCCAACGTAAGTTTATTGGAAATCTACACAATTTTCTTCTATTTTTCCACATAACCGTAGTCTGTAGGTAATAAAAATGTATTTTCGTATCTTCCAGATCGATCTTATCTGCGAATTACGGCCCAAGAATTCACCACGTTACCATTAGATGTAAGTTGAAATTTATTTGTAAAGTTATGAACATATTTTCTGAGCAATTCTCTGGATTAGCTTGTCGATGTGGCTGACATGAACTCTTCCAAAAGTGGTAGTAAAAGAATATTAAACAAAGTTTCTTACACTCCAACATCCACAAACTAATTTTAATAACATGGAGCTAATATAAAAGAATCGGAAACACCTTGAGAGTCCCTGAGGTTCTCACCTTCCTCCCTATGCTAGATGGTTAGAATATATTCCCATTCCACACAAAATAGTATAAGTTTATTTGGTACACACTAATAGGAGGCACTGTAGTCATAAAGATTAGGAGAGCTAGCCCATTTTATTATTATACTAGATGAAAACCCGGCTTCGCTCGGGTGAAATTTGACTCTTGACTCTTAAGGGGCAGCGCAGACGACAGACTATCTGTGACGCACTTTTTAGTCTGTGATGCAATTCTAAGCAGTAGCGCACACGTCGCGTAAAAATCTGTCGCGGATATTTCACAGACTCAACGCACATCTTCGATCATTCTGTCGACAGAGCTGTAGGGACCTAGATGCTCTTTTTAAATGTCTCGGATGCAGACTCTATCGCACAAAAAGTCTGTCGTCTGCGCAGCCCCTAATCAGGGCTTGGAATACCGGTAAAAATATGGTAATGTTACTTCTGCCTGGCCGAGGTATCGCTACTCAAAAAGTATCGATACCTAAAGTAGCGGTAATTCATACAAATTACCGCTACCTTCATGATGGTATCGGTAAACGTTTAACGTTACTAACTTAATTTTGGATTAAATTCATTCTCTCTCTCTCTCTCTATCGCGCTGCGTTTCGTATCGCGAAGTTGCCGCTCTGCTATAGGTAACCGTGCGGAAAAAATATTATACATAATATTAAGCCCCACCCGACAACACGACATCATCCTCCCCCCTCCCGCGCCGCATACCTCGTAAGCCGCAGACGTGCCAGGTTGCGCGGGAGGGTTTCCTGATTAAGAAAGAAATAGCACCCGGGACAAATATAGCCCCGGAGAAGACGCCCGGGCAGAGATCCGAGGATCGAGGCCCTCAGAAGAGGACTTCAAGATCCGGAGTAGTAACCGTGCGGAGCGTCAACGCAGCAAAGTAGCGTTATAAGTATCGTTACTTTTACCGGTAACTAAAGCAGGTATCCATACTTTTAACGTTATATTACAGTAGCGATACCTGAAACTTAACGTTAAGTTTGAGTTCCGGTAAAAATTACCGTTAAAATTTTGTATGCCGACTTGCCGGTAATTATTTTACCGGTAAAAACTACTACTTATAATGTTAAATTGGTAACGTTACCAAGCCCTGCTCTTAATACACATCTAGGTGCAAAATGTAGGTAGATATTTCTGTAGACATCGGTGCTCAAAGAATATTAAATATAGGTGTGTATAGCATTGTACCTTGTGTTTAATAACTTCTACCGGTAGTAAATAAAACTGCAAAAGATTTTACACAAATTATTTTATTTTAAATCAACATTCAAAAGAAACTAAGACAACTAAGACTAAATTAACAATACATATTTTTAACGTTTACTCTCTGTAAGTCTTTTTTTAAGCACTCGGTCTTTTTCTCTACTTTAACAGGTAGATAAGTAAAAATTAAATTGCGCATCTTTATTCAAATCGGCTAAAGCAAAAATTATATTAGGAACTATTTAAATTGTAATTTTACAATGAGTACTTATCTGAAAATTTGGCAAAACTTCATAAAGAAATATTCTCTATTATACATCGCAGATTCCTTATCATAAAATAATATAACATTTTATACTAACCATAACCTTACCCACATAAGTTGAAATTTAGTTTTAGTTTCACATAGGTAATTCGTTTGGATCACACACATCATGCCGAAAACCGCTGGTCTTTATCTGGCCCAGATGGGCCAGGAATTTCTGCACACACAAATTTATCATATCCACTGATGACCTTGGTTTATCTTCATTTAGAATAATAATCTTCAAAATAATACGCATATGCACATGTGGAAGCCCACATTTCTCAAATTCAATGGTGTAAAACCACACATGTCATTTATAACTTCCTTTAATTTAAGTTTAAAAATTCTGACAAATATATCGGGTCTATGTTCTTTTTAGTGACTTGTAAATTATCTAGATTTCCTGCCAATTCGGATGGCACATAAATATTATAAATAAGCCTGGTTTACCATACTTGCATACAATTGCCGAGTGACTTACCATGTTGATGGCAATAATCATTTTACCAATGCCTTGACCCATTTCACTATCATTATTGTATAGGCTATCATTGTATCCCCGGTTATACAAATTGACAATAGAAACATATGAAATAGTTTAATGTCATACGTATATGTCGTGGCCAAATCGATGAATTGATCATTTTATGAATTGGTCAACTAAATGGTAACCAAATCATTAAATGACAAACGTTTAGTGATTTGGTCACCCACTTTTGACCATATCGTAAAAAAAGTCACAAATCTAACTTAACCTACCCTACTGTGTTAGATCTGTGATTAAGAGTGTTTTTATTGGTTGCCCTCCTTCCCCCCGCTATAAAATTACATGAATTAAATTATTATTATAAAAATATCGTTGGTTCACCCAAATCTTTGATATGCTAAAAATATGCTAATATGGCAACACTGGCACTTTCTACCGGTAGTCATTGAAACAATTCCATGATATGATCGATTAAGATTGATACTTTCATGAAATAGTTTCAGTGCGTCTAGTTGGCCCTATCGGTATACACACATGGCCGTATTGTCAAACGATTTCTTATCATTGGTCTGGCCTGGCCACATCATGTTATAACCAATGGACAGATGTGGCCACGACATATACAAATAGATGGTTGTACTCATACTCGAAATTATCAAAGGGCTGCTACTCAGTGCTGTCACCGTTTATGATACTTTGCCAAGTCCCAAATTCCCGGGACCTGTAACCTGCTTAAATATTTACATTTCTTCGGGTCTGCCCATTTCATAATGATTTTTGTCTCCTCTTCTTCTAAAGAAATAAAATCACTGCTGACTGACAGCAGCTGTTTTTTTCGTTGTCCAAAGAAACATCATCAGACATCAGTGAATCTTCGATTAGCGTCAGCTCTTTATTATCAACCTTAAAGGAGAAAATAATATTAGACAAATATTCAAATAATAATAATTATAGTGTGAATGTATGTAGGTGTAGGTATATTCTCCCACTTCTATCTGGTAATAAGTATTATTTTTCATTTTAATTTACTCAACATCAACTTACCTGAAAGTCATCACATACATCTTTGGATATTGTAGAGGTAGCTAGTGATTTAAGATGCAGCGGGAGCAGTTTGATTTGTAGGAAAATGGTTGTTTACCAAATGCAAGGAGACCCGGCTGTTAACAAAAAGACATAGGTATCGTCAAACAAATAATAATAAACGAACACAGAGACACAACCAACGAAACAGTATTTGAACTATGTACTTACGATTTTCGGCATGATGTGTGTAATCCAAACGAATAATCACTACATATGCATGTGGGAAACTAAATTCCAACTGGGTTACCTATGGTTAGTTTTCTATGAGGTGTTCTTTTTGTGTTTTTTGGCTATGCAAGGTTTGTGCTTCTGCCACTGACGACGGTGAAAAGGTTATCGTCACGTAAGGTTTATTCGGTCTAGAACAAAGAGAAACTCTAACTAAACGTCTCAAAAATTTTCAAAAACAATAATTTCGTAAAGAAACGTCAGCGACTGACGAATGTTGACGTTTCGTTTTACATAGGCACATGAGTCATAGTCACAGTTGGATACTTTTTTGGCGCGACGAACGCAATATTGAAATTAATGAAACGGAACGTGCTTCATGTCAAAGATGGCGACAGCGGTTTGTTCGATTGTAAATTCTCTTTAAATACGAATTTAGCGGATATATGTTGTCGACCCGAAATCAATATTTTTTTTATGTTTTGTTATTCATTTATGGTTTCTCGACGAAATTATTAATATAGAATGAAACGGAACGTGCTTCACGTCAAAGATGGCGACAGAGCGGATTGTTCGATTGTTGTTTGTCAGTGTCATCGGAATTTAACGAAATTCTCTATAATACGAATTTTGCGGATATATGTTGTCGACTCGAAATCAATATTTTTTTATGTTTCGTTATTCTTATAAGGTTTCGATCGAGTCTACCGTACCCCCTGGACGAAATTATTAATATAGAAATGCTAAAGCTTGTTTGGATGGTTGTCTGTTACTCTTACTCTCAATTCTACTCTATTGGATTTTAATGAAACAGTAATATAGAGCTTAATTGGATTAGGTTCAGCGGCAGTGAACTCTGCCTCCAACACTGGGTAGAATTTTACTGATTGTGGCTTCGATCCCTATAAAGTAGTCCAGTACAAACAATGTGTGATGAACACATCTGTTTATGTTGGTCTGGGTTTTGCTATGTATAATGTCCATTTATTTAGATATAAGTTGGTGGTGATATCCAGCAGTGGACTGATACAGGATGATGATGATGTGCCCAGAGTGGCATGCCTTGGATTATTTCTTTATTTATTCCTGTATGAATATCCCCAATATTCATGCAGTGGTGGGCTATAGGTTATAATATAATACATTAATTGCCATTTCTATAGATTGTGGTGCAAGCAGTCTCAAGCTTATTTGCTGTCATGTGGGGCGTTCTCAATGTGGCTGGCAAATTACGGGAGATACCAGCTGCAGCGGAATTGAATGCCATGCGCTGGGAAACTCAGCGCAATCTCCCTTCGTTCTACATCTTCAACCATCGGGGCAAAGCACTGTCCCCACACTACATACCAAGTGCTGGGAAAGCAGAACTAGAAAATTTGGATTCATAATGATAATTAGTTAATATTATTAGTATAATTTAAAATTAATATATGGTTATTGGAATATATAATAATACTTTTGTTTTAATTTTGATTTTAAAAAGGTGTTTAGTTCTACTTTCATAATGACTATGTAATTTCAGACTTTGTTAAATACTACCAAACACCAAAGGTCAAACTTGGAAGTGATGTAATTATTATCCTATTGTTCTTGAAATGTCAAGAATTAATAAAATTTTACCTATTCTTTTGTTTACAAAGTCATTTTTTCACTAGAAGTTTATTATAGAAAATGTACATACCTACAAAGGCTTATAATGAGAGAGAGGGAGTTTGAGTTACTATTATAGTTTAATGTTATTTTCCAATCTATCAGGAGTGAGCTTTCCACTCAGCTGTAGTTCAGTAATGAGGTCATTAAGGCCACTTGGACTAAGAATACATACACAAAAATCTTATAATAGGGTTTTATTCAGCTTAAAATTACAAAAATATATCTGTGGCCCCCGCCACATAAATTTACATATAGAAATACATGTTAAATTCTGTCCTGACATACTGAGTGTCATATCACTTATCAATAAAAATATAGTTATATTACATATTTAGTAAAACTTTCATCTGTAATTATTTGCAAAAATAATAAGATTCTTACTTTGTATTTAAAACAAATCATTAAATTATGCAATATCATACATAAACAAAAAGAATCATACAAATTCAGTTGAAATATTGGTCAATAAAACTTAGCTTATTCTATTTATGTTTATCAACATATTATAGGCTTTATTAGCTTTACCATGAAAGGTAAACAGGCTACAATTATTTTTAAACTTAATCTACACAAAAATACATTTAGTCTTAAATGTAACACAAAGAATTCTATCCTCATAGTGATGTGTAACTCACATGGCGAGGGCCATCAACACACAAACTGCAACATCTTTGTCAACAGAAGTCTTTCAAACACTTTACTATCTCCTTCCGCCTCGGAATCCGCCGCCGCGGCCTCCGCCTCCCCGGCCGAAGCCGCCGCCACCTCGGCCGCCGCCGCCGCCTCGGCCGAAACCGCCGCCACCGCCTCGGCCGAAGCCCCCACCGCCGCCTCGACCAAAACCACCGCCGCCGCCGCGACCGAAGCCTCCGCCCCGACCGCCACCTCCTCCCCGCCCAAACCCTCCACCCCCACGACCACCCCTACCGCCACGCTTCGCCCCAGGCGGCTGCGGTAGAAATCTCTTCAGCGGCAACAACTTCGCCGGATCTATGAAGAACTGCTGCCCGTCCTTGAAACTCTTCGCCTTTATGTTCTCACCGAGCTTCACCGACACATAGTAGTCCCTCAAGTTGCCGAATATCTCGTCGATCTTGCCGATCTGTTCTTTATTTTCGAGGAAGATTGGCGCGTTGAAGTATGGCACGTCCTCGATGTCCACTTTGCAGACTAGGTCGTCCTGGACCGTCCAGCCGTAGTGACCGAGCGGGATGACGCTCTCGGGCGGCCCGGCGTCCTGCTGCCTGTAGCCTCCGCCGCCGCCGCCGCGTCCGCCGCGCCCGCCGCCGAACCCTCCTCGGCCGCGACCGCCGCCGCCCCCAAATCCTCCGCGGCCACCGCCTCCACGTCCTCCTCCGAAGCCTCCGCCACCGCCACCGCCTCTTCCACGGAAGGACATTTTAAAATCTAACTACAAAATAACACGTTACGCTAGTGTTTGTGGTATTTTAACCTCAAAATGTATGGAACACGCTGCTCCTTGACACTTCGATGTAGGGACTTGCACCGGAGTAGTGAGAACCGAAGAATCACCGGTGATTCATCGGTAAAAGTAATCGATTAAAACTAATCGGTGATTAATCGATTAAACTCCGGTGATTGTATTGTATTTATGAAGATTTAATTAATGTTAAAAACATTAGATAAATAAAAGAAAGATTCATTAATCAATAAGTATTTTAATTATTTAACCATATTAATTTAAATTATTTACGAATTTGCTTGAATCTTATAAGATTAATAATTTCAGTCATTAACTGAAAACGTTCTTGTTCTTTTATATGATTCATTTCACTAGCTATCAATCTTCCGCATAATTCGTTGCAACGTGCATGATCTATATTTTCAGTTTGAGTTCCAGTTTCATTTCTTCTGGTATCTTGATTATTTGAAATATTTGGTGGAAACTACCATAGAAGTGCATTTTTATTTGATGACAAAATTATTGTACCTCATTTTTTTCGTAAATCTTTTTCCTTGGATGGACCTGGATTCGGCCTATTAGAGCTATTCGTAAACTACCAGTTTTTCATCAAAAATATCTAATAAAGTAGCCATCCGGCCTTACAATAGGGAATATGCATAAAAAATAATTTCATGTATTTACTAATTTATCGTAAAATACATAAAAATATACTACGAACAGTGAAAACAAAATCAAAATTGGCTGAAAATTGGGCGAGATACAGTCGTTGAAAGTGAATATATATGTCTCTCTCACGCGAAACAGATTTTTCTATGGAGTTTGTATGGCGGGCACGGTACGTGACGTCATCCGCCACGTCGGATCTCTCTGTCTAAGCAATAACAAACACAACACAAGTTTCGAACTTACTTTGGGGCCAGCTCAAACAGTGTGATTTGTCCTCAAATATTAAAAAAAAATATCTTAATTATTTTTGTAAAGCTCCGGTGATCACCGGTGAATCACCGGAGCTTTACAAAAAACCGGTGAATTCAATCGGTTGTCAAAATTTCGCTCCGGTGCAAGTCCCTACTTCGATGGACAGGCAGCAGCACGCAAGTGAGTGACAGCTGTCAGACAGGCCCTCAGTGTTGCTACCAGCAAAATAAAGAATGAAATAGGTATGTAATCATAGACAAAAAGTTTTTAGTGAACGTTATTTATATAATTTAAATTTCTTGTGAACAACAGTTGTAAGTAGATTATTTGATAAACCAATGATTTGTATAATTATAGAAATGTTATTCATTTCAACATTTTTGACGACTCATCAAAACATGCTATGTAGGCAGGTCTTTTGCTAACTTTAGCCAGATTCAAATCCGACAACAATTGCCCTGCACACACAGATGACCAGCCGTTCGGATTTCTGCTCTATTACTATTTAGTCACCCCAAATATTTTAGTTCGTAAATATTACTGCAAATATTGATGTCCAATGCGAAGAAAAACAAGAAAAGCTGTCAATGCCCCTAGTCTATGTTTTAGTGCTTGTCAAAAAGCTGTCAAAGGGTCAAATGCCTAATACCGTTGCAGGATTTTTGATTTATAATTTTAATAGTTTTGATTGTGCATTTTCATTATTATTTCAATAGTTTATCATTTTCTTACAAGTCAAGTACTATACGTACAAGTTTTTGATTTCTGTGTTAGCACGATGGCTACTCCCGAAGATGAGATCAAGGATTTACGTGAGAAAAATAATGAATTGGTGCAAAAAGTGCAATATTGGAAGATGACTGCTGCCCAGAGGGAAAACGAGAAGCTGGAGTTGATGAAGGAGATCAACGAGCTACGCCTGAAGCTCAGCGTAAGCATTTTGTCGTGATTCTGGGCATTATGTACATCATTTCTTAAGTGTTCATTTGAATGACGCGAGAAAGGTCGAAACTTCTTCAGTTGCCTCTTATAGACACCTTCACACATTATTTTTGCACAAGGAGTAGTAGTTCATAGTATAATCATTGCGGTCATTCGTCTGATATACAAGAATAGTAATGTGAAATCAAATATATCACTGATAGAATAAGTATATGTAATTTGGCTGTTACCACAGCAATTTCTATGGTTTTCTGTTAGGCAAAAGAAAACATAAGCTGCATATGCTGCACAATGCCAAAAACACAAAATGAAAAAGTAGGTAAACTCTTTTGATGTTAAGAGACACTTAGAGCCTGTGATGGCGCAGACTCGCCCTACAAGATCTGATTCACTCTTGTCTTGATAATCTAACAGGAAAGACACAATATCTACTTGACATGATCTTCGACTATAGTAAAAACAATTGAAGTTGAAGATGTTAATTCATAAATTAGTTTGTTGAAGTACAAAGAACGTACATATAATAGAGGCCATTCACACAAACTTATCAAGTCTTTCTATTGTTGTCATATTGTGGATGGTATAACTTAAACAACACTCATTTATTGCAGAGACTAAGAAGTGGTGGTGCTGCACAAGCACGCAAACTCGACGCAGAATTACAGACAGCCAGCGAAGAAGCCCTCAACCATTTAGTACTCGCCTCCGGAGCCGTGGCGAGGACCATAGAGCTGGCTAAAACGTACATGAGAGACAGGCAGGAGCTGGACTTGTCTTCGCCGCGGTGGAGCAACATCGGCGGCACACCGAACACAGAGAGAGTTCACCGTGTTCCCCCAATGATGGGTGGGCAGTCTATACAGCCTGTTGTATCGTTGAGTAGAACTATTCTGAATACAAGTAATCCAAGTGAGTTTAGTTAGATAATGTTGTTGTATTTATTTTGTTTAACGTAATTTTTAATGGTTGTTTTCCATTAGCAAAACATTTGCCTTCACCGATACTGTCTATTTACCTACATATCATTAAAATTATAATTAGTCATGTTAGTTTCAGCCCTAAAAAGGTTTCATTTCATCAAACATTTCATATTTTTATGATGCAACTAGCTGTGCCAGCGGCGTCGCACGCGTCGATATCGGGTTTCAAAAGTAACGGACTTCTTTAAAACGGTGTCTCAATTTTAAGTTAGACCTCTAGCAATACATTGATGAAAACCGCATCCAATTCCATTCAGTAGTTTTCACGTGATGCGCGATCAAACATACAGATAAAAATTTCTCCCTTTTTTCCAACACTTCCATATAATTGCAAAAAAGTGCGTCATGGATAGTCCGTCGTCTGTGCTGCCCCTATTGGTTTTTGGGTTAATTGTAGGTACTGAATATGAGTAAGTAATTTTTTATTTATCATGTTTCAGGATCAGCATCAAGGAGTCCAAATCAAAGTCGTAACGTAACAGAACGGGCTGTGCCTATGCACATGTTGCAAGGTTGGTGTTTTATTAATATACTAGCTGTGCCCGCGGCTTCGTCCGTGTTCATGTAGTAGCCTATGTTACTCTCCATCCCTTCAACTATCTCCACATAAAAAATCACGTCAATTCGTCGCTCCGTTTTGCCGAGAAAAAAAGACATACAGACAGACAGACACACTTTCCCGTTTATAATATTAAGTATGGATTTGAAAGTGGAGTAACCAACATAACATTCGATTCAAATATATAGATACTTTTTTAGTTAGTTATAACTCAAGTTTTCTTAATTAATACATAGACCTCTCCAGTCGTTCGCTCCTTTTTTATACTAGAGGCGGCAGACGAGCAAGTGTGATGCCTGATGGTAAGCAGTCGACCACCCATGACTACTCAATATGAGGTTAATCGATTTTGGGCTTCTCGCATCCAGCGCTTGCCAGCTATCATGCGCAAATCGTCTGTCCATCTGTCATGAAAAAGGAGTTTACACTCTACTACCATAAAAAAGAGGGATGTAAAGGAGCGGCCTATCATCTTTTCGCTCCAAGCCAACCTCACCTGCCCGTGGTGCATCCTGCCGAATAACAAACGAGGCGCTGGCAACCGACTGGTGGCGGTATAACCATCACAATTGAAGGCGTAGCTAAATACTAAAGACCGGTGACGGGCAGCAGCGTCACCGGAGCAAGAAGCTACGCCTTGCGATCGCCAACCCGCCTGCCCAGCGTGGCGATTATGGGTATATCCCCCAGATGTTTGCTCTAAGTGGCGAACAACTGGAGAGGCCTATGTCCAGCAGTGGACTGTAATAGGCTGATGACGATGATGACCATAAAAAATAATCAATATTCCTCTCTTTCAGATGTTTACATACCGCTTACTAGGATAGATGCAACAGATTTGCCTGGTCAGAATGCAGATTCGGATACCGAAGCAAATAACGCAGAGGACAGCACTGAAGATTTAGGCTTAGACGGTATATATCTATTTGACAATTACTTTGGGTGAATGGTAGTGACCACTGCCTCCGACGCACCGGTCTCGGGTTAAGTCCCGCACAGTACAAACATAATATGTACATTATAAACATGTCAGGTTAGTTAGGGTGTTTGCTACAACGCTTATTACACCACCCGGTATTTTTTTTTTTTAACTAACGAATTTATTACTTAAAGACAATGTAACATGATGTAAAACTAGTGCATTCGATTCTGTTATTGATTTGGAACAAACGGTTTTGGAGTTTCATATATGCTAAAGGAGGACCAAGGCTGTTGATCCATTGATTTATTTGTTAAAAATAAGGTTGTATATTTTATAATACCATAAACATTCTCAGGGTTTTTTTTTATTTTTTAATAGTTTAGTGTTGCATTGTTGGTGTATGATTGGTGGACTTTTTGGTGGTTTGCTGGTGCTGTAATTGTGAGTGTTAATGTTAATTCCTGCGACCCGGTATTCAGGGCACTGCCCGCCGGGTGCGACGCTTACGTCGCACTAAATAGGGTTACACTACTCTTGAAATCGGTCCCTAAATCAGTTGATACGCGATAATCGTCCTAGATGTTATTACATTACGCGATCGGCAGAGCGGTTAGGTAGCTAGGCAGATCGGGATGATCCGATCGTCCTTAATCGTGACACTTACCCTAAATCTTATTACACCACCCTTATTTAGACTTAGGGTCCCTTGAAACCGCGTGGTATGATAAACGCTTATGTATAATAAGTAATTATTTAAAAAAAAAAGGTCTACTTAGGTTTTCCTTTGAACTATGAGTACCAAATCATGATTAGGGGCGCCTTCTAGAACAACACACGAAACAAATTAGGCGAGTTCTAAAATGACCGAGAATCGAACCTGTAGCCTTCGAATCGTTCGCGAATTACGCTCTAACCATTACGCCACTGGTTGTCGCCAATTTTGTAATAATTGTTTATTATTTCAGATAGTAATGAAAGATCTCTTGAGGAATCTCAAAACATAACAGAAGAAGTTGAATTTGATGAATCGTAAGTATCTTTTGCAATAAGTAACCTTGCCCAGCTGGCCGAATACCTGGTCTTAACCCTTTGACAGCCATAAAATGGGACACAATAGAAAAGACGAATACTAATAATAAATGTTAACGGTGATCAAAGGATTAAAATAAGTTTTTTCTTATGTAGATTATAAAATCTATCAGGGAATAGTCCTTGGAAACAAAAGTTCCATGAGTACCAAACTACTTATATAGATATCTCATAGAACACACAGACCAAAGTCAAATCTTCTACTATTATAAAAATAAGTCGGGTTTTCCTTCTTGACGCTATAACTCCAGAACGCACGAACCCATTTCCAAGGTTTGCCATTCGTTGGAAAGGTCTCGGGCTCCGTGAGGTTTATAGTGACAAACACACTAATTGATAATCTGAAAGTATTTATTTACACAATCCAATTACAAACATTCAACCAGAGAGAAAGAAAACGGAATAATCGGCGGGAACTCGATGACAGCTGTCAGTGTCACCGTTACGTCAAACTCAACTGTCAACGATAGTGCGTGGCTCTTGAGCGTGGCGAATAGTGCTGTGCCGCAGCGGTTGATTATTCTCCTCTAACAATAGCAAAGAAAATTCAGGAAAAAAAATTCTACAGCCAGGTGGCGAAATGGAGTTCGCCGGGTTTGCTAGTTGGTTATACATATTAGTTTCATCATCATCATTCAAACATCTGAAAGAGAGGAAAATTGGTTATTTTTTATGGCCACCATCATCATCATCAGCCTATTGCAGTCCACTGCTGGACATAGGCCTCTCCAGTTGTTCGCCACCTAGGGCAACCTTCTGAAGGAAATACCCATAATCGCCACGCTGGGCAGGCGGGTTGGCGATCGCATTGCGTAGCTTCTTGCTCCGGTGACGCTGCTGCCCGTCATCGGCCTGTGGTATTTAGCTACGCCTTCTATCGTGATGGTTTTACCGCCGCCAGTCGGTTTGCCAGAGCCTCGTTTGTTGTTCGGCAGGATGCACCACGGGCAGGTGAGGATGGCTTGGAGCGAAAAGGTGATAGGTGGCTCCCTTACATCCCATATTAGTTTACAAAGATCTAATTTGGTGGTTGATACTTTTACTTCCTTATCTGCAACCAATCTACCACGAATTCGGCTCTAGCTTCAGCTCGGGTTAACGGTCGTCGAGCTGTGACGTCAAGGGGCGACCGTTTCTCGTAGGGTTTATGCGGTTTCTTCTTGTACAGTGTGCGCCAAATAAACAAATTCTTTTATCTTTTCTAGGAGGAGATTGGACGCTGTAACGGAAGATTTAGAAGAAGAAGAAGAAATGGAGACACCGCCTAGGTAATGGATGTTTATATCATTCTATACATTGACTTACACCATCTGCCTACATTTTACTACATATAATATGTATTTATTTAGAAAAAAAAAGTATCTATGTAAGTTTATCAGTTGTCTACTACAGGCTTCGGCTTAGTACAAGTTCCACAACGACCAAATTTCGTAGTAATCTAATAGTAAAGTACTAGACAACTGATAAACTTACTTAGAAACATTTTTTTTGTTGTAAATAAATACATATTATACATAGAAAACACCCAGACCAATACAAACAGACATGTTCATACACACAAATGTTTGTACTGTGCGGGAATCGAACCCACGACCCTTGGCTCAGAAGGCAGAGGTCACTACCAATTGAGCCACGGAGCCAGTCAAATAACAAACGAGGCGCTGGCAACAGACCGGTAGCGATATAACTATCACAATTGAAGGCGTAGCTAAATACTAAAGACCGGTGACGGGCAGCAGCGTCACTGGAGCGAGAAGCGACGCCCCGCGATCACCAACCCGCCTGCCCAGCGTGGCGATTATGGGTAGGTATACCCTCCAGATTTTTGCCCTAAGTGGCGAACAACTGGGGAGGCCTATGTCCAGCAGTGGACTTCAACAGGCTGATAACTGATGATGATGACGACATTCAAAATAATTTATTTATAGTATTTTTTGTAGTGCGGTACGGTTCGATATACTTTTCATTCCATTAAGTGTTCTTTATTTGTCCACTAACCACACATTTCTTGCGCTGTCTCACTTCTGTAGAGACGAACCCTAAGGCTTTACGCTCTAGCTACTACATCATCATCAGCCTATTGCAGTCCACTGCTGGACATAGGCCTCTCCAGTTGTTCGCCACTTAAGGCCGACATCTAGAGGATATACCCATAATCACCACGCTGGGCAGGCGGGTTGGCGATCGCAGGGCGCAGCTTCTCGCTCCGGTGACGCTGCTGCCCGTCATCGGTCTGTGGTATTTAGCTACTACACCATTAATTTATTATTATTTTATGATAACCAGCAGGAGCAGAATGGAGAACCCTCTTGAAGGTCCGAGTTGGTTGTTGGACAGACCGAGCAGTTCTAAGGTATTGTATTAATATTATAAATCAAATCAAATCGTTTATTGCCTTTCATTAATGTTTACAAGGTGTGAATTACAATTAGTCTAGTACATCATGTTGCCTATATATTTTCGAAGTATGCAAGTTTGTTAATAAAAACATTAATCTCTTTAGTAAAGCCAGTGATATTAGCTCCAGAATACAAAGGAATCCTAATAAACTTGTATTAACATTTGCTCCTAGAACCACTTTATATATGAAGAGTTGTTTGAACATGTGTATAAAAATTTATAATAAAATTCCAGGAAATATAAAATGTTTACAACGTTCCCTGTTTTGTAAACATTTGCATGAATGGCTTTTGAAAATGAATTTTTATTATGTGAAAGAATTGTTTGATACTATAAAAAAAAATATCCGTATCGTTGTAGGCTCGCCTGCCCCGGGCGCGGGTGTCGCTGGAGCCGGACTCCACCACGGAGGGCGAGGACGCAGCGCGGGGGAAGCCCTCGCCACTCTCCACTGAGGTAATAAATAAATCATCATCCTCTTAGCGTTGTCCCGGTTTGTGCCTCTAGGCCCAGGGTCCGCTTTGACCATGATCCTAGATTTAGCGAGTCTGGTTATTACATTGAAGCGACTGCCACCTGACCTTCGTAACCCTCAGAAAGGGGAACCAGACAATTTTGGATCATGGTTACACATTCGGAATTAAACTGGATGTGCAGGTTTCCTCGCGATGTTTTCCTTCACTGCTAAGCTAGTGGTATAATTCCGCACATAGATTTTTGCAAATCCAGAGGTACGTGCCCCGCGCGGATTCGAACCGACGACCTCACGTGTGTGAAGCGACGATCTTACCACTAGGCTACCACGGCTCTCTCGGAGGTAATAAATAAATAACCCAAGACATGCCACGCTGGGCCACACAGCGCCACCTAGCCCCAAACTAAGCCGAAGCTTGTACTATGGGTACTAGACAACTGATAAACTTACTGACGATACATTTTTTTTGTAAATAAATACATATTATACATAGAAAACACCCAGACCAATACAAACAGACATGTTCGTGAACACAAATGTTTGTACTGTGCGGGAATCGAACCCACGACTTGGCTCAGAGGGCAGAGGTCACTAGCCACCGAGCCTGTCATTTTACGGGGCCGTCTTAAGTATATTCGGCGCCGGGGTGGGGGACTCAACCTGCGCCCTCGTGGGGGTCCCCCGGCCTGCGCCGCCCCCGCGTGCCCCCCTCGCAGCCCCTGGTAGAGACATCATCATCATCAGCCTATTGCAGTCCACTGCTGGACATAGGCCTCTCCAGTTGTTCGCCACTTAGGGCAAACATCTGGAGGATATACCCATAATCGTCACGCTGGGCAGGCGGGTTGGCGATCGCAGGGTGTAGCTTCTCGCACCGATGACGCTGCTGCCCGTCATCGGTCTGTGGTATTTAGCTAAGCCTTTAATTAATTGTGATGGTTATACCGCCACCAGTCGGTTGCCAGCGCCTCGTTTGCTATTCGGCAGGATGCACCACGGGCAGGTGAGGTTGGCTCGGAGCGAAAAGAGACGGCCCTGCTTATTTATTTATTTTTTATTGAATAGAAGGTGTCTGCGGGCGCGTGCGCATTCGAGTTCTCCCCGACGGTGCGCCGCCGCAAGCGCGCCTCCCCGCCGCCGCACGCGCTCGCCTCGCCCGCGCGGACGCACTCGCGGCGCCCCAGGTATGCCCGAGCTATACTATAACTTGTAGTCATCAGCCAATCGCTTATATATGTCACCGGAAAATAGCAAGAATCGTAAGTTGATCAATTTCCTAGGTAGTTGATTAACTTTCGGAAAATAATAAACGGCAGTTGAAATGTATTATTTAACGTATGTATTTTAGTAAATTGATCATTTTACGGGGTCTTGCCGTAAAATCATCCGACGAAGGTGAGGTGAACGTTCATTGGTTCAATGGCTCACGTGGCGTTATCCCGGCAACCAATCAGGGAACAGTGTATTAAGTTACGGGTAATAGTGCACCGTTAAATAGTACATTGAGCAACGATTGGCCCATTTGAGGACGATTTTACTTGTGTCAAAATCGTAAATTATTAAATGACTGCCAGGCTACCGTAAATTGATCAACTAACTGAAATCCATTGCGTAAAATAATACATTTCAACTACCATTTGTTATTTTCCGAAAGTTAATCAACTACCTAGGAAATTGATCAACTTACGATTCTTGCTATTTTCCGGTGACATATATATATTACTAGCTGTGCTCGCGACTTCGTCCGCGTGGAATAGTTATTTTTTCCCCGTTTTTTTTTACATTTTCCATTATTTCTACGCTCCTAATAGTTGCAACGTGATGTTATATAGCCTAAAGCCTTCCTCGATTAACTCGTCAATTCCCATGCTTCTGTGAAACTGAAAATGTATGTTCTTTTTGTTTTAATTGACGGTCTGAGATATTTATAACATAAAAAATATCAAAAAAAAAATCTACCCCCCCTATTTTTCTGGTAAGGGGGGTGTCACCTACAGGTGACACTGGGCATAATATATACCTTTGACTTAGTATGGTAATAAAAAGAATATACCTAAGTTATTTTCTTTTCTACACTTTTATTATGTGAAAGTAATGTATTAGATAACATATATATGTATGTATATATGCTTTATTTATTACTTTTCATGAAATTTGTACCAGTATATGCGATGTAAACCTATATTACACCTGAGAACACATTTTTTTATACGTTCATGGCATAGTTGGCAAAGATGTTGCGCACAATCGTTTTCTGTATAGTCAGCTGCACTATCTGATAGTCTAGTTCAATGGAAACTCTGGATTCAAGAGCCGTATTTGGTGTTTAGTTGAGAGTTTTCCGGGTATTTTTGTAAATACGATTTACTAGAGCTTTGCGGAACTCCCAGTAAGTCGAGTACTACCAAGCTTTCCTTCAATCAGCCAAGCATTTTGACAGGATAAATCTAGTCCGAAAGCAAACACTGGAAACCACCATTTTTTACCTCATAAACCATTCGTCATAGAATCGGCATCCCATCAAAATGATCTACGCCACCCATGTATTTGTTACACATTTTTATAAGCGATGGGCAATTGGTTGGATGGGTAGCAACTTAGCTATTTTTTTGGACTACGTTTATTTTTATTTAGTACATCAATATGATCCACTTTCGTTATTGGTGACAATCCATGACAATTAGAGGCCATATCAACACTATTGTCATGCCACTCGGCGACTTTACTCGGAGACTATTTCTTTTGACACCTTATAAACCAGCTCACTCCTAGGCTTCTTCTTTATCTCTTTCCGGTTCATAAAGTCAGTTTTCCAAGCAGTTTTCCCTAATAGGTCCAGTCCCTCCAATATTGTTTTCATGGAAAAAAGATGCTATCATGAACGCAGGAGGTACAGGCATTGTATTGTAACAATGCCCAGTGTCACCTACAGGTGACACCTGCTAATTTGACCGTTTTTTTGAGAATAAAAACTATTGATTTCTCAATAAAGTTATTTGTATTAGAGGTTACATACCTTAGCAACAATTTGCAAAAGTAATTATTACAGTACCTACCCTTTTGAAATTTTTACAGAAAAAAAAAGTTAGCCAACCGCTCCCGCGCCAAAAAATGTCAGTAACGTTCGAAACAATTGAATAATTTGGCAGTTTATGTATGGATTACTATTGTCAAATATATTTATTTATATACTACCGAATGTATACTTTATTGTAGTTGCATATATTTTCCTTATTTTTTTAATTTAATAGTTAAAAAAAAATCGCCAATGTATGTCACCTACAGGTGACACTGGGAATTGACGAGTTAATGGTCTATTCAACACAAAAATAATTTTTCAATTCGGACCAGTAGTTCCTGAGATTAGCGCGTTCAAACAAACAAACTCTTCAGCTTTATAATATTAGTTAAGATTATTTATTTACAGCCAATATTATTTTTTTTATAATAGCTCGACATAATGGCTTCTCTACGCCTGATGGAAAACGAAAGAGAAGCCCAAGTCGCTGTGACAACAGGCAAGTAACTGGTCAGTTACCTGACAGTTGCCACCGCCATGCCGGCCCAACCCCAACCCCCCACGAGCTCCGGAAACCCTACTCATCGACAGGAACACGACCCGGAGGTCATTTGGCTGCGGTATTCTTTAGGGTGGAAGTCCTTCCCCGGACGGGCAGCTCAATTCGAGCGAAGATTCGCTATGCCCTTACCTCTCTTAAAATAATCCTCTTAAAAAATCTCTCAATAAATATATCATTATTTATTTTCAATCCCAGCCCTAGGTTTGTCTTAAATAAGGTTGTTTAACTGGTTAACATTACGGGAGGCCTATGTCCAGCAGTGGACTGATAGAGGCTGATGATGATGAAGGTTATTTTCTATGGTGCTATCGCCTTTCATGCTTATTTTTTGCCTTGTCATTTACATTACAGCATGAGCGGTCGCGTGCTTAAAGTGCTTGTGGCGAAGATGCGTTTGGACGATGACGTGTCACCGCCCAAGCGGCCCACGCTCGGCTCTCCGTCGCGACGCTCGCTCGAGCTGTCGCAATCACTGTCGCAATCGCTGTCGCAATCCCTGTCGCAAACACTGTCGCAATCACTGTCGCAGCCGATGTCGCCGGCGCGCCGCTCGTGCGACGTGCGCGACTCGCCCGGTAGGAAGCCGGTGCGGTTCGACGCGCCCAGTCCCAACGGGTCTACTGACGCGAGGGTTATTGTGTCGTAAGTATCATCATCCTAGCCTTTTTCCCGATTATCTCAGGGTCGGCTTCAAAACTTTCGTATAAAAAATATTCAAAACTTTCCGAGCCAATAAGGAATATGCATGAAAAATCGTTTCGGGTATTTACTAATTTATCGTAAAATAGATCAAAATCTACTACGAACAGTGAAAACAAAATCAAAATTGGTTGAAAAATGGGCGAGATACAGTCATTGAAAGTGAATATATCCGTCTCTCTCTCGCGAAACAGATTTTTCTATGGAGTTAGTACGGCGCTTACGGTACGTGACGTCAACTACCGCATCGGATCTCTCTGTCTAATCAATAACTTTAACGCTTTATAACTCGCTTAATAGAAAAGATAGTTTAAAAATTCTTCGATATTTATGTATCTGGAAGACAAAAGATTTCAATAAATCCATAAAAAAAAGTCATGCATATTCCCTATTGATTAAGAAAACGTTATTTTCAGTGAATTCGTTCAGCCGCAACCCCAGTACGCCGGCGGAGACGCTCACAGCATCACCCAAGAGTTGCTCAGCGTCAGCGCTTTGTCTCACGACAATCGGACGCGCGACGATCGCACGCATGACGGTCGCACGCACTACAGTCGCACGCACGATAATCGCAGTGACAGCGTGTTGTCGCGCGACAGTCGCACGCACGACAGTCGAACGCACGATAATCGTAGTGACAGCGTGTTATCGCGCGACAGTCGCACGCACGACAATCGCACGCACGATAATCGCAGTGACAGCGTGTTATCGCGCGACAGTCGCACGCACGACAATCGCACGCACGATAATCGCAGTGACAGCGTGTTGTCGCGCGACAGTCGCACGCACGACAATCGCACGCACGATAATCGCAGTGACAGCGTGTTATCGCGCGACAGTCGCACGCACGACGGTCGCACGAACGACAGTCCCATGCACGATAATCGCAGTGACAGCGTGATGTCGCGCGTCAGTCGCACGCATGAAAGTCGCAGCGACAGCGTGATGTCGCGCGACAGCCACGACAGCGACAGCGGCGGCGGCGAGCGCGGCAGCGAGGAGGGACGCACGCGCCGGACGAGGAAGGCCGTCACGTACAAGGAGAAGCCGATCAACAGGTGAGACCCCTCCATATGAAACATCTTTGTAATAAAGAATGCCTGTAGAGTGACGTCACGCGACTCGAGTCAGCAAGTCGCATGAACGACGGTCGCACGACCGACAATCGCACGAACGACGGTCGCACGACCGACAGTCGCACGACCGATAGTCGCACGACCGAAGGTCGCATGAACAACGGTCGCACGAACAACGGTCGCATGTTCGACAGTCACACGAACGACCGTCGCACCCTAGCAGGCGTTAGGATCTATACGCACGGTTCTAAATTGATAGAACTAAGCCATGTAATCGCCTTAAAGTTTTGCACCCATCTTCGTCTCACCGTTTATACGAAATTTCCAATCCAAAACCGTTGTAGTCGAGATCTTTCCGCCATTATTTTTACTAAGAATATTTAATATTGTTACAGGAAAATGCGCAGATGATGCGGCGACGCAATAACGTTAGTTATCGACATTGCCGCGAGTTAGCCGACTGTACCTGCGACGCGATCCACGAGACTGCAGATCGCATGCTCCGGACCGCCAGTGGTTCTCAAACTGTATTTTATACTACTAAAGTTGCCCTACAATCGTACTGCCCTGCGATCGCCAACTCGCCTGCTCAGCGTTGCCATTGTGGGTAAAACCTGGGTGTAGGTGTTTGCCCAAAGTGGGGAACAACTGGAGTAGAGTCCAGCAGTGGACTGCAATGATGATGATGATGAGGGTGGCAACCAAGCCTACAGCTCGCCTGCAGTGAAGCGGTTACCGCTACCTATGGACGCCTGCAATACCAGGGGTATTACGCATTTTGCCGACCCTATCTTAACTTTACCCTAATAAACCGTAATAACTTTTTATTGTACCGATACCGACCTGTGTCGAAGAAAATGTAATCCCATTTTACACGTACCTGTTGCAATTGATAAGATAATTTTTAATGACCACAATATACAATTATGACGACTCAAGTATCAAGAATTTTTAAACAATGTATAAAATATTGTATTTATATAAGAAGTCTCTTTTTGAAATATCGTGACCAAATATTAAGGAACTGTTTTGATCGTCATAGCTGATAAGAAATTCTAGTGATAAATGCCTTAGTGTTGTCATACGCGCCAGCGCAGGCAGACAAGAATAAATCATGCATTTTCCTCGCCATTTCGTCAGGTTCAAGCACCTTAACTTAATAATTATAAAGTTGATTTTCGAGTGCCTTATAAAAATCCTTTCCGGTGCGCTCCCTCTGTCCGCGCTGAGCACACGCTGACAATTTTTACCGACAATATTATAGCTTGTTTATAGAATTCTTTTTTAATTTTTATCTCACTACTAAGAGTTTGGGATTTAGAACCACTGACATGCATGTTGTAATCACCTAGTGTGACGTCACAGCTTAAGTTTTAGAATGAATGAATGAATTGAATGAATAGAATGAATTTATTTGGTACTCACAAAATAGGTAATGTGTAGTATACATCATTTAGCAGCTTATAAATCTAAAGTAGGAACCAAAATGGTCCCCGCTCAGCATAAGGCCGTGATATACACCACAACCACTGGTATTCTTTTAATGTGTGTTTTAATGTATTGTATGGATGTGTTAAGTTTCTGTCTGATATACAAGGTATACAATAGAAGTGCTATGAAGCAGTGATAGACAATTAGTATTTTAAATTAGAGTACCTATGCTAATTCGTATGGATAAGTAAACTGAAGTGGCAGTTGGCTGCCCATTTTAGCTGCAGAACCGATCACCGTTGGGGTAAACGAGTTCTGGAGTGGAGACCGCGTCTCGGCAAACGTAGTGTAGGACGCCCTCTAAGCCCGGCCGTACACGGACTGCTTCGAGCAGTTGAGAACCGACTGCTTTAAGCCGCAACTGCGCGGTGAACTATAGAAGCGGTCGCGACTGCTCGAGCGGTCGTGTGTACGGCAGCCAATGAATGACTTATAGTTCACCACGCGGTTGCGGCTTGAAGCAGTCGGTTATCAACTGCTTGAAGCGGTCCGTGTACGGCTGCTCTAAGTGGATCGACGATTTCTGTAAGATGGTTGGCAAGTGCTGGATCCGTGAAGCCGATCGATCAAAGTTGCAAACAATAGACTTGTTGCCTTCAAAAATGTAATTAGTCTTTTAGCTTATTTAAAAAAATAAAAGACACGGATTTTTAATTTGTAAATTAGACTAAAAATTACAAAGTTACAGCCCGTTGAAATTACGCGTGACGTCACTCTGTGAGGAATTTTTACGGGACGGAGTGACGTCAAAGACTCCCACTCCTAACTTTTGATGCCCTTGTATTTTTGCTATTTTTCATTTGAATGAAAAAAGGAAAAATACGTCACCCGTACATTTTTGTGATCTAAAATACGAACTAAATATAATGTAATTATTTTGACCCCCAAAACATCCTTATTGGAGAGGCCTATGTCCAGCAGTGGGCAGCGAGAGGCTGACATTATGATGTACCTACGCTAAATATCTTTCTAATATTATTTGAAGGCTTGAGGAGCTCCGTGGCGCCCCGGTCTTGTACGCTTAACAATGATCGCAACGTTGTGCAACCATTGGCGCGGTCAATCCGATGATGGGTGACCAAAATTTGACACCGATTTCCTCCGTGCTTCGGAAGGCACGTTAAGCTGTTGGTCCCGGGTGCTATCTTTACCAACTCTGATAGCAGTCGTCACATCATATCAGAGATGATTATAACTCTGACGCCTAACTGGGAATGGGTATATCTTACCCTAAGTGTTGCGGAGGTCTGATGGCAGTCGCTCTGTGTAAAAAGCTTAGCCCTCGCCAAATCTCTCAGTTTGGGAAGCCGACCCTGAGATAATCGGGAAAAAGACTAGGATGATGATGATGATTACTTGAAGGCTATATCAATGTAAGTGTAACTTATTGACGACTTATTGTGTACTCTATTCCTCTAAGGGTGCGTTACTACAGAAGTGAGGCTAACATAATGTAGCGACACTTAACATATGTTCACAATCTTTCGACAGTTCAACAACAATCTCGCGAGATAGATTTTTATTTATTTTTTAAATAAATAACAGACAACATCACATACATTGCTCCGATCCAAAAGTAAGTTGCTTAAGCACTTGTGTTATGGGTATCAGAACAACGAAGGTACCACACATATATACTTAAATAGATTATAATGTAACGGACAAAACAAGATGGTCCGTCGGACCGCGGTCCCCGAGCACGATCAACTAGCTCGGAGGAAGTATCTACTTCCACTTTTCGTAGGGACTAGTCTGTGCCTACACTTACAAATACTAGAGTATTGTTCTATTGAAGTAGAAGCTCGCTCCTGTACCACAACCACACCAAGGTTTAGAGAGATAGAAATTAAGTTGTTTTTTAATTGTTCGAGTCTGGATGTTTTGGACGATGATCTTTTTAACCGACTTCAAAAAAGGAGGAGGTTCTCAATTCGTCTGTATGTATACTATTTTTTTTTTTTTTTTTTTTTTTTATGTATGTTCACCGATATTTCCGTCAATTATGGATGGATTTCAAAAATTTTTCGACAGTTCGACAGAGGACACTTCCGAGGTGGTCCCATTATCACCAAGTCAGGATCTGATGATGGGATCCTGGAGAAATTGAGGGCAACAACCGAAAATGTTATGTTTTGTCGATGATAAAAGTTTCTTATTTCTTAAAATTGTATGCTGCTCATATGGTGTTTTTGTTACGTAATCATATTTTACTCAGGTATATGCTTCCGGGCGTCAACATCTGTTGCTGATGATGAAGCCACAGAACTCCTTAACGGTTAGGAGTTAGGGGACAGTACTAACATTGGTCGATATTAAACTAGGTAGTAGTATGTACTTATGCAGATTTGGTAAGTGATATGCTTGATTCTAGATCGCATAGTCTTCACTTGACTTGAAGCAAAATTTTTCATTCCTAAGTAAAACTCTTAAGGATTTCCTTATTCATTAATTAGCCTTTACTCAAGGTCACAGTACATCAACGCAACTAAAAATAGTGAAATAAAATTATTTTTTAAAAAAAATTAAACCGACTTCAAAAAAAACACAAACGACTAAAACTAAAAAGCGATAAATAACTTAAGTAATTCTATCCTTAATACATAATTATTTAAATATTACAATTATCACTTATTTTTGAAGTCGGTGCCAGCTCTTGGTACCTAACGTAGACTGTTGTTGTATGACGCGCGCGGCCGGCAAATCCACACGACAATATACATTTATTTGTTTGGCTGGCACCGACTTCAAAAATAAGTGATAATTGTAATATTTAAATAATTATGTATTAAGGATAGAATTACTTAAGTTATTTATCGCTTTTTAGTTTTAGTCGTTTGTGTTTTTTTTATTAACATTAGGAAAAGTACCTTCCCACCGATTTGATATATTTCAAAATTTTGGCTTTATTTTATACCAATGTCTTTTAAATGTTCAATGTTGAGTAACTTGTATATGTGTACTTGTAAATAGTATTTATTATTTGTCGTTTTAATGTATTGACGATTTTTATCGCGTACTTACTATTATTATTTATTGGTATTCTTAATTGGAAAAAACATGGTAGAGGATCCCGCTATAATCATACCGGTGAAATGTTTAACCATCCAGCAAATTATAACCTGGACCAAATTTGATCGGCAACCCATATGCATTATATTTATTGACATAGAAAATAAGTTTCATCCAATAAACGTCTCTGTGAAGGTCGTTGTAAAGCGAGATCTAAGACCAACAGATACCCACGTATCTCCACACCCAAATGGTGGGGATCATTGTAAACTTTCCACACCAATAAAGGTCTATTTATCCCTTCGTAAGAATATATTTTTAAATTTTTATTAATAAGGAATTCAGACCAATATGAACAAACCATAGTTGTCACATTCTGTCCAAAAACTTCTTGTAGGTCTGCACTAGCCATTATAATGACTAGCATACGAATGGATTGAATATATAAAGTGCCTCGTTTTAATATTTTGTGATACACACAATACTTAATTTATGTCTATGTACTAAATATCTGGTTTTATAAATGGATAATGACTTACCTACCATTTGTAACTATACAACCGTATTTTTAATGTTTGATTTTCCGCTGATATGACAATAGAGAATATGCATAACTTTTTACTGAATTTATTGAAATCTTTTACAGATACAAATAAAAAAATCTGTTTTAAAGTTTAACAGATAATCATTATACAGAGATCCGATGATTAATATGACGTCATATTATTCACGCACTTCCATAGAAAATATCAGTTTCATTCCATTATTTTGTCCATTTTCTTTGATGATTCTTTTAATAGTACCTATATTTTTGTGTATTACAATAAATTAGAAAATACTCGAAATTAATTTTGATGCATATTCCCTATTGGCTGGACATTAAGAAACTAAATTTTATTGTGCATGCAACGTTTTTATTTGAATAGGGAATATGCATGACTTTTTTTTATGGATTTATTGAGATCTTTTGTCTTCCAGATACATAAATATCGAAGAATTTTTAAACTATCTTTTCTATTAAGCGAGTTATAAAGCGTTAAAGTTATTGATTAGACAGAGAGATCCGATGCGGTAGTTGACGTCACGTACCGTAAGCGCCGTACTAACTCCATAGAAAAATCTGTTTCGCGAGAGAGAGACGGATATATTCACTTTCAATGACTGTATCTCGCCCATTTTTCAACCAATTTTGATTTTGTTTTCACTGTTCGTAGTAGATTTTGATCTATTTTACGATAAATTAGTAAATACCTGAAACTATTTTTCATGCATATTCCCTATTGTAAATCGAGATTGTGGCTTCGATCATCAAATTTATCTCATTTTAAAAATATTAAGATAGTCATTATGAAATAATTGAGTTGTTTACAAAATCCGCCTTAATTTTATTATTATTTTAGATTAAAGATGGAAAAAATATGTAATTCAAAGTGCTGACATCTTCCATTGAAATTAGATTTGTCTATTGCATAGTAGATATTACATTGAGGAAATTTAGCATCTTGGTGGGTCCCATTATGATGTATATTCCCCATTGCGGCCCACAGGCCTAGCCTTAATTTTTTTAGCATTACTTTTAGGTCTCGACTCCGCGTTAGCGTTTTATAATCGAGTTGTTATTGTTGTCTTGTAACCAATTGTAATAGCTTTTAAATATATCAAATATAATTTATACGAAACTGTTTTATGGCGCTTTATTTGTATTTTTAGTAATACTTTAGGTATTATGTTAACTACTACGATCTAAAAAGGTTAAAAATATATTTTATATCAAATGAAACAGTTCGAACTATTCTACTCCATTTTATTAAGTACTAGCTTTTGCCCGCGACTTCGTCCGCGTGTTTAAATTTATACATACAAAAGTTTTTTCCCGCTAACTCCCGTTCCCGTGGGAATTTCTCAAAATACAGCCATAACTAAACTTTATATTTACTAAGGTACCTGCATGCCAAATTTCAAGCGTCTAACTTAAGCGGTTTAGATTTTTCATACAAAAGGATTTTCCCGCTAATTCCCGTTCCCGTGGGAATTTCGGGAATTCCTTTCTTAGTGCACCCCTACGGTACCTAACCTACGTCCCTTCCAAATTTCAAGTGCCTACGTTTAGCCGTTTGGGCTGTGCGTTGATATGTCAGTCAGTCAGTTTCTCCTTTTATATATATAGAAGATGTAATATCGTAAATATACAATAATTAACAATCAATAATGATGAGTGTCCCACATCTAACATCAAAATCGAACTAATATTATGTGTAGTAGGTCAGTGTGATAAACACCCGTATTCACAAACAATACTTATTTATGAAAACAAACAACACTATGCGAAGTAAGGCCTTTAATATGGCGACCGGCACTCAAGTGTTGTCTATGATTAGGTTTTTGGGTACTGTACGTCCGCGCGACGCATAGTAGCGTTTATGAATACGGGTCTAAGTGTTATGTATAAGTAAAATACTCTTCAGTGTGTAAAATATAATGACAGAAAATGTGACTTCACTTCTAAAATATAGAAAATGTATTTAAAACCTAATCTAAATAAACATGGACCTACTTGGTCAAAGGGTTTGGTTCGGGTAAAGTAAATTAAAATTACGATCGTGCCCCACTCCTATTAGGGTATTTGACTATCAACTGAGTTATAGTAGTACAACGTTAATAAGTCACACCGATTTACCTGCGCAGAAGTCTATTTTTTTAAATCTGAGCAAGTCTTATTATAGCCAATCGTAATGTTCAGGGAATGCGCGCGAAATTTTGTCGTTTTTTATTGGTTAATGCGTGCACGCCATGTTCGGTGCCCGTCGTCTTGACAGTTGCTATGAGCGAGATAGCACGAGATAAATTTTAATTGACTTTAAATCTTAACGCAACGCAGTAAAGTCTATATTCAACGGTGTTGGTATTCGTATAATCGGCATTCTGTGCAGACGAATTTTGTCGATGCGACTTATTAACGTGGTACACCTATACTTAGAACTGGCGACACAACTACCATAATAATAATATATTGTGTGTGGCACTATAGACCAATGGTCAAATACTTAACTTTTTGTGTGGTTTTTCTTCTTAATTACAAGTTGAGATAAACTTTTGATCTACGTCAAATTCGATCGAAATCGATTTATGAATACGTCAATAGGCTTGGAATGCCACTCTTGAAATTAATTATCATTTATGTTGTCAAATACCCTCACAATTTCCTACACATTAATACGTATTGTTGTTACAATAATACAACGATATATCCGAATTTAATCTTTCTTCAAATATTTAAGGACTATATACCAAAGTTCACTTGTTACAAGACACAAACAGACAGATGGAATATTTCAATGCACATTATTCACACACCGTCCAAAGACAATTTGATCATAAAAATACTATAAAAAATATAAAGTGACATCAATTATAACAATCCATCAGTCGTTAACGTCACTAGTTCAATAGTAAAGTAAGATATCACAAATTCATGCGTCAATACAAAATAAAAACAAAAAGAAAATAAAATTCACAATTTTATTATTAAAATCAAGACCCTTACATGTAAATACTTAAGTGAAATAAAATAGTTTAAATAACTTTATCACCTAAAAGTTAAATAAGGATAAATAATGGCGAACGAACCCTTTCTCATAATTTCCATCTAACCTAACACATACGCCAAGCTTCCTGCTGCTATAATTATAATGAATGCGCCAGACCGATTTTATATTAAATGCACCAACATTTTCCTTGAAAACGACAGCATTTCGTAAATTTTTCTTCTTTTCTTTGTAAATTTAAGAATAAATTAATAAATGCATGATGCATATTCCCTATCATCTTGTTTTGAACTAAGATTGTCTCTCTTCATGTACCAGAGATCGATTTTATGCAGCCGTAGAGATGAGTCCATCATCATCATCAGCCTACTACAGTCCACTGCTGGACATAGGCCTCTCCAGTTGTTCGCCACTCCAGATGTTGGCCCTAAGTGGCAAACAACTGGAGAGGCCTATGTGCAGCAGTGGACTGCAGTAGGCTGATGATGATGATGATGACGGCAAACGATGATAGCCTTTTTTTCTAATCTTTCGTGTTTGTCGCGTCCCTGGCATTCTCACTAATAACACAGAGTAGCCACTGATTGACACAGATTACTAATACCGGCTAGACAAGACGCGCAAATTGACAATACCGGATTTAGGCATTGTTTTGAAATTGACAGGTTTCATTACAGACCTCACCTCCTGGCTGGGGCCCTCTACGGTCAGGCCCCTCTTTCCCACTGGGTACTATGGGCATGTGCCCAGGGCCCCGTGATCGAATGGGGCCCCCTAGTTCCTTCCAGATTACCAAATGATAAACGATATTTACGTCATAGGGGCCCCATGATCCTAATGTGCCCAGGGCCGCAAATAGTTTAAAGACCTGTCTACGGTAAAGCGCCCGTAGTATTTTGCCAGTTTGCCACCCTAGTTACGTCATTGCTCATCAGAATAACAGTATGTGTCTTAACCTGTACCTCGCTACGCACAATCAATAAATTGGAACTTCGCATGCGACGCAGCGCTTCAATGTGACATGTCATTTTAAGTATCGTGAGCGCACTAAGGGTTAAGTCACTCTAAGATGGATTCGACTGATCGTTTAAGGGGGAGGCGCCTAACTGGGCGGCGCGGGGTTGTCGTGCGGCGCCGGCGCAGGCTCGCTTGGCTTGAGTGTGATCGACGCAGCCTCTTCTGATGTGGACACCTGGAACATAAAGGTTTTTAAGAGAGGTAGTAGGGCATAGCGAATCTTCGCTCGTATTGAGCTGCCCGTCCGGGGAAGAAGCTCCAGCACCCTATAGAATACTGCAGCCAAATGACCTCTGGGTCGTGTTTCTGCCGGTGAGTAGGGTCTCCGGAGCTCGTGGGGGGTTAGGGTTGGGCCGGCATGGCAGTGGCACTGACAGGTAACTGACCAGTTACTTGCCAGTTGTCACAGCGACTTGGGCTTCTCTTTGGCTTTCCATCAGGCGTAGGGAAGCCATTATGTCGAGCTACAATAAAAAAAAATGTGGTCATTATTAGTTATGTAGTTACGGTGTGTTAGCAGTACATACCTGTGTATCAGCGGTACATGCCTGCACACAAGCTGTAGCTACCCGCGTGTCGTGTACACATACCCGTGTCTCGGCAGCACACACCTACGTATCGGCTGTAGATACCTGTGTTATGTGCACATACCTGCATATGGGCTGTAGATACCTGTGTATTATGTGCACAGACCCGTGTCTCGGCAGTACACACCTGCCTATGTGCTGTAGATACCCGTGTGTTATGTGCTCATACCTGGATATCGGCTGTGTATACCTATGTATCAGCGGTACATACCTGCCTATCGGCTGTAGATACCTGTGTATTATGTGCACAGACCCGTTTCTCGCAGTACCTACCTGCCTATCTGCTGTAGATACCCGAGTATCGTGTGCACCTATCAGTGTCTCGGCAGTACATACCCGCCTATCGGTTGTAGACTGTGTATTATGTGCACATACCTGCGTCTCGGCGGCGGCGGCGTCCGGGCGCCGCTGGTGCTGGTGGCGGCGCTCCACGTGCCCGAAGCAGTGCTCGCACTCGTCGTCGCTGTCCTCCGAGTCGGACTCGCCGAATTTATGCGGCTTCTCGTATATGCAGCAGCCTGGAAATGTTAGGGAAAGTAAGGAATATATTAGCACAGATGGTATATAGGTTGATAGGTAGGTAATGGACATAGGTCCTTCCCAATGGGAGATTTGCCTTAGTTACCATGCTTCGCAGGCGGGTTGGTGACCGCAGTAGGTTTTATTTATACTCAGGCAAACGATGCTGCCCGTTTCTTGATTTTCCCATATTTCGCAAATAAAGATTACCTTATTTGATTTGATTTCAAAGATTTTTTTTATAATAAGAGCGTTCACGATTTAAGCGGTCGTCTCGATGTTAGGTCGACAGGCACACCAGGGAAAACCCACCGCGCACATCACCCTCACCCTGAAGGCCCACTGAGATGCCGTTTCATGCCCCGCCTAAAGAATCCAGGATTGTAAGGGGAATGAGCGAGAACACATGAGCTGCAAGGGTATTCCATGACTTAATGGCACGGGGTAGGAACGAGATACTAAACCTCTTGGTGCGCGCTACTATTGTCTGAACGGTATGCGGATGACAATGATGTACAGCACGTGTTGTTCGGGAGAGAAAAGGAGAGGATAAATTGGAATTACTCTTCGGAGCATTCCCCATTTGTAGAGAACACTAACGGCCGTAATCACAAACGTTACTATGCGTCGCGGGAACGCACAGGTACCCAAAAACGTATAGGATTTTGGGAACTGTGCGTCCGCGCGTCGCATAGTAACGTTTGTAAATACAGCCGTAAGACTGGCAATGTCTTTACGTAGTTGAAGACGCTCTAGGCTCATAGTCACCTCTAAGATTTAAAAGATTACTCACATTTGGACTTCTTCTTGTTCATGTTCTCATTGTCGACGGTGTCCTCCGTCCAGACGACCTTCTTGCGCGCCTGCGCACGCGGCGCCGTCGGCCGCAGCGTGATCACCGCCACCGGCTCCGGCTCCTGCCACCGGACAAGCAACAACATCATTATCGCAGTCCACTGCTGGACATAGGCCTCTCCAATTGTTCGCCACTTAGGGCAAACATCTGGACGATATACCAATAGATGTTCGCCACCCTGGGCAGGCGGGTTGGCGGTCGCAGGGCGTAACCTCTCGTTCCGGTGACACTGTTGCCCGTCATTGGTCTGTGTTATTTAGCTATCATCATCAGCCTTGTAAAAATGTAATATCCTCTGTGGTGAGAATAAATGAATTTATTTATTTATTTATCTCAGTCTACTGCTGGACATAGGCCTCTCCAGTTGTTCACCACTTAGGGCTAACGTCTGGAGGATATACCCATAATCGCCACGCTGGGCAGGCGGGTTGGCGATCGCAGGGCGTAACTTCTCGCTCCGGTGACACTGCTGCCCGTCATCGGTCTGTGTTATTTAGCTATCATCATCAGCCTATCACAGTCTACACCCTGCTATCGCCAACCCGCCTGCCCAGCGTGGCGATTATGGGTATATCCTCCAGAAGTTTGCCCTAGGTGGCGAAGAATTGGAGAGGCCTATGTCCAGCAGTGGACTGCAATAGGCTGATGATGATGATGATAGTGTCACAGAGTGCTATTCTATTCTTCGCGGTGCAAGCGATCTTACCTGATCAATGCTATTTGGAAATCTTTACAGGCTAGAATAAAATATAAGTGAGCGTGCTCCATCTCCATCCGTGGCCACGTCTTCACTTAATAGAAGGGCAGCAGTCAGCACTCAATTATAGAGTATACCTATTTTGTGTGCGTTAAAGAAAACATCATCATTCTCCTGCCCTTACCCCGCTCTAAGTGGGGTCGGCACAACATGTTTTCTCCTTCCACTCTCCTCTATCAGCCGTCATCTCCACGCTCACACCTTTGACACGCATATCATTTCTCACACAGTCCATCCACTCCTTTTTCGGTCTTCCTGTTTGTCCTTCCACATTCATTTCGTTAAAGAAAACAAGGAAAATAATTATATTGAAGTATAAATTCATCTCTGTTGGGTGACCTTGGTTTGCAACACAGCAACAATAAATAAGTACTTATATTTAAACAGAGGCACTAACTGTTTGACGACAATAACAAAATTTTTATCTCAACTCAATCAGATAAAGAATATCAGTTTAGTAAAGGTAATTTACAAGGCGTCCGACATCCTTGCGTCGTCTTCTTCAGTATTGAGGCTGCGGTTCCTCTGAGGCAGAGCAGAAAGGAGCTGTGATGCGATTGACCAATCACATCTCTCTCTCTCCAGAGAATTGGATTTCTAGCGATGTGATTGGTGAATCGTTCACCCTCGTATGGACTTTTCCACAAACTTTTGTCTTTGGCGGCTCAGAATGCATTGTGAACTAGAAAAGTCAGGTCAAAAAATATAAAACTTGAGATTTTATAATCTCATCTCTCAGTTTATACTAGTATTTTGTATTTGATGTCATTAGTTAATTAAAGTGGGATAAAGAAAAGAAAAATGATTAATAATGTTATAATTCCTTAAACTTTTTATAATAACTCCCAGTAATTACAATAATAAACAATTGTATATATAATTACATTCACATAACTTGAACAACATGAGCAAATGACAATAATCACATAATACGGCCCAGTGGCTGAATTGGTAGTGACCTCTGCTTTCTGGACCAAGGGTTTGATCCCCACTCGAAACAACCAGTGGCGTGATTTTGGGATTAGAGCAATGATTTATTCAATAAATACGTCACATTGTAGTATTGAACTTAAGTCTGTATAGACTCAATTTGAAATACTACCCCACAACTTTCTTATCAAACAGCTCATCTATTTTAGCATTATGGTACCCAAGAAAATTCGAAAGGATATCTCTCGTATGTTGCCCTAAAGTGGGAGGCGCAGTCCTCGCATAGTTCCCGCCCTCACTGTACACCGTCGGAGGGCCCACCATTTTGATAGTCCCCATGTCGGAATAAGGCAACTCCTTCACCAGCCCTATACTCCTCACATGCTCATCCTCGAAGACATCCTTCATCTTATTGACCGGTCCATTAGGGAACGACGCTTTACTGAACAAGTTACTCCACTCCTTATTGCTTTTCGTCCTCATGACCTCACTCAGAAGCTTGATGAGCTCCACCCTATTCTTGACCCTGGCTGAGTTGTCTTTAAACCTCTCATCAGTAATCAGTTCCTCCCTCTCAATGAGTCTGCAGAAGTCTGCGTACTGGGGGTTCGAACCAGTTCCTATAACCATATGTCCGTCTTTCGTTTCGAACGCTTGGTATGGTACTATATTCGCGTGGGCGGTACCCCATCTCTTCCCATCGATACCGCAGTTGAGGTATATGGTGGCTACATTGATCATGCTGGAGATCTGAGTGGACAGCAGGTTGCAGTCAATCTTCTGTCCTCTGTTGGTCTTATGCCGGTAGTGGATGGCGGCCATGATGGCTCCGAAGGCGTGGAGGCCGGTGGTGACGTCGGTCATCGCCACGCCGGGCTTCATCGGCCCGCCGTCCTGCTCGCCCGTGCTGTTCATTAGACCGGCCATCGCTGACGCTATGACGTCATAGCTGGAATTAAATCAAAATACCTTTATTCACATAGACTTAAAATAAGCACTTATGAATCGTCAAGTAAAAATTATGTAAAAATGTAAATAGTAATGTAAAAATGTGAATAAAAGTAATTTAAAAGAAATATTGCGATATTAGTTGCTCTATGGTATTTTACAATGGCGTAACTATAGAATGGCATGTCGGCATGATGCCACAGGCTCCCAGACTTAAAAGGTCAGAGGAGAGTTCAAACTCCCAACACTTATTTTTACACATTTAGTTTATTTATGGACCTCAAATGGTATTGTTAGGCCACTGGGTATAGACAGCCAAAGCTTCCGACATTCAACTAAGGTCCAATTCATAAAGTCCCTTATCCTTCTAGATTTTTTTGTGGATTTTTGGTAGTGAAGGATAGATTGATGTGTGGCTGTCTGTACAACTTCTATATTCGATTTACTATGAAGAATGTTGTGATCACACCAATATGATATTGTAAAATATGAATAAAGTTGATTTATTTTCAAGTCCGTGCATATTATTAAATGTGCATTTTACAAGAAATTTGTATAAAAATAATAAGACAATATTCATCATCATCATCAGCCTATTGCAGTCCAATGCTGGACATAGGCCTCTCCAGTTGTTCGACACTTAGGGCCAACATCTGGAGGATATACCCATAATCGCCACACTGGGCAGGCGGGTTGGCGATCGCAGGGCGTAGCTTCTCGCTCCGGTGACGCTAGACCATATTAGCCATGAATAAATCTATGACCTGAACAATAAAGACATACCCTGGTTTAGTAGCATAAGGACCGGTCGGTCCAAAGCCGGTGACGGCACAGTATATTAGCCGAGGATTGATCTGTTTCAGCTTCTCATAGCCAACATCCATTTGATCCAGTTTTCCAGGAATATAATTTTCAACAAAGACATCAGATTTCTTTACCAGGTCATACATGATGGTTTTACCTAAAAAATATATATTTTCTTCATAATGTATTTGAGAATGGAACATACACAGGTTGAAATGGCTTTTAATATGATTTATTATAGTTCTTAATGCCAGTTAATGTCATAAGACAATAAACTATGTATGGTAGTTACAAATATGATTTATTGCAAAAATAAATATTAAAATTCTAATACATAGTTAAATTTATGTACTTAGTTCAGAGATACAGATGTTGATAAAACTGTTATCTCTTGGAAGTAAAACATATTTAGAAATATCAAGATAGATAATGTAAGCCAGGTATATACATATGCATGTATGTGGGAGAACATAACAGTCTTTGCAAAAGACCTCTTTCAATTTCCTGCATGCTCGGCCAGCTGTTCGCACAAACACTTGTGAACCACCAGTGATAAAGCAATGTATGAGTAAAAGAGTGTTAAAGGATGTTATTAAGTTCTCCTAATAAAATGGTATTCTAAACTAAGTTTTAAAAATTGTGTCCAATTTAACAAAAATATTTTAAATTTCGTTTGAATGCATGAACATTTATTACTAACAATATGATAATGAATGATGTAAACCACATTCACAGAACACCTTTATCTATATTGACATAAGGTTGAATGTAGTTCAACATACCTTCACAAATAGAATTTGAATATAATAAAGGCCAAACATGTTTTAGCAGTATGTTTGGCATATACCTAAGTATTAGGCCTATAATTTTTTTTTCAATAGTAGAAGTATTCCATTCTACTAGTAACCTGTAACCTGCAATAGAACCTATTCAGCCATAGAGACCATCACTTCAACTCCTAGTCATTGATTAGGTGGTCTTATTGCAGGCCACTTGACCTGGCTTGAGGGTGTCCTTATATTTGCCAAGAAGTTTGCCTATCAATTTGCAACTTATAGTATAGATATTCTTTATTGCGCACCATACAATTGACTTAAATCTAGGTATAACAGACACTTGTTGCACAATTTAGGCGGCCTTATCGCTATAAGCAATTTGCAACTTAGTTATGCATGAATAAATAAAACCAGCTTACCTTCAACAGATTTAAAATCCACACAGATACTCTTCTTATTCCTGTTCACACTCGTGAAGTAGACCGAGTCCGCCCCATCGCCGACAAATGGCGGTCCCCACTTCCTCGCCTCGTCTCCGTCCATACTCTCCACTTTGATCACGTTCGCCCCGAGGTCGCCCAGCGTCATGGTGCACACGGGACCGGCTATGATCCTCGTCACATCAATCACGTTAATATCATCCAGCAAAGCCGGCGCTTTTGTCGAAAACTGCGATGTAAACGAGCGAAATGCATCCGCTCGTTTAAACAAACAAACTCTCACTGTTGTTGCCATCTCCGCGACTTACAAGCAAATAACAAGCCGCGCGATGAACCTAGTATCGCGGAAGACAAAGTAAACAGTCATTGAGATAAGTGGGCAAGTATGCAGTAATGATCATAACATAGCTTTATGTACGTACCTCTTGTAAGGGCGCGACGGTCGCTACAGCAGCACTGGTGGTGGCCATCTCTTCAGGTCTCAGTGTTCGCTCTCCCATCCAACCCGCAGGCTATTTTCACATCATACGCTCAACTTAGAATTAGTTCACTTTCAACTTGGAAAGGCAAAAAATCGTATAGGTATTTCGCTCTAACCTCACTTCTGGAAATGTCATGTCAATCAAGGAAATGTCACTGTCAGTCGTGTTTTTTTTAATTTAACACGGCACTGAAACCTTGCTCCGGCTTAAGTTTAAGAGGTTTATAAATAAATTCGTTTCTATGAAATATAATTGCGGACATAATTTAGATATGAAATTAATCAAAAATATTTGTATACATCTATGTAACAAATAACAGTAACGTTGCGAGCCTTTTGGTCGGCATGTCGCAGGCAAATCCTATAATTCGCCCGAATACAAACGGCGTCGGCAGTTTACAAAGCCAAATTCGTTATATAAAATGCCGTACGCCGTATGTAAGATGTCGTTCATTTTCAAATATGCCGAGCTACGATATTACAGCCGATTACAAATTGCCTCGGCATATCGTCCCAATTAGTACCAAATTTAACCGCGCCCTGGCGCTACTAGTCTCCAAAACCAATATGGCGGTCAACAGTGAAAGTGTGGAAGAAAAAAAAATTAAAAATGTGTATAATATCGGCTGTTTTAAGTAGATTTAAAGGGCTAGTATTATAGGAAACTATTGAAATTAAACTAATCACAAAGGGGGCTCCGAAAACACCGTGGAAAAAAAACAAAAAAATTCGAGGTTATCCAGCACGTAAAAACGCTAGGGTGTCCATGGAAAAGTGGAACAAAAAATTGCAATAAAATGCATTGTATTTTGATTCGCTGTAAATCAATTGTTTCGCTGATGGTTTTATGCTTGTTTAAGCTTAGTAGAATAAGTGAAACAAAGAAACATTGTTGAATTTATTTTTGTTATTATGTACCACTGAATGTCATAGGTGATTCTTGGTAAGTTTATTAGGTATGTGTAAGGATCCTAAGATTAGGGAGAATATGTTCTCACCCGATACCATTTAGTGCAGGTTTTGTTTGGTTACGGTTTCAATTTCATGCTTATTTAATCGACGAATTTATTTTCGTAGTAAATAATTTAATAATATTCTATTATGAATCTTAAATACCTAAATAAAATTATTAAAAGCCCTGTTTCATTTCTATTATCATGGTCACCCTAATACACAAACCAAGTTGACGTTGATGCGATGACAATTTGCCTTCGGCATTTTATAACACGTATTTATCTTTCTAAACTGCCGACGCCGTTTGTATACGAGCGAATTATAGAATTTGCCTGCGACAGGCATAATACATAATATAACGCCTTATACTTTGTGTACCGCAATGCTGACGTCGACATTGTTACAAATACAACAGGCGCTATGGTTTTTCTTTCGCTCTTTCTTCTCGGACATGCCAAATTCCGTACGCGTATTTAAACATACCGTGATGTTAATCGATTTAAGTGGTACAAGTAGGATTTAAGTGTTAAAAATAATAGATAAGAATAATGATGATAATAATTATTGAACCTTATTGTATCTAATATTTTTGGTAGGTTTGATCCCTGGAACCAATTCTATGTTTGAAATAATAAAATTTATGCATAGGTACAAAATAACATGTTTTACTACCTACCTATCCTATAACCTACCTAACAACGTTATGTTAGTTGGCTACATGTATGATCTAGGTAGTTCATTGCATCTTCTTGTGTAGGTATCCGCGATTCATGCAAAATAACAGTGTTGTTTGAACTGGGAAGAATTCATTTGGAATAATTCCAGGGCGAGCTGCGTGGTGACAAAATATTCAAAAATAAGTGCGCAGGGTACAACGATCCCGTCGCCATTTATAGTGTCTGCACTGACTAACAGCCTCCAAAATGCTGCTATGCGGAAATATACTTAGATAATTTAAAAAATAAAAATTATTTGCCCATTGCTAAACGAAGCTAAAACAAAACTCGACAAGCCACCACCACCTAGTTCAAAACGAAGGTTTACTCTTGCATTTTTTCCTAAAAAGGAATGCATTATAGTTCATTCGCGTTAAGAAAATAGTGACTGACAGGTCACTGACAGGCCACTAGCCAATTAAATTATAATTTCTAGCGTTTTAATTGGCTAGTGGCCTGTCAGTGACCTGTCAGTCACTATTTTCTTAACGCGAATGAACTATAGGCACCTTCATAACGGCTCCAGGGGGAGTCAGCGTGGTGTGTGGGACAATTTCCTCCGAGAATAGGAGGGCATACATACTGAACTCTCTTGTGTCGTCAGAGGGCAGCAACTTGCAGAAGTAAGGATAGCATAGAAGTATGCATGTATATATGCATGTATGTATGACCACATACTTCAGGCAGGGGCCTGCCCTGGTCAGCCGCAGTTGCAGCAGATGACACATAGCTGGCGCTCCTGATCCGGGTAACTTTAAGTTTATGGACCAGCCAACCCTCGGTACGAAGTAGGTAGGTAAGCATATCGGATTAAAAAAGTAATTCTATATTTATCTGTAAACAAAGGAGAAGACAAAGGCGACACACATTAACTACATTGTGTTCTTTTAAAAACACAACAAAATTCTTTTTTTATTTCGTTGGGTTATAAACGTTCCTTTTCGTCATCTCATGCAAAACGTAAATACTGAAATAATTGTGCAGAAAGAGTTTAGGATTTAAGAAAAACATCACGCCATACTTTGCTCCGATCCTAAAGTAAGTAGCTTGAACACTTGTGTTATGGATACCAGGCAACAAAGTATGCCTAAATAGAAATATCTAGTCACGTTTAGGATTTATACTCGTCAATCTATCTTCACTTTTAGATAAAGATAAACGCTAGGCATTTAGTCCCAATCTAAGCCGGAGCTTGTACGGTAGACCAGCGTGCTAATGGGTAGGTAGTACTAGACAACTGATAAACTTCTCTCTTAGATACCTACTCTTTCTTAAATAAATATAAATATCAGACAACATCACATACATTGCTCTAATCCAAAAGTAAGTAGCTTAAGCACTTGTGTTATGGGTATCAGAACAACAAAGGTACCACAAATAAATACTTAAATACAAATTATAAACACCCAGACACGGAACAAACACAAGTATTCATCACACGAATGTTTGTCCCGGGTGGGAATCGAACCCACGACCCTCAGGCTCAGAAGGCAGGGGTCACTACCAATTGGGCCACCGAGCCAGTCAAATAGATATCGGTCGTAAACCATACGAAACCCCGACTCGACTCATTTACGCATAGACTAGGTAGGTACCTACATCAGACTCTTGGGTAGTTACGGGAACCCGAGTTCCTGGGGCTCGTTCCTATTTAGCGGAGAATATCCGCTTAACCTGACGGTGGTCTGCCATGTTTCGAGTTTCACACGCCATTCACTTCGCTCGTGAGCGTCAAAATCGCGGGCCCAAGTCCCCAATTTAAAATTATAGCACATGTAAGGGTTTGTACTACATTTGTACTATTTGTACCCCAAACCACAAATTTGTACCTCTAAAGGTAAAGGAAGTACTTAACTATGTCAAGGTTTCCCTGGTCCCGCCATTTTGACGTCAAAGTGGAGGAGCCATCGGAAAGCGCTACTCGGAGGCAGGTTAAGTCGCTTAACGAGACCTAAAGATACCATTCAATTAGCTTCGTAAGATATTGCTACCTATCATAGTGTATCTGGTGCACTATGCAAATATCAATAAAAAAAGACAATATCCCGTGTCTTACCTGCTGGGCTAGTCTCCTCGGAATTTGGCCGATAGAACTAAAATTCGGTCGGGAGGGTGTATTCTCAATGTCATCAGCTTATCGCAGTCATATTATGACTACTGGTGATTTATTTAACAGTACTTTATTTACTACATTACGAGCTGGTCTGAACATCGGGAAAAAAAGTTCCCGTTGGTCAGAGTAGTCTGACCATCAATCTGACCAGTGGGAAACACCGGTCCTGTCCTGGACATATGCCTCTCCAGTAGTTCGCCACTTTGGTCAAAGATATGTTGGCGGGTTGGCGATCGTAGGGCGCAGCTTTTCGCTCCGGTGACGCTCATTGCTGCCCTCGGAATGTGATATTCAGCTATGCCTTCAATTGTGATGGTGGCCACTAGTCGGTTGCCAGAGGCTCGTCAGTTACTCAGCAGGATGCAACACGGGCAGGATGCGAAACGTGGAGCGTAAACATGATAGGTCACTCCCTACATCCCAATATTCAAATAACGGTTGGTTGGTAAGTCAATCACCATTATATTAGTTCGACACACGCCCATCACTGCCAGACCACACATCCGTTTGTTTAGTCTGAGTTTATTAATACAGCTAATGATGATCGGTAAAATTAATAATGATCCGCGTCGCGTTTAATAATAAACTTGGTCTTGGTTTACATTGTGGTTTTATTACTACTTAGTCTTAGTATGATATCCGATTCACATTAATCTAGTCGAGTAATACAACAGGCCAATCCAGTTCTTCGACTGGCTCGGTGGCTGAAATTGGTAGTGACTCCGGCCATTACCGGCATCGGTACGACTGAGGATTTTATGTGGCAAATAGCAATATAGGTACTATAACATAATGGCAATAAAGTAGAAATTTTACGTGATATGTGGTCGTAATATCAAAAATACCGCTTCGGTATGCTTGAGGCTGCTGGGCTGCTGTATCGGCAGCCTTGAGAATGCTTCGGGATGCTTCGGCATCCTTCGGTATGCCGCCGGCGCCGTGGCAACCGTGGAAGTAATGGAGGCAACACTCGGGGGATGGCTTGCCCTGCGGGGCGAGGGGAGGCATCCGCAATTTGCATCATTTGACTTACAAAACCAAGGACGTTTAATATAAAAAGTCCTTGCACACAACACAATAAAGGTAACCGCTATGTGTACCGGTTGTTTGCTGTCACATCGAATGTCATGGTGAAATAAATAGATAATTTTCCTTGCCGATGCCGCTAATGGGCGCCGGGGCTTAGGCTTTTCAAGGATGGTTTCCTTTACCGTAAGAACGCCGTATAAACGGACACATGAATTTCAAATTTGAAAACACGTTGGTTGGTCTGAAAGTCCATTACTTTAACCAATAGTCCACCGACGCTCTGGACCGGATCGCTCACTATATATTTTCTAAATAAATAAAACACTCATCTGTCCACATATTTAAAAAAATACGACTACTGAAAACGAGTCATTGACATACATTTCGCTTCCTCCAACATTCTTAGAGAACAGCTGTCAGGCAGATACGACTACCTGAAACTTTTCAGCGGCCACGTAACGAGTATAAAACCGCTGGAAATAGCGGCGCGGACGAGCGGGCAATGCGCGCGCGCAGAGTACCTACCGCGGTTTATTACCCCAATTGTACACCACTCCAGCGGCAGAAATAGCCAGAGTTATCATAACTCCAAAAATGTGAGTCGAGTGCAGAGCCGCATTAGGGCGAGCCGAAACGTGCACTGGAGAATTCCAGTGGATTCCAAACGGCGATCGTGTAGGCGGGGCTTGTATGCAACTTAATAAAAAAGTTACGACCACAGGGACGGACTCCGAGTTGGAACGTCCTCTGGAGAATTCCAGTTGAGTTTAACGCATTTAAGCAACATTGTCCTCAAGCAATGTGTTATTGGAATTATCTACAGCGAAAATAGGAAACTTAAATTTGTCTCCGGGTAATTTAGAACGCTCGTCAATCACGAGACGAGCCCACTTCGGACTTGGCATTAAAAGGACCAAAAAACATTTGTAAATAACAACCGAAAACGCCGGAATGCCGTCTCCGCTACTCCGGGATTCTTGGCGCGACATTCAATTAATCATGGGCGTCACAAACTGAAAAACTTCACGTTGTACGGGGCACGTGTATATCAAGCTTTGTTCCACTCCCAGCCGCCAGTTGTTCGTGAATCGCGTTGGAGACTGCATCACCATGAACCACGAAGGCACTAACTTGGTGGCTACCTACTGCATCCTCCTCTTGCTACTCATATCGCTATGGCTGCTCTACAGCACGGCATTCTAAAATGAACAGTAAGTAACGTGCATTATTATTTAATTCAAATAAATCGCATTCTGAAGCATCAAAGCTTTTGCAATCTACGACAGATGTTAAAATATCTTCTTAAAATTATTTAAAAAACGTGAGTGTTTTCCCCCTTGTGACCGGCACTGCGTATGTTGACTTAATTTATGACAGCCTCCCACGGGAGATCAAAATAATCTGTCTAGAAAATGACATTATTATTTTCAACGGTTCTTTGAACAAATAACATTCAGTCGGCCATTATTTTGTGTGCTTTTAATTAAAGTTGTTTATACAAACTGAACTTTTTAGTTAATTTAATATTTTTAATTTGTGAGGTTTATGAACGTTATTTAATTTTAGAAAAAAACAAATTTTGACCTATACAACCGCTTGCGAATATTGTAGATTCCCTTATTTCCAAACTATCGATATCGTAGAGATCGTTCCTTCTAGTGAACTCACGTTTCTCTAGGCCTGGTTAGAAGCTTAAAATATGATATTCTTCTATATTCTTTCTTCTCTTATCTTCTCCTTATTTGCACTCCTCCATCTATAGTTTGAACGGACCGGTTTCCGCAAATCGACGTCTGAGCCCCTACTTTGCGTGAAGTTCTCTATCCATACAATAGGTACCTACATGTACATGAAATAATGAATAACCTCATTACTTCAGGATTAAAATGTAACAATGGGACAAATATCATTGATATAATAATAATAATACCTAATAAACCCTTCACTCGGAACCAAGTTTATTGCTTCCAGGAATTGTTACCCCATCTACTTTTTATTTCACCTAGGTACTTCCGCTGTAAGAAATCTTTAGTGGTTATTTTAAAATCAAACCAGGAACATAGTCGAAGTATGTTCCACATGTTAGTCATATCCAGAAAAGATTACGGTGCTTCAGATTTCTTTCAGTTTGATCTTAATGCAATAAATGCAATAAGTTGTTGTAAGTTTCTGGAGTGAGGAGAGGTTCTAGCAGTAATGGACATTTATTGGGCTTCTGCAAACGTTCGCCTCATTCATCGATTCTGCGCTTCTTACATTCATAACTTGCCAGCCATCCTGGGCAAATCATGACTTTATTTGGCCTGGGGAAACACTACGTACCTACTGGAAATAGTATCTAAGTATATTGATGAATAGTGTAAGGATGAAGGATTCCAGATGTGGAATCCTTCATCCTTACACGTTGCCATTCACATTTGCCGCCTACAAGTTTTTTTATCGAATTCATCCTTCCAATATAATAATTCCAGTACAAACGACTCCAAAATTCCATGCCTTCAGCACGAGTAGGTCCCTGTACGTTGACGTGCTTCAACCGATCCGCCCAAGCTTAGGATCCTCGAGTCAGTTCTGCGCGCGCGCCCCTACCATGCCGATCAACGCGGAGACCGTCAACCTCGCGGCGACCTACATGATCCTCGTCATCCTCCTCTTCTTCCTCTGGCTGTTCTACTCCACCGTCTTCTAGAAGTTGAAGATTAGTGTTGTAAGTACAACGTGTACTTATTGTGTTGCTGTTTAGAATAGATAGTTTGAGATTTTGTCCTTACGTTTCAATATTTGTCCGAGATTTTCGCCTGGTCTACTGACACTTCTGGTTTGCGACTTCGTGACCTTTGGGTGTTGAAAGTGCGCTGTTTGAAGGCTGATAGAGTTGATGAAGTAACTTTCGGGATTTCTTGGAACTGGAAACTGGTTGGGACCACTATGGACTTAATGATGTTCTAGAGATTAAAGATTAACTAATTGAAAATGGAATTAGAAATTTAATGGCATGAGGAAATTAAGGTAGTTCAATGTAGATTAGGTTTTTCTTATTGTCTCATCTTTGTTTAAGGAATTGGTTGAAGAACTTTGATTCAAAAGCATTTTCAACTCATGTGTCGCCAGTGAACTAATGTGACCCAGTTTAGTTCATAGCTCTGTAAAATCTTTGTTGTCACCAAGACCCATCACATAAGCCATCAGTCCACGTGTCGTAAGTTGATCGACGCGTGTCCAACCGCGTCCTGACACATGTCACCATAACGACACGCTATTATTGAACCTTCATATTTATAAATGCGGCGATTTGTGGAAGGCGTGGCGTGCGTGGGCGCATGCCGGTCGGCGCCGCTCCTGGGAGCACCCTCAGTCCGCTGGAGCCGTTTGTCCAGAGCACGCGCCCGCCGCCAAGATGCCCAACCACGAGACGACCAATCTGATCGCCACCTACCTCATCCTGGTGCTGCTGCTGGCCAGCCTCTGGCTGCTCTACGCGGGGCTGTTCTGAGGTGCTCCTTGTGTTCGCTTAGTGAAGGTCGTAGTGCATCCGTTTATAACCACTACTGCGCTCGAAGGTCAGGATTGGTGCATCTATCTTTACTCAACCGCGAAATCGGTTATATTCGTATTATGTTTACGCGCCTATAATTTGGTAGACATCCAAATCTGAGAAAATGAAAGTGCTAACACCTACATCTATTCAAAATTAAATTCGAAAACTATTATTAACAATGATTCATTGATTCTTTAAAAACAAAATGAAGCTGCACACAAACACTTCAAAAGTAAAATGTATCAGCAGATCTAAAAGGAACGGGATTAAAGGCAATCTATTCCCGATCGAATGATTATTATCTCAAACGTTTTTACGATCCACTTACACATATCTGTTAAAAGATCGATTGCTACGATTCACGTGTTCTGTGAAAAACGTAAGAGGTTTTACAGACGCATTCGACTAGAGTAAATAAATATATTGGTAGTGAGTAAACAACTTGAATAAGAACTGCAATAACCGTTACGAATGATAAAAATAATAATAGGATGACTCTAGTAATTTGTGCGATTCACTTCAAATCAACAAATTGAGTGGGTAATATTGACGAAATAAAAATGGCTAAATAAACAAACTCCAGTTAACTAATTCCAAATTATACAAATACACATATTAAGATAGATACAAAAAATTGTTTTTCTAAGATTGATTTAACCATTTAGAATGAAATCTCATTTATTTTCATGTTTATTAATTACATTATGGTCAATGATTTTCGTATCTTTATTTATTCATGCGCCTGGACTTAATTATGGTAGTTCTATAATTCTTCAGTTGACCATTAATAACCTTTAGATATTATGAATTGATCATGTCTAGTTTAATTCGTTTATCCACTTATAAGCTCAGTCAGACTCGCTTATGAAAAAAAAGCAAATGATCAATAGTTCGATTCAAAAAAATTAACCGGACGCACTACCAAACACTACTTATGGTTTGCATTACAAATAACATACATGTATAATAATAAAAAACATGCAATAATCACATTTAAACTGTTCCTGAAAGTTAGTACCCACCTAGAAACGAATATAGCATTGAAATAGTCAAGCTGTCCTAGAAATAGCAGTTTCGTAATAGTAAACACAAATGATCACGATATCTCGACACCAGATGTCACATTAGCCGAAGCTTACGATAGTGAATCTAAAATTGAACTTGTACTTAGGTACCTACATCTCCAAAGATCACAGTCCTGATCTAAAATTACTAGATAATGGAAACGAATCTTGAATGACCGCGCGTAAAACACACAAAGCCACAAATGCCAAAACAATCTTGTTTGTCTGGACGAGAATTTGTGATTTTGCCAGATTTTCATGAAACTGATCAAAGAATTTTTGAGTAAACACGTCGTGATGACAAGGGTTTAGTTTCTGTAGCGACTTGAACCCGAAGAGAGGAGTTCCAGCCGCTCCTCTCCGCTCTATAAACAAAAAACACATGTTTTCAGAGTAAATAAGACGGATTTCGTCATTCATCTAATTGCCAGCCGCTAATAAACCGTGGAGACAGAGTTCGTTGAAATTCCAACAAGTCACTGATCGGATGTGTTGTTGAAAGCTTCACTAATGAATCATAGTGAGGACATTCTGCAGAGAAGTCTCTAATGTAATATTTTTACGCACAGTCACGTCCTATTTGATTTTCATGGCATGTAATCAAGTCACTGTAAATGTCATGTAATTGATTTGTCTATGAAGTGACTAAGTAAATGGTTTTAGACCTACATAATTTGAGAGGACCACCACCATACCTTAATTAGGTTACCTACGTTAAATAGGTTGATTGCGATTGATGTCTTCTCTGTGTCAGTTCTAACGGTTAGCTGGTAGACTATTGCCTGATTCAGGGACTAAATGGCTGGTATGACATCTGGATAATGTGAGCCAGCTGTTAGTGAGAATTAGATACGAATACCAGTGTCTTTTGAGCTTGAACCAGTCTTTTTAAATTCATAAGGAAGCATTTGGCCACAATCACACCTGATGTTAAGTGATTGTGTGGTCTACAATGCTTACTTACTTAGATAAATCCCATTCAAAAATTTCTAAGTTGCAACGTTTAGGAAAAACATCAGCGGGCAAAAAAAATCAAATTTTAGCGGTTTGGGACAAAAATTAATTCGCGAATTTTTTGTGTGGATGGATGGTAGGTATATCAACTTCATAAGATAAGTAACTATCGATACGATCACATAGACTTGAGACAATCACCAAAATAATAAATTAAAATTACTTAATTACACTCCCATCGGATACGGAATGTAGCTTATCGAGAAGAACCGGCAAGAAACTCAAGAACGGTATTGCATGTAGCATCGCTGATGATCAATTTAATGTTTTACATGTATTTCGTGAATAGCATCGTGACTACATCAAGTAATCATTATCCGGCATATAACTCAACGGATTTTATGAATATTTCGGCGAGCCCACCGTTAGAGCTCTCCCATTAAACACCTACACAGTTGGGCCGAATCCCAGAGTCGGTGCAGAAAGAATTTAAAAGAAATATTTTTTCCAACGATGCATGCTCAATAACCACGAAGTGTCTCGCACATTCATTACTCTAGACTAATTCTGACGTGTCAAAAAAACAGCATGACGCAAATAAATCATTGTAAACACATCGACGTGTGGCGAGGTGCGAAAATCTGTCCGGATAATATCAACTGAGAAAATAAAGGCTTGTCTTTGCGTGCGCGCTGTGATCTATAAAAATCATAGATCTATATAAAAGACATCGTAAATACGGATTAGTCAGAAGGGTCGTTAAATCAGCTTTGAACATTTTATGATTACTGGTGTTTGCGTAGTTATGTATGTACATACGAAAATGTCAAGGTAATTACGAACGCAATGACTCGATTGGCAAACTTGATGACTGGTCCGTTGGTCCAAGATTCCTAACCCACTTATGATAAATATTCTTATACCTACCTAGGTACAGAGCATTCATGCACAACGTTTTTGATAATGTCTCGCTGTTGATGGTATGTGTTCTATGCCAACGTGTTTGAAAAAAAATATGATTCTGTGACCTTACATTTATTACTTAGCATAATATCCATATCCTACTAGTTACGATTCTGTTTAGATATTGTTTAAATTAAAACCATATTATATAATACTTACAATTAAAGATTATTGCCGTTTTTGTGCTATCAATTTGGTATGCGTTGATGGTTATGAGAGAAAGTGCCGAACTGACAGCCAAGAGTTCACTTGGAGACTCTGGTCGGGACGCTTTTAAAACATTGTTGCATCTAGGTCGATGATAATCAACCATCACCGTGTGTGGTGATTACACCACGCATTATCGTTTACATGAAGCACAAAAGTTGCGAAGTTTAAGGTTTCTGAGCCACGGCGGTGTTTCAGAAGACAGGATTATTACGAAACGAGCCATAATGTCAGTCAGTATAACTAATTACACACATAAATAATACCAACTATTTGTTTTAATCTCGGCTAACTTCTGAACAAAATACCGGCGTATTTACTGTTGCACTAAAAGCTGTAGTGACGTTAATTACATGTGTTTAGAAGGATTGTTTTAATCCATTTGCTTTTACTGTACATACTAAATCATTTAATTAGACGAAGGCTTTCTCTCGCTGCAAACAAAAACGGGATACCTTGTGTCTTTGTTAATTGCACTATGCTTTTAATCCTTAGATCTATATCCACAATAGAAAATCTATTAGTAATGTAGTAATCATTAGTCGCATATAAGCGTCACTACTATTTAAAGGATTAAATGTCTTATTTAACGACACCACTAACACATGGGTCGTTACGATCCCTTCAATAAAGTCGAGTGAAGCGATGGCTGGTACATATAGGTACGTCATACTTATGAACAGGTGCCACAGGGAACTATCGGTTCTAGTTTACTTAGTTTTAGTTAATTATAAAGTTACTCTAAAGTTTATGTCTTCTACGGTGAGGTTAATGCACAATAGTGCAAGATTAAGTCACGGTATTAACCTTACTTACATCCTTCCCAAATCCCAACTAGCACACAATCGCTTTAAGAAGCTCTTAAAAGAGGTTCCTGATAACGATTGATACCTTTTTTACCTTCAAAACAAAGAACAAATACAAATTCGACTGGCTCGATGGCTCAATTGGTAGTGACCTCTGCCTTCTGAGCCAAGGGTCGTGGGTTCGATCCCCACACAGTACAAACATTTGTGTGCATAAACATGTCTGTTTGTTCTGGGTGTTTTCTATGTATACCTAATACGTATTTATTTACAAAAAAAATATCTAAGTAAGTTTATTAGTTGTCTAGTAACTACCCATAGTACAAGCTTCGGCTTAGTTTGGGGCTAGATGGCGCTGTGTGGCCCAGCGTGGCATGTCTTGGGTTATTTATTATTATTTATTTTTTATTAAATGTTTATCAAATGTGCGCTGTCCACTGGCCGACTACCAAATGAGTTACAGGACCATTCAAAACATTACGATGCCGCCACCTTACATCTTGTTTGTTTTCAGCAACAAACAGACCAATTTGTTTTCTTTGAAGATATGAATGCTATATTCGTTAAAGTTGTGTGCGATAACACAGACTTGAAATAGACCACATTCTGCAATCGTTTTGAAACTATACCTACATAAAACGGCCATTTCGTAAAAGCTTGCATTTGCAACCACGTGCTGAACACAGAATAGGAGCTCTGTCCGTTAATAAGTACCTACTAAAATTTATATGAATGCTTTATAAATTTTTATACGGGCCCCCAAACAATTTTTATACGGGGCCCCGCCAAGACACGCTAAGCTTCTGCCTAATGGAACGGTTGAAAATATACTTGGACTTACTTATATCATAGGATACGATACAGATTTTCTAGCCAATATTACTATTTCAGATACGTGGAGACGTTACGGTCGACGCACAAGTGTGAATAACGATTATTGCGACGTTTCGCCGGACCATAAACATTTTTCTAGCGTTTTTCACACAAATATTATATCTAATTTCGTCAGGAATGCAGTTTGACGTCAATTTTCGTGATGTTTCCTGATTTTACGCCGTTGTAAATAGGCGACGATGATATTCTTTTATTTTTGCGATTTTGATTTCATTTTTATTTTAAAACGGCTCGTAAATTGTTGATATGAGTTTCCTGGTGGTTGTCGTGTGATCTTCAAATAAATAACGTTCATATTCCACAGATGTTGTGCTCGTATTACGAGTTTGCCTTGATTCCATTAAAATATATTCGTTCACGGAGTTAATATAAATTTTTTGTAGGTATATTAATGTTTATACAAAATTTTACTAGATTTAAATAATAATATCGCTTACTACAAGATAAGCCTGAATATAAGTAGGTACTGCAGCTACAGCTTAAGGTTAACCTATAAAAGGTTAGCTATCATAATGTAGATATATATGTAGGTATAAAAAAACTCTTCATTCAATAATTAAAACGCATCAAAAAGCATCAACAAAATTTTTGAAAGAATTTTGTGTATTGATGGCTGAATTACTACCTGCCTTTGAAAGCTAGGGACCAAAGTTAAAAAATCTCTAGCATTGGGTGGATATCATAACTAAAAATAAAATACTCTTGTTACAGATTCATGAAGAGCCGAGAGATACCACCTATAAGATGTGACGCAAGGAGGCGGCTAGAAGAAATGCCACAAAAAACATTAACGTTAAGAAACCGTAACCTTAGTAACTAAGTTATTCATAAGTAACCAATGTTATATACCCAAGCATTTAAATAAAATAAGATCGCAATATAGACATGGGAGATCCGCAAACAGACAACCAACATTTGAAAAGAAATGCAAATTTTCAACGATGCAGTGCTGGGCATTCCAATTTAATTAAACTCTTAACTAAAAATGTAAGTGAAAGACAAACACTAGAATGTCGATAACACCAACGTCGGCCATTGGCAACTATTTTGCTGTTTGGTGATGATCATCTTTATTAAGAATTTTATCGTTGTTAAGAATTATTAAGCGTTTTTAATAAAGTTTTTTTAAGAGTCGTTTTTAATTATTCATGAAATTATTAATCCCATGACCAGGTTGATAGGTAATTAGATTAGTAGGTACTTAGTAGTATTACGATTAGTAACATTCTTAAAATAGAAATTGTACTGCATTTTTCGAATGACAATGACACGAAAATCCAAGAACTCTGATATTGCAAAGCGGTTAATTAATCTTCAGAACATATCACCTAGCACTACATTTTAATGATCACAAAATCGACAACAAAGTTTACAAACAAGCCAGTTCTAAAACTGTGCAAAGACAACAGATTAAAAATGAATACAAAATAAAAATAAGAAAACACGTCGAAACGAAAATAACCGTTGGAATTCGTTCAGAAAAGTCACATCAGACAAATAATTTTGGTGGAAAATGTTGACGAGCTGCAATTAGGAGCTTTGGCACGTTCGGCATTGATATATTGTCCAGAATTCTTTTGTATAAAAGGGAGGTGGGTGAATGAGCAAAACAGATCAGCTGATGGACCTAAATATAAATGCGAAATATTATTTTGAAAAGTTCTCCGCGTATGAAATAATATAAACTTTGGTGTTCTCAAATTAACGGTTTACAATGCTTTTATCGATTTCCGCAACTGAACTACATATATGGGCGTTATTTTAGAATCTTTAACCTTTGATATGATACTAAAAACATTGTCATTTCACCTGCATGTAGCTAAAACATCTACTTAGTACCATGACACTCCAAGTCTAGATCCTGACCTATCTTAACATTATTTAGACGAGACGGCGGTTCAGCGCTTGCGGGTACAAAGTGTGCGAGAGAAATAGACAGAAAACGAATGGCAAAAGACGATAGTGCAAAGCTATTAATATTTAACAAAAAGACCAAAACGCTTGTCTTTCAAAAGAAGAAGCCGTTTCTAAAGGTTTCCCTTTGATTTCTATATTATTAGATAGCATAAGAATCAAAAGGCAACCTTAGGAAATTGCCAATTGCAAACGTAATGGTTCTCTAATCTCGGATCTAGTGTCAATGTTGGACAAATTATATTATTATTTAAAGATCGGATGGTCCCTGTGGTTTCGGCCCGTGCCAATGACCGGCAGCAGCGTCACTGGAGCGAGGTGTCCTGCCATCGCAAACCCGCCTGCCCTGCGTGGCGATTATGGGTAAAGCCCAATGTGGCAAACAACTGAAGTGGCCTATATATCCAGCAGGGGACTGCGATAGGCTAATGATCATCAGATGGTTAGGTAATTTTGTATGGGTGAGAAGAAGGGAGAGGTCTTACATAGTATATCTCGCCAAATCTAAAGGCCAATACTCAATAGGGCACCGGGATACAGCTAAAGCGATGGAATTGTAGCGAATCTCAAATTTTACGAGAGGGATTGGCGAGAAACAGCGAAGGATTGATCGGAGACGGTGGCACACGAAGCAAATACAAAGAGGAGATGTCATAACCAATACTTTCATAGGAAAATTGCGTGGCAAAAAGAAGGGGGGTACGGGGGGACGCCCCTTTCTTATTTCCGTATGGCGGCTAGAAGCCGAACTACTAGTCTCATCTTCTTATGTAGTTTAGCTATCGGGCACTAGATGTCGCTAGCTATATTATAAGGACGTACTCAGAATACCTACCTATTCAATAAAAAGTACTCCTAGCGACATCTGCGCCTTTGGTCCATAGGAACTTTTTGGATCATGGTGACACCAGAAGTAAGTAGAAGACCAAGCCTTGAGGCGCCCTATAGTTTTAACATTTTTGTGACTATAAACGGTTGCTTTTATTACATTACATCAAGCGCATGACACTTTTCAATTATCTATCTATACTTATAATAAATCTGTAGAGTGGTTAATTCTGTACATTGAATATTTTTAAAAAATAACTATCAGGGGGTGATTAGTCATCGATACTGATGCCAAAAATGCAGTCAGTAAAATTTTTGTCTGTCTGTCTGTCTGTCTGTCTGTCTGTCTGTCTGTCTGTCTGTATGTTCGTTATAGAAACAAAAACTACTGAACGGATTTTAACGAAACTTGGTACAAATATTCTTCATACTCCTGGGCAGGTTATAGTATACTTTTCATCACGCTACGATTAATAGGAGCAGAGCAGTGAAGGGAAGTGTTGGGAAAATGGGAGAAATTTTTACGCGTATGTTTGAACGCGCATCACGCAAAAACAACTGCACGGAATTGAATGCGGTTTTCACCAATGTATTGCATATTGGTCTACTTAAAATTTATAGGCACCATTTTATGGAAGACCGTTATTTTTCAATCCCGATAACCACGCGTGGGACGCCGCTGGCACAGCTAGTGTATAACTAAAGGAGAAAGGGTGCATTGATTGGAACAGTAAAAAATAAATAGTGTTTTGCTTGTATTATTTATATATTTATTAAATTATGTACATAATTATATAAAACAGTAAGTATAAATACAAATTAGCTGACTCTGCGCCACGAACATCGTGGAAAGAAAGAAAGATTTTATTTATTGGCTCCACAGGTTACAATACAACACAACATACAACAAAAAAAAAACAAACAGACGATAGTGATGAACTAACAATATAAACTGTTGTGGACTGTATTCAATTTAAAGACCGATAGAGTTTCAACAGATTTATTCACATATACTTACACAATTTACAAAGTCACTTAATCAAACAGAGTTACTAACAAAGTCACTACTTAAACAGAGTTACTACTTGCAATCAAAAACAAACTTTGGGAAGAACAAATTTTGGTGTAGGTATTTGGTAGGAGTCCAGTTTTATCTATTTATTTGTCTAACCCATTCCTTTCTAAGGATTTTATTAGACGGAAATCTAAATATATCAAACGTAGGCATCCGCTAAGAAAGGATTTTGATCAACTGTACCCTCAAGGGGATAAAATAGGGGATGAAACTTCATTCCACGCGGGCGAAGTCGCGGGCTCAGCTAGTCTAGAATAAACATAATACACAGTTTAATTTTAATATTGAAATTTATATAATTTTTCTTCAATGAATAATAATCCGAATATAATCATCATCATCGGCCTATTGCAGCCCACAGCTGGACATAGGCCTATGTCCGAATATAAATTACATCCCAATTACGGACCTGGTATTTTGACATTTGTATGCCGCTTAAAAATTGCTGCCAGATAGCACATACTTTTGTATAATGACAATGAATCTACATAAAACAACATTATTTTCATCAAGATAAAAGTCCTTATGCATAAATTTAAAACAAATTTCAATAAATCCAAGGTTTTTGAGCTTGATGTGTCTTTATATTGCTTGCTCCCATTACGCACAGAGGTGCCATCTATCGTTGAGTAAAATCATTATTCGTGCATGAATTATGTCAAAAGCGTATTTTATGAATTTTATTTTAACAAAATGCGAATTAAATATACTTACACATGAATTGTGATTCCTTTCATTGCAATTGAATGTTTACCAGAGTAATTATTACACATTAACACACAACACTTTCATGATTTTCTTCGTAAAATGCTACAATACGTCGAAAATAGAAATAAGTCCACAGAAAGAGTACTGAGAACGACCGAGTGCAAATTAATAAGCCACGCCCACTAACGGCATGTAAACGGCGTTGATTGGTAAAATTTATAGACCGACCTCTAGTTTTTTTATCACTAGACCGAGATGCTTATGACATCTCCTCTTTGTATTTGCTTCGTGCGGTGGCACACTCTTTGGAATAGTAAGTATAAGTAGGAGTAATAGAACAGGACCACAGAGACTTCAAATTTCAAATCTACACAGCGAACCAGATTAAAGTAAACATTTAAGAATAGTATCTAATCTTGTAAAATCGGTCGCGGTTACTGGAGTAGATGGAAGATACTCGAAATAGTTGCACGTTTGGCGCGTCGCCAAATAAATACGATCCATTAATTGGGGAACACGCGGCAGATAACCCCCATCTGTGAATGGGACCGGCGAATACTCCGTGTGATCTACAAGATTTATTACCATTAGTTTGGATTAAGCTTTACATGTTACGAAACGACCTAATCTATCATTTGTATTAATCAGTTGGAACTAGCCCATGTAGTACAATAGGTATAAATAGATTGAACTTCCTAACCAGATGGTCCGACCAAGTGAAGGAAGCCACTGCCCTGGACAAATTTCATCAGGCGGTGAGGGCAACTTCGGACAGAGACCAGTGGAGACAGTTGATTAGGGCTGTGAAATCAACATGTGATCACGATCCTCAGTAATGAGTTAGAAGGATTTAAGAGAGACTTGCGCCATTGCGACGGATATAGATATAATTACGTAGTATGATTTGCACACCAAAAAAATCCTCAGAACTAGGCAAAGTATACGTACGTACAGTTGTTGTACAAATTAGGCGACCTTATCGATATGGGAATCTTTTCTAATCAAATTTTGGGTAGAGCATAGCAAAATGTAGACGAAAAGGATTGATGATGCAATTCAAACGATATAAGGTAGGAGTGTAATGAAATGAACAGCTCACCGCCCGATCCGTTCCCGTGGGCGTTGTAAGAGTCGAGTAAGGGATCAATCGCTCTAAAGTTTGGCATACCAACACTTTCGTTAACAATTTACGACTTACTGTAGTGTATCCACAGTTCGAATTATGATCAATCATCACTAATTGTTCTCAAACTTGTAGTCAAATGACTGTACAGTAGAATGTCATGTTTCATGGCTTCTTAAAATGGCTTCTGTTTGGGAAAAAAGAGGGAGGGAGAAGATCAAAGAATTTCTTTCTATTCTTTAAAGAAGAGAATAAATAACAAAACGTTACATAATGTATTTTCATTCCGTACAATGAAAATGAGAACATATTCATTTAATACATGACTATCTAAAGATAACGCACCCCCAAACTTAACAATTACTTGAAAATTAAGTAATCACTAAGAACTATTTCTTCTCCTCCTCATTTTTCTTCTTTTCCTCCTCTTTCGGCTTGTCTTTTTTGGTGGTCTCGACTTCAGGCGTGGCATTCGCGTCTTTATCCAGACTTAGTGAGTACTGAACACTGCTGACACTATCACGATCCCTGACAGACAGACTGCGCACAGACGTAGCGTCGCTAGGAGGGCTTCGCGAACCTGCGCGGTCATCCATTTCGGAACGTCGAGCCGATACGCTTGTTCTGTCTGCGTGATCGTCGTCGTCCATATAACGAACGGTGCGCCTCAGTCGAGACGTCGATGTCGGCTCCTCCTTACCACCGTCGAATTCTTTCGTAGTCTCCGCCAATTTCCGGTCATATGGTACCAACGCCATTTCCTCGGCGGACGATTCCCGAATCCGCTCCCCAGTTTCCTCATGTTTCCCTTCGGCTGTTTGGTCGGTAACGTCAGCATCGCTGATACCTTTCCGTATCTTCTCAAGTTCGCGTGCACGGTCTTGGTGTTTTATTTTGTGTAGCAAAGCTGATGTTGCCGCTTCGTCTTCCTCAATTAAAAGAATATCTTTATCACTGTATTGATCCTCTGCCTCTGTCGCGTCACTTGCTCTTTTCTTGCTAAAGAGTTTCTTCGCCCTAGTTTCCATTTTATCTATTAATGTCAACGAACTTCTCAAAGCATCGTCAACGTCTCTGGGTCCACGTGTTTGTGGGTCTTGTAACGATATTTGCGATTGTAAAGATCGGAGTGATTTGGCTCGATCAATTTCAGATAGTTGATCTTCTTGATAATCTGGGACGGCACCGGACTTCCTACTATCCATGGGCCATATAAAAGGATAATTTACAGACGAAATATCAGCGTCTCTTAATTCCATATCAAGCTCTATGTCTGGTATTTGTGGAGCTTCAGAGGGCCGCGCTGCAGCTGCATCATCAGCGTATGATGTAGTTGGAGCATCAAGTAGTTTCGGTTTGGCTTCTGCTTTCTTCTCAGTGGGTTCTTCTGTCAACTTTAAACTGGCCGTAGATGGAGGCAACTCTGTGATTTTCAATGAGTGCGAAGAGTATGGCTGTTTTAAAATAGGTTTGGTTGTTGGCATAGTTTCTGGGCTAGAGTCTTTAAAGGTTTTCGGTGAAGCATCAGGTGAAATATTTTCTAACATTGTTTCAAATATAGCGTCTAGTGTTGATCTGACTTCGGCCATTCGCGCAGCGTGTTTTTGAAATGCATCAGGCTCGTGGATTGGCTCAACCGTAGGAGGGGGTGTCTGAAGTGGTGAAGTGGTTGTTGCATCAGCCTGTGTCGTGGGTTCAGTTGTAGAAAGTGGCGTTTCCCTTTGGTCTGTTGTGGCGACTGGTCTGTCTATTGGGTAAAACTCATAATCTGTAAGAGTTGAGTGCACTGGCGCGGGCGTAGCGGGCGGTGGTGGCGTAGGCCCTAAGCCGGCTGGGGGCCGGCCTTGCCCAGGACCTTGCCCGGGACCTGGCGGCCCTTGGTCATGGCCTGACGGAGCTCCCCTTGGCCTTTGACGATAATCCCTAGATCGCCTAGATCCGGACATTGGCGATGAGAAATCAGACCATCTATTGTCTATAGAATGTATGTTGACTCTGACGTGCGGTTGGTGCGGGTAATCGTCGTCTCTTTTAAAGTTTTTGTAGACGGTAGCCCTACTCTTTGGAAAATGTTCCATTAGGTACTCCCAGTCCATTAGTTGTAAAGTTAAAACTTGGGATTTCATCAGCGTACGGTAGGAGGATGAGTACGGAAAATCATACAGTAGTCCATGTTCCTGAAATAAAAAAGGAGATAACTTACCTTTCTTTCATAGTTATGGATCAATTAAGAAGAGTGAGAGTCCAGCAGTGGACTGTAATAGGCTGATGATGATGATGATGAAGAAGATGGATGTAGAGGAGCGACCCGTTTTTTTTCGTCCCAAGCCACCCCACCCTCACCTGCCCATGGTACATCCTGCGGAATATAAACGAGGCTCTGGCAACCGACTGGTAGCGGTATAACTACACGATTGAAAGCGTAGCTAAATACCACAGGCCGATGATGGGCAGCATCGTTGCTGGTCACCGCTACGCCGTGCGATTGCCAACCCGCCTGCCCAGCATGGCATGCAAAGCCTTGAGGTTGTTGGGCAAACTGGCAAACAACTGGAGAGGCTTATATCCAGCAGTGAACTGCGATGTTTTTTCGTACTAATCCTTGATCTTGCTTGAGGCCCTTACCACTCCGAAGGTCTCTCCGGGCAGGTAGGTGCGGCCGTCCCCGTTGGCAGCGCTGGTCTCCAGCACGCGGCCCGTGTGGATCACGTACATCGCGTCTGTGATCTCGTTCTCTTTCACCACGTACATACCTGGATTGTATAATTTTGAAGATGATAGTTTGTGAGCAAACGCTCTGGTCTCCTTCACATCACTTGGAACAATATGGATTTATTAAACAACTACCTGAGTGCCTACATAAATCACTTGGTGCTCGAGACACTAGTACTTTTTAGTGGCCAAAACGTGCGGTTTAGCGTCTGTAGGAAGTTTGATCGTGGCCGTTGCTGACGGACTACGCATTTTCGCTACTAAAAAGCGCCAGTGTGGCCGGGCTATTAGTTAAGTCCTCTGGTAGAGGACCAGGAGAGGTACTCGCATAGAGGACAAAAACAGGGCGCGGGTGAGGTGCGGGCGGGTGTCACGTCCTGAAGGCTTGCCGCTCGCCTCTCACTCCTACCCGTACCCTTCTTTACCCCTTTACCTCCCAGGCGAATACTTAGTGGTATATCTAAGTCAGCACAGATACCCTCGTTATAGGTGAACCGCTTCAAACACCCGACCAGCTGACGAAGGAATGCCGGCTCGCAGTCCTCGAAGATGGGATTCTGAAAGTTGTCAGGTTCTTTCAGATCATGTTTAGGGGTAAACATGTATCAATCTGGGATTATTGATCATACCTGCCCAAACACCGGAGTTCTTTCTAAGAACAGGATATTCTTAAGGGCTGACTAATACTAATACCGATTCAGTAGGGTCACACCGTGACCTGGCTGACGTGGAAGATTCTGAACATTCTGCGCGCTCAAGTTGGCCGTTGTGAGGACAGTTTATCAAGGTGGGGTTTCATAGATATCTCGGCCAAGCGGTGCGGATGCGGTGTTGCTCCACAAACTATGGCACCTGCTTCTGTGTTCCCCGACACAAGTTTGCACGAAGACTTGCTGACTGCCAGCGATAGAGCGATTTGCGTGTCAGAGTTTTGGTCTTACAAGATATTATTTATCATCAATTAGTGAAGAAGAGGGATGTAAGGGAGCGGCCTATCATCTTTTCGTTCCAAGCCAACCCCACCTGCCCGTGGTGCATCCTGCCGAATAACAAACGAGGCGCTGGCAACCGACTGGTGGCGGTAACCATCACAATTGAAGGCGTAGCTAAATACTAAAGACCGGTGACGGGCAGCAGCGCCACCGGAGCAAGAAGCTACGTCCTGCGATCGCCAACCCGCCTGCCCAGCGTGGCGATTATGGGTATATCCTCCAGATGTTTGCTCTAAGTGGCGAACAACTGGAGAGGCCTATGTCCAGCAGTGGACTGTAATAGGCTGATGATGATGATGATGAAGAGTGAAGAAGAAGATTCCTTACCTCATTCAGATGGTGTATGTAAGCGGCGGCCATGACCTGCAGTTTGAGGCACTGCGGCGCCGCCTTGAGGAAGTGCGGCACTTGCAGGCCTCGTGAGTCGCGCCACAGGTGCAGCGTATAGCGGTTCACCATTTTCACCAGGTTCCTTGACACGCGGTTGTTCTTCAGGAACTCCTGCCAATGTCATTGTCAGGTTGGGAGTTAATCGCTGGATATAAATAAATAACTCATGACATGACACGCTGCTCCACACAGCGCCATCTAGCCCTAAATTAAGCCGAAGCTTGTACTATGGGTACTAGACAACTGATAAACTTACTTAGATCCTTTTTTGGAAATAAATACACATTATACATAGCAAACACCTAGACCAATACAAACAGACATGTTCATCATGCACACAAATGTTTGTACTGTGCGAAATATACTAAGCCAGGGGCTTAGGTCTTGTTACTGGTGGTAAAACCACTACACAAGGTTTTGACCCAAAATCTCATCAGTTGGAATAGTGGATTTGCTAATTCAGTGTAAGTTTACCAAGTATCCGTTCCCACTTCAGCATAGAATCTTGAACTTTTCTTATACATCAAACACAAAAACTCTTTCCACCGAAAGGTAATAACTTTTTTCAATTATTTCGCTAAAATTAACTCTTTGCCACAGAGAATATCCTATTTATTGCTTTGACAGATAGCAGTATGGTCGAATTGCATCTCAATCTCAACTAGTTGTCAAGGAATTAGTACCTATAATTAACACAAGTATATGAATGACAAGCGTACGGCGAGCACATCTGGCCGACGACGGCAATTTCTCAGAAATTCGAATGAAGTTAACATAACTTCGCATCTAGCTAATGAAATTCATGATAGGAATAGATTGAAAATATTTTTTTCAATCATTGAATAGAATTTAACAAACTTATGACAATATAAATTTTTATAGAACTTTTGTCCGTTTGGTTTCGGACTTAGAATAGAATCACCCCATCTGATCCCATGGGTGTCGTAAAATACGACTAAGAGAATATCAAACCTTTCTCGTCCTATCACTATTCCCTACAACGCTGGTGAGGTCCAAACTATGCAGCACATCTACAGACACGACCATCCGCTTGTTGCTAACTTGCCTGCAGCTCGAGGTACTTGCAGTAGAAGCTGAAGGAGCGGAAGGACTGGAACTGGATGATGTTGGAGAATTCGCCCACGTACATCATGTACACCAGAGTCGAAATGATCTGCAGGACCGACACGAACACCACCTTCGACAACATACTTAGTTTAATAAAGATAATTGCATAGAGAGCCCTCAACGCACAGACTTTCTATCGGCCGGTAGTTTGGTCGGGCTCATGATCAGTATGAAGATGTATGCAAGTCCGCATACTACAACGATTTGGTATCGGCTGATAGAAAGCCTGTGGTTTGGGGGGTCTGAAATGGATGATTTTATGCTTAGTTGGAAAATATGGCTATGCTTGGCAGGCGGGCTGGAAATAGATGTCATTGGGAGAGGCCTATGTTCAGCATTGGACCTCTAAGGCTGATAAGAAAGAAGAAGATAAGAAAATATGGACGTCAGATTAAAGCTTACATGATCTTTAGTTAGAGCTACCTAATATAGCATTTGAAGCGGAAATTGTAGCTTAGACAACCATGTACTCGTATTACCTACCTACTTATGTTGGCTTTGAGACGTAAAGGCAAGTAGATAGAAGGTACGTAAGTAGGTACATAAAATAAATCATTTATTATTATTGAGGCCTCTAATGAGCATTAAAAAAAAAATTCCATTAATTATTATCCAAAAAAACAGCGGCACTATGAAGATCATACTCTCAGTTTTAATGTGCGCGTAGGCACCAAACCAAATTATGCAAAATTACTCATAATTTGTCTCCAAAAAGCGATAAAACTATTAACATCCCATCAGACATAACTGACACCGCTTCAATGAAATCTGCGACATAAACAATAGTAATAATACTATTGTGACATACGTTATTAGTCTAATTAAACGTGACTGTCTGGTGAATATTAATTATAAACGGTTTAGTAAATGAGGCGGTGCGTTCAAGAACAATATTTCAGAGATCACAGGAATGGAGATATGACGGATGTCATATGTGCGTGCGTCGGTCCGACAGACGGATGTAATCACAACTTTTGAACGAAAATTTGTTGTCGTGGCTTAATTGAACAGTGTTTGTATAAGCATTGGGATAGACGCTGTCGGATGCTATGCTGATGTAATTACGAAGTTCATGTTTACTATTTGGACGATTAATTTAGGTAAATTATACATTTGCATTTGGAATTTTATGGGAGTGATGTCTGTTCGCTCGTAGCCACCGTCACCTGCAGTGAGCTTCCTGCAGAATAACAAACAAGGCTCTGGCAACCTGGAAGGTGTAGCTAAATACCACAGGCCGATGAAGGGCAGCAGCGGCACCGGAGCAAGGAGCTACGTCCTGTGATAGTCAACCCGCTTGCTTAGCGTGGCGATTATGTGTAAAGCCTCCAGGTGTTATCCAAATGTAGTGAACAACTGGAGGTGCCTGTGTCCAGCAGTGGATTTATTTCACATACATGTTACAAAGCGCTTCGCCTCTACATTCATAGTGCGAACGGCTAAGCTATGGAACTCTTTGCCGGAGTTCGTGTGCCCTGAGAGATATAGTCTTCAGATTTTCAAGGCGATAGTGAACCGGGTCTTGTTGGGTGAGCGCGCTCCACCTTAGACTCTAACATCGCTTAAGATCAGGCCAGTTGGGGTCAAGCGCTACCCCATTCGAATATATAAAAAAAAGTTGTGGAGCCGAACCCTCGATGTGCAAGTTCGCCTCGACTTCCCGTTTTTTTTTTTTATAGTGGCTCGACATAATGGCTTCCATAGGCCTGATGGAAAGCGAAAGAGAAGCCCAAGTCGCTGTGACAACGGGCAAGTAACTGATCAGTTACCTGTCAGTTGCCACCGCCATGCCGGCCTAACCCTAACCCCCCACGAGCTCCGGAAACCCTACTCACCGGCAGAAACACGACCCAGAGGTCATTTGACTGCGGTAGTCTATAGGGTGGAGGTCCTTCCCCGGACGGGCGGCTCAATTCGAGCGAAGATTCGCTATGCCCTACCTCTCTTAAAATGTTTTTAAGGTAAGCTAATTACTTCACGTTCCTCATCATTTAATTATCAATGGATTAAGACATCGCCTATTTGTAGCCGCTAAGTAAGCGATACTGTGATAGGTCCGCTGCGCTCGGTTGCGTCGAGCGGCGCACGCGCAGCCCGCCGGTCTTGAACCGCTGCCAAACCGCGCCGCCACTATTTGCATCGGAACACTCTTAATGCCGGTTATCAACAATACATCACGTCTGGAAATATTGACTCGGATTATTATTATGTTCAAATACCGGCCTATCGTGGTTCTATTGTAATATACGGTTGATCAACTAACTTTGATTCAAAGTGAAAAACAGAATTTAAGCACCAAACGATGATCGGGCGATGCATGATTAGAGCAATCTGGAGGATATACCGGCAGGCGGGTTGGCGATCGCAGGGCGTAGCTTCTCGCACCGATGACGCTGCTGCCCGTCATCGGTCTGTGGTATTTAGCTAAGCCTTTATTTAATTGTGATGGTTATACCGCCACCAGTCGGTTGCCAGCGCCTCGTTTGCTATTCGGCAGGATGCACCACGGGCAGGTGAGGTTGGCTTGGAGCGAAAAGATGATAGGCCGCTCCCTAACATCCCAATGATGAAGTAATAATGCTTTATTAAAGTGTACTGATGATGATGTTATTTCCTCTTACCTCGGGTTGGGTCTTGGGCATGATGTCACCGACGCCGTTCTGCGTAAACGTGGTCAGTATGAAGTACAGCGAGCACACGTACATGCCGTGGCACCAGCTGGTCCGATCATCTGCGCACACACAAAGAGAAGAGAGGTAGGGCATAGCGAATCTTCGCTCGAATTGAGCTGTCCGGGGAAGGACCTCCACCCTATAGAATACCGCAGCCAAATGACCTCCGGGTCGTGTTTCAGCTGGTGAGTAGGGTCTCCGGAGCTCGTGGGGGGTTAGGGTTGGGCCGGCATGGCAGTGGCAACTGACAGGTAACTAACCAGTTACTTGCCAGTTGTCACAGTGACTTGGGCTTCTCTTTCGCTTTCCATCAGGCGTAGGGAAGCCATTATGTCGAGCTAGGTACTATAAAAAAAAAAAGAACACCATTTAATGTAAACTACAACATCGTCATCATCATCAGCCTGTAAACTTTTTTTTAAAGAGGGGAATGCATTAGGCACCTTCATGCCGTCTCCGGGGAGAGGCGGCATGGTGTGTGGGACTCACACCTCCCAGAATGGGAGGGCATACCCACTAAACCCCCCTGTGTCACCTGTGGGCAGTAAGTTGCAGGGACACGGGTAGCGCCGAAGCATACGGCCTGCCTGCCCTGGCCAGCCGCAGATAAGCGGCTGGCATTCCTGATCAGCCTGCAAACTAGTGCAAACGTCCACTGGTGGATATAGGCATCCACGTTTAGCAGGCGGGTTGGTGACCGCAGTAGGTTTAATCTGTACCCAGGTAGACGCTGCTAGTTTTCTGATATTCCCTTAGTTGTCTTTTATGACACTCAGATGAGATGGGGTGATCTTATTCTAAATCTGAAATCCACGTGGACACATGGCACGTGGTGTGGTATACAGACCGCTTAAACCTGGTTTCAGAACAAGGTGGTAGTCCGGCGTCGAGGTGAGCGAGGTGAAGCCTTAAATACAAACATCTTCTACTTCTTCTTCTCAGCATTTTTGCGTCCACTGCTGAACATATGCCTCCTTTCTGGAATTCCAGAGCGTTCTAATACAAACATACCTGACGATGACTGGTTCGCCTCGGTGGCTCAATTGGTAGTGACCCCTGCCTTCTGAACCAAGGGTCGTGGGTTCGATTCCCACCCGGGACAAACATTCGTGTGATGAACACTTGTGTTTGTTCCGTGTCTTGGTGTTTATATTTGTAATTAAGTATTTATTTGTGGTAACTACGTTGTTCTGATATCTATAACACAAGTGCTTATGCTACTTACTTTGGAATCGGAGCAATGTATGTGATGTTGTCTGATATAAAAAAAAAACACCTACGGTTAAATATGGAGACGTTCAAGGAGTGTATGAATATTTACCTTTCATTGTAGAGATCTTTGGGAGATACCTATATCCAGCTGTGAACATTGAAAGGCTGATGATGATGAAGACGACTAAACCTACCCCTGGCCTTGCAGACGTCCGTAGGCTGCGGTAACCGTTTAACTTACGTGCCGTAGGCTTGTAGTGGTATGAAACAACGAATAAGGCACAGATCAAGGCGATAATCAAACGGAGCATGAACCTTTATAACGCCACGAGGAGTAAGGCTTGGCGTTCTCCTCGAGGTGGCTCATGAAGTACCAGAGGCAGCAGACGCAGTGCACGAACAGCGTGAACCAGACCAGCACCGAGCAGACGGTGCTCAGCGTCAGGTTGACGCGGATGCGCGCGCTGTGTCGCTTGAGGCACTTGTACACAGTCACCTGGTGAACGAAACAAGAATAGAATTTATTCAGAACATATTATCCAGTATACCTACATAGCTAGGTATAGATCGTCCAATCTAAAATGACAACGCGTCCCCACCACAAAGTAAATATCAAGTATGGACGCAATACTACAATGCAATTATGATTAGTAGTTAAGTTGACGGTTAAATTCAAATATAGGAACAACGCCATTCTCGAATTTGTTATCCAACTTGTTTAATTAATCGTGAAGTCGTGAGAGGAAAAGTCGTCTTGTTTAATACAATGTGACGGCGCTGCTCCATAAAGCGAGCGTTGTCGGATTCATCACCCGACTAGTCGGCCGTCATTTGCATACAAATCATAGTTCACCAAATAACCGGAGCTCGCACACAGATGAAGTGCCGGTGTTAATGTTTGCACTCACACAATTAAGTCGAGGGGCGCGTCATTTTAGCTAAGTCAATCTTTAACCCGCAACATCTCTATTACCTACAGCCCTTAGGGTTGATATAGATCGCCTAATATAAGGCAGCAACCGAATAGTGTATGTGCACCTAATATATAATGGGTAATTTAGTACAGAAATAGAACACATACAATCCTAAACATCCTGTTCAGCCTGAGCAGAGAGAAGACCATCCACCGGTGCTCCCCGCAGGCCAGACTCAGCAGCTCCAGCGGAAGACACGACAGCAAATCGTACTTGAAGTCGTTCCGGAAGTATCTGTGCCCAAGAGCCAAAGAGTTATAACAAAAAGCCTTAAAGTAACGGATGAAACATTTAGTTAGCTATAATTTTGATTTTTGTACCTCACGTTTCGTCGACGAAATTAGTAGTAAAACTACTATATAAATAATAATAAAAATAACCCAAGACATGCCACACTGGGCCACACAGCGTCTAGCCCCAAACTAAGCCGAAGCTTGTACTATGAGTACCTACAAGACTTTTAGCTTTAAATTATAGACTTAAATCTACCCCTCGTAGTATGATGATTACTTCAGCATGCAGGAAGTTAGAATGTTTTTCCCAAACAAATGTCAAACATCAATCATTAACATTTGTTTGATTGGCGTTTGCTTACTAATGTAACGGACGTTTGCTATACACATTATTACACATACGATATGTGGTGTACGAGAATTTGTTAATATCCATAGCTAATGAAGTGATTATGATATCCACGATGGCAAATTGTGTAAGGCCTTTTCACATAAAGAGCAAAAGATGACAATTGGATTAATTTATGAAATGAGTTGTGAGCTAGTTTAGCTCAAATTTCGGTATTCGTGAAGTTGATTCCATGTCATAATTATCGTTCCTACAGTGCAATTAAAACTTAGAAAGGAATGCCTTAATAGGAGCCCCGAAGTGCATCTTTGTTTGAAATTAGATTATTGGAGTACGCAGACTACAGCTCTATTGATATACTTATAGCATCCGTAACAAAACCACCCCAATACAAAACACCAAACAACCAAACTCACTGTCTCCTGATGGCCCAGAGCGCGTCCCTCAAATGTTTGGAGGCAACGATGTGCGGCAGCGCGTATTGAATCAGGATCTTCAGGTAAAACCCGATGTCCAGACCGTACAGAATGATGATCAGGACCATTCTATGTAAAGGTAATAACTTTTGTTAGCAATTCCTCAATAGCATACTGGCTCTTCTCTGCCTGATGGAAAGCTAAAAGGAAGCCCAAATCGCTCTGATAGCGGGCGGGAAACCTCAGTCTCCAGTCAGTACCACAGCCAATAATAAAGTATCAGACAACATCACATACATTGCTCCGATCCCAAAGTAAGTAGCTTAACACACCTTCACGACGAAATCTCACCTGTTGTCCTGGAAGACCGCGTTATAAAGGTTTTATTACAGAATAAATGCTACCGGTGAGGAAGCACCTTCACGACCTAACCTCACCTGTTCCCCTGGAAGCCCGCGTTGTACAGGTCCGCGTAGACGCAGGCCAGCGCCACCAGCACCAGGTACAGCTGCACGCACTTGTCCTTGTAGTAGAGGTGAGGGATCCACGGCCGACCCTCACCTGTTCCCCTGGAAGCCCGCGTTGTACAGGTCCGCGTAGACGCAGGCCAGCGCCGCCAGCACCAGGTACAGCTGCACGCACTTGTCCTTGTAGTAGAGGTGAGGGATCCACGGCCGACCATCACCTGTTGTCCTGGAAGCCCGCGTTGTACAGGTCCGCGTAGACGCAGGCCAGCGCCACCAGCACCAGGTACAGCTGCACGCACTTGTCCTTGTAGTAGAGGTGAGGGATCCACGGCCGACCCTCACCTGTTGTCCTGGAAGCCCGCGTTGTACAGGTCCGCGTAGACGCAGGCCAGCGCCACGAGCACCAGGTACAGCTGCACGCACTTGTCCTTGTAGTAGAGGTGAGGGATCCACGACGATCCTCACCTGTTGTCCTCGAAGCCCGTGTTGTAAAGGTTTCATCACTGCCCAACACGTGATTGCTACCGGTGCCTCTTCACGATCTACCCTCACCTGTTGTCCTGGAAGCCCGCGTTGTACAGGTCCGCGTAGACGCAGGCCAGCGCCACCAGCACCAGGTACAGCTGTACGCACTTGTCCTTGTAGTAGAGGTGAGGGATCCACGACGATCCTCACCTGTTGTCCTCGAAGCCCGCGTTGTAAAGGTTTCATCACAGCCCAACACGTGATTGCTACCGGTGCCTCTTCACGATCTACCCTCACCTGTTGTCCTGGAAGCCCGCGTTGTACAGGTCCGCGTAGACGCAGGCCAGCGCCACCAGCACCAGGTACAGCTGCACGCACTTGTCCTTGTAGTAGAGGTGGCGGACGAGGCCGCGGCCCGAGCCCAGCATGTGCGCCGAGGTGAGCAGGCGGTCCTTCCGCCCCAGCACCGCCATGCCCTCGATGAAGCTCTAAAGTGTACACTTTTTTAAGATTTTTTTATGCAAGAGGCGTCAGACGAGCAAATCTGTTGCCTGATGGTAAGCAGTCGACACCGCCCATGGACACCCGTAACTCAAATCGAGTTCAGCACGATGCTTTATAGAGATGTTTAAGGCGAGAGTGTACCAGTTTCTGCTGGGTGAGCTCGCTCCATTGTAGACTGCCATAACATACTCAGGTATATTGGCATAACTACCCCTCGCTTGATGGAAAACAAAAGAGGAGCCCTACGAAGAGTGACTACGGCCATGGACAGGTAACCAATCATCTTCATAGTCATCAGCCCACATCAGTCCACTGCTGAGCATTGGCCTCTCCCATTGTTCGCCACGTACACAGTGCACTCAAATTCTCCTACTAGTGGGGAGTGACAGGGGCGGCCCGATGGGTCAGCCCATATCCGTTAGACGATAACGGGGATCTGCTAGGCTTTTGGAGGTGCTCCCGTACCAACCACCGCCGGGACCTACATGTGGTCCCAAGAAGTAAAAATCATCAAAGAAGGCATAACCGACACAAACCTCACCGTTGGGCCGGTGCTTCTGCATAGACTGCGCCACGTGAGGGAAGTCGGCGATGATGACGTGGAAGTCCAGCGAGTTGATCTGCAGCAGGTGCACCTTGGACGTGGCCACGATGGACACCGGGGAGCGCATCGTCGCCACGTTGGACAAGTTGCCGAACACACTGATCACGAAACAAAGTATAAATCATATTTTAGTCATCATCATCAACCTTAGTAGGACTTCCTTAATTCGCGCCACATTTCTCTATCACGGGCTTCCCCCATCCAGCCATTTGATTGCCAGCAGTTCTTCTAAGGTCACCAGCACAACGGATTGAAGGGCGTCCCACACCACGTCTGATTACGAGCGGCGTCTACTCGTCTACGTAAGGGAATATCAGGAAACTGGCAGCAGCGTTTACCTGAGTACAAGCCAAGCGTGATGATGACTAGGTAAGTCAAATCCATGACAATTGTCTTTGGGGAAGGTCTATGTCCAGCTGTGGACGTTTGCAGGCTGATGATGATGTAGAAATGTTAATATACTTTCGCAGGCCCATCCGTTCTATTATTCCTGTTCAGAGAATGTGTGCCAGAGTTCAGATTCTTCCATTACGTTGTGACATTGCTGTACATTTTCGATCTGGTTATCCACCTCTCTACGGAAAAGAATATTAAAGAAGATGAGTTCTCCTCGCGTAAGAACATAACATGATGTTGAGCTACGACTTGGGAGATTTCAAGAAACGAGCGTACTTTTTTCAACACCAGGTACAAAACCTAACCCACCTTCCTTTATTAAGCTTGATGACAGTGCTGACTTCGTCGGCGGTGATCCTAATGTTGACGGTGCCGTAGTCCACGAAGTAAATGTTGCGGATGACGTCGTCCCTCTCGATGAGCTGCATCCCGCGCAGGAAGTACATGTTGCGCACGGCGCGCCCGATCACGCGCAGCAGGGATATGTCGCAGTTGGACAGGAAGGGACACTGGGAGCAGGAGTAGTATAGTAGCACTGAAGGGATGCAAAATTTTATTTTGGACCTTACCTTTGTTACATAGGACATTTATCAAAGTGCGCATTTTGCGAAATGCTTATTTTGAGATATGCACATAATGAGTAATGCCCCTTGCCTTGTGTGAAGTGCACAGTAAGCGCATAATACATTTTGAACGAATGAACCGAATAGTTGCTTAGATAAAAGCAATAGGAATAGCGCTATCCATCGCTTCATGAAAAGCATAAGAGACCCAAGACACTGCAGCAACGGATAAGTAACCGAATCTATCACTTGTCAGTTGCCACCGCTATGCCAGCCTGTAGGAATATTCTGGTTCTGGCACCGAGAATGTGCGGTCGAAAATCGGCAACCCTACCCGGACTGAAGCTGAAATCTCTAGTAAAGGGACACCACCTCATTAATCATTACGATATCAAATTTTTCACTGTTTGAACGGATTGCTAGAAATTATCCTATTTGACAATCCCATTGTCAAAGCATAAACCATGCCTGCCAGCAAGCTATATCATTAGATGATTACTCTCATTAGATCACCTGTTCGAAGGTATTTCCATATAGGTGCAGGGTGGCGTCAGTGCGCAGTGTTATCTGGTCGCAGAGCTTCAAGACGTTCGCGTAGTCCACGCCGCCCATCTTGTCCCAATTGTACTCGTAGTAGTCCATTACCTCCCTATGAAATACACAGAACAGCATAGAGAACATCATTGCGGCTTCCTACGGCTTCCATTTGCTTGATGAAAAGTTATAAGGGATCATGGGCCATGTCATGATGTCACTATGACAGCGTACAAGTTGAGGTACGATAACATCATATTCGAAATCATAAAGACTCATGATGAGGTGAATATGAATCAGATAAGAGAATTCTACTACACTCAAATTGACCCCAATCACAATCGGAAGTGAATTGGCTCTTAAGATTTTTTTCAAATTCTGATTCAGTTTACTTTTATAGAAGCACAACATGGCTTCTCCTCGCCAACTAAAGAGAAACAAGGCGTTGTGACAACTGGTCACAAACCGTCTCCTTCCCAGGTGCCACCGCCATGCCGGCCTGTAAAGTATCTGTTTCCCCTCCCTTAAAGGATCCTACGTTGCAGCAAAACTATAAACCACCCACCAAAAACATAGGTATGAGAAAATAGCTGCCAAGTTCCATATGTTGTGGTTGTGGACTTCACCGACAAAAACACTTGTGATTGAAAAATGTGATACAAAATTACTTCTGCAAGTTTTTGTCAAGGTTCTCGCGGCGCATGAAGCCGGCGATGTCCTTCATGTCCTCCTGGTACGCGGCCAGCTCCTTGTTCACGTTCGCCCGGATGCTGATGATGCGCACAGAGAAGTACGTATTGATCATTGCACCTGTTGACATATTCAACGGAATTTTACTGACACCTCGTAATTCGTTTTTAAAGTAAACAACGTTCTCGACAATATCAATCGACCTCGTTATCAGCATTTAGATCGTCTGCATTTTAGCCTTGCTCAACACAGAGAGGTTACTAAGGACTGAAATGTAGAAACTAACGTCTGAAAATAGTTTCTGGTGAACCTATTAGTTGTTCGATAAGCAAAAGCAAATACATTAACCGTTAGTGAACTTGTAGTGACAAGCAGTGTATGGGACAGTCAACGCTAAACATGTAAGAGGCCCTCAATCATTATCATCTGGTGCGCAGAGCACAAAGGAAAATCTTAGTTTGACACCAGATGTTTTGAGTGCCTTGTACCTTATTGAAAGATATCGAGTGACTAGTTAGACAAGTCACTAAAGAGGTGTGGCTCCCGCTCTTTTAATCATCTGCGAGGGTGTGATGTCTTGAGAAAGTCCCTGGCAATGGCTGTAAATTCTGGGTACCTACAAATTAAACCTAGTGCGGTCACCCACCCACGTGCCAACGGTGGTGACTATGGCAAATCCCCACCAATGACTATTAACATTGGAGGAAGCCTATAGAGGTGGTTTATAGGCTTTTGAGGAGAATTAGGAGGGCTTGTAATAACCAACCAAATGCTGATGATGATGACTTGCAATACTAACCAATCACCATCCCAACGAACAGTATCTCCATGAGCGAGAAGTTGCTGGGGTTGAAGCTGTTGTAGCCGGTGGTGGTGGTCTCGTACACCACCCAGAAGTACGTGGCCAGGTGCAGGTTCCACGGAGTCTCCGTCAGGTTGAAGCGGACTGATTGGAATCAGAATCTTTGTACAACCTCTAACACTAAACGTAGTTCAGAAGTTTGGTAGAACCTCTACTAATAAGTACACATAGTAGTTATATACAAAAGCCGTATCAATTTTGACAGTTGTGCTTGGATGATCAGTGTGGTTTCTGGATTAATAGGACTATCCCATCTCATCACGTGGAAGTCGTAGAATATGACCAGGGGAATATCGGGAAACGGGCAGCAGCCTTTACCCGAGTAAGTACAAATAAAACCAACTGCGGTCACCAACTCGCCTGTCTTGCGCGGTGACTTGACTAACAAGGCAAATTCCCGCAAACGACAATGGGGATGTTTCCAGGGTCAAAATAATTACATTATATTTAGTCCGCATTTTAGGTTATAAAAATATATTAGACACGTTTTTTTCCTTTTTTAATTTAAACAAAAAATAACAAAGATACAAGGCATCAAAATTTAGGAGTGGGGGTCTTTGACGTTACTTAGTGGCGAAAAAACTCCCACTCTGTGACGTCACGCGTAATTTTAACGGGCTATATCTTTGTTATTTTTGGTCTAATTTACAAATGAAAAAATACGTGTCTTTTATTTTTGAACAATCTAAAAGACGGACTAATTACATTTTTTACGGAAACAGGCCCATTGTCATTTGGGAAAGCCAGCAATGGACGATTGCAGGCCGATGCTAGAGATATATTTAGGCGTTTCGGGTAGCTCATGTTGGGCAAATGTCTTAGTAATTAAAGAAAAACATACAAGTATCATTGAAGAGATGAAGCCAGGAGCCCCCGTGGTCGGCGAAGGGCACGATAAGCCAAGTGTCACCGTCCTCCGGAGCGTAAATGTTCACCGAGTTGAACACCATGAAACAGGTTAGTGCGTTCAGCAGCGCCATGAACAGGGGAATCGCCTTCAACCTGCGTTGGAGATTACATCATCAGCCTCTTGAAGTCCACTTTTTTTACGCACGTGGTGGCAGAGTAGCAAATGTGATGCCTGATGGTAAGCAGTCAACACCGCTCATGGACACCCCCAACTCAAATCGAGTTCTGGGGTCGCTGCTGGACACGTACCTAATTATGCTTCTCTGGCTGTTCTTAACTTTGCGTGGTCATCTGGCATCCAGCATTTGCCAGCCATCGTCGCTCTATCTGGCTTGAGGGTAAACTTAATTACGTTTGCCGAGAAATGTTATCGACTCTAGAACACGTTTACAAGTTTGGAGTACAGCGTGCCAACAGGCATAGGTATTTACTCCGACCCGGTACTCAAGATTTTGCTGTGAAAGTGTGTTCAAATCAAAGTATTGCTTACTACTCATACTTACACCAGGATTATATCCCGCCGTTCGATGTAGCCCCCTAAGTTGTACATGGCTCCCGGGAGACGGTACAGCTGCAGGAGCCGGTTCAGCATCAGCACTTGCCGCGATTGAGTCAGCTTGTAGTATTTGTCTGTGCACACATAGGATTAAGCGAGGGACATGTAGTGTAACTATTGTGGATACGTGAAAACAACTGAATAGATTTGAATGAAACTATACCTACTAATATATCCGAGACTTTTACGTAGGCCAAGTCTTATATTATGCTCAGTGAGGCCCTTTTATTTTGGCCTGCACCCCATTTGCCGTGTTCGATCGAATCATCTTGTCTTCTGTCTTCATCTTGTGTATTAATGTTAGTGTGCGTTTGTTTGGTCCCCAGGGTCTGCCCGCGTCAGGAACTAGCTTTGTCCCCGAGTCGGCCCGCGTCCAGTTTGTACCCTTTCGGTTCGGAACCCTAAAAAGTACCTAAACTAGCTTCAATAACCGAATAAAAAAGCTAACCAAAGGTTTCCTTATGCGGCGACTGGAGGTACTCCAGAGGCAGACAGGCGAGCAGGTCAGCGAGGAAGGCGCCCTTCAGGTAGTGCGCGGCCGTGCTCACCGGGTGGTACACCAGCACGCCCTGCTCGTTGTAGTAGCCCACCAGCATGCGCTGGATGCTGTGTACACATGATCTGATCAATATTATGATGGGTGTGCAAGCCCATCATCATCAGCGTATCGCATTCCACATCTCCAGACCGATTGTTCGCCACTTCGAGCAAACATCTGGATGGCGATCGCAGAGCATAGCTCCACATTTCGGTGACGCAGCTCCTCATCGGCCTGTTTGATTTAGCTGCTCTATGTCTTCCATCGTGAGGTTATACTGCCACCAATCGATTGCCAGAGCTTCGTTTGTTTTTCGACAGAACCACGTGCAGATCCTACGACCGTGGTCGTGCACGACGTTTCGTTTTAAGCCAGGGTGGCTTGAAATGAAAAGATGATAGGTCGTTCCCTTACATCCCAAAGTAGCTTAAGAATAAGATGCAGGATGGTAAGGAACATTGTGAAATGCTATTTTGCGTCGACTGCAATCACGGCCCGAAGGCACATATACTCTTCTCAGGAAAGACTTTCCTCGAAGTATCTAGCAGTACCTTCTACTATTGACATGTTAAAGAAGGCGGCGTAGTCCAGGAGCAGGGCGATGAAGTACTGTACCGCTGCAAGACTGCAATCACTATCCGACGGCACGTGTTGTAGTCTTGCCAGGGAGACGTCCCTGTGTCTTCTATCACTCACATGTCAAAGAAAGCAGCGTAGTCCAGGAGCAGGGCGATGAAGTACAGCCCCGGCCACTGCAGCACCAGGTAGGTGTAGCACGGGAACACAGTGGCCGAGAGCAGCGCGCACGCCGCGCGGAACCGCTCGTAGCGCAGGATGTAGTTGCCGTCCGGGCGGATCGTGAAGCGGGGGAAGATGTATCTGGAGGAATTCAACCGGTGTATTACCTGAATCGGGGAGTCAGAGTGCGTGTTGGTTGTATTAAGAAAAGGACCACCCCATCTCATTCCGTAAATATTGTGCAAGAAGACGTAAGAGACATCAGGAAATGAGGATAACCGTCAAGCCTGCCAAGCGTGGTGGCTAAGGCAAAGTCCCGATAAATGACTATTGTCATAGGGGGGAGCTTATGTCCAGCAGTGGATATTTGCAGGCTGATGATAGCTTGATTAAGCAACAGGAAAGAATGGCGGTGGCAACCTCTCTTTTGCTATCGGTCGAGCAACTTGAGCCTCTCATTCGCTTTCCGTTACTACTTATTACTGATAGCTGTGCCAGCGGCGTCGCTCGCGTGGATATCGGGTTTCAAAAATAACGGACTTCCATATAATACCCATCTATACCTTGTGCCTAAGTTTTAAGTTAGACCTCTAGCAATACATTGGTGAAAACCGCATTCAATTCTATGCAGTAGTTTTCGCGTAATGCGCGTTCAAACATACAGGTTTAAATTTCTCGCGTTTTCCCAACACTTCCCGTCACTGCTCCGCTCCTATTGATTGTAGCGTGATGAAAAGTATCCTATAACCTGCCCAGGAGTATGAAGAATAATTGTACCAAGTTTCGTCAAAATCTGTTCAGTAGTTTTTTTTTCTATAACGAACATACAGACAGACAGACAGACAGACAGACAAAAATTTTACTGATTGCATTTTTGGTATCAGTATCGATCACTTATCACCCCCTGATAGTTATTTTGAAAAAATATTTTATGTACAGAATTGACCTCTCTACAGATTTATTATAAGTATAGATACTAAGTTACTATAAAAAAGAAATGGTCCATTTCATATGACACCACTGAATTCAAACTCGGGAGGACTCCCCGCGCACCCCGCGTCACGAGCGGTTGCACTAAAAGAGGCTCCGTCATATTTTTTACGTAAATAATAGTAAACATCGCAGATCTTTGGCTAACTTTATACCAATCTATACTTATACGTGTTGGATACCCCCCTGTGCCGTAAAATAGAAGAAATCTCGTCGCAGTGAAGTGATTTTTGACAAAACTAAAAACAAAAATAAACGTTGTGAAAGTGACGGTGCAGTGTTTCAAACGTCTACGATTCGCAGCGATCATTAACGAATCCACCCGACGAACCGAGGAAATATTGCGTAATCAGTACTGTCGAAGAACCGTGCGCGTTATTTAGGCGCTTATTCCTAACGCTTGATAGCCTTGTGCGCACGGCACCGATCGGCATTCACCGGGAGACCACGGGTTCATATCCCGACAGAACACTTTTATTTTTCTATTTTTTTTTTTTTTTTAATTATTTGAAGACGTATAGCGTTGTTCGAGATTGTTTTACTCTAAAATGGCACAAATTTGTAACAATTGCCAGAATAAAATTACCACAAGACAATATCTTGCATGCGATAGTTGCAAGTTTGCATTTCATTTAGACTGCATAAATGTGTCTCTAAAAAGATTCTACCTTATGGAACCGGAGAGAAGAAAGTTGTGGAAATGTATATCCTGTCGGAAGGGCGAAACCAGAAATCAGAAAGACATCCAAATCTTATCACCAATTTTACCACCAATTTTATCTCCAATATCTCCGTCGATAGCGTCATCATCCTCCAGCAGCGATAATATAACCCAACGAAAGAAAACAATAACTACACCTTCTGAAGACTCTTTTGAAAATTATAATGAGGAAAAAATGTGTTTTGACACTACACCGACCATGGTAAATAGAAGTTGTCCAGAAATCGGGCTTAACCCTACTACTAAGATAGAAGAACTGGAAAGTATGGTTTCGAAGTTGGAAGTAGACCTACAATCTGCGGACTTGGAGATACAAAAGCTGTTATCGGAAAATTATGAACTGAAAGAGAAATTAGCTCGAAAAGAGAAGAATATTAATCATCTGAAAATATTATGTACATCCTCTCCAATTGAACAAAACGTCTCTAATAGGGGAAAAAATATTAACGTTTCACAGCAATGTCAAGTCGATACTCCCAAGCGCCAATTGCATCGTAAAATAATAACTTTCGATCAAAACGATACCCCCATGAACAAGAAAAGTGAAACTGTAAATAAATGCTCAATAAAACCTCTCTCCCCACACACACCCAAGAAAGCAGATTATCAGAAGAACAAGATCATCATTCTAGGAGATCAATATGCACTTGGCTGGTCTAGGACACTGAGAAAGCAAAGGGAAATACAGAAATGCATTACTGAATATGACACTATAGGAATCATTAAACCCAATGCCATGAGCGAAGATGTCCTTAAGGGATGTGAAATGCTAGGTGCCAATGATAGGGATGTTGTCATAATCTGCGCTGGTGCAAACAACTCTAACCCTATTAAATTTATAACCGATCTCACTGTGGCACTAGGTAAACTTAATAAATGCCACGTTCTAGTCACTAGCGTAAACTATAATCCACATCTCAATGAGAATATGATAAATAACAGCATAAAGACCACCTTAAAATGCTTTACTAATTGTACATATATTGATTTTAAGAATGTAACTGAATTTTGCGACAGAGTTAAGATGTTAAATTTCCATATTGACTCTATTGATTATAACAGAACTTATCTAACCTATAATAATTTAAAGCTATCGCAGCCTAATTCAGAAGGCAGCAAACCAAACTTAAGGAGGGGCACGATCCCGTACTACTTTGAAAAAATGAAACGGATGTCTTTAATGAGAAACGTCAATAATAATAACACTACACAAAACAGAAGTCAAGATCATAATAAACACCCTAACCTCATTTCGACACCTTTGCATTCTGACACAAAACCTGATATTTCCTTTCGTTAACAAGATTAAAACTATTGATCAATCTTATGATAGCTTACATATACTCCATCAGAACATTGCAGGTGCACTGGGTAAAATAGATAATATCGTGATCGCTCTGAATAACTTGAAAATGTCTAAAATGGCTGTTAATGTTGTATGTTTCTGTGAACACTTTATAAAGTCAGGTTTTGAATCCAACCTAATCCTACCAGGTTTCAGATTGGGTAGTGTATTTTCAAGGAAACGATCTAGTAGAGGAGGCACATTTATTTTGATAAAGGATGAGTTGGAATGTAGGCCTCTAGAGTGGCTCAGTGATTTAAGCACTGAAAGGGATTTCGAATGTTGTGGCATTGAAATCGGTCAGTCTAACATTGTGATTATTTGTCTATATAGAGTACCTGGTGCAGATACAAACATATTTATGTCAAAATTACACTTCGTGTTATCTAAACTATGTATGAAGAGAAAGAAAAAGGTCATAATTTGCGGAGACTTTAACATAGACAGATTGAAGCCAAGTTCCTTGAATAGTGACTTTGAACGTTTACTAAAGGAGCACAACTTTTTCTTACAAATACATTCTCCCACAAGAATTGCTCACAATAGCCAAACTTGTATTGATAATGTTGCTGTAAACTTTCAGATTGAAACTGCCCCTCAAGTTCATGATTTGCAGCTTTCAGATCATACAGCACAAACAGTAACAATCCGTAACTGTTGCGGTATACGGAAGCCTCTGCAACGATACAAATGGGTATATGACATGTGTAAAGAAAATAAAAAAAAGTTTCGTGACTGCATAAAAAGTCTTAAATTCAATGAAATATATACATGTGATGATACTAACGAAGCGTATAATAAATTTATTAATTTAATAAAGCTATTTAATGATCTCTGTTTTCCGAATAAAAAAGTTAGAGTGCATGACAGGAACAAAGTTAGTTGGATATCCCGCGGCATTAGAATAGCCAGTAAGATTAAGCGGAAGATGTATCAGACTTATTTAAAACAAAGTACCCACACAAATAAACGAAAATATAGAAACTATGCATTAATCCTCAAAAAATGTATTAAGACTTCACATAAAATAAGAAATAGCAAGTATATAAATGGTGCAAAAAATGTAGGCAAAGCTACTTGGAATATAATAAGAGAAAACTCAAGTACTACAACACAAGGGCAACATATAGACAAAATTAACGTCGATGGAAACCTTTTGACAAATCCTACACAAATTGCGAAAGCCTTTAATGATAGATTCATAGATGAAATACGCACCAAAAAAATACACACCAACTATTCGCCTACAATAAATATTCAATATCCTCACTGCAGCTCCTCAATATTTCTTAAGCCTACAAGCCCAAAGGAAATAAGCCTAATCATAAAGCAAATGAACAACTCTAAAGCAACAGGCACGGATAATCTGAGGACAGATATTATTAAGGAAAATGTTGATGTTCTTGCCTCCCCTTTAAGTCATATAATCAATCTCTCACTTAGAGATGGTGTATTCCCTGATAATCTCAAGCAAACCGTCGTAAAACCTATATTTAAGAAGGGAAAAAGAACAGATATGGCAAATTATCGCCCTATTGCCATTCTCCCCATCTTTTCAAAAATATTCGAAAAAGTAGTTTATGCAAGGTTATATGAATTCTTCGATAAGTATCAAATGCTTGTAGACACCCAGTTTGGTTTTAGGAAGAATAAGTCCACTACTCTGGCTATATTTGAATTGATGAGAGCTATAAGTCATTGCAGAGATAATAAGATACCTATAGCCACAATCTTTATGGATATGTCTAAAGCGTTTGATAGAGTTAGTCATGACAGTCTTCTTCAGAAAATATACAACTATGGAGTGAGAGGTGTAGCTCACGCATGGATCCAAAGCTACTTGACCAATAGGATCCAATGCACTGAGATATCATCATATGAGGAACAATCAAAAAGTATACAAAACTCCAGGTCCAATTTTAGGACGGTGCAATATGGTGTCCCACAGGGAAGCATATTGGGACCACTACTTTTTTTAGTATACATTAACGATTTACCTTCTATTACCAAGCACAAAGTCATACTATTCGCCGATGATTGTTCTATTATTATTCGCGCGGATGAAACTAGCAATTATGTTAATGACGTTACCGAGACATTCGAAAGGGTAAACATATGGTTGGAAATGAATAACCTATTTGTTAACTTGGACAAAACTAAGTTGATTCAGTTTGCCGCACCACAGGTGAAATGTAAATCAAACCTGAAACTAGTGTACAGCGGAAAAGAAATTGAAAACGCTAATACAGTAAAATTCCTAGGTATATACATAGATAATCACACAAATTGGCATGCTCACACGGAACACATTACAAACAAGCTTAGTAGGTTCACCTTTGCTCTGAAGCGTCTGTCGGATATCTCTACTAGACAAACTTCTTTATTGGCATTCCATGCCTATATCATGTCTAATCTACGATATGGTATCATCTTCTGGGGAAATTCGTCTGGGCAGGAGCAAGTGTTCAGAATGCAGAAAAAATGCTTAAGGGCTGCTTGCGGCATCTCTGATCAGACGGTATCGTGTAAACCCCTCTTTAGGGACTTAAAGATCTTGACTCTGCCGTGTTTATATATATTTGAAATGGCTCTGTTTGTTCAGCGAAATATAAAGTTATTCTCGCTTAATCAATCACGGAATGGCTTGCCTTTGCGTCATGGTCAAAATATAGTTTATCCTGCGGCGAAATCGGCTATGTTTACCCGCAATATAATGTTTATGTGTGCCAAGATATATAGATTTATACCCAAAGAATTTAAAGATAAAAATGTCAACACGTTTAAGAAACTTTTGTATAACTGGTTAGTTGACAAGGCCTACTATAAAGTGTCGGACTTTTTTCAGAAATATAAATGACAAATGTATGTAATGTTGACATAATTTTAATTTAATATTTTAACATAATTTAATTACTTACTAAAATTGACTGAATTTTGACAATTGCTTAGTTTTAATTTTAATTGTAATAAATGTTTAAGAGTTTATTGAATACCTATTGTACACCTTCATGAGGTATATCATGGCTGAGCTATCTATGATTGTAACAACTTTTAATGTACCTATGATAATGCAATAAATAATTTTGAATTTTGAATTTTGAATTTTGAAACCATCACGTAGGAAACCATATGAACACGTGCACATTTGCTGGTCCCATAGCAGCGGCTACCTCAGGATGGAGAAGAACCGCAGCCGATGGAATGGCTGCAGGAAGGCGGAGTCCTGTTCATGCTTGCGCGGCAGGCGGAAGCGCTCGGTGTTGGGCGCGCGCGCAGGCGGCTCGTACCGCAGGATCGCTTCGCGGTGCTCGCAGAGGCGTGTGTACTCCTGACCGGGAAGACAAATTACACGGTACAGCAAGCTACTTTTACGAAAATCTCCATTCACAACCACCAATAGCGTCCTTTACGTCAGACTACAGATTTGTAAAATTACATGTTTGGGTTCTAGACTAAGATACAGTAGCTGTTGCTATTATGAAGCTAGTGGTAGTGGCCAATACCAGTTTTTCCAAGAAACCATGATCATCAGCCTATCGCAGGTCACTGCCGAATATAGGCATCTCCAGTTGTTTGCCACTTTGGGCAAACATCTTTACCCATAAATCAATAGGGCATGGCTGGTCAGGCAGGTTGGCGATCACAGAGCGCAGCTTCTCGCCCCGGTGACTCTGCTGGCCGTCATCGGCCTGTGGTCTTTGCTACGCATACGGGAAAATGAACATTAAGAAATAACTCTAGTAGTAAGAGAATACTTACAGGCTGCTCCTTCGCGAACTCAATGGCGTCCTTGATCTGAGGCAGCTCCATGGCTTTGGCGAGCACCTTCTTGGAGATGGTGAACACGTGCACGTGCGTCACAGCTCGCACCGTGTAGTACGCTGGCACACCTGCCACAACATACCTACTAAAATACTGCAGTATAGTCCACACATTTACTCGTCCCCCATTCATAGCCTACCTCCGTGCCTAGTCGCCCGGCTGGCAAAGACTCCAAGTCCTAGAGACAAAGCTATGCGCGTGGCTCGAGTTTTGGTCTCGAAGTAAGTACCTATAATATTATCTTAAGGAAACTATCTAATAACATAGTGCAAAACATAAAGAGTGCACAAATGTGAGTGCGCAAAGACAGACGTACTCTGTTATTTCACTCTCATAATCCGTCGATATTTTCCATGAGATGTAAGCGATCTATCATCTTTTCGCTTCAAGCCTCACTTGCCCGATCCGAGATTCAAACCCGTGGCACTTAAAGTCTTACAGGCACTAGAATTAGAATGCGTTTTTTGCGTTAAGATCTGTGAAAGCACACTTACCTACGAGGCGATCGATCAAGAAGGTCTTTCGTACTATAATTTTTCGTCGACTTAATAAGAACAACCACAGCAACACACACACAACCAGTATATTGTGAGACAGTAAGAACTTACGAAGTAAACATTCCAGCACACCGAAGTGACTCTTCACCCCGATGCAACCGACCACCTCCTTCGTCTCAGGGTCCACCATCTGTAAAGAGGTTCTTATCAAGCTACTGATGAAAATATAAAATTAAAACAATTAATAAATGTTCAATGTATAGGTCATAGGTATCACAGTTGTGAATCATTTAACTTCATTCATAACATGCAAAATTCCTCTGAAAGCATACAGAACTTGAAACATAATCTATTTAAGTATTGACTGGTATTTACATGACTAGATTGATTGTATCGTGGTAATAATAACGTTTTACCAATAACCACATGTTGTGAATAATGCGGCTATGAACATTTATGATGTTTGTTGGCAAATAACAACAAAACAAAGTGCTTACACATATATAAGACAATTTTAATATCCAAAGTAGGTAACATCTGTACTATTTTATTCAATTCATTAATGAGGTTCTGGATCTGTCAAAAGATCTCAGGATCTCTTTATTAACACGTTGACCGCCATGCCGGTCACCGGTGACCGGCAAACAATAGTTTTTCTATTGTGTCTAGTTTCTCGGCAGTCAAAGACTTAAGCTACTATGTTGCAAAGCAAAGTTCAAAAGCCTTACTACCGTTTCTATCGCCATTTTTTCACGTTCATAAACAGGAATTACCTTTCAAAGGGTCGATCACCACTTTGCACCAAAATTTTGCTGATATAAACAACGTAGGTACCTAATAGTGCATTTATTTTAGTATATTGTAAGAACTATGAGTAACAGAAACGCTTCCAGCCGAGCCGAGTGCTAGATAATGCGTGCCCCGAAAATAAATTTATCTACACGTCCGAATTTAACACATTACGTTCTGCGGTTGATAAGAATATTGCTATTTTACTGCGCTAATAAAAACCAGAAGATCTATATTTTTGGAATTTTTAACTGCTAGCTCACCAGCTGGTAATAAATTAAAAGGTGCTGTGAAATTGTGATAATGGTAAAAAAACCGTAGTTTTTCTAAATGATTAAGTATGTTGGTAGCGAAGGACAGGGTTAACATCATCAAAGAGCGAAAAGCTCGAAAATCATGAACTAGACATTTCCTTACATTTAAGCATCAAAATCTCAAATGACTGAACTGGACGGAATGCTCGAAGAAGCCTACCTCGAAGCATAATTTCTGAACGTTTTTAGCGACTTAACTATTCAATTAAAAAGCTAGACGTGTGGTTGAATGGCTTTGTTCAATCAAAGGTCTAGCTGTTTGATTTAACGGCTAAGTTAAACAGTAGGCTGCGACATAACCATCACAATTGCAGGCGTAGCTATTAAATACCACAGGCCGATGACGGCCTGCAGAGTCACCACAGCGAGTTTTTTGTTGTTACCGGGGAAAATGCGTCTAGGCATTCCCGCTGCTTGGGGGAGCAGCGGGGTATGTGGGACTCAACCCGCCTCGAAGATGGAAGTGACGCAGTGAGCCCCTGTGTCGAGGGTCTTATGAATATGTACACCAAGACATCACTGACGCTGCTTGGTCATGACAGGCCCCAACAGCCCCCCCTTTAGGGGGATCGCCAACCCGCCTGCCTCAAGTGGCTATTGTGCCTTCCGAAAGTGGGTAGGTAAATCCTCCAGGCGTTTGTCCAAAGTGGTAAAAAACTGGCGAGGCTTATGAGTCCAGCAGTGGACTGTGATAGGCTGATGATGATGTGAAGGTAAGTGGCTCACCTCGCAGATGCCCTGCTTGATGAGGTACATCTCGTTGCTGATGTCGCCGGTGTTCAGCAGGATCTCGTTGGGCGACGTGTAGAACAGCTTGGCCTTGGACGAGACGTTCTTCAGCTCCTCTTTGTTCAGGAGCTGAAGAACAGTGTTTTTCGTTAGTTTAATTTTCATTTTCACAGCAGACTCTTAGGCTAGAGCCACGTTCAAGGACGCGTCCTCTAACGGGCGTTTTCTGACGTATAGGCGTTGTGTCCGGAAAGACACCCACTTTAGATAATGTCTAACTTTAAATGATGTCTAACTAAGTATCCCTTAAACAATTTTTAAAGGACATTTCCTATTGATAGTTGTATAACTCCTATCGTAGTTACGTGCAACATTATGGATTCAGAAATGAGTAAGTTATAACGTCGGCTCGCTACAAGCCGCACGCGTACCGCTCGCTGCGGGTTTGTGAACCACGTACACACACTATGTTTTTTGGTTACAGTACATGATGCAACCGTACATGACCGTGGTACTGACGCACTTTAAGCGCATGCGTATTTCGCGCCTGCATGCATCCAGAAATGCACCGATGTCTTGCCTCGCGTCCGATATCCTTAATGCGGTATCTATTGGGGATATCTGTGGGTTACACTTACGGCTCGCTAATGCGTACCCGGCTTAAGAAATTCGATAGTTATAATCGCCAATTTTTTACAACAGCCTTACAGGTTACCTTCATGAACGGTATCGAAAGCATGTACTTGCTCCTCTGGCGGGCCACAATCTCCTGGTACACGTGAGGCGGCAGGTCGTGGAATATCGAGCTCTTCTTGTTCGTCATCGAATACGCCTGTTGAAGCAATTGCAAACTTAATAACGATGCACATAAAAGAATCAGAGACATGTAGTGACTTTGATAGCAATCAACAAACAACGGATGAAAGAACAGAAGTATGTGGCGCAAAGATATATTAAGTACCTAGTTCTTCCAATACGGTTGTCGAAGTGAACTACTTTTTACCTTAAAGATAAATACAAGTATACAAGGCAAGGTTCACTCTTGATCGTGCCGCCCTCTGCTTTTCTTAATTTAACTACGCGTGCAGGCTTAAGATACTGCGCAATCAATAAGCATTCGTACTATAAGTAAGTACAGTAAATCTTACATCTGCCGAACCATTAGGCCGTGGAACTCTCTGCCAGCACATGTGTTCCCTTCTTCTTATAACCTTACTAGGTGTGATGCAGATCGCTTACATTTTATTTAGACTTCATCGTCTGCTTAACTATCATCATCATCATGATTTGGCTACTGTAAGTCACAAATAACTTAAGGGTATGCCAACCTTGTCAGTATACCAGCACAGTTGAAGGTAAGTGATGAATCGCTGCCGCAAAATGGGGTCTACTTCATTTCTTATCAGGAAGTCTCTGACGTGTCCAATACAAGAGTCGTAATCTTCTCTGCAAAAAAGAAGTGTCTGCTTAGTAGACATGGTATTCATTTAAAGACCTTATTTCAAAAATTGGAGGAAATCCAAATTCAATTAAAAGTAAAAATTTCAACTGTATAGCTATCGTGATTCTCTATAACCTATTTTCCGCAGACGGACGGACAGACAAATAGCGAAGTCTTAGTACTTTACCCTTTTGGTACGAAACCCTATAATGTCAAACTTAGCGGCGGTACTGAAAATGCTTTTAAATTTCTACCATTACACGGCTAAATAGTATTTTTTGAGTTGAGCAGAGAGGAACCCGTTAAGGAGTAGACGCGTGACGTGGAGGGAAGTTAAGCGCGAAGTTCAAGATCCCTCGTGATGGATACCCTCCCTCCCACATCCAGGGAAAATAGGACATTAAGTCAAAAGTAAGTCAAGAGAGGAACCTGAGCGCGGTGGTGACCATGATGGTGGCCGAGTAGACGGACTCGATGAAGATGTGCAGCACCACGCACCACTCCAGCACGAAGAGCGCGTACAGCGCGCTGTCCCACTTGGTGATGCCCCACGACTCCATATGGGCTGTGGAAGTATTCCATACCATCATTATTTGCAGCAATGGGCTATTATGGCTAAAAATTGTAATTAGTCCATGTTTTAACTTATTCAAAAATAAAAGACACAGATTATTCCTTTTTTCGTTCAAATAAACAATAGCAAAGATGCAAGGCATCAAAAGTTAGGAGTGGGAGTCTTCGACGTCACTCGCTCCCGTAAAAATGCCTCACCGAGTGACGTTGACGTCACGCGTAATTTCAAAAAAACAAATATTAACATTCTTACTTAGGGATCTACGGAAACGTAATGATGCCGCGATGTAAGTGAGCATAGCGACATCTACCGGTGTTTTGCGGAACAAAAAGTTAACAATAATGTACCTACAAATGATGATGTTTAACGTACATAGCTTGTTGTTACCTAGCAGCAAAGTAGCTTCCCGAAAGCAAAAGTAAGACCCAATTCTTTGCGGCAACGGACAGGCAAAATCACTTATCAGTGTAGGATTGCTAGTCTGTGATAATTTAAATGTGACTAACTCGTAAAGGTGATCATTGATATGGCCCAGTACAGGCTGAAGGTGAGCCGGTGCTCCACCGTCTCGACGTCGAGGCTGCTGTTCTCCCAGTACGGCGGGTGCGTGAAGTTGGTCACCAAGCAGTACCCGAATCTGATACAATACATAACATCATGTAGATAGGTCTCGTAGTATTTTCCCCCCGGGAAAAATGCAGATTAAGCATCCCCACTAGCGGGAGAAGTAGTGGGGTATTTAAGAAACCACGCCGTCCTCATGGACGGAAGGGAGGCAGAAAATACCCACTAAAATACCGGCACCTCTGTCAAGCGCTTCGCGGGTGGCGTCAGGGACCCTGCAATCTAAAGCTAGGGACCCATGTAATGCAGGTTGACGTACCCCCATAAATGGCATTGAACGGACCAGGGCTGTTGATTGATTGATCATTTTGTCAGTTGCCACCACCATTCTAGCTTATACAATAGCTCATACTACACAGGCAAAACATTCTGAACTTAAAGGAAAGAATACTTTCTAAGTACAGACACCAACCCGCCTGCCAAGGGTGGTGACTATGGCATATCCTCCCAAATGGCAATTGTCATAGGGGAGGCCTATTAGTGGACTGCGACAGACTGAATTGTCATAGAAGCCTGTCCAGCAGCTGCGATAGGCTGATGGTGATGATACAAGCGTCACTCACTGGAAGCACATGAAGCCCTGCTGCAGCGCGCCGATGAGGTAGCAGGCCACGATCAGCAGCAGCGTGTACGACAGGAACCGCATCACGTTGCTGTGCTGCACGCCCACGTCCTCCATCGACTTGAGCGTCCTGAACACCTGGCACCACAACGCGATAACGAGATAAGCAGTAAGAGTGTGAACACACTAGCGGCTGATCGCAATGCGGCGCCGTGCCATTGCGAAAGAGTGCACGTCAATTTTTACACGAAACCGCATGATAACATCGCACTGATTTGTGGCCAGCGGTCAACCGGTCTGGTTGAATGACGCGGCTGCCGCATACAGGTACAGATAACAGCAAAAGCGACACTAGATTCACTTCTAAAGTATACTGGAATAAGGTCCTGCAGGCGTCTGCTTTCTTGTTTTAGGGTTTTATTAATTTCCAAATTACACAGGTTTTCAAAACACCGTTTTATTTAAAGAATGCAAGGCACCAGAAAATTTTGCTGCTGGCAATAGGTAGGACTTATCACAAATTCATAGATTTTTGATTTCGACAGGTGTTAATCATAATAGTGTAGATAATCACCTATCTAACCATCGCATGGCGAACAATAATAATCACATTTCATTACGAATACAACCAGTACCTTTGGCAGCCTCAAAAGCTTATTGATGCCGGCGAAGTGGCCGTCCCCCACGAACTCGAAAATGGGCACCGTGCCTGCCACAGCCATGATGAACCAGCGGCTGCGCATCTGCTGCGACGACGTCTGGCTGAACGTGATCGGCACTCCTGGAACCAGCTGACAAGTTCTGATAACCAGGTTTGACTTATTTTTTGACTTATTTATAGTAGCTCAATATAATGGCTTCCCTACGCCTGATGGCAAGCGGAAGAGAATTCCAAATCGCTGTGACAACGGGCAAGTAACGGGTCATTTAGGGGCGGCTCAATTCGAGTGGGTATCCCCAGTAGGTCTTATCTATACCCAGGTAATCACTTTTGCGCATGATGGCTGGCAAATGCTGTATGCGAGAAGCCCAAGATCGACCAAGATGGCCAACAATTGGAGAGGCCTTCGTCTATAAACCACTGTTGCCCGTTTCCTGCTATTCCATTAGTCATCTTCTACGACCACCCAAAGTATGAGAAGGGTTGTCCGACAACAACAAATCAAGATCCCATGTACGAGTATATTCCACCTACTTTACATAGGATCGCGATCCCCGAGCACGATCTCCTAGCTCTGAGGAAGTACTTGCACTTTTCGTAGGGACAATTACAACAGATATGTGTATGTTCTTACCTTCTTCAACGTTATTTCCCGTAGAGAGGTGAACGACCAGATCCACAATGTACAGCAACGTCACAACGTAATCGAAGAATCTGAACTCCAAGGGCACACTTTCTCTGAACACGAGATAGTACGGATGGGTCTGCGAAAATATAGTAACACCACCATCACCATCAGCCAAATGTCCACTACTGGACATAGGCCCAATGACAATGTGTGATTTCAGGATTTAGGATAGGATAGGACCATTCCATCTCTTCCCGTTGGTGTCGTAGAACTAAGGGAATATCAAGAGACGGGCAGCAGCGTTTCATCATCAGCCTATTGCAGTCCACTGCTGGACATAGGCCTCTCCAGTTGTTCGCCAGTTAGGGCCAACAATCTGGAGGATATACCCATAATCGCCACGCTGGGCAGGCGGGTTGGCGATCGCAGGGCGTCGCTTCTCGCTTCGGTGACGCTCCCGCCCGTCATCAGTCTGTGGTATTTAGCTACGCCTTATTGTGATGGTTATACCGCCACCAGTCGGTTGCCAGCGCCTCGTTCGTTATTCGGCAGGATGCACCACGGGCAGGTGAGGTTGGCTTGGAGCGAAAAGATGATGGGTCGCTCCCTTACATCCACAGCAGCAGCGTTTATGTAGGTACAAATGAAACCTACTGTCGTCACCAATCTGGCTGGCAAGTGTGGTGTCCAAATCCCCCAGATATGATAGCATTGTAACAATTAAAACATAAAACGTGAGCGATCCAAACGTTCCGAATTCGATACCCTGTTAGGTCAATTCAATGCCTAATTTTCTTTTTTGACCACTGTGCCCAGAATCCTATCAGCAGAGTATCGGGGGTACTATCATTATACTACACTTACAGTATCATACTCACAAAGCAGACGACACCGATAAGGAGGCACATGAATGCATTCCACGCGTTCAGCAGCGAAGAGGAAGGCTGCAGGATGCAGGGGAACGTGGACCTCAAGCAGATCGCGTCCGTCTCATCTGTCTGGGATCCATCTGCGCGCTGTGATGCGAAACAATGAATACTCCTTTGTTAACCAAGTAGATCCAAGATTTGAGAAAAACGGGTAGTAGTTTCCGTTTTTCTCTTAGCCATAGATTAAGGAGGGATGCATGACTGCCATAGATGGCAAGAGTTATATTGTTGCCTGGAGAATTAATAACTGCCCTTTCGTCTAAATTAAAATTTGTAATCAAGACAAGAGCGTGGTGGAGTGCAGAGTGCCTAGCCAACCGCAATATCCGAGCGCACTTCTTGAGATTCTGTCAATATAACTGGAAGGTTAGTATGGCCATGGTATGCTTCAGCGCTATCCGAGTCCCTGTAAGTTGCTGCCCACTAGCGACACAGGAGAGTTTAGTGGTATGCCTTCCCATTCTGAGAAGTATAAATACCACACACCACGCTTAATTCCCCCGGAGGCGGCATGAAGGTGCGTAATGCATTCTCCTTTAGAAAAAGAAAGTTGGTAGAACTTTTCCTGTCATCCACTGTCCTTTAGCATTGTGTGCTCAAAATACCTACATTTCTCATGATGTAACAGCCGGCTATGTCAAGGAACACGTCGGGCCTGTTCAGCAGCAGCTTGCCGTCCTCGTCGTGGCTCTCCCTCAGCATCATCAGGTTGCGCTTGAAGTGCAGGATGCTGCTCTTGTACCTCACCTCCTCGGGCATCTTTTGGTAGTAGTGCCTCTTCACTTTCTCTAAGTGCTCCTGGTGATAAAAACTTGGAGGTCAGTCCATCCTTTAATGCTACAGAATCTACAAACAGAAGACTTTTGCGCTGCATCATCGGCATGCTACGGATCCGAGCATCATTGCACCAGTCCTCCCCATGACTACAGCCGTTGTGACACGGCCGAAACGTGGAGCTAAAAACATATCATCATCATCATCAGCGAGTTGCAGTACTCTGCTGGACATTTTGAACAAACATCTGAAGGCTTTACTCTTATTATGCTCGTTAATTCTGACAGTCTCGTGCGTACGCCCTCCAACGCGTCTCGTACCTAGCCCGATGTGAAACTAGTGATGAATGGAATTACTTATTCAGCATTCCCCAGCTACTCGGCTTTGCGAACTCAGGACCTTTGCGATCACTTTTGCGTAGGCGCCGGTTGGCAGGAACGAGAAGCTACGGCCTGCTATCATCACCAACCCTGCCCCGTGTGGCAGTTACGGGCGGGGCCTCTAGATGTTTGACCAACTGGTGAAACACCTGGAGGCTCCGCACTTAATCCATAACCACTATGTATATGTCCAGCAGCTGACCACGAGACTCACGTAGAAGGATCCGAGCAGTATTTGCGTCTGGTCGGAGCCGCGCGCGTGCTTGAGCGCGACGCGCCACAGGTCGGGCGCGTGCAGCGCGTGCGCGATGCAGAACGTGGCGGCGCGGATGGCCGCGTGGGCGCGCGCGCACGCCGCCGCCGCGCCGCCCGCGCAGCCCGCCACGCCCGTGCCGCGCGTCATGCGCACCATCGCCGTGCTGTCGTCCTCCGCCGACAGCATCTGCCATACGTAACACCCTCATACCACTGTATCACCCCTGTACCACTACATCGCCGTGCTGTCGTCCTCCGCCGACAGCATCTGCCATACATAACACCCTCATACCACTGTATCACCCCTGTACCACTACATCGCCGTGCTGTCGTCCTCCGCCGACAGCATCTGCCATACGTAACACCCTCATACCACAGTATCACCCCTGTACCACTACATCGCCGTGCTGTCGTCCTCCGCCGACAGCATCTGCCATACGTAACACCCTCATACCACTGTATCACCCTGTACCACTACATCGCCGTGCTGTCGTCCTCCGCCGACAGCATCTGCCATACGTAACACTCTCATACCACTGTATCACCCCTGTACCACTACATCACCGTGCTGTCGTCCTTCGCCGACAGCATCTGCGATACGTACCATACCCTTATACCACTTTATCACTGTAGAGATCGTCCAAAATCCTACAGGCTTTTGGCAGGTAACCAAAAGCATTCGCGGGACGCATAGTAACATATAACCGTGCAGTCGTCCTCCGTTGACAGCATCGTCAATGGAGTCACATTATTTTTAAGGCTAGAGTGAATAGGATTTATCCGTTAAAGCGTAGGTATCTGTATTTTCAAGGTGCTTTCCATCGCTCCCCTGCTCTACCAGGATGATAGGGGTAGGGATGATTGCCCTACCCCGACAAGGAGTGCCAGCCTGCCAGCCGCTTGTCATCTGCGCACAGGACAGTATCTCTAGAAAAATGTCTGCCATGAACAGTCATGGCAGACATTTTTCTAGAGATACTAAGATCTTACTTCAATATCGCCGTAAGCGATGAATATTATTGATGATTTTCTGGAAGTTCTCTTGATAATAGTGTCCCCTGGGATGTACAGAATAGTAACCATTTTCTTGGCAACTTCAGATAGGAACTGGTACGATAAGTCACATAAAACTCGACTCTGAAAAGAAGATTATGTATATCAAGACACGTATAAAAATGTTGCATAAATATGGGAGAAGATGCCAAGTCAAGATCAGCTTCTCAAGATTGATTCATATTCTAATGCCTAAGTTTTGTTTTGTGTTTCAGCAAAGACGGAAGGTGGGACGAGGAAAACATTAATCAAGTACATGGTAAGTACAGGAAATAAAACACACTCAAGGATGAAACTTCTTCGTAATTGAAGTGGTTCTAGGGACTCTGTTTTCAATTAGAAAAGTATTTGCTAAGCCCCAAAATTGTATCTTAAATAATATAATATCATCCATCACTGTTTGTAAATCTTCTACATTTACATCTAAGTGTACCCTCACGAACATGACCAAAACATTTTGTTCACCTTCTGCGTAGCCTCGAAGTATATGTCCGTGTAGATTGCTGCAGACAGGGTGGGCGGATAGGTAGGCAGCAGCTGAGTGGCCGACACAGCCTTCTGCTTAAGCCAGTACATCCTGTAGAAGGTTTCCACCTTTTCACGAAGACTTGGTGGGATGTTGGACTCTTTCTAAAAATCGAGAATACTAAAGCTACCTTAAAACATGACTGTATTTTTTTAACAGCTACGGATAGGATGATTGTACTATTAGATTTGATCTATAGTAGCCCTCTCTTCTCTATGTAAGTGAGCAGCTGCTTAGATATTTAGATAGATTTCTGGAACATACAAAATATTTAAGTAGCAAGTAACGTTAAGTTCTTTAAAAATAACCTGTTAGTGATTATCTTTTTCAAGAATATGTCAAGTTGGTTACCTTTCAGTAGGTTAACCTTACCTTTGCAGCAAGATGTCCTAAAAAAAGGGCTTTACCTTGCACTAACCTTCTAAAACACCATCTTTCCAACTAACTAAGCTTAAGAAAGGTGGGGCATAGCGAATCTTCGCTCGAATTGAGCTGCCCGTCCGGGGAAGGACCTCCACCCTATAGAATACCGCAGCCAAATGACCTCCGGGTCGTGTTTCTGCTGGTGAGTAGGGTCTCCGGAGCTCGTGGGGGGTTAGAGTTGGGCCGGCATGGCAGTGGCAACTGGTAACTAACCAGTTACTTGCCAGTTGTCACAGCGACTTGGGCTTCTCTTTCGCTTTCCATCAGGCGTAGGGAAGCCATTATGTCGAGCTATTATAAAAAAAAAATAACTTTTAACCTCCTCACCATGATCTTCATAATAAGCCTGTATCTGGCGCGGAAGGCTTCCTCGGGGCGCATGTAGATGCTGATGACGAGCGACAGGGAGGCGACCGCGCCGCCCGTCACCACCAGGCAGCCGGTCAGCATCACCAGCAGGCAGGCCATGCGCTCGATGTCGTTGGACGGAGCCACCGAAGGCCTGGTACACGTATAAGCCTTAAGTAAGCATTGGAGCTTTCGTCGCCTTGAGTCAGGAAACCGTCAAAGCAATAAAATTGCCTCGAGGGTTTCGCACGCTGCAGCTGCCAACTTTGATTGCGCACAGTGGTGTATCCTCAATCCTTATGTGAGTATAACCAGATTCTTAAAACCAGAGGTACGAGTCCCATTCCACTGGGTTAGATGCAATGATTTAAATAGATACAAAAGCCACACGAAGGGCGTTTTTAACTTTCAGTCACAACTGCCAACCACTAAGAGGAAAAACCACGTACGCAGGAAAGAGTGCAAAGTGGGATACTCATGAGTTTAGGGCCTTGAGTGTAAAAGGCTCTTTATACTTACGAACTCATAATCCGGTACGAAAACGGAAAATGTCGCCGCCAAGTTCCTAAAGTCAAAGCTACTACCGTTTATTACTTGATAGAAAAGCCCTGGTTTAGAAAAGCCAACTGGGTCCTCTTAACCTTTCGGCAGTATTTATGGCTTATAGAACAAAATATGTTATCATCATCATCAGCCTAATGCAGTCCACTGCTGGACATACATAGGCCTCTCCAGTTGCACGCCACTTAAGGCAAACATCTGGAGGATATCGCTGGGCAGGCGGGTTGGCGATCGCAGAGCGTAGCATCTTGCTCCGGTGACGCTGCTAGCCGTCATCGGCCTGTGGTATTTAGCCGCCACGCCTTCTATCGTGATGGTTTTACCGCCACCAGTCGGTTTGCCAGAGCCTCGTTTGTTGTTCGGCAGGATGCACCACAGGCAGATGAGGATGGCTTGGAGCGAAAAGGTGATAGGTCGCTCCCTTAAATCCCTTCCCATGGAGTTACATGTTCTTCACGTTGAGGAGCTCGATGGCGCCGCGGTCTTGTTCGCTTAACAATGATCGCAACGTTGTGCAACCATTGGCGCGGTCAATCCGATGATGGGTGACCAAAATTTGACACCGAGTGCTTCGGAAGGCACGTTAAACTGTTGGTCCCGGGTGCTATCTTTACCAACTCAGATAGCAGTCGTTACATCATATCAGAGATGATGATAACTCTGACGCCTAAACTGGGAATGGGTATAGCTTACCCTAAGTGTTGCGGAGGTCTGATGGCAGTCGCTCTATGTAAAAGCTTAGCCCTCGCCAAATCTCTCAGTTTGGGAAGCCGACCCTGAGACAATCGGGAAAAGGGCTAGGATGATGGAGTTACATGTTCTAGATTCATACCCGATAGGTATGAACATCTTGTTGACGATGTAGACCGCGTTGAGGAACTGGCTCGCCGACGAGTTCCAGTACCAGCTGCCCCAGCTGGTGCCGGTGGCGATGTCCTGCTCCAGCTGGACTTCGTACAGCGCGCGCCGGTGGTTGAACTTGTCCAGTGCTGACTCTAGCTACAGTTATGTGGATGAAGGAAGGCTGCTTTATCAGGCGCTGAGTGTACGCTAAGCCTGACTGCTATTGGTTAATGCATTTTTTTTAAATAGTCACTTATCATTATCAGCCTGCTAAAGTCCACAACGGGACATAGACAAACCCAATGTTGGTGACCGAATGAGGGCTATCGCGTGTGAATTCGCCATCAGAGGTGCTAGTGTAGCGTGAGGTATCCGAAATGTCAAATTACATTGGTTCTGTGGGTTAAACGAGTTTATTTTGGAAAATTTAATAATTTTGTGCAATTTTGGCATAGCTGGCATTAATTTTGGAAAATATGAGCCACGGCTCAATGATTGTTTGCGCTTTAAAAACGGAGCCGAGTAAATAAGGTGTAAAGTTTAGCGGTCTGAAAGAAAAGCTAGTTCACAGGTTTATTATTAACCGTTAACAAACACCTTTCGGAAACTTATGTCCTCCTTTTCGGAAACTTATGTCATCCTTCTTAGCTGTACCCGTGGCTTCGCCTGCGTTGCCCCCCATTTTAAGGGAGTGGGGGGTTAGGAAGGGGCAAAAAGTAGCCCATGTCATAGCACAAGCTTCGGCTTAGTTTGGGGCTAGATGGTGCTGTGTGGCCCAGCGTGGCATGTCTTGGGTTATGTTACTCTCCATCCCTTCAACTGTCTCCACTTAAAAAATCACGTCAATCCGTCGCTCCGTTTTGCCGTGAAAGAAAGACAAACATACAGACAGACAGACACACTTTCCCATTTATAATATTAGTATGGATAAAGAAAAATAAACTGTAGATAAGGCACCTGATCAATATGGACCCAGACGAGAGCCCACGTGACTCTGAGCACGAAGAATATGTAAATGTACTTCAGCGTGGTGCCCAGAATGCTGCCTTTCAGGTTGTAGTCGTTCAACGCCCCTGGCAAACGAAATGTAATAATAATGATGAATTTAAAAGCACATTTATGGAACTTTGTAAAATACGATAGTTACGCTCACAGACATCTGCTTTTGAGGGCACAGATGTAACATCCATATAATACCCAGTGGCACTAGTAGTATGGCCAGTTCCCTTGGACTCGAGAAAAGAATATTATGTACTAGCTGTGCTCGCGACTTCGTCCGCGTGGAATAGTTATTTTTTCCCCGTTTTTTTTACATTTTCCATTATTTCTTCGCTCCTAATAGTTGCAGCGTGATGTTATATAGCCTAAAGCCTTCCTCGTTAAATGGTCTATTCAACATAAAATTTTTCAATTCGGACCAGTAGTTCCTGAGATTAGCGCGTTCAAACAAACAAACAAACAAACTCTTCAGCTTTATTATATTAGTTAAGATAAAACACATACATCCAAACACATACATAATTAGATAATGTTATACACTTCCCTAAAGCTTAGTCTTTAAGTGGCTAGCTAATAAGTACTGAATTTCCTTTTGAGGGAGATCGTCATTGATTCTGTTTCCATCTATCATCAGCCTATTTCTAATTAAACTATCAAAATCACATAATATGTTAGATCTGGATCAATTTGTCTATTTGTGTAATGTTGTCTGATATGTATTAATTTATGTTATATTGATTATTGACTTACAAAGATACTTGAACGGCCTATGCAGCCGCATGTAGTAGCAGATCACCTTGAAGGTTCTGTAGTTACCGACCACGATGGCGTAGTGCAGGTACGACAGGAAATCGAGGATGAAACCGACTGAAACACCAACATTGTACTCTTCATACTTCAAGTATATGTATTTAAAGTACCTACTATTCTTTCCCTTCCACGTTGCCTAGAACTACCCGTCATCATCATCATCAGCCTATTACAGTCCACTGCTGGACATAGGCCTCTCCAGTTGTTCACCACTTAGGGCAACCATCTGGAGGATATACCCATAATCGCCACGCTGGACATCGTATGGACTAGAGATTTCATACGAACCACCGGTGGTGTCGTTTTGGTGGTGTCGAGTGGAAGGAACGGTCTCCTTGAACGATGTCTCACATCTGCACCTCACAGAGAGGTAAGACGAGAAAAAGGAACGCGTGAAGCGCGGGCAGCTGGCGCTCTTAGCGTGACACCCCGTGGTCCGTTCTCATCATACCCTTGCTCTTATACCACGGGATCCCAATTAAGCAGTTTGTCTCAATGATCCTGATATAATGGATCAACAGCGTCAGTACATTTTAACTCGTCGAACCTATTAGTACACTTAAGTGCGAGCGCGCACTACGAGGTTTTTCGCCGCCCATGTCGCCTTGTAATAATACTGTACCAATAGGCTTGTTTCCATAAAAAAAATAATTAGTCCGTCTTCTAGATTATTAAAAAATAAGAGATACGTATTTTTTCATTTGTAAATTAGACCAAAAATTACAAAGATATAGCCCGTTAAAGTTGCGTGTGACGTCACGCCGTGCGGCATTTTGTCGCACGGCGTGACATCATACACCCCCACTCCTAAATTTTGATACTTTGTATCTTTGTTATTTTTTGTTTAAATGAAAAAAGGAAAAATACGTGTCCAATACATTCTTATAATCGAAAATCCGGACTTAACATCATTATGTTTATCAAGTATTTTGACCCTGGAAACATCCCTATTGTATTGCGCGCACTTGATGACATATCGCGGCACACTGTACAGTACTACAGTGCGACATTATACCGCTGCTCTTTTGTGCCGCGCGGCGAAAAACTCGTAGTGCGCGCCTACGCTAATGTGTAAAACCCAGAATAGGGATAACTAACACAAGGTGCACCAATGCACGTTGAGGTGCTCCATCACCACCAGCACGTCGTAGAGCATCGCGATGACGTGCACGCCGTACAGCACGTTGTAGATCAGGTCCACGGCGATGAAGTCCCACTCCTACACAGACAGAGGTACAGAGAGGAGAGCGAAGGAAGGAGTGCTCGACAGTGCAGACTTGCTGTACCTACAGCAGATCTTCTTCGTCAATGTCACTCTTGACAGAGTGGTCATGGCCGTCATTTCAGGCGTTGGTGGCCAGCTTCACAACGCGCCGCCATTCTTCTCTCGCAGCTGCCTTCTTCGTGCATTCGAGTCGCGAGGATGAGCGTGAACGGCTCATCGTGTTGCCTTTATCTGGTCAGTCCGTCTCATAGGCGATCTCCCTCGTGTACTGGTACCCTCAACCTTACCCTGGACCACAAGTCGCTCAATAGCCACATCTCCCCGGCGGCAAACGTGACCAAAGAAGGTAAGGATACGGGACTGTACAAAATATGATAAACGCTGCTTGATGCCGAGTTCTCGAAGTACTTACAGCAGGTAATGCCCAATATATAGGGACATCTTAAAGAAATTGGCAACCTAGCGTCATGTTTCCTCACTTATTGGAACGCCTATCGACATTAATTTCGTTCTTTTAAGGGGGGGTTGAGTAGAGCTCTGTTCATCATCATCAGCCTATCACAACCCACCGCTGGACATAGGCCTCTCCAGTTGTGCGCTACTGTGGCCAAACATAACCGCCACACTAGACAGATTGGCATCGCATGGTAAAGCCTCTCGCTTCGGTGACGCTGCTGCCCGTCATCGGTTTGTGGTATTTAGCAGCGCCTTCAATCGTGATGGTTATACCGCCACCAGTCGATTGCCAGCGGATCAGGCCCTCGGGATATTAGGGACAACTGGAGAGGTCAGGTCAGGTCAGCAGTGAACTGCGATAGGCTGATGATGATGATGATCATGAGGTCGCTCCCTTACATCCCCTACCCATACATAATTAACAGTGCCTATTCGCCGTTCGATATAAGCATATATGAGAGGTAGGGCATAGCGTATTTTCGCTTAATAAGCCGCCCGAGGAAGGACCTCCACCTTATAGAATATCGCAGCCAAATGACGGTCGTGTTTCTGCCGGTGAGTAGGTATTCCGGAGCTCGTGGGGGGTTAAGTTTGGGCCGGCATAGCGGTGGCAACTGACAGACAACTGACTAGTTACTTGCCCGTTGTCACAGCGACTTGGACTTCTCTTTCGCTTTCCATAGGCGTAGGGATAGGCTTGCCAGCCAGACATGCTTTTTGCTGTCGCGTCCGGCCAAATATGTACTTGTTTGGCCTGTCCGGCTTTTGTCAGGCTTTTTGTCAAGAATGGCGTTTAGTACGATTATGGGCAGACGAGCGTCCGAGCGGACAAAAGAGCAAATTATTGGCGCGCGCGGCGCGTCTGGCACACAGTCCATCTTCGATCTTATTCTCACTGTACATCACGTTTAAATACCTACTTTTTTCAACAGCCCACCTGTAATTAAAAACATTATGTTTGGCAATAAAAAAATATGTCCCGCCTTACTTATACAGAGCGCAGTCCGGCCTTTGTATTTTATGGCCTGGTAACCTATTAGGGAAACCATTATGTCGAGCAAAAGGCTACTCCGAAAGGCCATGGTTCTTACAGCGGGCGAGTTGGTGAAGTCGATGACGACCCAGGTGATGCCCAGCAGCACGCCGATGCAGATGAGGCTGTTCCACGTGGTGTGCTCGGGCAGTGCGCGCAGCCAGCCCAGCGCGCGGTCCGTGGTCCACCAGGACGGATACTCCGGCTGGCGTACACGTACAAGTGTTAACGTCCCGAGTTAGATGGAAAAAAAAACATACAAAAAAAATCTGACGAATTGATTAGGGCAAAGAGTTTTTATGTTACTTACTTACCTACTACTACAGTTAATAAAAACTCTAGGGTCTGGGCGCACCTTAACACATTTAGTGGATGCGCCGGCGCCGCTTAATCTACAGATCGACAACACCGGACCTAATAATATTTTTTCTTATATAAAGGCGTTTTTGCTTTGACTTTTTGGATGTGGTTCTACTGAGACCGCAAACTGAATGCGGGCGGGCGCGTAAGCATTTCAAGCCATTTGATTGGTGAATTGCGGCAACGGACCAGCTGGTGGTCTACGCTTCGCCTCAGGAGAACTGCATCCTTAAGTTGGATAATTCGCATAGTGACGTCACTCATGACCGCAAAGCAATATGTTATCTATGACTAATAATAACGTATTCGCGCGAAAAATTAAAATGAAATCTTGACTATTAAATAAGAAGTTTAAAATTAAATAGAATGGCTCGTAATCCACTTATTATTATTATTTATTTGGCATCTGACTCGTCGCTCTACTATTCCACTTCATTGAATAATACGGAGAATCTGTGATTCGTATTTACTACAAAATTTAGACATAAAATAGCTAATTACAAAGGCTTGAACCTAATTAAATATCTCAAACTTACCTGGCTCATTCTCAAAAAGCAATGGAATTCAGCATTTTTCGCCTCGGAGTGACTAAGTCTAGCTCCGGTATTTGATACGCTAGCCCTAACTTCTTGCGAGAAACTATTCTTCATACTGAATATAATCTTCTTTTCCAATACAACGTAACATAAGTATACCGTGTTAATGAGATCGTTGCTATTATTTCACAATAAAATAGATTTTCCTTTAGAACTGGAGCTTTCTCATTGATAAGCCCCTTCAACTTATGGAACACACTCGACCATGGAAGTTTAAGTACTATGTACAAATACCTACTTCCATGCACTCGACACACTCATACGGAAGCCATTTTGACAGCAGTTTGACAACTTCTCTTCTTTTTCTTTCACAGCTTTTTAGTGAATGCAAAAAGGTTAGTTGTTATGTATTGTAGTCTATTTATGGATTAGAGGCACAGATTACCCCCAATAGATACCGCATGTTCGGCATTTTGCTCTGAGTTTCGCGAGTCAATTTCAGGTGGTATGGAAGGGTGTGCGGGGGACGTAACTCATTTCTCAAGTGATGTACATTTGTATTGTGCAATGTCGATAATTTTATCGAAAAATTACCAATCAGGTATATTAGACTAGATTATGTCTGTATCACCTTTTCAGTATTTTGTGCAATACTGGATATTTATCTATGTATGTATATAAATATATGTTTGTATATGTCACCGGAAAATAGCAAGAATCGTAAGTTGATCAATTTCCTAGGTAGTTAATTATCTTTCGGAATATAACAAACGGTAGTGGAAATGTATTATTTAACGCAATGGATTTCAGTTAGTTAATCAACTTACGGTAGCCTGACAGTCATTTAATAATTTACGATTTTGACACAAGTAAAATCGTCCTCAAATGGGCCAATCGTTGCTCAATGTACTATTTAACGGTGCACTATTACCCGTAACTTAATACACTGTTCCCTGATTGGTTGCCGGGATAACGCCACGATACATTTCAACTGCCGTTTTGACATTATAAGTATATTTAAATGTATCTAAGTAAATTTATCAGTTGTCTAGTACCCATAGTACAAGCTTCGGCTTAGTTTGGGGCTATGTGGCGCTGTGTGGCCCAGCGTGGCATGTCTTGGGAAAAAAAATTCAAATGAGTATAGTTATAAATATGGTTAGGTGAAGTAATCACAGCAGTTTTCATTTACTCGTCTTCTATCCTTCATACATTGAAAACTATCCTATGTAAATGTCTCTAACAGCAGGGTGCGGCATTTGTCCATTTTAATGTTCTCTCAGGACACTTTGGAAATCTAAAGTAGAAACACTAAAATTTTTCTCATCTTGCATTATCGATATACTTGAAAGTAATACATTGTAACACTATTGTCAAACGTGTCTATGCTAGAAAGGGATAAAAATAGTGAAATTGGTAATGAAAGAAAGGGATCATGAAAAAAGACATCAACGCGAGCTAACATCTGTCAAATATTTTCCATCGTAACTTGAGCTCCGGCGCCAAGGAGTTCAATACTAAGATTCATACGTTTATGTTCTACAAACTATTAAAAGTGTCTCCGATACACACGGGTCTGACTTCTGGTCAGTACTGACCGTGGTACTGACGCACTTTAAGCGCATGCGTATTTCGCGCCGGCATTGCACTGATGTATTACCTCTCGCGCGATATCTTAAGTGCGGTATCTATTGGAGATATCTGTGATTAGAGGTAGGTGTGTATTCTATTTTATCTGTGGTTTAACAAAAATCCATTGACCTCTATTAATAAATTCACATCAATATATTGTTTATAATATTATTATGTAAACGGTACCGCGGATGGATAAATAAAATAAGTAGTAATGATATTGAATAATGTACTTAATTTTATTCAGTTTTAGTTTTACGTAAATAAAAATAAGTAACATAAAGTAACAACTGATATCACATTAAATTCATTATAATTATTATAGATTTTACTTCCTCCCACTAAAAGACGAAAATAATTTATAAAAACACAGATAATATTAATTTATAAAGTACAACTCACTTTTATTTTGATTTCTACTTTACTTTTTTACTAATACATTTTGTCTGTACATTTTGTTGTTGCAATGCAATGAAATAATACTTAAGCAGCTTTTCAAGTATTTTAAAAAGCACCATAAAATTATCAAACATATACAAGAGACACTAGTAACATAATTGAACATATTCGTAATCTACAAAAATACTATCTATGTATTTTCAAGTAGGTACCCACATAGTCAAAACTTGAAAATATCCTAGTATTTTTCGGTATCATCACATTATTTTATGCCACATAAATTTCGTTACTTTACTTCCTACTACTTACAGAGCGAATAAAGTATAATTAAGATATTTTTTTTTATCCTCACCTAAAAAAACATAAACTTGGATGATTTAAATTCAGAAGAAAATTAATAAGGCAGTTTTATGACTTTTTTAAGAGCGAACACTCACTCATTTACAATTGATCATAATGCTGAAATGATTGTTAGGCAATTTCACGATAACAAGTGCGAGTCGGACTCGAGCACGAAAGGTTCCGTATTATCGGGCAAAATTAGGCAAAAAATTGCGTTTTTCCTATGGGAGCCCGCCTTTAAATAGTCATTTTATTATACATAATTTTAATATTTATTATTGAAGCTACACCCAGAGATGGGTGTGATGGGAATGATATTTTGAGATACTGTACTAACACTATTTGTAAGATAAATTGTTAATAACATTATATGGGCTTTGCCTGAAATAAATGATTTATCATATTATTATTAGCGGCAACGGAAATAGTTAAGTATTTATCATTACATCATTTGTCAAAATTTTAACTGTCTAGCAATCGCTTTTTGTAAGAACCAGTATTTACCTACCCTTTGGCTACGGAACCCGAAAATGAAGTCCTAGGTTATACCCCGCGTCTACTTAATATAGCCCTAAAAATTAAAGATACTTTGTGCTAATTCGATTGTTTTATTAATTAGCTTTGATCTTGGTGTTTTTGTCGTAAGCGTCGCGGAATTGCTGGTTCATGTGGCCCCCGATCTTGGTCCGCAGCCAAACTGGAGGGATCTTCGCTAGGGTGTACTGGAAACAAAGATTAAAATGTTTTAAGCTTTTCTTTAATATACTGTATCCCTATAAAATAAACCCTAGACATGTCACGCTGGGCCACACAGCGCTATCTAGCCCCAAACTAAGCCGAAACTTGTACTATGGGTACCTACTAGACAACTGATAAACTTACTTAGATTCGATTTTTTTTTGTAAATAAATACATATTATACATAGAAAACACCCAGACCAATACAAACAGACATGTTCATGCACACAAATGTTTGTAATGTGTGGGGATCGAACCCACGACCCTTGGCTCAGAAGGCAGAGGTCACTACCAATTGAGCCACCGAGCCAGTAAAGAACGGGTCTCCCTTAACACAAGTAATACTACTTAAAAGGGAAGACCCTACCATTGTAATATTGTAACTAAAAGGAATTTAAGGACTTTTTTTCTTTTTTTAAAGTTTTGAAGTTGACTCGATAAGGGAAATCTGTCCTATGTCCAGCAGTAGCTCTTTCGCTTTACATCAGACGAAGGGAAGCCATTATGTCGAGTTACTAAAAATCAAAACCCAGCCTGTCTTCTGTAGTGTATGAACCCTGAGGTATGAGGGGTTGTGTCCTGGAGGATAATAGAAAGAAGCGTGTGCGTACTGGATAGCGGTTTATTCCGGACTGAGATATACATTGTTGTCCTACCCTTACTCCATACTTATATTAAATGGTAGGTCTACCTACATTACATCTTCCTACATACCTGTATTCCATGCACCCAATAACCGGTCGTGTCCTGTACCCTGCCCAGCGAGGAGACCGCGTGCCTGGTGTACGTGACCACGTGGGGCACGAACAGGTTCCCCTCCATCATCCACTGCGACCAGGAGTTGATCTTCGTGGAGACGTACATAGGCGACAGGTGCTGGACCGTGATGCCGGCCGAGGAGTACTCCTCGCGGAGAGCGTGCGTGAAGCTGCGGATGTAGGCCTGGAAGAAGATAAAAGAAGAATGGGATAATATAAATGATGTAATATTGTAAGAGAAATTGGCATTGATAATAAAAATAAAAAAGAAATAACCTGAGACATGCCACGCTGAGCCACAAAGCGCACATCTAGCCCCAAACTAAGCCGAAGCTTGTACTATGGGTACTAGACAACTGATAAATTTACTTAGATACATTTTTTTATAAATGAATACACTATAGATACAAAACACCCAGACCAATACAAACAAACATGTTCATGCACACAAATGTTTATAATGTGGATGGATCGAACCCACGACCCTTGGCTCAGAAGGCAGAGGTCACTACCAATTGAGCCACCGAGCCAGTCAAATTTGAAAAAAGTAACTGTCGAGTTTCTTGCTGGTTCTTCTCGATAGAAGCTGCATTCCGAATCCGGTGGTAGTTTACTTCCTTTTAATTTACATACTTCAACATTGACGATTTATAAGTGCTTGTAAAAGAATGAATAAAGAAATATTTGATTTGATGGAGATAGTTCGTTCAGAGGTTTTTTGATTCCCAAAGTTTAAATTGGGGTTTGCGCAAGATCGCTGGTAAGAGATGCGATAGGCAATCCTATGTCCAGCAAGGGTCTGTGAGAGGCTGATGAATCATGATTATAATGATAAGATATGTGGTAAAGTTTGCGGATTTAGACCACTACCAAACCACCTTATCTCATCCCATGGGAGTTGTAGAAGACTAGAAGACGACGGAGGGAATATTAGGAAACGGGCAGCAACATTTGACTAGGTATAAATAAGGATACTAGTTAAACCGCCTGCCAAGCGTGGTGACTATGGCAAATCCCCCTAAAAGACAATTTTCCCTTACATTTTTTGAGAAGGCCTTTGTCCAGCAGTGGATATTTACTGGCTGATGATGAAGTTAAAAGAGGGGTTTGCTTAAGAGGCTGGCAAAAGTTGGATGCGACAGGCCCAGGATCGAGCAAAGTGCCGAATAATTGCAGAGGTTATTGTCTTGAACTGCCGTTGTCACTGCAATATGGTGTCCCCGGGACATATACCTGCAAGATGCAGGCTCATGATGATGACGAAAAGAGCAGTGGTACATGACTTTTCGGTCCCTGATCAGAAAAGGGTAATGACCACTGCAGTTTACCTTACAAGGCAACATACCACTAGATGTACCCACTACTTATACTCGTACATAAGATAGATACCCTCAGTCTACCAATAGAATGAATACAATAGCTCATAGAACTATAAGGAAGGCAAGTCGCGAAGGTCATTGTAACGCATCGCAAATGCATAAAGCATACAATCACGTAATGGCCATATCATCATAGGATCGTAACTAAACCAGAGACAATAAAATATATTATTGACTTTAATTTAAATGACCGTCTTATCGACTGAATAATTATATCCGCTTAGTTTTCAAGGTAGGGCACTACAAAGCCCTTAGCGCCCGTCTGCAAATGTTCGATTGATATAAAACCTATGTAAGTGATACGAGTTTCTTGCCGGTTTTTCAATCATCTTTTCGAATCTATCCGTGGCCTTCACACAGCACCGTGGAAAACCATCGCCGTTGTTTTATATTGGTCGTCACAACTCCCAGTCCGGTTTACAGTTTTAATACATAGCTTTATTTGTTGTGTTCATTTTTGTGTATTGATGCACACATCCCATCAATAATCATAATATATTACGAGTATATGTCCAAATGTAATAAAGTTTTCGCACTGAAATGTTATAATATCCTTGGTAATCGCCTAGCTTTCCATATCCATTCCCTGCGATCGCCAGCCCGCCTCCAGAATCCTGTTCATCAGAATGTTTGACCAAAGTGGCGGACAGGTGGAGAGGCCTATTTAAGGGTTTAGGCGCATAATATCCGATTCGCAGAATGTCCGATTCGAAAAACGTCCGATTCGCAGAATGTCCTATTCGCAAAACATCCGATTCGCAGAATGTCCGATTCGCAAAACGTCCGATTCGCAGAATGTCCTATTCGCAAAACGTCTGATTCGCAGAATGTCCGATTCGCAAAACGTCCGATTCGCAGAATGTCCTATTCGTAGAATGTCCTATTCGCAAAACGTCCGATTCGCAGAATGTCCTATTCGCAGAATGTCCTATTCGTAAAACGTCCGATTCGCAGAATGTCCTATTCGCAAAACGTCCAATTCGCAGAATGTCCGATTCGCAAAAAGTCCGGATCGCAGAATGTCCGATTCGCAAAACGTCCGATTCGCAGAATGTCCGATTCGCAAAACGTCCGATTCGCAGAATGTCCGATTCGCAAAACGTCCGATTCGCAGAATGTCCGATTCGCAAAACGTCCGATTCCTATGGCTTTGATGACTTGCTTGATTATGTTTAAGTTACCAATCCTGCTCACCTTAGTGGCCGCGTATATATTCATTAACGGCAGCGGCATGAGCTCCGAGCCGGAGGACACGTTGACCACGGCGCCCTTGCCCCTGGCCACCATGGCGGGCAGCAGCAGCCGCGTCATCAGCGTCACGGCGCCCACGTTGATGTTGATCAGCTCCCACGCCTTGGTGGGCGGCACCTCGCACACAGCCATTGGGTAATCGTAATTTATGCCGACGTTGTTCACTGGAACAGCAAAGGTATAGGTAAGAGAGGAATCTTCGCTCGAATCGAGCCACTCGTTTTTTTTTTTATGCAAGAGGCAGCAGACGAGCAAATGTGATGCCTGATGGTAAGCAGTCGACACCGCCCATGAACACCCGCAACTCAGATCGAGTTTAGGGTCGCTGCCGGCCTTTTAAATAGGAGTTCCCCGGACGAGTACGGAGTAGTCGTCCGGGGAAGGACCTCCACCCCATAGAATACTGCAGCGAAATGACCTCTGGGTCGTGTTTCTGTCGGTGAGTAGGGTTTCCGGAGCTCGTGGTGGGTTAGGGTTGGGCCGGCATGGCGGCCTCCGGAGTGCGGTATTCTATAGGGTGGAAGTCCTTCCTCGGACGGGCGGCTCAATTCGAGCGATGATTCGCTATGCCCTACCTCTCTTAAATGTATGCCTTAGTTGAAATTAGATAGTTATTTATACTTTATTGCACACCATACAATCAACTTAAAACTAGTAAAATGGTCATTAGTTGTACAATTAGGCGGCCTTATCGCTCCAAGCGATCTCTTCCAGACAACCTTAGGGTAGAGAATAAATTAAACAGACAAGGTGAGGTGATCTATAGACTGAACAGAAATTGATGATAGTAAAACATAAATTATTTAATTGAAATTGGGTAAAGTTGATAGAAAAGGGTAGGTTGATATGTGGCGGGGTACAACAAGGGAAGCCTCCACGCGTGGTCGTCTGCTTGCAGATGGCCCGGCGTACCCCGGGCAACGGCGGGTGGTAGAGGTTGGCTACTACCCGACGGCTAATTCCCTGTGGGAGCACGCACGACCCCCGACGCCTTCCACGGCTGTGCTTAGGCACACCAGATGGGGCCTTTTGGCCTGTGGGTCTCTCCCAATGGCGGGGTATTTGCCCGATTGGTGAGAGACGTGTTGTTGGACGCATTTTGCGTCGGTTTGTCGGCGATGGTCGCAGAGGAAGAGGAGTGCCCTTCGGGGGACCTCGCGGTGTTGTCGTTGCCGTCCTCCCTGTCTTCTGCGACCGTTGCCGCCTTACCCAAGATGGGGGCCTTTTGGCCTGTGGGTCTCTCCCAATGGCGGGGCGTTTGTCCGATTGGTGAGAGACGTGTTGTGGGACGCATTTTGCGTCGGTTTGTCGGCGATGGTCGCAGGGGAAGAGGAGTGCCCTTCGGGGGATCTCGCGGTGTTTCGTTGCCGTCCTCCCTGTCTTCTGCGACCGTTGCCGCCTTACCAAAGGAGCCGTTTGACGGCGCGGGTTGGCAGTGTATCACTGCGGCGCGGCGGGTCCGATTGCCACGGTTCTCGTGGTCGTCGGATATGGTCCTTTTGGACTGGTCGCCGGGCAACCTGTTTCCCCTCGCTGGAGGGACCAGGGGGCTTGCCTTGACTGGCGAGCCCGAGTGGAGTGAGACCACAATAAAAAACCGCCTGTTATCCCGACTTCGGTCTGGACCAGGGGGGCGCGAGCTCAAGTGGAGAAAACCACAATAAAAAACCACCGTGCGGCGGCGGCTGCACGCCCGACGGTTTTCCGCGAGGTCGGCACGGGGGTGTCGGCCACGTATTGCACGAACCCCGTCCTTGGAGGAGGGAGACGTCCTTTTCAGGACTGATCCCTAGGCTGCCCCAAGTGGGGGGGGGGGGGGGGGGGGGGGGGGCAGTCCGAGTCTGCACAGCAGACCAGCGCTGACAGCTTCGCGGCGTTATACCCGCGTTGCTGTCGCCCAAGGCGCATTAGACGGTGCAAACCAGGGTTTTTTAGTGGGTATTCTCTGCCGACGCGGAGCGAGTCCCACATAACCCGTCTGCTCCCCCGGGCAGCGGGTATGCGTAAACTGCATTTCTCCCTTGTGAAACAAAAAAAAAAAAAAAAAAGGTTGATATGTGGCCATACATACATATCCCAGCAAAACCTTAACTTATAAGCTACGGAACTGATGCAATAGGTAGTATAAAAGGAGGACCTTAAAATACCAATTTTAACATTTATTATTATGGGCAATAAATTTAGGCTTAGTGTTACCTGCTTGACCAATAGCTATAAAATTACATTTTAACCTGGTGAAAGGTGGCTTACCTAATATACCGACGGGGATGTCCTTGAGCTCTTCCTCAATGTGAGGATACACTTCAGCACCTTTGCTGAAGTCTGCCACTATTGTCTTGGTCTTCACGCTGTGTTGTTTCTCTGCAAATAGGTAATACAAGTAGGTACTACATTGTTATGAATGGCAAGCATAACTATTTTCACACAACTTCCAAGCTCCAGAGTAAAGTTTGTAGAATTGTGTGATATAGAACTTAGGTGTATTTAACTCATGGATTGGTCGGTTTTGCGTTTTAAAAGTCTAACAACCATAAGAAATGTTTCACGAGGATGCTTTTGTCGACTTTTGTTAAACAAGCTCAGTGTTTATTTTCACCAGACAAAACATGGTTAAAAAGTGTAGGTAAAATGTCCCGATCAAAACTTAGCAACTGATATACCGCCGTCAGTCGCCTAGATACCCTCCATAGTGCAGGTGGAGGGCACCATGGGCATGCGATAATGTGAAACATACTAGAAAGCGAGCCGAAGATATGCGCGCCAAAAGACTCACCACCAGGGATGCCAACGACCGTCCAAAGTGGAGGAAACTTAGCAGGAAAGCGGACCCTGGGCTCCGAGGCACGGCCTCCGGATGCAACCGGAAATAACGCTCGTATGATGATGATAATGATACTAGAGAGCGGGCCATAATTGCAGCTATTCTGCGACCCCTCTTCCAAACCCCATTTGACCATATTGGCCCTAAATCGTCGGCCAACCCCGGACTGAGGTCGATTCAGCGACTTCCCTACCAGCGAAGTTTCCCTGGCAAATGTTCAGCCGGTGCGACATAGCTGGTCCACGGCGAGACTTTAGCTGACCAAACGCTGATACCTACATTATATTGCTCTAAGTAATAGGTATATTACTAAGGTTTGTAAACTATAAAAGGCTGAAAACTGGTAAAGTGGTAAGACATAGCATAATTACCAATGTCACTGGCAACCGCCCTGAGTTTCTCCTGGCTCCGGCTGATCAGGACCACGTTGAGGCCCCTGCTGGCCAGCTCCGACGCGTACTGCTTGCCGATGCCGTCCGTGCTGCCCGTCACCACTGGAACACATTGAGTAACAGTTAACTTTCTATATAAGTATATATGGGAAGTACGGGAGCGACGGGAGTTAATACCAATTAGTCCAGATCAATCAACAACGCTTTGCAGTCCACTGCTGGACATAGGCCTCTCCAATTATTTGCCACATTTCACGATCTTGGGCTCCTTGCATCCAGCACTTGCCAGCCATCTTTTTTTTATTTTTTTATAAGGAGAGCTTACAGGATGACCTCACTCCACCTGATGGTAAGCGGTCGTGAGGTCCAAAAGTTAGGTCGACAGGCACAATAGAGCAAACCCATTGCGCTTGTCGCCCTCACCCTGAAGGCCCACTGAGATGCCGTTTCACGCCCCGCCTAAATAACCCAGGATTGTAAGAGGAAGGAAACACATGACCTGGAAGGGCATTCCATGATTTAATGGCACGGGGCAAGAACGAGGAACTAAACTTCTTGGTGCGCGCCACCATCGTCTGGGTGGTATGCGGATGACAACGCTGTCCAGCACGTGTTGTTCGGGAGTGGAAAGGAGAGGATGGAACGAGTTGGAATAACTCTTCGGAGCATTCCCCATTGTAAAGACGATAGAGAACACTAAGACTGGCTATGTCTCTACGTAGCTGAAGAGGTTCCAGGTTTTTGGTCACCTCTTGATCACCAACAATACGGATAGCACGCCGCTGCAACCTATCAAGAGCCTCCAACAAGTACTTAGCAGAACCGTCCCAGAGATGAGAGCAGTACTCCACACACGGACGAACCTGCGCAAATCGTCGCTTCACCTGGCTTGAGGGCGCACTACACTACGTTTGCCGAGACGTGGTCTCCACTCTAGAACTCGTTTACCCCAACGGTTATCAGTTCTGCGGCTGATATGGCCAGCCCACTGCCACTTCAGCTTACTAGTCCGATGACCCATGTCGGTGGCTTTGGTTCTCTGTCGGATCACAACATTTCGGATCCGATACCGCAGAGAGACTCCGAGCATAGCCCTCTCCATAGCTCCATCAGGCCTGTGAACATAATGTAGGTAGTGCTGTTTAGGCGGTCTTATTGCGTAGTAGTACCGATCTTTTCCAGATAACTTTCAAGTCTGAGTTACGACGGTCTTTGTCGTTATCCGGTGGGACGACAATTCAACAGAGGCACAAGATCAACTTACTTTGATACAAAAAAAACAATAGGACAAACGTTGCACTTTTAAGTGTTAAGGACACTTAAAAGTGCAACGTTGTGCAAAGGTAAAAAAAAATTAAACCGACTTCAAAAAAAAACACAAACGACCAAAACTAAAAAGCGATAAATAACGTAAATAATTCTATCCTTAATACATAATTATTTAAATATTACAATTATCACTTATTTTTGAAGTCGGTGCCAGCCTCTCGGTACCTAACGTAGACTGTTGTTGTATGACGCGCGCGGCCGGCAAATCCACACGACAATATACATTTATTTGTTTGGCTGGCACCGACTTCAAAAATAAGTGATAATTGTAATATTTAAATAATTATGTATTAAGGATAGAATTATTTACGTTATTTATCGCTTTTTAGTTTTGGTCGTTTGTGTTTTTTTTTGAAGTCGGTTTAATTTTTTTTTAAAAATAATTTTATTTCTCTATTTTTAGTTGCGTTAATGTGCTGTGACCTTGAATAGAGGCTAATTAATGTCCTTAAGAGTTTTACTTAGGAATGAAAAATTTTGCTTTAAGTCAAGTGAAGACTTTGCGATCTAGAATCAAGCATATCACTTACCAAATCACCTGCCCTATTAGCCCTGCATAAGTACATACTACTACCTAGTTTAATATCGACCAATGTCAGTACTGTCCCGTAACTCCTAACCGTTAAGGAGTTCTGTGGCTTCATCATCAGCACCAGATGTTGACGCCCGGAAGCATATACCTGAGTTAAATATGATTACGTAACAAAAACACCATATGAGCATACAATTTTCGGTTGTTGCCCTCAATTTCTCCAGGATCCCATCATCAGATCCTGACTTGGTGATAATGGGACCACCTCGGAGGTGTCCTCTGTCGAACTGTCGAAAAATTTTTGAAATCCATCCATAATTGACGGAAATATCGGTGAACAAACATAAAAAAAAAAAAAATATTATACCTACATACAGACGAATTGAGAACCTCCTCCTTTTTTCGAAGTCGGTAAAAAGACCGACATTCATGTCGAATCGTAATTTGCAAAATATGCAAAAAAATACGATCACGACATACAAACAAGTTCAGAAATAAAAGCCTGACTTTGATGAAGGTTGCCAGGGTCTTTGACGCCAGTCGGTAACACCCATCTGCTAACCATTTCAGAAATTGAAATATAAGTAAATATCAGACAACATCGCATACATTGCTGATTTCAAAGTAAGTAGCTTAAGCACTAAACTTGTGTTATGGGTATCAGAACAACGGTACATAGATACAAATATGTATAAAGGCCCAGACACGAAACAAACAGAAAATTCCATCTCACGAATGTGTCTCCCGGTGGGGATCGAGACCATGACCCTTGTCACTGCCAATTGAGCTACATCGGGTCAGTCAATATTCATATTTTCTTGCATAGTAGTACATAGTTACATTCATAAATTTAAGTCATAAATATATGAAATCATTACACAAAATAGGTATGTATGATGACAGGTCAATAGGAAAAAAGTAGAGTCATTTTTATTTTTTCCTGACGATTCATAGGTGTTTCTTTATAATTTTCAAATTAAAATGCAGACGGCCTTATTTTGCAGCTGAGGATATTAGTAAAACAAACAAAAACAGTTGTATAAAACAAATAAAGCAAGGACATAGGTATATTGATCTCGTGTTCAGGTTTAGCTTTTTCATCGAAAATAGTAACTCGAAACTACCTACGCAAAAGCTTGGGCTTATAAAAATGTTGCGAAGCGATATTTTGACTGTAGGTTCTTATGTTTCACCTTCATAAGTGACCTACATACATCAATTGTATCACTAATAAGTTGTCCTGTTCTCATAGTTTTCAGAGTGGAGGAATAAAACCGCATCTGTGTTTGAGCACAGATTTATTATTTGAAATGCACTACTTTCGTATAACGCCTTGTCTCCTTACTGACTACATACTTACACCATAATAGCAGAAATTCTGGAAAATAATACTTATTTAACTTTTTGCTACTATATACATATTACTATAGTATCGTGGCTTCGATCTTTACCCGCAACAAACTTTCCTGTGATAACCTTAAGGATGTTCGTATAAATATTTATGTAAAATATTGGTAAGTTCTACCTTCATTGTTCCGATTGATACCCATAACTCAAGTGCTCAAACATATTACCTTGGGATTGAATCAATTTATGTGATGTAGTCTCATATAGGTAGGTGATAAAGATAATGACATTAACAGTTTATCGACAACCGCAAAACTGGTCGTAGCCTTTGATTACGTGCACCGATCGTAAAGAATCAGTTATAAAATTAATGTCCCATAATGTGGTCCAAATAGAAGCGCGAACATTAAGGGCCCCCCCACATTTATCGCCGTCAGTCGAATGGCATTAGTAACATCTTTATATCATAGACATAGGCTTTTTTGACCGGCGTTAGCCGATTCTGCGTCGATAAATGTGAGGAGACCCTAAGATGACTCCTAGTTAAGCTATCCTTGTGCCGGATAGCTCGTGATCACGATCTCGGTTCACCACTAATGGCTCGGACTTTCGGTTTATAATTCACGGAGGTTTATGAAGGTTTTAGGCCGTGAACCTCATGAATGTTGGACCTACTTATCCCCATTTAGCGGTTGATTTGCTTACAGATTATAGCCCCCGGATTTTCCTACAATAGGTACTCTATGCTTTTTGAATATGATCACTACATACCACATACATGACTCCACTTCACCCTTGTTAGCTATCCTACCCTCAGAAAATGCAAATAGGTATACTTACTTGGTTTTAAGTCAACTGTATGGTGCGCAATAAAGAATATCTACATAATAGATATTATCTACTACCTCCTAACAAAATGCGAACAAAAATGCGATTTAGTTTTCTCATTATAGGTACCGATGTCAATCAAGTATGAATTTATGCTGAAAATTCTTAAAGTATTTCTGCCGTAAAAATATTCACTTGCAGTATTTTGCGATGATGGTAGGTACACTCATAACTGATAAGGTAGGTACCTAGGTACATTGATAAATGTCTATATTCCCATCGGATATAAGTAACTATACTGAAAGCTTTGTGACGATATAACTATACAGAGAGTTTTGTGAAACTGTATTTGCGGACACCGAATTATGCACTGTAGTTATCTTTGCTGCTAAACTGGAGAGTATCATTATGTTAGTATCATTATTACGAGTACAGCCTTAGGTTCATCGGCCGCAAACCACAACAGAGTAACAAGCCGCTGATTTAGATGTTAATCGCTACAACGATCTCCCGATTCAATCGATTGCATTATCGAATCGGTTGCGAAAATCGAGAAGCTAAGCTAAAAATTGTGCGTAAAAGTTAACTAGGTATGTCCTCTTGAATGCAATTGCTTCATAGATTTTGTATGACTAATGTTACGTAAAGTTTATAAAGAATAAGTACGTTACGTAAAACTTGCCGAGAATGAACTCTTTATGTTACGTAAAATGTTCAAAGAGCTACGGTCAACGGCAAAGGTCGATATGGTCAGTAGTGTTCGAAAATAGACCATATTACCTACATAGTTTCCCATCCGAAACACGAAAGTCTAGGTACCTATATCATTTCAATGAAGTAGGACTTATCTAACATAGACTTCCAAACCTGATCAAATGATGAAAAAAAAGTACTGGCCTAAGTATCAGTACTTTTTTACAGCCCCGGCGGCACAAACATTCCTTCACGTACAAAAAAGTTCAGCAATTTTTATGTTTAGGTTTGTCGCGTCGTTGAAATGTGAAACTCGTTGCCAATATAAGTAAGTAGGTAGGTATGTGTTTCTTTCTTCTTTTGGTATGAATCGGGGTGCGAAGATGCATCTTACGGCAGTGGCAACTGACTAGTGACTGACCGGTTACATGCCCGTTTTCGCAGCGACTTGAGCATCTCTTTCGCTGTCCATCAGGCGTAGTGGAGCCCTTAAGTATGCAATGCTAGCATAAAAAATGGGTAGGCCAAGAGCATAAGAGCTTGTAACCAAAGCTGTGATGCGCCGTCGCATCATAAAACTTTACGCGCATCGCAAGAACATGCGATTTGATATCTTTGTTTCTTCTCCTGTGTAAAGAGAGCGCACTTATTTTTACCATACACGTCACCACCCTAGTGTTTAAAATACATACCCGACTTGTAGTTATATGTGTATGTATTGTTGTTGCTTATGAGATACAGGAAAAAGTAACAAAGAGATCATCAATTCGCAAATTCTTGCGATGCATCGTGGGAGCTCGTAAATTTTTACGATGCGACGCAGCTCATCGCTGTTTTGTGTAAAACCTCTGTGCCACCGACCGTCTAGTAAAAACATAAGTACATTTATTATATATATATTTTAGTAAGACATTTATTTGCGAACTTTTGCGGGTTGAAGAGCACTGGCACATTAAGTCCGCCTTTAGTACATTTTTGTGCAATAAAATTTGAATTTTAATACAAGAGGAAAGAAGCAGCAGGGGACGGCCCCCTATGAGATGGACTGACGACTTGATTTAGACAGCGGGGATCCTTCGGACCCAGACCGCTCATGACCGGTCCATATGGAGGTCATTGGGGGGAGGCCTACGTCCAGCAGTCAGATAATGATGATGAAATTGAAATAAATAAAAAAAGTCATGAAAATAACGTTCAACGGTGTACAGTGACTTCACAATACCTCCTAAATGCTATGGGAGTGATTGAATTACATCACCGTCCAGTAAGTAACATACCTACTCGTCTTTTGGATATACATAGCTTACGATAGGCCGTCACAGCATGCGTGGGCGCATGGCTTTGTCACTATAAGCCTATTATGTTCATATTTGGCGCGAACCAAGTTGCGGAATCGCTGACTTCCGCGGTACCAAACGTACGAATTGATGAATACTCTTTATAAGCTCCACATGAGCGTCTGATTTGTGTAAAGATAAAGCTGTTTATATAACAAATGCTATAATTTTCTTCATTGTTTAAATTTTACAGAAATTTAATTTAATTTTATAATAAATGTAAGTAAAACAAATACATACATAAAAAGATTTACAATTATTTACATTAATAGATTATATTCTTTATTTCATAATATAAAAAAATTCAGGCCGAACACTATGTGCCAGGAAGTAGAAATAAATTGTTCATTAATCCAATTGATATTCATAATGTGGAGCTAATGACTCCATTAGGTAGTCTAATCAAAAGGAACTAACGTAAATTATTATTGAACCGATAAACGTACGGGAACAAGTTACGGCTCATTTTCATTGTATTCTAATTTAATTTATAAGTAGGTATAGAACGGGAAAATACAATTCAACGTTAAAGACTTTAGCTATTACTGTAAATACCTAGTTAATTGTTATTGCTTGTGGTGTTAAAAGCGTATAGATTAGGTAGGTTGACAAGCCTTCTAAGCGAGCCTAATGATCATTATTTTATCTCCTTTTTATAGTAGTAATTAAGGCTTAGTGTCTAATATAATCTTCCGATGTTCAAGGGCAGATTGAACCGGTGTTTACTGAAAGCACCTTCATAATCATAGACCATCAAGCGAATCTCAGTAGAGTGCCCACCCATTTCGACTTCAAACGAAGAAGGAGGCCATCAAATCAATCTCAAGCTGTAAGTAGGTACGGTTCCACTGCCAGCGGCATCATTTACTTATCCTTTCACAAAAATGGCGCTGTTATGTCACCGATTTAACACGCAGCACGCAAAATATGAGAGTATTGAAGCGTCATTACTTGCTAATGATCTGCTACTTACCGGCTAGCTTGAATGAAACTTTCTTCAATACCCGTCTGACCGACTTTCGACCATAGCAGGAAATCTCCAAAGAGACTAGCCAAGTATAAGAGATAGACAGGTATTCTATAATGCACACCAAACAGTTTACTTAAAACTAGATACAAAGACAAATCGAGGTACAATATAGGCGGCCTTATCGCTTTCAGCGATCTCTTCCAGACAACGTTTACTACTACTAGATATTATTATATTTATCGCACTTTAGAGATACTAAAGTGCTATCGCATTATTTATCAATAAGATACTTGATTCTTGACTAAATTGCGTAAGTGTGTGCACTCTCTGTTCCTTCCAATGGGATGATCGATTCCTGTGAGAGTGGATCTCATATTCGAATGGGACGATTACGATATTATGATCAGGGAGAAATCAGACGCAAGACCAACGGCTTTAAAGTGAGTTACAATGCACACATGCCACCTTCCTGTCTGCTACTAAGTTTCTATTCGGAACCGGGATTCTAATTTTTCCTAACTGACTAGGTATGATAACCAAGACGGCTTTGTCATGGACACTGGCTGGGGATTCGTACCCGGACCTCTTGATCTTTGGCAGCACAAGGCAGTCGCTCTCTTTAATACATGTAGGACGAAATAATAACGACGCAAGCGCATCTTACGGAATTGTTGCACAACAGTTCGTGGAACTGTACTCGCGAACTATGAACTAAGCATTTCCTAATTCTCTTTGGAGAAGAGTACATGGTAATTGGTAGGTAATGTTGCCAAATTAATACCATGCCAATCAACATTATTATCCAATAAGTTGGTAGGTATTCTAGTTTGTAATATGCGTTTCGCCTATACTTTCTAAGTACGAACGACGTAGGTATGGAATTCCTTGCCGGACTATCATGAACTTTTTTAAATTGTTAGTAAGTATTGTCTCTTCTTCTTCGTCGATGTCACCCTTGACAGAGTGGTCGTGGTCGTCATTTCAGGCGTTGGTGGCCAGCTTCACAACGCGCCGCCATTCATCTTTCACAGCTGCCTTCCTCGTACCTACATTCGAGTAGAGACGATGAGCCCTTTACTGTTGCCTTTATCTAATCTCATAGGCGATCTCCCGCGTGGCCTGGTACCCTCAACCTTTGTATTGTCTAAGCGTGTGTTATTGAAAATAAACTCAATTGAATCTTCACTGTCGAATCTCTACAAAGATATAGTATACCGACTTAAAGCAATCAAATCTTTGGCCGAATTGATTCTGTGCTCGATACAATAGAAGCCAGCTAAAAATAGTATATGAATAATGCCTAATCACCATAACTATTAGGACGACAGTTCTCATTGTGTGGGGTTTCGCAAGACGAATGGGCTCTACCATTGCTATGGCGTGTGTCGTGTCGTGTCGCAATCGTGTGGAGGAGCACTGGTTGCTACACAGACGCCGTGCGCATACAAACGCATCTCTAGGGCCAAAATCTCTTGCCATTACCTCTATTGTTATTGCTTATTAGGAACGAAATAGGATAGAAACTCTTTATTGCACAAAACACAGACATCAGAGGAAAACATATTACGAGTACAAACAAAACATAGTACAACTTAGGCGGTCTTTTCTCTTTCAGATAACCTTCAGGTAGAGTAAACAAGTTTTAATAGAGATGGGTAACCTTTTTTTTTGAGGGGAATGCATTACACATTCCAGGGCACTGTCATGCCACCTCCGGGGGAGGTGACATGGTGTGTGGGACTCACACCTCCCTAAATGGGAGGGTATACCCACTAAGCCCCCCTGTCTGTGGGCAGCAAGTTGCAGGGACACAAATGACTTGAATTGTCATCAGCAGGGCCCTCTTAAGTATATTCGGCGCCGGGGTGCCGGACTCAACCTGCGCCCTGTGGGGGGGAGGGGGAGGGGGGGCTGCGCCCGGGTGCGCCGCACCCCTTGCACCCCCGGGTAGAGGCGGCCCTGGTCATCAGTGGTACAATCTTTAGGTATTCTGTTGGAGTTATCTCTTTTCCGAAAAGGAGGACGCATACTCATACACTAGATGTTTTTCGCATGTTAGCCAATATTTTCAATGTGTCTTTAATACAGGCATCTTTTAAATGCTGATGAGATCTGTTTAAATGCTGTATCTTTCCATGTACCGACCTACTCGAACCTACTTACCAACTCAAGCACTCTTTAGCCACACCGCTACCTCACTCGTGTGGGTCAATACTCAATTTACATAAGCACAATAATCGTGCAGAGCTTTATGTAATTTAACATTTAACGTTCGTCATGTCTCATGTTCCTTGTAAATGTACCAATAATATTGACAATTGAATCAATAGCTAAGTATATACAATACTGCATGATGTCATCGTAAGTAGGCAATTGTAATTTTAATTACCATTGTAACGTGTTCAATCTCGAAGAATCGATGTACCGGAAAGTTTGATATGATAATCACAAGATAATAACCCTAGAAGAATCCTAAATAGGAGGACTAGCCAAAATGTACATCCTACCGCTCATTTTGATCATCATCATCAGCCTATTGTAGTCCACTGCTGGACATACGGCTCTCCAGTTGTTCGCCATTCTAGTCAAATATCTGAAGGCTTTGCCCATAATCGCCATGTTGGGAAGACGGGTTGGCAATCGTAGGGCGTAGCTCCTCGCTCCGGTGACGCTGCTGCCCGGCATCGGCCTGTGGTACCTATAGCTACGCCTACGCTAACCAGTCGGGTGCCAAAGCCTCGTTTGTTATTCGGCAGGATCGTGGGCAGGATGTATCACGGACATGTGAGGCTTGGATCGAAAATATGATAGGTACCCTTAGATCCCTCTGATTTTCATCATACCTACTTAATAACAAATTCGAAAGTTTCTTTGGATGGAATCGAACGTTCGTTCTCGAATGTTATTGTATTATGCGGATTGCTGATTGTTCATTTCTGAGCTCTGAAACGCGAGTTATCAGAATAGCATTTATTTCCATATTACAATTAATACGATATGGAATATTAAGAAAGGTATACATGGGACACCCTGGAAGCGACACAGGATACCCGTTCATGCTTCATATTTATAACTTTATCATCATCATTGCCAGCCTGAAACATCCACCGCTGGACATAGGCCTTCCCCAATGACATTTATCATTTGGAGAATTTGCCTTAGACACGACGCTTAATTAAAACGTTGCTGTCCCTTTTTTGTGATGAAACAAGTGGAGATGGGCGGGGCACATAGCCAGAATGGAGCAATTTACGTGGACCAGGAGATTACTGGAATGGCGACCGTGGGAAAATCGTCGCGGTAGAGGCCGTCCCCCGTCGATGAAATAACCAAGACGGCAGGACCGAATTGGATGAGAGTGGCCAGGAGTAGGCAGCGATGGAGAGATTTGGAGGAGACCTATGACCTCCAAATCTCTAGATTTTTAGAAGACGGACAAGTGAAGGGCCTTAGTGAATGATGTCCCTTTTCTGACATAAGTCGTCTTTATACTGACACTATAATTTTATCGTAAAGGTGGTAGTCAGTAAAAGGGGACCTTTGACTTAGAAGACTTCTTATATAATTAATTAATTATACCTACCTACAATTCTACCTCTTTGTAAGCGATAGTGATAAGAGTTACATAATGAAACTTTTAGGCTTATTCTCAAATCGATGCTTTTAGGCAGTAAAGAAACTGAACAAGCGATTCTGTCCTTTCATTTTTCACACTTTAGAGTTGATGTAACAAAGCTTTTGAATTAATTTCTGAAGAAACTTCGTTGCGCAACCATTTTTAGCTGAGATTATATTATTTTATGTAGGTACTTAATGTTCGTTTCGTCCATACAAGCCGTAACATTTGAATAAATATCAGGCAACATCACATACCTACATTGCTCTGATCCCAAAGTAGCTTTAGCACATGTATTAAGGGTTAAGTATAACAGGAATGTTTGTCCTGGGTGGGAATCGAACCCACCCACGCCCCTGATTCAAAAGGTTGAGCTACCGAACAAGTAAATTACGTAAGCTAAAAGGTCAGCTGAAGCCACATAATACAACGATGGCAAAATATTAATTTAATACGAAAGACACAATGCTGACTGACAGTTAATTTTAATACGACGGACTTATCACAAAATGAAAGACATTTAACGGATATTGAATGACGGCCATAAGAAAATCCCCAAGTGAGTGTGCAATGTCTATGGCAATAGGTATATAAACTTATATCAATATATTTTTTTTATATTAGCACGTCACAATGACAGCGTCCTGCATGATATTAAGCAAACGTCGAAGTCCAAAAAGTGTAAGCGATCCTCATCACACATAGTTAGTGCAACGCGGATCGATCACACTGTGACGGCTTGCGCTTCACGCCCCGTTTAAAAGACCCAAGACTATAAGAGGATGGGAACACGTGTGCTGGAAGAGAGTTCCACAGCCTAATTGTACGACAAATATGATTAACATGAAATAAAAATATATTTGACTAGGTTTAAAGCAAGCACTGAAAAATTGACAAAACCGCCTGTTCGAAACGCAGTTCTTTCGAGAAGAGACTGACAAGAAACTCGTGTTAATTCATCATCATCATAATCATCATAAGCCCGTATCAGTCCACTGCTGGACATAGGCCTCACCCAATGTTCGCCACTTTGATCGATCCTGAGCTTCTCACATACAGCACTTGCCAGCCGTCCTGCGCAAGTCCTCACTCCACCTAGCCTGAGGGCGGCCTACATTTGACGACGTAGTCTCCACGCCAGAACTCGTTTACCCCAACGGTTATCGGTTCTGCGGCTGATGTGGCAAGCCACAATGCCAGCTTACTAATATGTCGGTGTCTTTGGTTCTCGGCCGGATCACCTCATTTCGGATCCGATCCCGCAGAGAGACGCCGAGCATCGCCCTTTCCAAAGCTCGCTGAGCGACCTTTAACTTGTGGATTAGCCGTGCCGTTAGCAGTTTTCAAGCAGCTTTCAAGCGTGGTTTTCAAGCCATGTGATTGATGAATCGCGTCACCGCTCGTCTCCTTTCTGCTTCGCTCCGCCTCAGTGGAATCGCAGCCTTATTGTCGCCATTTGCATTTTTGACTCCTAGCACCTATACTTCGATATTTCGTGCCGTTAGCAGTTTTCAAGCAGCTTTCAGCTTTCAAGCAGCTTTCAGCTTTCAAGCGTGGTTTTCAAGCCACGTGATTGGTGAATCGCGTCACAGCTCGATTCGTTTCTGCTTCGCTCCGCCTCATTGGAATCGCAGCCTTATTGTCCCCATTTGCATTTGGGACTCCTAGCACCTACACATCGATATTTCGTGATGTGTGAGTCAGCGACCTTTTGCTTTTATATTCAGACAGATAACGTGTTGCATCTAACTTGTTTCCCAGTGACCAAACTTGATTTAGATAGACGCTTTCATGGTCAAGGCGAATAAGAAGGTCAAGTTCGAAATACGTACTGCGAATAATCGATGTTACGCTAATACATAGTTCAGACGTAATAGGTATTTCAATTACCCAAAATTTGCGCTAATGGGAATAGACTTAATTTCTACATATAGTGGTCCACATAGATCTCCAGGGGTGCACGGAATACACTAAACATAGCTAGCGATAACATAGCCATAATTTGCGTAGTAAAAAAGGAATTTATAATTCCCATAATGCTCCACGTCGACCCCAAGGATTCATGGGAGACTCGACAGGTTGAGTAGCTAAAATCGCAAGAAGTCCCAACGACACCCATGGGATTAACTCTTTACTATCTTAATGATTGAACATCATAAATTAGAACCATCATGCTATTAAAATAAGTCATCAAAGAAGATCACCATTGAATATTACAGAACGAAATTAAATTAGGTTCCACTTCCAAAAAGACTCGATTACTCATTGCCAGTACCTACATGTGTTTCCTCCGTCCTTCAATACGGGATCCTTTAAACGGGGCGTGACGACTGACGAAGCACATTACGGGCCGGCCGCGGCATCCAATGGGCGGTAGCAACAGACAGGTTGCTTCCTGGTTACCTGCCCATTGCTACTTGGTCTTCTCTCTCGCTTCCCATCAGACGCAGAGAAGCCGTTATGCCGTGCTGCTATATAAAAAAAGACTGGCGACCGTCAAGGTCATTCAAGGATAATATTTAAGCCAAATATTGAATGCTCACAAGAATCGTACTATTATTTACCCGTAATAAACGATATACGCGTTGTTTATCGTAGCTTTGCTTGTTAGCGCGGACTTGTCTGTCCACCATTGACTTCCGCGTAAGCTTGTAGGCAGATTTGCTTTTTTTGTTATCAACCGCTTTTGGCGAGTAAACATTAATATTGCCCGAGTCAAAAACTTCTGTTTTTAGAAAAAGTAAATGAAAATTGTCATGCAAATAATTTAATCATTGTTAAACTTTCCGAACACGGTGGTAGAATCATGTTTGTTTGTACTAATGACGATTCATAAATGCTTGATAGTTGGAAGTCTTCCATGATAAGTATGTAGGTATGAATTTCACCTCTCCTCCTCACTCCTCTAAAATGTAGAATTTATAGTAGGTAGGTACCTTTTTGATTTCCGCGATGTGGAAGTCACGATTTGTCTTGCGGTTTATGCTACTCGTAGCAAACAAGCAAAAAGAGTACATATATAATATACTAGCTGTGCCAGCGGCGTCGCACGCGTGGATATTGCGTTTTATAAATAATAGACTTCATAAAATGGTACTTAAATTTTTGGTTAGACCTCTAGAAATACATTGGTAAAAACCGCATTTATTTCTATGCAGTAGTTTTAGCGTGATGTGCATTCAAACATACAGGTAAAAATTTCCCCCGTTTTCCCAACACTTCCCTTTACTGCTCTGCTCCTATTAATTGTAGCGTGATAAAAAGTATGCTATAACCTGCCCAGGAGTATGAAGAATATTTGTACCAAGTTTCATTAAAATCCGATAGAATTCCTCTTTCGAACATTATAACTTCCGTCAGTGGCCACCAAAATTTAAAACGACTCCAAAATGACCCAAACCCCGTAAAGTATTTCAATGTGCTGTGGTCTAATCATAACTTAAAAACCTGATTTTGATAGGAATTAGACTTAATGAGAGTTAATTTAGTTGTAATTCATATTTTTTTTTGTTTATTTAATAATAAAATTAAAAAAACACAAATGTAGCAATAACAACTATATTTTTAATGTTGTTGCATTCACTTGTTACAGTAATGGTTTACGTAGAATGATCCGCGAATATAATAATATTCAACGCTTACAATATAAACCTATTTTTAATTTCACACGAATAAAGTGGTAAGAAGTTATTACTCATAATAGAATAGACACCAAAAACTAACGAATACTATCGCTATACCTCGTTGCGCGGGCAGTTTTGATAGAAGGCTGCCGAGAAGAAAATGGTAATGTCACCATACGATAAAAACAATATTATTGTTATGCGGTATTACATATTTTTGAGGTTTTATCTATGAATTTTCCATTAAATTAATTTAGTTTTTAAATATGATGTACCATCAAAAATCTACTTTCAATTAAAGTTAAAAGCATTTATTTGAAAGTTATAGTTTTAGAGATATTCACCGATTTCAGTTTTTTGCTTCTCCTGAAAAATAGCAATTCTGCAATAACCGCTTTATTCGCCGGAGGGTGCGAATTATTGTCTGTCAATAAGGTCGATCGCTCTGAACGCATCAACAGCCAAATATTGAATGAAGCTAGCTCTCGGACCTCCCGCCTTTTTATACCCTACCGCCGCCGCGACCCGTGTCGAGCGCGGCAACCGTTACACGAAAATAATCCTTATAGCATGCTTCAGTATTCACGTGCGACGGCGCGATGGCTTATTTCATGTATAAGTTTGGTGTTTCTATACCGATTTCTATGATTCTTTTTTTATTGAATAGGTAATAATGATAACTTTTTTAAATTAGGGATGAATGAGAGTATTATAAACGTAAGAGTAAACAAATATAATCAGAATGCTCCGAACTGCTAAGCTATCAGGAGTTACACGTGTTATTGTGAGTCAACCATAAAAGATAGACATATGCTGTTGCGGGATATTTTTTAGTCAATTTTATGTAAAATATTTCTGTCATACATAATTTCTATGTAACTTTAACCATAAAGGCTGCACACGCGACGGAAGCTTAAAAAATGGAGTAACTTCTCCCGTTTTCCCAACATTTCCCTTCACTACTCTGCTCCTATTGATCGTAGCGTAATGAAAAGTATACTATAACCTGCCCAGAAGTATGAAGAATAATTGTACCAAGTTTCGTTAAAATCCGTCGAGTAGTTTTTGTTTCTATAAGGAACATACAGACAGACAGACAGACAGACAGACAGACAGACAGACAGACAGACAAAAATTTTACTGATTGCATTTTTGGCATCAGTATCGATCACTAATCACCCCCTGATAGTTATTTTGAAAATATATTTCATGTACAGAATTGACCTCTCTACAGATTTATTATAAGTATAGATAACTGTTTTATTTGTGTCTCTGTTTTAATAACGTTAATTTCAAGGTTGTCTCTTCGATGTCGATGTCGAGTCCGATGTAATAACGAACCTTTTAATTAAAGTACATAATAGTCACCCTGGTAATCCGATTACAGAACATTTCCTATTTGAGATAAGTAATGTTAATTAAGGAATTATGTACCTACCTATTATTTATTTTACTTGACTTTATTTTAAGAAGAATTAATCGAATCCAATTATTTTATAGTTTAAATAGGCAGGTAATAGGCACTAGTTTTTTCAATCATTATAAATTAGCCAACCAGTCATTATGAGTCTTATAATTATTCATATATGAGTAAAATAGGGACCTCGTACATGAAAAATAAATTATTAAAAATAACTAAGGTACTTATTTAAAAATTATAACAGCGAAGTAGCCGGTCAGGTCGTAACTTTATTAAAATCTAGACCTAACAATCCTCTTTACTTTAATAATGTTAGCAGGGTGCAGACATTTAGACGTGCTATGAAAAAAAATTAAGCATGCATAATTATAGCCTACTTGCTAAAATTATTTTAATTGGAAGCATGCGTGTGACCTTTCCGCGAGTCGTGAATGGAATTCTGAGTGTGAAGAGAGCCGGTGAACGCTTCATACACATCCAATATTGTAAAAGGCGGATCCAACTAATGAGGAACTGACACGGTTGCTATACGCGGCGGTGAGGCTTTTTTGGTCGAGAAGATTTTAAAAGATAGTCATCATCAGCCACAGTCATCAGCCTGCCAATGTCTATTAGTGGATAGATATTGGCCAATGACATTTGAGGGGTGACAGCAGTAGGTTTTATTTGAACCCAGGTAAACACTGCTGCCGGTTTCCTAATATTACCCTATTCTTCTTCTATCTACGACATCCTACGGAATGAGATGGTGTGGTCCTATCCTAAATCCGAACACCATACGGACAAGAGATTTGATAAAAGATTAAATATTCCTACATTTGCGAGTGGGTATATAACTTTGACACCTTTCTTGTGTACTTAGACGCTACTAGACATACAAATGACTGTGCACACAAATGATTGTGTATTCTGCTTACAACGTCAAAGAACTCTTGGAAAAATCTATCAGCGATTGATTGTGTAACTGGATAATGTTATATAAATCATCATTATCAGATAGGCCTCTCCAACTGGGTAATAAACCATAATTATGAACAGGGAGGTATTCAATGTACCTTCTACTCACATTCTCTCGCTCTTATTATGCACTCTTATGGTGTGAAGGAAAACATCGTGCAGAAACATGCACCGATGTGAATTTTTAAAGAGTCACAAAGGTTATTATGTGAAGTCAAACCAAAAGTTATATGTGAAGTCTACCATACCAGTCTAAGATAGAACCGTGTCAACGTTACCCACCACCGCGGCGCGTTGCGTTGGTATTTGTATTTCTACTAACCCTACCAACGCAACGCTACGGGCTTTCGCCCCTAACCACAATAATTGGCAGTGCTTTTGCTTAAGGCTTGTTGTAGGTATGACACGAATTTAAAAAACGAGCGGTGATAGAAAGGAATTCAAATTACAGATCCATTTCTTCCCCTAGGTGTCGTAAGAGACTAAGTGACTTCTCGAGATCTTCTGCAGCTGTCCCAGTCGCCGCGCTGATATAATTTTATCCGCTATACCAAATGTTGTTCGTTTCCGGCTTGCTTTATATAACCTACGATATAGGCAAATGAACAAACAGGGAAATGCAGAAAATGTACACGATTCTGTTGGATCCGAGCTGACCTTCCTTTGTTCTGCGGCTGCGATGGCGCGCGACTGTCGAGGCCGACTCTCAGGCCACCCACACCCGAGCCTTTTAAAATGCTTCCTTTATTTATCAAATAGCCCAACATTGTTTTTATTATTTTTTGACCTAGCTAAACGCCTGATTGAATTCCCAGGCGACAAAGGATTTTTTTTTTATTTTGATATTTATTAGAGCACGCAATGAAAATCTAGCTCGGTGCGTTATGCCCCAACTACTAGGAAGAAAATGACCATCGTCAGCGTTTGTATCGTCTTGGATTAATAAGGCCATTTATCATACATCATCGTCAGCCTATCGCATACTAGCTGCGCTGTGCCCGAGACTTCGTCCTCGTGGAATAGAGTTTCATCCCCTATTTTATGGCCCTATGTCGGACTAAGAGGGGGGGTTTGTCTGGCCCGCCTAGGGCACCGCTAGTGGTGTTGCGGCAGTTCTAGACCATTCCGGGCCCCGTGACACCACCCTAAAAGTGCTTAACGGAGGGGCCAGGGTTTTTAGTGGGTATTCCTTGCCTCCTACCATCCTAAGGCAGGGTGTCGCTCTTCCGTTTTTGAGAGCGGCGTGATTCCCACATACCCCGTCGTTCCCCCGAACGGCGGGAATGCGTAAAAGCATTTTCCCAAGCTTAAAAAAAAAGTGCGTCATAGCATCTACCTACCTGCATACTCAATTTCAGACCGATCTGTCCGACCCGTGGTTTGGGCTATGAGTTTTTAGACCTTTGAGTTTTATATGTTTAAAAAAAGAAGATTTGCAGAATCAACAATTTTAGCTTAATACCTACCTATCTACAACTTTAAATCAAAATTACCTCACCACATTAGCCCATACGTCTAATCATTCAGGCAAATATGTATATCTAATTGCTAATTATTAATCAAATTGCACACGTTATCGGGGCAAAACTGGTAGTCCTTTCCACTAGAAATACTTAAATCTGACGAGTTCACTGAACTTTACCGTGACCTCCCTGTCCTAAACATGTGTTTTCCAAAACATCAACATACACTACTCTAGATTGTGTACTAAACCTACCTGCCCAGGGTCCAAATTTCTTTGTCAACGGCTGCACTTCCGACGGCAAGAAGTAGGGCATTAGGTACGAGGTGATAAGCTCCAAGACACTCCATAGGGAATCCAGCAGCACATAGATTAGTGTCAGAAGTCCAATGAGCGCCAACACTGGCACCATTAACGCGGCGATCATTGTGGCACTTTCCGAACGGAATTTAAAAAGAAAACAGTTTTGACAGATCGTGTAGGTATTTGTTTACAATGTTTTGAAATTGGAACGCGTGGATAAGCGTCGCGGTGTCACGGCGAGGCGACGCGTACTGAACGAAACGACCAAATGCATACTACATTCATTCAAGTTGTAAGAAGTAGTCGGTTTACTCGCAAAATGTTATGTCATCCGTCTGTTATCTTCGCTTTTGCGTTTCATCATAATGTAGGTATTATGTTGTTGGCTATAAAACGCAAAATTATTGCTATTCCAGCTAGGTGTAGATTAATTGTACCTACATCCTAAAAGATTTACAATGTTATAAAATCATGAGGCTTTTATTGATTAATGTCGCCATAAAATACTACCTACCTACTGACTGCAATTTTGTTATACTAGCAAATACTGGATTGTGATTGATTGCTAATCATAAATGGTAGGAGCTCTCAGTGCTTATTTCGTTCAAGACCAAGGTCGTTTTAGTTTATATAAAAAGTCCTTGTTCAAGACTTCAAGTGTTAGCCTTTTTACTTTCTGCATAGTTAGGACCCCTACAATTTTGAGTTGCAGGTGTCCGTAGGCGGAGTTGACTGCTTACCATCAGGCATCACTTTCCGAGTCCGCCGCATCTTGCACAAAAAACATTTCAAGAAAGGCCATACTGACGACAATAAAATTTGTGATTTGAATGACGTAAACCCGACGACAATAATGTGATTTGAATGGCATACATTTTCCCCAAACAATTTCTATAGCAGTCCGTATTTTATGCGTAGAGACAAGTACCTACCTAACTTCCAACTGTTCTTGCGTCAGGCAAAACTCGACAACCAACTAAGCTTTTCCCTTACAATGAGTAGGTCCCAATAATGGTCAACCGGGGACGTCCTCCAGAACAGCCGTTCAATATTATACCTAAACTATAAGTATAGTTTCGCCTTCTCTAGATAATAATACCAGAGAAATCTTAATTTAAACAAGTTTATTTTATCATCATCATCATCAGTCCACATCAGTCCACTGCTGGACATAGGCCTCTCCCAAGGTTCGCCGCTGTGCTCGATTTTGAACTATCTCGGTTTATTTTATAGCTTTATCTTTACTAGGTAGTGCAGTTAGACGCTATCAATCTCTTTGATTTTACCCTGCTTTTTATGTTTTACAGTGACACTGGATACATTAGTCACTTGCCTGTCATCCTGTCACTACTGCTCAGACCTGTCTGGATATACACCAACAGCTCCCGATACGTGGTGGTGTACGGTTATGGAGGTCGCCAGTCAGGTGTGTGCCTGAAAACCTTACTAATTTGACTTGACTGGCTCGATAGCTCATTTGGTAGTGAGCACTGCCCTCTGAGCCGAGGGTCGTGGGTTCGATTCCCGCACAGTACAAACATTTGTGTTCACGAACATGCCTGTTTGTATTGGTTTGGGTGTTTTCTATGTATAATATGTATTTATTTACAAAAAAAAAGTATGTAAGTAAGTTTATCAGTTGTCTAGTACCCATAGTACAAGCTTCGGCTTAGTTTGGGGCTAGATGGTGCTGTGTGGCCCAGCGTGGCATGTCTTGGGTTATTTATTTATTTTATTTTCACGAAGTCCTTTACTCGACTCTTACGACCGCGATAGGTACCTACAGGAGGATATGGGGTGGTGATTTGTATTCTTATCTGTCACCGCAGGCATACCTAGTAGCCTGCTTAAGGTGTTCAAACACTAGTAGGTAATACATATTTCATCAGTTTACCGCAACATTTGCAACGCAAGACGCAGTTGCCCATGAATCTATCCATCAGTTCACACGATTTACTTCATTGCATTAACTGTTTTTGCAATTTTGTCATTCGCATTAGACGAACAGAAGCTTGCGAATTTGCTCAAAACCACAGATGATAAAATAACGTAACTCATATACATTTTGTATAGTCGTTGCTATAATAAAAAAGGTTATTACAAAATACAAGAGCTCTTGGACGATAACATCACAATGGACATTATGATGTGCTTGCTTGCAAACATTGTAAAACTCATTTAGAAAAATATTGTTAAAAATAAATCTTTTATTTTTTGCATTACGTCGAAGTGCTGGTTAGAAAAAGGTTTGGGTTGTCTTTTTAGTTTTCCATCAGGCGAAAGGAAGATACCTAGGTAAGTTGTCTTTTTCTTCTTCGTCAATGTCACTCTTGACAGAGTAGTCGTGGTCGTCATTTCAGGCGTTGGTGGAAAGGTTCACAACGCCTCCATTCCTCTCTCACAGCTGCCTTTCTCGTGCATTCGAGTAGCGACGCTGAGCCCTTTACTGTTGCCTTACTGTTGTTTACCTAAGTTGTACCCAGGCCCCTCTTTCCCACTGGGCACTATGGGCACGTGCCCAGGGCCCCGTGATCGAATGGGGGCCCCTAGTTCCTGCCAGATTACCAAATGATAACTGATATTTAGGTCAAAGGGGCCCCATGATCCTAATGTGCCCAGGGCCTCAAATAGTTTAAAGACGGCCCTGGTTGTACCCATATAAAAAAACCCCCTAGTTCGACTTACAGGTTGGTCCAAAGATTGTTACTCGGCTTAGGAAGTTACTTCGTCGGTTGCAGTCCTAGAGCCGTGTGGTAGGTACCTATCTGGATTTAGAATAGGAGCAACGCATCTCATTCATCACATGGGTATCGTAGAAGACGACTAAGGGAAAAATCAGGAAACGGGCAGCAGCGTTTACCTGGGTACAAATAAAACCTGCGGTCACCAACTAGCCTGCCACGCGTGGTGACTAAGGCTATTCCTCACAAATGACACTTAGGATTGGGGGAAGTGGACGTTTAACAGGCTAATGATGATGATGACATTTCAGTAAACTCGCGCAGCTCCGCTCATTTAGAACCGAATTACATATTACAGCTATAGTACCTACATACACCATCAATATACATAATAATATTATAAGTCAAAAATTAAAGTCCTAGGTAAACTTAAGTATTTATTTTATGGATACCTGCCATAATATAAAAAACTGGCCAAGTGCGAGTCGGACTCTCGCACGTAGGGTTCCGTACCACTATACAGCTAAATAAATGTTTTTCTTTACGTTTTATTATATTGGAGTTAATTAAATGAAAAAATTAGGTAATTTGATTTATGACGTTTAAAAAAAAACTACTGGCTAGATTTCATTCAAACCAAATTTCGTTAGTAGTTTTCATAGTGATACACATGATATATTTTTTTCAGTTTTATCATGCCCATATTTTAGAAGTTACGGGGGGGGGACACTCATTTTACCACTTTGGAAGAGTCTCTCGCGCAAACTATTCAGTTTAGAAAGAAATGATGTTAGAAACCTCAATCATCATTTTCAAATACCTATCCATAGATACCCCACACGTATAGGTTCGATGAAAAAAAAAATTTTCAGTTTCAGTTCTATGTATGGGAAACCCCAAAAATTTTGGATTTTTTTCTGATTTTACTTTAAAATCTTAATGCGGTTCACAGAATACATCTACGTACCAAATTTCAATAATGTAGCTCTTATAGTTTCGGAATAAATTGGCTGTGACATACGGACGGACAGACAGACAGACAGACAGACAGACAGACAGACAGACAGACAGACATGGCGAATCTATAAGGGTCCCGTTTTTGCCATTTTGGCTACGGAACCCTAAAAATGACATCTTATAATATACGAGTATAAAAGAACCTTACTTTAATCAAGTACGAGTAGGTACATATAACAAATCATTCTGAATATCACATTTATTTCTATAAATTAAATGTCCCTACCTACTCTACCGGGTGTTTTTAGAACAAGTTTATCAACACACTTACATTTCGACGGTCTTGAAGACAGTAGGTAGACATTGCAGTAAGTTTTCCAACAATTAAAATGTAAACCCGCTAAAACTTAATCCATTGCAAAAGCTTTTTCAATGGAAAAGTTATAGCTTGTATTAACTTTACAGCTTATATCATGTCGTAAGGCAGTAATAATTTTATATTACACTTAGAACGTTTAAAATGTTGCCGTATCACAAACATTTTAACGGTCGTAAATAACTAACTTAACTAGGTAATTATTAAACTAATTAAAGTCTTCACAATGTTTTCATACAGTTTCCGTAGCAGTAGATTTATATATATCGCTAGTTTTTTCTTCACACGTGTCTGTTTTCTCTTCCTTAAGCGTTTTTATGCCTTTAATCTTGTTCTTCAACTTCGATAGGGGCACTGGAACCAAACGCAATCAATTATCACATCAATAGATATGTACTACACAACAAAGTAAGATTCGATTAATTTAATTACAGAGTTTCATGAGCGGATTATGTGAATAGATACATTAATTTGGTTAGTTTAAGATTGTTTTGAGTCACGCGAAATGCACCACCATTTAATACCTATTTGATGATAATAAATAGGCATATCTACCAAACAGGAGGTAGGTATTTCAAAATGGATGCACTGAACACTTAACGGCATAACGGTTGTTTACATAAACTAAACTTACGCTAACTACATATTTCTAACAAATGCGCCAGGTGCCAAAAACAAACCAACCAACTTATTAGGATCATACTCAGGTTTCCGCTTGTACCTACTGTGAATAACAGACGATAGGGCTACTCCGCTAAGGACGATTAGGTGTCCCAGTTCGGACATTTTGTGTCCCTTTACCGACCGAGAGTGGGTCCTTCCAGTAGGTATCTTGCTCTCTAAGCCATATGCATGTTTGTTTTTTATTTGTTAACTGTGTGTGAACTCTATATCAGTCTTCAGAAATCATAACAATTCTGGCAAGGAACAAACACAAACGTGTAGGGTACGAAATTAGATGGTTGAACCCACCATACTCGGTTCAGTTAAACAGTGTTGCTACAGAATGTAAGTACGGGGATGTAAGGGAGCGGCCTATCATCTTTTCGCACCAAGCCAACCTCACCTGCCCGTGGTGCATTCTGCCGAATAACAAACGAGGCGCTGGCAACAGACTGGTGGCGGTATAACCATCACAATTGAAGGCGTAGCTAAATACTAAAGACCGATGACGGGCAGCAGCGTCACCGGAGCAAGAAGCTACGCCCTGCGATTGCCAACCCGCCTGCCCAGCGTGGCGATTATGGGTATATCCTCCAGATGTTTGCTCTGGGTGGGCGAGCGGCTGGAGAGGCCTATGTCCAGCAGTGGACTGTAGTGGGCTGATGATGATGATGCTATATACAGAATGGGTCAACCACGTTACCACCTAAGTACCTACTTATCTATATCATAAGATCGTAGGTATCTGCTTAGGCTACTAAGTAAGGTACCTAATGCTTGATTTTACGATGTTTACAGAGTTGCGTGTCTGGGAAGACTGTAACATTTGAAGCAATAAATCGTTGCTGCAAATCGGACCATGACCCTGTCGCTACATTTTGATGAACGCATCAGGTGTTAACATCTTCACAGCATAATGTAATAGTGTAATTAGTAGGTAATCTTGTGCTACGAGCAGATATAAGTACCTACCTATCTACTTTGTTCTGATTACTCCAACCCCCTATTTACAATTCTTAAGAAACGGATTCAAATGCGCCCTCAACCTCAACCTTAGGGATGAGAGCCGACATAATCGTTTGCGACCAGTGAGCCCTCTCACTGGTTTAGTTACTCACCTAGGTTTGTTAGTCCGTACCAGCTGAAAGTGCCACGAAACGGAGGAGGTTCGATTACGGCATGTTGCGTAGTGAACGTGTAACGTCCAAGCCAGGCAACATTTTATGTGGGATTTCTATTTTATTGGCAAGTTAAGTTACTACTTAAACTGAGACGATATTAAGATTTTTTTGTCATTCTGAAATAAGTATATGACTATCAGCGGGTACGTTGAGGCTATTTCATGCGTTCTTCTGCAAGGACGCCACTTAATTTCATACCACACTATTCTTTGGTCCAGCTGCTAACAGGCCATTTCATTGGTATGGGAAATCAGCTTTTCTTGGTACTTGTTCTTACAAAACGACGATACATGCAATAGCAATTAGTGTAGGGGTTGTTTTATAAGCTGATTCGATCATTCTAGATCATTTTCATTCAATTGGCCTGATAGTAGGTAGATAAGAAAAACAGTGTACCTACCCACTGGCCTAGACCTGGGTCAAGGCCAACTAAGCCTACAAATTAGATGCCTATGTGATGTAGGCAAAAGCCACGCGACTGCATACAGAGGTCACCTAGGTGACTGGAGTAACTACTCTAATAAGTAGAACTTAACTTGTCCGCCTCGAAATTAACCGATTAAGGATTAATGAGTGTACCTAACCTGCGCAAACCTTTTTGAGAACGATGTCTTTGTTTTGTCATTCTCAAAAGTCTCAAACTGTTTAGAAAAAGACAAAGCGTTTATATCGAATACCTACCTACCATTATTCGTAGTTTTGTTGAATTAGTGGTTTGCTTTCCAGAAAGGTTGAAAACTTAGGTAACTTCCCATATTAATTGTTAATCACGTATTTTAGTTCGGTGTAAACAAACGTTGGTGAATCAAATATAAATAAATAAATAAATATAAAAAAATGTATATTAGCAGTAATCTGTGATTAGCATACAGAATAGCCATTTGGTACATTCATAGTAGGTAAGTAGGTAGGTACTATAAAAAAGCAGGAAGGTCACACGAAGGCGCAAAAACATAGGAATACCTACGAACTCATAGAATAAGTAGGTAGGGTAGAATCCTAAGCCTGAGATAGACACTGTTTCTATGTAGGTATACATAGAGTTAGAAATAATAATGATTTTTTTTTAACCCAACTCGGTAAGATGATAGGTAATAAACATGTATAATGATAACAAATGATAATATTATTATCCAAAACGTACCAAACCTTTGTATGTATTAGGTAAGTATTGGTAAGATAATGTATGATCAGATCACTGTTCTGTCATCCTATGATCTGAAGTACCGTGGGGGGCATAGTGTAGACATTATACCTAGGTGTTATTAAACAGAGATTACGAAATTTAGAAATAAAAGCGTAGCTAAAAAAATTAAAACAGTAACTACACTTACCAAAACACAGATAAAATTCCTTCTCCTTACTAAAACACGACCTCAATGCTTCCAAAAACGACAGGACCACCAGAGCGAGGATAAGCCAAACGAATATTTGCAACATTATGAAACGCCGTGGTCCGCCAAAGATAGGTCGTGAACTTATGGACTGAGTTTACGCGTGCCGGCTTGCCGCATAGAATCGGCCTGAGTCTGTGTCTGTGGTCGCTAAAACTAAGTGCGATCGCGTGGTGGATCGTACGAACAGTTATATGTATGACTGGTGGTAAACGCTCCGTAATGATGTGTTAAACCGTAGCGTAGCGTGAAGTGCATGATCACGAACAATAGTTGCAATGTCGAGGTCTGTAACTATAACATAAACTATCAATCAATTAAATATAACATAGTTATTTATTTACAGTAGTAGGTACATACCTACTACCACAGATATCTCCAATAGATACCGCACTTAAGATATCGCGCGAGAGGTAATACATACATGAATACATCAGTGCAATGCATACGCAATACGCATGCGCTTAAAGTGCGTCAGTACCACGGTCAGTACTGACCAGAAGTCAGACCCGTGTGTATCGGAGACACTTTTAATAGTTTGTAGAACATAAACGTATGAATCTTAGTATTGAACTCCTTGGCGCCGGAGCTCAAGTTACGATGGAAAATATTTGACAGATGTTAGCTCGCGTTGATGTCTTTTTTCATGATCCCTTTCTTTCATTACCAATTTCACTATTTTTATCCCTTTCTAGCATAGACACGTTTGACAATAGTGTTACAATGTATTACTTTCAAGTATATCGATAATGCAAGATGAGAAAAATTTTAGTGTTTCTACTTTAGATTTTTAAAGTGTCCTGAGAGAACATTAAAATGGACAAATGCCGCACCCTGCTGTTAGAGACATTTACATAGGATAGTTTTCAATGTATGAAGGATAGAAGACGAGTAAATGAAAACTGCTGTGATTACTTCACCTAACCATATTTATAACTATACTCATTTGAATATACTTATAATGTCAAAACGGCAGTTGAAATGTATTATTTAACGTATGTATTTTAGTAAATTGATCATTTTACGGGATCTTGCCGTAAAATCATCCGACGAAGGTGAGGTGAACGTTGATTGGTTCAATGGCTCACGTGGCGTTATCCCGGCAACCAATCAGGGAACAGTGTATTAAGTTACGGGTAATAGTGCACCGTTAACTAGTACATTGAGCAACGATTGGCCCATTTGAGGACGATTTTACTTGTGTCAAAATCGTAAATTATTAAATGACTGTCAGGCTACCGTAAGTTGATTAACTAACTGAAATCCATTGCGTTAAATAATACATTTCCACTACCGTTTGTTATATTCCGAAAGATAATCAACTACCTAGGAAATTGATCAACTTACGATTCTTGCTATTTTCCGGTGACATATATAAACATATATTTATATACATACATAGATAAATATCCAGTATTGCACAAAATACTGAAAAGGTGATACAGACATAATCTAGTCTAATATAGGTACCTGATTGGTAATTTTTCGATAAAATTATCGACATTGCACAATACAAATGTACATCACTTGAGAAATGAGTTACGTCCCCCGCACACCCTTCCATACCACCTGAAATTGACTCGCGAAACTCAAAGCAAAATGCCGAACATGCGGTATCTATTGGGGGTAATCTGTGCCTACTACTAATTCATTTTAAATTACACTATACCAATAGCATAATTTCGGTATCGGTAGCGTATGTAATACCAGACTGTATATTTTATCCATGATATTTTGTCATAACGTGAAAAAGTGAATGAATCTGCTTCACAAAATCCAATCAGATGTTAATTTGACACAACTAAATTATTTTTACCTACTTGATAATGTAAGAACCAACGATTCGGCATAAAAGACTTCATTGGATAGAGTGTAACCCAGTTAGCCCGACCAATTCGGTTACGGGTAGCAGTTGGATGCCGTAGGTACAAATTCAAAGAACAATACGCAATCTGGTCTAGCATTTTAGGCATTATTTATTATTGTTATCAAAGATGACATCATTAACGTGCCTACGCGACATATTCGAGGTCATTTCCGTGATGTGATCAAATATTTAAAACTGAGCCCATCTTTGGCAAGGCGGATACAATCTTTTTGTTAATATAATTTAAGTTAAGTATGTAAAGCGTACTTATTTATAACTTTATATTAATAAATCCTTTCTACATTACGTAATGCTTCGCAACAAAAATAATGTTCTGTCGTAAAAATCAGTTATAACTTTTTTCTGTGTAAACATAAATTTCCGAACGACAAACTTGAGAAACAAATTGTCATCGTCAGCTGTCAGTCAGTGCTGTCACTGTCAATCGGGCAAGCACACAGATTCCACCTCTGTCTTTGTTTTGTTGATATCACTTTCTTCGCCATGGAGAAGGAACTGGACAAAGTTATCGAGGAGATCATGTCCACGCCGAAGGTGCAAGGCTGCCTCGTGGCGGACCACCAGGGGCTGTGCCTGGCGGCCAAGGGCGCAGCGCACGTCGACGCGGCCGGAGTTATCGTCGCGATATCGGAGCAGGCCTGCAAAATACAGCCGAACCTCAAGCCGCCCACCGTGTGCCTGGAGACGGACAAGAAGCAGTGCCTCATACAGAGGCACGGGACGATCACGGGAGCCATATATAAGCAGAAAGCCTAGTAAAGGTAGTTGCGTAGTTTCCTTTTCAAACAACAATCTGTTAGATACACCATTAGATACAACTTTGAGCCTAATCACTGTCCAATGCCCAATACTAACGCGCTCAATGTCTTCACTGTGTCAAAGTCCCGATACACACAATGTCTCACATGCTTCCCAATTTATTCACAAACTGTCCCACATTCCATAACACACACCTTAATAGTCCCACATTCATATTCTATGTTCTATTTCAGGGATACAACCTGTCACAGTGACCTTGCTGATGAAGACTGAAGGTAAAAATTAACATTTCATGCTACATAATCGGGTTTACTTGTATATTAAGCCTTGTCCAGGAGAGTGAATTTGTTGCAAATCTATTCATATGACCACAATATGTGTGTTTTCAAGATACTTACTGGGGCTCAATACATTGCATCCACATGAATCTCGAATTTTAAGCAAATTCCACATAGCTAATGTGGCAAATTCATTCTTCTGTACAAGGTCTTATATTAATTGTATAGAAGATTCAATGTGTAAGTGATTACTTCTACTTTACTTTAATTAACTAAGTTTAATACAAGTAGCATTTTATTTGTTGAGGCCACATAATTGACAAGTTAATTGGTGTGCATTAGCAAAATTATTTCATCTTTATAATGGATAGATTAACATAGTATGAATTTGTAATATTTAACTCGAAGTAAACCAGGTATATCTCAACCAAGTAGTTTTGATAATATCTTGTAAAAGGAGATTAGTATCCACAATGAATGTAAGTCCTATACATAATATACCTGTCTAGACAAAACATTTTTTTTATTGTTATTTTTCAGATAAATAATGTGTCAGCAAATTGTGGAACTGGCCCTAATATTATTTTAATAAAAAAAATAACAGAATTTGAAAACTAGAAGATAGAGAAACCCTCTAGACCCAAATCTAGTATAATTCGCATTATGTATATTATTGTAATCTCTAAGTTTATATTGATGTGTAAATAAATAAAATATTTGTATAAAGTGTTACTAATGCTTTTGTTTCACCACTAGTTAAATCAACCCAGGATTTGTTCATCTGAGTTATCAATCAAGTTCATCAATCAATGATTTTCAATCTTAATGATGATCATTGAATGTTCTCATCATCTAAGGCAGCCATAACTTAATCCTGTCAATCAATATTAAATTATTCTGTGTACAAATTGACTTCAGGGCTTCAAACACTTAACAATAACAAAGACATTATTATAAAATAAAACACCCCGATTCAATATACACACATTTATTACAGATATGCCTTCCTATACAGTAACATTAACTCGACAGAAACAACTGCAACTGTTTACTCTATAACTATGTTTACAATACATTTGATATTTAACTAACAATTCACTAGTGTTTACCTCATCAAATAGACAACTAACTTTTGACGAGTCTGGTCAGGATTCATAAAAAATTCAGAATATTTGAAATCATTTCTGTAACAAAGTTCAAAAATTGTATGCATAAAGAGCAAATTATTCTAATTATTGAAATAAACCGATTTTTAAATCAGATTATCCATGTGTGCAATTAATTTTAATTATATAGCAAAAATAACCCTAAAATAACGTAAGATTTAATCGTTAATCGCGTCTTATATACAACCCCAAAATAAATACAGTTTTGCTTATAATAATGGATTTATAACATAATAATTATTACTAAAAGGAGGCGATAATAAAAAAATCTGAAAAATAAGGAAGCACTTAAAAACATTCAACAGAGGCATGGGTTTCTATTGTGGAAGGGTAAAGATCGGCTTCAAAAAGTGATCTAAACTTCTGTAAACAATGGAAATAAATTAGCTTTACCCATGCCCCTAAAAAGTATGATTCATAAATTGCGGAAGGCAAAATCAAAAGCCTATAACGGCAACACCAAATATAACACGCGTAAACATTCACAAAAATATTGGCTGTGAGCAAAACTTTTTAACCTACAAATCATTACCTAAAGACTAGGGTCTTGCTTAACCACAGTAATACGGGCGGGACGCCGCCGGCGCGTATCCCTACAATATTATACAAAAATATCTTGCAATTATTACAGTAACAGTGATATTTAAATACTTAAAACATTTCTCTAGTGGTTACGTGTTAGTAGATAGTATTAATACCGGTATACAATAAATGAAAACAGTATGACTTCTTAATCCAGCTTGCCTCGGAATAGGAAAGCATCTAGATGATTTTGTAAAATGTTCCAAAGGTTCTTATACGCATTTGATTATATATTTATGAAGACATACAACTACTAGCTTTCTAGGCAGTTCGTGTCTCAACAATCTTAGGACAGTTGATAAGTAGAGGGTAAATTTTAATAGTTACCTAAACAGATTCACCCGAACTTAAACCGTAAAGCTGTAGTGATAGAGTACGTTTTTAGACAACAATAAAATACACCCAAAGGTTACGAATCCTGCGCACTAACAAAGCGTCTATTCCGTTTGACGTCAGTTAACCTGGCAATAAATACTCAAGACTGCTTACTATAATTCTGGTTACATATTCATAATTATACTATTCTCGATTAAATATTCAGTGACCCTCTAATTTTCTAACATAGTTCACTATTCAAATACTTCTGTAACAAATTGACATTGTTGTAATAATGTTTACGATAAAACATAACGGACAGGAACGTCTCTACCTAAAACTAGGTGACCATGCAACTACACACGCTTAGAACACAGGCTACTGGTTAATACAATTATGAGACCCTACAATTTGGAATGCATAAATAAAATAAGTCTTGCCTCATTTATTGACCTACGCGGTCAAAGAATTGCGTATGAGCGTTCATGACGCGATTTGATGAATATAGTATGCAACATATTAGTAATACATACTTGGTTGAAATTCTCCACTTGTATAGAATTCGAATTACGCCAAAAATCGTATCATATCTTTATTATCAAAACGCGCCATTTGAACTTACAAATAGTAAAATACAAACTACAATATAATACACAGATATAAGATTATAATTCCTGTTTTCAATCTAAAGGTACATAACACCATGACAAGTTTACAAACATGTGGTTTGTATTAATTCTTAATACCGATGATTTTGTTTACTTTGCTCATTGACGGAAACATATTTACATGATAAACATTATACACTCAATATGAAACACCTTACACCAATGTCAAGTAATATTTTGCTAACTAATTTTGTGTATTTCAATTTATATTATAATATCAACTGTCGAACAAATGTATATTATTAAGATGATTTCTATTTCGAAGAATTTGCATACTTCCCATATATTTATAAGTTTACTTATCCATGCATAACATATACCTAATTGCCAATAGCCGAATAGGCAGTATTTTGTCCCTTTCTAACCATAGGAGGCAGCTAATATGACAAAAGAGACAAAATAATTTAGTCTCTACTGGCGGTTACTAGACTTCATTAGGGATAAACCTGCTATTTACCTCTTTCGCTCCTACAATATATCTATACCGCACGCCAAAAAATCTTACCAGGCATAATTTTAACCATTAATAAGTAGCTGCAACAAACTATAGGAATAGCGACCAATATCGCCACTTTAGTACATTACTGTCCAATGAGAAAGCGTAAAATAAATAGTTACTTCCTGAATTACGTTTGATTAGCCAATAAAATCAAGCGGACTTGCTAACGTCACCCACAACAAAAAACCGATTTCTCTAACGCACATTGTATTGAAATGAATATTTTTGAGCGAGATTTTATTTTTATAAAAATTCATTAAACGTTACTTTCCATACATAGTAAGTAACTTAACGTCTTGCAAGCGAAATAATTTAAAATTTATGTATTTCTACACATTCCGTTACAATGGAATGTTATAGAAAGATATGTTAATTGTAACGATGTTTTCACATAAATACGTGCTACATTACCACGAATGCCGATTTACTCAAAGTTATTTTTGAAAAAAAAATTCATTTCATAATGTTTAATACATATTAGCAAACTTCTATGGCGTCGTTTGATTACGTCGTTCGCAATATTGATTCAACAGGCCGATACTCTACGTATTTGACGGCGATTACACAAATTCGCCGACTCATCTTCGCGTCGAACTCACCGAGTGGACCTCTTACGCGGAAGTAGAGACTGTCTAAACTAAAATGACACGCTCCTCCACTTTATTTAAATGTATGAGTGCAAATATTAACCCCAGCACACCATAATGTTTCTTTATATCAAATTTCACTGGAATCTATGGCAGAAAAAAAATAATTTATTGTATCTCCTCCGATAATTACAAGTAATATAATATATCAATGATATCAAATTTCTGATCAAACAAATACATTTAAATATTGGTAACATGTATTGTATACGCAATAATTGTATGAATTCATGAACATTTATAATATTTACAATACAATAATTCTTATCAGACGAAGAGCAAAATGTCAAAAATCAGATATTCAAATATATTTTGGCATTAGTTCGTAAACGGGGATCGATAGTGATGTTATTTGCGGATATCGAGATCTGCCGCAGTGGTGGAACAGCACTGGGTCATGGATTAAAACCGGGCACTGAATCATCGGAAGACTTTAGGGCCCATACTTCCTTCAGTGGATCCCATTACTGCTGACCAAGCGTACACTGAGACGGGGCGAAGACCAGCTGTGTCACGATTCGTCTATCACATGGCCTGAAATTCATATGATTGGTGTTCCAAAATCGGAACAAACGCAGCTTTCATACAAAACGTCACTATTGACATTGATTCTTGACATTTCTGTTTCATTCTAACTGTCAATGTCACTCACACGCCAAAAGATGCGTACTTGTAGGTGTTTAGTGCCAAGACTTAGGCTGAGGTTGCACTGAAGCGGAGCAGAGCGGAGACGTGATGAAATTCAAAACATGTGGATTCCATGTCATGTGATTGGTGAATCGTAGCACAGCTCGTTTCCGTTCTGCTCCGTTCCGCCTCTTGGCATAAGACATCTCAGGTGGACAAGCACCACCTACAGAGAGGCTAGAGTGACCCGTCACTATAACATCGGCATTGCGTACAAGTAAACAATCAGGGGGATACGACAACTAATCCGAGATAGGCCGTTCTTCACAGTACCGGATACATTCGTTCTGTTTAGTAGCTTATTACTAAATCAATAAATTGGCTAAAGTTACGATAGATCTACTCTGAGGGCCTACTCCTAAGTATACTAGCGAAGTTTCGGGGTATTTTTAACTTTCTAACTAATGATACACTTCGTTAGCCATAAACCTTTTTTATAGAACTTTGTTGGTGATGATCCGGTACAATCCTGTTAGATATTAAACCTAGAGCAATATTCGCTGTTCTTCGTAAAGAACCGAAACTTCAGTAGTACAATTCAGAGTAGGCCTGGATACATTTTACCCTTCACAACTTCATTATTGCAACATTTTTCATAATACCAAATTATGTACGTCAAAATGTTGCAAATTGTTCTTATATGGGCATAATAAACCTTGTATGTGTTTTATCTTCGATACAAACAAAGCACATGCATGATTCACCACCAACAAAAGCGGATACCTAACAATTTGAGTGAATAAAATAAGTAAACAAAATTAGTATCTGTCTTTTTATCTTATCATTCTTGAAGACGCGGCAGCAAGTTGTTATAATATACCTAATCAAATGTGACGCAAATATATATTTCATTAGCTCAAATTGATAGATAATTCCAGATATAATCAAATGTTGAGCGTAAAATGACACCCAGAGTTACCTAGACCCGGCGCAAACATGTTTAATGTCATTCGAAAGTATTTTCAATGTTTAAATATCTTATCATTTATCACTAAGTCTATAAACCACTGCGTCCACTAAAAATAATACAGTCCGATTAGTTTTAGCCTTACTTAGCCACTTTTCATTAAAGTATTCTGGGTACACTGAGAAAAAGTGTACATACATGCATCCAAAAATGTATCCTGTATACATCGACTTAGAAATACCTAGACAAAACAAGTGAGTGCGAAATTTTCATTTCTCGAATGCGCAAACGACTTCTCTACGTGCGAAAGTGACTGAGTATATATTTTTAAAACAGTACCTACTTTCAACAGTACCTATTTTAATTTAGGAAAAATAAAACATTGTAACAAACCATAATTTTGTTTATTATTTAATACCGCTACTACTCCATAGATGGCATTATGAGTATAAAAGCAAAGACCGAGTGGCACTCATGTAGTGTCGCCGCGCACCGATAGATGGCTCTGTGTGTATGTTACATCGTGCAATCGTTGTGATTCTTCGAATGATGACCACCCCAGATACAATTTTGCTAATTTCAAGATTAGTTCAGATACTCGTCGCTAGATGGTGTCGTATGTTACTTAGATCGCGCCGACATTGTTTTTCTCCGATTGTATAAGACTCGGACCTGAACAAGTGATTATTTGTCTTCAGTCTTTCAAGTCTAGGATTACTCTGAGTCGGCTCTTAAGTGTTTTTAAGACCGGTCTTGGATATCCTAACTAACGCCTCCCACTCCCATCGTTGATTGTATCCGCACTTAGCCCGCGCTTTTACGTTGAGTAAGACGCGTTGCTGAGTCACCCAACTTTGTATCACGTCACGTCAAATAAACGTCTTTCTTCGTACCTCACGCACACGCACGAGTTTTCTTGGCGGCAACGTCAGAGAAGAAGTCCCCCCGAACGTCTCATCTTTTATAACATTCTTTAATACATTATTTTTTCATTTGTTAAATAAATGCACACACTTTTAGCTAACATGATCTGACACTAAAGTTTCGAGATAGGTATTTCTAAATCGATTTGTACATTACATCGAAAAATGTATCAAAATCAATTTTGCACAGCGATTAGGATAGCGATAGAAAAGCGAACAATGAATCTTTACAATCGGACAATAACTTTTCATGTAAAAAATTACATTGTAGGTACATTTTTTAAATTCATGAGCTTACCGAAACATGAAAGACGTGTTTACTTAAGAGTTCTCTATTTTTAATACTAAGGCGCTGCGTATAAGATAAGACGGTTTTAAAAAGTTAAGCCTGTCTATAAAAGCGTTGTAGAACTGGTCAAGTTACGTATCTCGTATAGTATCTATCTATATAGTCAATATATCTATCAGGTATGCTGGTCAAGTTATGTAATATAGGAAATGGGTTTCTATAATGCAGGGCTCGATGTTATTATTATTTGATAGCAAAGGGTGTCGCACAGGGCATGGCAGGGACCAGTGTCAAAAAGCCTTATTACACCACCCTACATTCAGGGCACTGAATACCGGGTGGGCGGGGACCCTAGTTAGTGCGGCGCTTATTACACTACTCTGAAAATCGGTCCCTAAATCAGTTGATATGCGATCATCATCATCATCATCAGCCCACATCAGTCCACTGCTGGACATAGGCCTCTCCCAATACTCGCCACTTCGATCGATCCCGGGCCGATATGCGATAATCGCCCTTAATGTTATTACGTTACGCGATAGTCAGAGCGGTTAGGTAGCTAGGCAGCCCGATCGCCCTAAACCCTAAATCTTATTAGACCACCCTTATTCAGAGTTAGGGTCCCTGAATATCGGGTGGTGTAATAACTGCTTTAAACGCAACGCCAGTAGACAGCGGAGGGCGTCTTACAAGGGAGTGGCATGGGGTCAATATCTCAAACGCAGAACTTACATATTAGGTGTCCTGCAAGGGAGCAATGCGGGGACAATGTTTTTTTACCGCACCGCTAGTAGACACCAGAGCGCAGGGTGTCTTACAAGGGAGTAGCTTGGGGTCAGTACCTCAAACGCAGCGCCTAGAGCGAAGGGAGTCTCACAGGGGAGCGGTGCGGGACCAGTATCTCAAACGCAACGCCAGTAGACACCGGAGGCGGAGGGTGTCTTACAGGGGAGTAGCTTGGGGTCGGTACCTCAAACGCAGCGCCTAGAGCGAAGGGAGTCTCACAGGGGAGCGGTGCGGGACCAGTATTTCAAACGCAACGCCAGTAGACACCGGAGGCGGAGGGTGTCTTACAGGGGAGTAGCTTGGGGTCGGTACCTCAAACGCAGCGCCTAGACGGAGGGAGCCTCACAGGTGGTCAGTGCCGCTCGGGCGCGCCGGTGAAGCTGACGGGCAGCTCGTTGGCCACGAGCTTGGCGCGCGGCGCGGTGGTCGTCGGCTGCGCGGTGCCCGCCTCCAGGTTCGCGGCCGACGTCCGCATCTCCTCTATTGACGCTCTGTGCACGGGAAAGGAACGTATCAGCTAGTTGCGTGGGACTACACTGTGTAATGATAAGGCTAATGATTCGTCTAGCAAGTCGATCAACAATGAAAACGCGACCGGAGTCGCTTCACTTTATTCTTAACCAGATTCAATTATATCTTCACTAGACGACTATATAAGGTCTCGTTTAAGGAGACACAGAGTACTACGCGTGGTGCGGACAAATCAAACATAAGTCGAAGTAGAGACATTTACAGAGCAGCGATTTTGGAGGCTAACTGCGACCGGCTGTTTAAAGAACACAATGCCCTGCGTCTCTTCAAACGAGCCTAAATGCGTGCGTAAACACTAATAACTTACTTAATTTGGAACATGTACTACAATTTAAACAGTAAACTTTAAAAAATGTATGCCTAGCTGTTTGTAATCCGTAAGTAGTGAAATAATCAGCAGACAAACAGTAGGTACTAAAACACACATGTGGATAAAAATTTCACATAAATAAATAAACCAAAACATAGAAATAAGCATTGCTACACATTAAACGCAAGTGCTGTGAAGTAAAAAAAATGGTCCTTCGAGCCGGATCTAGAAACAAAGTGCGAAAACAATAGGTGGTGTTCAGTGGCGTAACTACAGGATGGCATAAAGGCATAATGCCTGGCACCCAGCCCTAAGTTAATTAATACAAATAGCAAACTTCGTTAATCGCTTCCGTTTGATGATTTGTCAGGAACAAGGGACTTTGTATTTGATATGAGGGGGCCCCCTATCGATCGCGGACAAGCGCCCACTGGGAAAGACAAGTCTGCGGGCCTCGATCGCTATAGTTACGCCACTGTTGGTGTTAGTCCAATCATCATGCATGCCGCAAGCGTACGTGAACATAACACGCAAGTATTGCCTTTAGTTGGGGCGCCACACGTCGGGGTCCTCCATGAGCGTGACCTTGTGGTCCTGCGACGCCAGCGGCGCGCCGGGCGGCGTGGTCCCGCCCGCCGCCATCGCGGCCATGTCGTCGCGCGAGCCCCTGCGCGCGCGCAACCGTACAGCACACACGCACACGCAAAACGCACACAGGGTTATAGATACCAACACTTTCGTTATTCAAGCTCAAAATCCGTCACCCAAATTAGTACTTATTAGATGCAGTTAGATATTATTTACTACATAATAAATACATGTATATTTTTTTAATACACAAATAGTACAAAGACTTGAAGAAAGTATTCCTTCTAACTTAGATTAGATTCCATTAAAATTTAGCTTTTAATTTACTTTTCATTATTGTTTCATGTTAAATTAACACAGATTAAAGTCTGTAATTATAACACTGTGATGAGTCGACAATATCCCTTGATTTCGATTTGATTCCATGGAAAGTTAGTTTTTAAATAGCATTTCATTATTGACTCCAAAGATTCTCATATCAATAACACAGGACAAAGTCTGTAGTCAATGAAATGTAGATTATTTGCAATGTACAATATTAACAAGTGATCTTTAAAAAAATATGCCATCTTAGTCTCAAATAGCAAAAGACTATTTCATTATTGACCTCAAAGATTCCTATATTATATAGCACTGATCAAAGTTTGTAGTTGGTCTATAAAACAAGATCTATAAAAAAATATACTATCATGGCCTCAAATGCCAATAGAATAATATAGTTACAATAGACTATTTTTAACCCGTCAAACGTCTAAACAAATTGTACTGTAGCTTCCTACGCACAAATGTTTATGAGCAGGATGCTAAAGTACATTTCGCTTTGTGGGCAGGACACTTGACGGGTTAAAGGATTTAATATAATATTATCACACAGATACATAATACATTATATTATGTTAGATGTGTGTATATGTACAAAGAAATGTAGGTACGAGTATGTACTTACTTCCTCCCGATCGCCATCATAAGGTATGCTCCGCCAGTGGCCAAGATCAGTCCGCTACCGAACCACGTGCTCACACTCCCGAGGGCCAGGAAGAATGGCGGCAGAGACAAACTGCAATCCATACAATATAATTGAATATAAATTATTCCATTGCCGATCTTCTTTTAGTGTCGAGTAATCAAACTTAGCGACTGACAAAACGCTGTGAGTCGCCTGCTAGAAATCCTTCATAGGTGGTGGTGTTATAGCACAATGATGAAAGGTGATAATATGGGACGTACTTTGAAAGGGCGAATCAACTCTGCGACCCCTTTCTTTTCGTCAGGACTGCCTTTCTCCAAATACTCCAATACCCCGGGTACAGGACACTTGGATTATGTGGGGCTCACTCGAGACCCGACGGTGGTCCGCTATGAGCGCTCTACTTGAAGGGTGTCGAGATGCCCGGAGGGAGTCGATGCAAACCCCACAAAGCGGTAACACACCGGCCGAGGTTTCGTCTATCTGAAGCCTGCCAATCCTTTGATTATAGAACCAGATCACATCATCAAAAAAAGTCGGCAAGCCTACTGATCACGTGCGGCCTTGTTGTCGTCACTGGTGCCGTCAAACACTCACCCAACATACAACACGGTCTTGTGCCAATACGGGCGCCCCTCCAGCTGGTCCGACAGCGTCTGCACGTAGTCGATGAAGAAGCAGCAGCACGGCGCCTCGCAGACCAGCACCAGGAACCCGGCCAGCATCTGCCAGATGCCCGCCATCACCGACGTGGTGTTCAGCAGGAAGATGCCGGTGCAGTTCAGCAGGCCCATCAGGATGGCGACTGGAGGAAAAGACAACTCAACGTCAAGAGAGGTAGGGCGTAGCGAATCTTCGTTCGAATTGAGCCGCCCGTCCGGGGAACGACTTCCACCCTATAGAATACCGGAGCCAAATGACCTCCGGGTGGTGTTTCTGCTGGAGAGTAGGGTTTACGGAGCTCGCGGGGGGTCAGGGTTGGGCCGGCATGGCGGTGGCAACTGACAGGTAACTGACCAGTTACTTGCCGGTTGTGACTTGGGCTTCTCTTTCGCTTTCATCAGGCGTAGGGAAGCTATTATGTCGAGCTACTATAAAAAACTCAATATTATGATTACGATAGCTTATCGCTTATTCCTTGGAAAGTTGAGCAATGCCCTTCCAGCTCATGTGTCCTTCCTCTTACAATCCTGGGTTCTTTATGGCGTGAAACGGCATCTCAGTGGGCCTTCCTTGCCAAACGGAATGGCTGACGTGAGGTGTTCGGCAGCTAACGCTGCGAGTGTAATGGGTTCAGCGATGTCGAAATTTAAGGTCATAGTTCACTACGTGTAGATCCACCCGGCACCACCTCGCTTCGAGGGTTAGGAATTCTATGAATCTAATCTATGTCGCTCATTACATCAACGCGGTTCTTTTTAGGGTTCCGTAGCCAAATTGGCAAAAACGGGAACCTTATAGATTCGTCATGTCTGTCTGTCCATCCGTATGTCACAGCCAGTTTATTCCGAAACTATAAGAGCTACATTATTGAAATTTGGTACGTAGATGTATTTTGTAAACCGCATTAAGATGTGACAATAAAATCAGAAAAAAATCTAGACAGTAGTTTTTTTTTAAACGTCATAAATCAAATTACCTAATTGTTTCATTCATTCAATGGTACGGAACCCTACGTGCGCGAGTCCGACTCGCACTTGGCCGGTTTTTTTTACTGTTATTGCTCTTTTCAAGTAGATCGCGCAATATAATAGACTTCAATTAACTTCATTTTTGCGATCGCCAGCCCGGCTGCCCAGCGTGGCGATTATTGGTATAGCCTCCAGATGTTTGCCCTAAGTCGCGTACAACTAGAAAGGCCTATGTCCAGCAGTGACTGCATAAGGCTGATGATGATGATGACGAACTTCATTTCCGATTTAGAGAACTTGAAAGAGTAGCCAACTGATTTTTAAAAAAAATAATATTATGATGGATATTCTTGTTATATTTCTGCGATTACACATTATTGGCATAACAAAAAAAATGTTTACTGGAAAAAACTAGCTTCCTTCCTTAATAGTGTGACCTTAAATGAAGTATTTCAATGTCCCCATTTATTACCTTGCATGGCCTTTCATGGCCTTAGAGCCTTTATTGACAAAATATAGAACAATACACATTGCATGATTGACTTTAAATAATGAAATTCGATGACAATAAGCTAATCTATGCCATTTGTACGAGATAAGGCTAGGGCTTTAACACAAAACATTATTAATGATCCATCAATTATAACATGAGTTATACCTCTTATCTTTGCAGACACTGAGAAATTGATTTGAACAAACAAATTAATTTTTATACTAGTGTGTGGACTCAATATTCTTTTTAAAAATAAAGTCATTGGAGGCGTAAAATCAGTTTATTATCCATGCTCAATACAGCGTAAAACATCAGAGAAGATATTGTTTAAGATGGATGAGGAGATGGATACTTTTATTTATTGTGAAATGTAGGTATCAGACCTACATGAAATATTCAGGGAATAGATACAACAGTGGTGTAACTATACCATCTGAGGTCCATAGCAAATTCTCTGAATGGGGCCCTACCAATGAACATATACAAGCCATTACAGAGCTCGTCACAGCCTCTGGGATCAGGGATCATTGCGTTGATACAGGGATACAGTGAGTTGACTCCTCCATGGCATAGAAAGTCCTGATTTTGTCTATTTAGGACCAAAGTGTTCTAAATTGCCTAGCAACTTTAAAGAAGCTTTAATTACATAAACACCCTTAAAAAAATCCTCCTATCCTAACTTACATTTATTTAATGATGGTTTAATTTTATCTATAAGCATTAGAAGATATGAACTAAATAAGACTATTATTATGTAATAGAATAGGGAGATAAGTATATTTGTCACTTCCTTATTTCACCTGTTAATGAGAATAGGCAGTATTTTTTAAATTCCATAAATTAAGGCTTAGTATGTATGTAAATTGGTGTTCCTACTGAGGTTCACTTTTTCCTATCAAATCTCACTGAACCATTCTGCTCAACGGACTGATTACAAGATTTGCCAATAAAATACTTAAGTCAAGTACAGTTAATCTTAATTTTTGTTAGTCATTTTTAATGATGGCTTTCGTGGCAATGGCTAAATAGTCCAGTCAATTGAAGTGAAGTTTCCTGGTGCCTTCCAGCTCAAAATGGGAAAATTATGGCTCAATTGATGGGACTAAACATGTTAAACCTAAGCCAAAGCTAAAAAAGACACATTTATATAAAAGATAAGATTCAGAAAAGTACTATGTTTACATAAGAAATGAAAACACAACTGTCATGGTATACAAACATTTAGGTAGTGCTGACTAAATTAACAATTTAATTTAAGTCTGTCAACTCTTAATCCCGTATGATAGCAACTCCCTGTACTGATAGCAAGTGTTTTCCCTTAAGTAGGTACCTATGTTATGTACCTTCAGAGATAAAACAGATTATGAATGAGTAAATAGAAGATTGTTATACTGCCACTTTCACCGCTTCTTAATAGTTTTGGATGGTCCAAATAAATAAAATATGGTCCAAATAAAAAAAAAATAGTCTATTTCTGCAAATAGATTTACTAGTATTACTTATGCATGTCAAAATAATTTTCCTTCCAGCACTTAAACATGTAGTCTGCTGAGAAAAAGTGCTGCAAAAAACTCAACATACTGTTTGTAAGTGCTGAAATTTGTGTCAAAATATAGCATCTTGCATTGTTATTTGTTATCTTTTTTAGTTGATAGTGATGTACAGACAAATCATGTAAGAGAACTAAATATACTATGTGACCCCTTTTGAAAAATGTTTACTTTCTCTCCTGCCTTGAAGAATTATAAAGAACTACATTATATTTATGGATGCCTGTTAGTTGCCACAGTGGGCTTATTCCAGAAATCCCCTTAGATGATCCCCTTTGTATTGGACTAAGGAGATTTGTGGACTTTTTTTGTCCAGAAATCCCCTAAAACAATATTTTATGTAAGCTAGTTAATTAAATACAGCTGGATGATTGGATAAGGTTGGAGAGGGATAGTGTAAAGTGGCGGTTGAAAGAAAAGGCCTATATACTCAGCAGTGGGTAGATGTAGGCTGAAATGATGATGATGATGAAACGGGTCATTATGCTGTGGGTCACTTTAATAATAAGTATGGGCCAAGTACAAGTCAATAATAATATTGAAAACAAAGCATTGGATACAACCGGAATCTACACTTTTTTTGACCAAATGTCCAAGGAACATGCGAATAAAATGTATTAAGGACCACTTATGTTTAGACAGACAGGTGAGAGTGGCTGTCTGTACTACATAGTACCTATATAATGTGTGTATGCAAAGTACAAATGGGGTCATTCATTAATTATGTAAGATAAGCTAGAGGGTTTAACCACAACTTACTTTTTCTAACCTGAGAGTGGGAGGGTCATTGTATCACCCTCTAACTAGAACCCTTTTGGTGAAGCCCAGATGGACGGCAACAATATGAATGCCCGTATCAACAGAGCAACAAGTCCAGCAAAAATAAACGGTATAACAAAGCCAGTACGTAGAAAGAAAGATGATATAAAGACAGCAAACAATGAGAGGTAGCCAGGCTTATCTGAAACCTGTGGCACACCTTCTGCTGTCTTATATAAAGTGTAACTTAGTAGCCATCAGGTAACTGCTCTACTATAACATAAATACTTACGGAAACCAGCAACAATCCCCAGTCCTCGAGCACCGTAACGCATCCACCATGGAACGTCATCTTTCTGGGCATTCTCGCCACCTGGCCGCGCCATAAACATACCAAGCTTGTCTGTTAACGACTGAAACAGAAACAAACTCTGCAATTGGCGGTTCTCCCATGTTTGTAAAGAAATTAGAGCATATGAATTATAATTTTTACCATTTTCGAGAAAATCAATTCACTGCCTTGTCACTTGTCAAAATTGCCCAACAACTGAGAATTGGATTGTTTTATTTTACAAGCACAGACAACAAAGACCTTTCATCGCAGGGCGATGTCAAATCACAAAACAAATACCAATTACAAATCTGTATCAAAAAATTTATTAATTAATTTATTTGTCCCACAACACAACCAAACAAAACTGTCTACAATTCATTAGTGTTTTTCTATGGATATTTGAAATAGGAATATTTTTTGGTCAATGAAAACATACTTTTTCTTTGTCTATTTTGCGTTTTGTTGCACTCATTATTTATATGGGAAAGTAAAATATTAATATAAAAATCGTTTAAGATTCTTTAATATTTTATTCTTCCCTAAAATATGTAATTAAAAAATTGTAAACAGCTGAAATATTTACAGTTTCATAAGTTTTTCCAGGTCCAAACTACTGGTAACATTTTTCAAAACAAAACGCATTCTTCATGTCGGTCGGCTTCAGGAAGAATACATTTTGCATTATTTTTTGCAAAAGTAGATATTTTTCAGCTGAATTTTCAATTGTTACGAAATTCATGAAGAATTTACAAAGCTAGGATAGTAATGCAACCGATGACAATGCTTCCGAAACTTACGGATACCACCCAAACTATGTGAGTGATATGAATTTATTATGTGTAATTTGGGTTTTTACTCTTTTAAATTCGTTATAGGTTTGTAGGGTGAGTTTTGATGATGTAACCCACATGTATCGAGCCTTTTCAGAGCTATTGCTTTGATCATAAAAGTTTCATAACCTGTTGCTAGTCGCCATTCTCAATTTAGTGGCAGTCAGTTGTTGTATATTTTGTATGCTAAGTTTTGTCCAAGGTCATACAAATACAGTAAATAAAGTACAGTTGAAAAAGTTAATACTTTTTGAACAATTACCTCCCACAAAATATTTTATATATATTGTATAAGTATTAAGATTTTATTGCTTACTCTGCAAAAACTTGCAAGCTTAAAATTTTAGTATTTTTTTATTTTATTCTAATTAAAATTATTATTTGTGATACAAAGATAAGGATAAATAAATAGTGGGTTTAAGAACTCGTTAATATATTTGATTAAATGTTTAAGAATTTGTAAAGGAAGTTATTTATTTTTAGGACCTTTTAAAACCTTTTCCCTACTTTATCCTCTTGATTGACTCTATTTATTTAAAAATAAATTGCATCAAAACCTGTTGCATAGTTTTAAAGATGTAAGCATACATAGGGACAGACAGACACCAAAAGCGACTTTTTTGTACTAGGTAGTGATGTGTATAGTATTTTCCTTTAATATTTAAGATGGGTTTATGGTTATGCCACTAGCTTAGCGGGGAAGGAAAACATCGTGAGAAAACCTGCACATCCAGTTTAATTCTGAATGTGTAACCATGATCCAAATTTGTCTGGTTCCCCTTTCTGAGGGTTACGAAGGTCAGATGTCAGTCGCTTCAATGTAATAACCAGACTCGATACATCTAGGATCATGGTCAAAGCGGACCCTGGGCCTAGAGGCACAAACCTAGAGGGACAACGCTAAGGGGATGATGATTTAAGGTATATTAGTAAATATGTTTAGTAAATCTGTCCACAGCTCCCAATACTTATCAAACTATTACTATACTATCATAAAAATGCTTTCTTCATCCAGATCATTCTCCGAGGGTGATGGTGTATGCAGCTCGGAGGTGTACGCCACCGAGGTGGTGGTCACAACCAACGCTGGCAACCACAACCACGGCAGCTCCAAGGTGAAGCTGAAGAACCTGGTGGACTACAACTGGGAGCCCAAGTTCTACCCGGGACAGTTGCTCGCTATCCATATGAGTGGGAAATACTTGGCATATTCTATAAAAGGTACAGTATATCAATAACAGGCTGCAGCCCTTTCAACAAACATCTCCTTAGTCTGAGCATCACCGACAGTACATAGTGCCTAGATGTGGAGGAAACAGCTGGCCATATTCTGATGGAATGTTCTGGTAGCGTACTGGACAAAATACCTTGGCCAACTCAGCTTGCTCCAGGACATATTGAGCAAACCGAATTACCTGCTGTGGTACCTGGATGTGCTGGGTTGGAGAGAATGAAACTAACTTTGCATAGCTTAGCCCTTCATGTTAATTTTGAACTACTTAAGCAAAGTAGGGCCTAATTCCATTCTGTAAAAAAAAGATCTTCTATTATGTATGCTTTAAATTTAATGACCAACTTCATTGCATCGGTTATTGAGAATGAAGTAAGTACAAAAGGAATTTATTTAAAAAAATACAGGACTAGCCATCTACATCATTGAAAGATTAACACCCCTCATTTGTAATGACTAAACACATTTGATTACTTTGTATTTGTAGCACCAAACGCTGCAAATCCGGGCACATGGAGTGGCATGGTTCGTGTTGTGTTCCACCCCGAGCCGGGCACTGACAGACGCACCCTGATCAAAGGCATGAAGGGAGAGGTGAGTACAACAAGCTACCTACCAAACATTATCTCTTAGGATTCACATGAACTGCAGCGCAAGCGTATGCGACCGCAACTGACCGTTCGTTTTCAACGTCCCTCTCTTCAGAATAGCACACTTCCTCTACCTGAAGGTTGTCTGGAAGATCGCTTAATAGCGATAAGACCGCCTAAATTGTACCACTTGTTGTCTGTAATACCTTGTCTATAATTGTTTGTATTTTGTGCTATAAAAAATTCTATCTATCTAACGTTCGTTCGGTGAAAAATGTGGTGGAATGCACACGCACAGTTCTGCGCGCGTATCCTCTGGCATCAGCGTAGAATGAGCTTTTCTTCGGAGTCCATTTATGAGCGTTCGTACCAAGTGAGAGTTGATTACTGCTCACATTGTATTCTGTATAGCCCAGCAGCGACGGCGGTCGAGCGCAGCCGCTTGTGTTCTGAGGAATTAATAGTATCGTTTCCTTATTATTCGTGATCAACAATACTATAGACAGTATTTCTTTCATCTATCGATACTATAGATAGACCATCGACGTCATCATCATCAGCCTATTGCAGTCCACTGCTCTCCAGTTGTTAGCCACTTAGGGCAAACATCCGGAGGATATACCCATAATCGCCACGCTGGGCAGGCGGGTTGGCGATTGCAGGGCGTAGCTTCTTGCTCCGGTGACGCTGCTGCCCGTCATCGGTCTGTGATATTTAGCTACGCCTTCTATCGTGATGGTTATACCGCTACCAGTCGGTTTGCCAGAGCCTCGTTTGTTGTTCGGCAGGATGCACCACGGGCAGGTGAGGATGGCCTGGAGCGAAAAAGCTCCCTTACATCCGCCATCCATTACCATCGATAGTCGTCTATCGATCGATAAATTAATAGTGAAAAAGCCACGACGTTGCGCAAACGCGACATTATGTTAGAAGAAACGCCAACGCATTTGAAACGCCAGTAGGATAGAAACCTAATGTTTATAATGTTTGCAGGTGCAAGATTTAGCCTTCGCCCATATACAGAACCAAGTGGTGCTGGCGTGTATTGACGAACATGGCAACTTTTACGTCCATGAGATTGAAGCTACTGACAGTGGACTCAGGTATGGCTTTTAACAAATTATGCCCTTAGATCATACAGAATGTTTTTTTTTTGTCAATTTTGTATTTAGAATAGGTTTGCGCTAGACAACTTTTTTGTAAGGTCGACTGGTAAAAATACTAATGCGGCATTAGTCCACCTTTTGTACGCTATCTATTTTAATGTGTTTGTTTTTAAATTATTATAAATGAATCATTTGGCATGGTATATAGAATTAGATTAGTAAGCTGGCAAGCCCAAATATGCTGGTTGCCAAGTTATCACATTCTACCAGCCAGATCAGGGTTTCCCAAAGTTTGTGCCCTAGCGCGCGGGACGTAATTGACAGTAGCAGACAGTTATTAGATGGACAAACAAAGACGTACCACTAATTAAATTTCCCTTACAGGTGCACCTTAATCGCGGAGGTAGCCGAAGAGACTGGATCGGTGGGAGCGTGGCACCGCGTCGTGTGGTGCCCGTACATACCCGACGACGACGACGCGCCCGACGACGACGTCGCCCGGCTGCTGCTCACCACGCATGGCAACATCGGTAACTATTCTCACGTGGCAACATCGTGGCATCATTATCTATTTAATTCTGATGTTAAATGCCACATGGCGTGACGTCCCACGCGTTACTTTAGCGGGCTGATCTTTGTCATATTTGGTCTAATTTAAAATTAAAATACGTGTCTTTTATTTTTGAACAAGCTAAAAGACGGAATAATTACATTTTTTACGGCAACAAGCCTATTGTATTTTTTTTTATATTGTAGCTTGACGTAAATGCTTCTCTACGCTTGATGGTAAACGAAAGAGAAGCCCTAGTCACTGTGACAACGGGCAAGTAACTGATCAGTTATCTGTCAGTTGCCACCTCCATGCCGGCCCAACCCTAACCCCCCACGAGCTCCGGAAACCCTACTCACCGGCAGAAACACGACTCGAAAATCATTTGGCTGCGATATTCTATAGGATGGAGGTTCTTCCTCAAACGGGCGATTCAATTCGAGCGACGATTCGCTAGTCCCACCTCTCTTAAAAGTATATTTCCGAATTCCCTATTGCATTTAGGCAGCTTTGACAGGAATATTGTTTGTAGGTATAATCGATATTCAAAAAACATTGATGTTGACATCGATGTCATAATCGAAGGCTCAACATCGATGTTCGATATTTAACGAAAACCGAACATCGATGTTGGATCCATCGATAATTTTTACATTAATACTTGAATAAGTAAAACACAATGTTTAAGTTCGAAATGTAAATGTAATTAAAATCGACGATTTGTGGATGCGTTCATAGAAGACATATTTTTTTCTAAGTTGCATTCGTTTGGACGTGCGTGTCGTGCGTGAAATGAGGCCGTAAGTTAACATCGATGATCGATTCCGTTAACATCGATGTTGCGATATTTTTCGTATGGTAACATCAATGTTTTTGCTTTCAACATCGATGATCATCGAACATCCCTAATTGTTTGTTGTTAGCGCGCATGTGGACGGTGGGGTGCGCGGGCGGCGCGCGCGGCGGGCGCGTGTGGGGCGAGCACGCGGCGGCGCTGGTGGACGCGGCCTTCTCGCCCGACGGCACCGCGCTGGCCACCGCCTCCGCCGACGGATACGTCATGTTCTTCCAGGTGAGACACCCCCTTAGCGCCACTGAACACGACGCCGCCAAAAAAAAAATGTTATACAAGGTGACTTTTTAATCACTATCCAGATTTTTTCTGGGCTTTTAGGTATCGTTAATAGAGCCCATTTCTGCAAAAAAAATATAGGATTTTTTTTTACAACAAATTCATTGTCCCGATGTCCCAATTATAAATTTCACATGGTTACCATTTCGTAGCACTCGCGGTAATACCGTCTTACCTTTAATTCGTACCTTAATTCGTAATACCATTGATATTTATCGTTTCGCGTACTAAATATTTACGCCAGAAATGGTAACCATGCTAAATTTATATGGATTCGAGACAATAACTTTGTCTCTAATAACGATACCTAATGCCCAGAAAAAATTTGGATAGCGATTAAAAAGTCACCTTGTATAAGTATATATACCCCACCCCGACATCATGACATGATCCTCCCCCCTCCCGCGCCGCATACCTTGTAAGCCGCAGACGCGCCAGGTTGCGCGGGAGGGTATCCTGAATCGTCATGTTTCCTCACTTGTTGTTAAAACTTAGCTACTTTCATTTCCTTCCTTAAAAGGGGAGTGTAGGAAGCCCAGGCCGAAAAGGCCCTGACGTCATCTCTTCAACATCAGTGGGCGTGGCCTACCTCTTAGTTCCACAGGCCGGTGATGGGCAGCGGTGTCAATGGAGAGAATAGCTCCACCCTGCTATCGCTAAACCGCCTTGCCCAGCGTGGCAATTATGGCTAAAGCCTCCAAATATTTGCCCAAAGTGACAGACAACTGGAAAGGCTGTATATGTTTGCAATATACTGATGATGATGAACCCACATAAATATTGTTATTTAACATTTCGGAGATCTTAGGCTACACTTTTTTTTATTTTTATATTGGCTCGACATAATGGCTTCCCTACGCCTGATGGAAAGCGAAAGAGAAGCCCAAGTCGCTGTGACAACGGGCAAGTAACTGGTCAGTTGCCACCGCCATGCCGGCCCAACCCTAACCCCCCACGAGCTCAGAGTTACCTGTCAGTTGCCACCGCCATGCCGCCCCAACCCTAACCCCCCACGAGCTCCGGAAACCCTTCTCACCGGCAGCAACACGACCCAGAGGTCATTTGACTGCGGTATTCTATAGGGTGGAGGTCCTTCCCCGGACGGGCGGCTCAATGCGAGCGAAGATTCGCTATGCCCTACCTCTCTTAAGTACACTACCGCCGCTGACGGTGAAATGACTTGTGGTGGCTACTTATTGATTCTTCTAAGATCGGTCGACTGGTCTGGTAACCCCGCATTGGCGTCGGCAGGTGTACATGCACAACGAGAGCAGCCCGCGCTGCCTGCACAAGTGGCAGCCGCACGGCGGGAAGCCGCTCAGCTGCCTCTTCTTCCTTGACAACCACAAAAACTACAATACTGAGTGAGTATCTCTTTCTCCTTTTTCTGAAGTCAGTTAAAAAACTAACTTATACTAGCTGCTGTTCGCGGCTCTGCCCGCCTGAATATTCCTATAAAACATAGCCTATGTGTTAATCTGATGTACAAACTATATTCATGTAAAGTTTCATTAAAATCCGTTCAGTAGTTTTTGCGTGAAAGTGGAACAAACATCCATCCATCTATCCAAACAAACTTTCGCGTTTATAATATTAGTAGGATAAGCTTCTATACTAATATTATAAAGAGAAAAGATTTGATTTTTTGTTTGTTTGATACGAATAGGCTCCGAATTTACTGGACCGATTTGAATAATTCTTTCACTGTCGGAAAGCTACACTATCCCCGGTGAACATAGGGTATTTTATATTTATAAAAACGTTAGGGATCCGTACTAAAAGTTTAATAAGGTGTGAAAAAATTAATAAAAAGCTATCTTTCAAACTGACGTGTATTGAAAACGTTACCATAGCAACCTAAAATTTTATGTCATGTAAAAGAAATACCCGAAGCGAAGGGTGGTTTGGCTAGTGCTACAATATGCAGCCAAATTGGTATCCACTCTGACAGCTAAGATGCTAAATTTCAGTGGAACCGACAAGAGAATAACTTATCATGTGATCTATGACTGAGTATGTCTTATGTGATGCCCATAATGCTGACATTTATTATGTGAAAGTAAAAATGTGTAAATATATGCTGTGAATGTCCTTTCACCAAGATTGCTTATCAAAGTCCTTTATTTATCTTTTTTATTGAGGTCATACGTCGCCATCTTACGTGCGATTAAAGGATTTCGTACCATACCTGTGAATGTCTATGTTAAATTGTAGAACTTAGTAATACCTTTTCACATTTCCGCTCATAATAATTGCATGCTGTAATTGTCTGTAATAGGTTGAGCAATCACTTTATAATAAGAATACATGTATATCTTGTCCTATTATTATTGTAACAACTGTTGACAATCCAAAACAAATAAATGAAAAATAAAAATGTTGAAAAAAAAATCTCGAGCGTCTTAGCGGCACTCATTTAATCAACCTTTTCTATTCCCAGCGTCCAATTCTGGAAATTCGCCGTGACAGGCGCTGAGAACAACACCACCATCAAGATATGGTCTTGCAAGTCGTGGAACTGCCTGCAGACGGTCTCGCTGACGCCCGCCGCCGGCGCCGACGCCGGCCTCGGGCTCAAGGCCATGCTGGACACCAGCGCCAGCTACCTGATCCTGTCAGACTTTAAGGTAGTCTACTATTCTACTATATAAAAATAAGGGTTTTCCGGGTTACGGGTTTTCCTCCCTGACGCTATGACTCCAGAGCGCACGAACCGATTTCCACGGTTTTGCATTCGTTGGAAAGGTATCGGGCTCCGTGAGGTTTATAGCACAGAAAATTCAGGAAAAAAGGAGCCATCTGGTGGCGAAACGAAGTTCGCCGGGTTTGCTAGTGTACCATACAATTTTTTTTTTTTATAGTGGCTCGACATAATTTGCCTACGCCTGATGGAAAGCGAAAGAGAAGCCCAAGTCGCTGTGACAACGGGCAAGTAACTGGTCAGTTACCTATCAGTTGCCACCGCCATGCCGGCCCAACCCTAACCCCCCACGAGGTCCGGAAACCCTACTCACCGGCAGAAACACGACCCAGAGGTCAATTGACTGCGGTACACTTTTTACCACTTTAGCCTTTGGAAGGGTTTCTCGCGCAAACTATTCAGTGTAGAAAAAAATGATGTTAGAAACCTGAATATCATTTTAAAATAAGTACCTATCCATAGATACCCCACACATATACTTTTGATGAAAAAAAAATTTTTGAGTTATATGTATGGGTTTCACTGATTTTATTTTTAAATATTAATGCGGTTTACAGAATACATCTATGTACCAAATTTCAATAATGTAGCTCTTATAGTTTCGGAATAAACTGGTTGTGACATACGGACGGACAGACAGACATGACGAATCTATAAGGGTCCCGTTTTTGCCATTTTGGCTACGGAACCCTAAAAATCAATTGATTAACTTCAATGGAGCCATCGCCAACCCGCCAGCCCAGCGTGGCGGTTATGGGTACAACCTCCAGACCTCCAGGCGTTTGACCAAAGTGGCGAACTCCTGGAGAGGCCTATGTATGTATGCCGATGTATGAAATCCAGCGCCGTGGCTTCCACGGGAGCCACGGCCTAATGCTGAGTGAGGCCTTTTTGTTTTGGACGTCGCTACGGTCTTGTCCGGTCTAATTATCATGTACTTATTAATTTAATTATTAATATTAATAATATCAATGATGTAATATGACAAATATTGTAAGAAAAATTGGCATTGAAAAGAGCAACTATCGAGTTTCTTGCTGGTTCTTCTCGATAGAAGCCGCATTCCGAATCCGGTGGTAGTTTACTTCCTTTTAATTTACATACTTTATTCAATATTGACGATTTATAAGTGCTTGTAAAAGCCTATATGAATAAAGAAATTTTTGATTTGATTATGAGTTTATCTTTGTTTATGATTTGAGTATGTCTGTTTACTGTGTACGTTGTGATGTCCAATAATAATAAACGTTATTCTATTTCTATGCAGTGGAGTGCAATAGGCTTATGATCATGATGATGTTCTTAGATAGTACTATTTTTCGATGTATCGAGCGTTATTAAATCGTCAATGTATGTCTACTTGCAGGCTAGGAGCCTGTACGTGCTCAACATGGCGAGGGACGCCGACGACACCTCGGCGTACTGCAAGAGCATTTCCGAGTTCCTCCTACCGTATCCGGTGCTGAGTTTCTGCATCGTTGATGCTGGTAAGTGGTACAATATAAAGTTAAGAGAGGTAGGGCATAGCGAATCTTCGCTCGAATTGTACTGCCACTAAGTAATTCCTTTACAGAGAAAACTTTTCACTGGGTTTTTCTATGTAGATTTATAGTCTAATACGGTTATTTCCAGGGTTAAAATACTTACATAATACTTAGTCTGTATTTAAGATTTAGAAAAAATATTGGACACGTATTTTTTCTTCTTTCGATTAAACAAAAAGTATCAAGGATGCAAGGCTTCAAAATGTAGGAGTGGGGCGTCTGACGTCACCCATTGCGAAAAAATGCAGTGCAGTGCAGAGCAGTGACGTCAACTTTAGCGGGCTATATCTTTGTAATTTTGGTTTATTTTGAAATTAAAAAATATTTCTCTTATCCCTACTAATATTATAAATGCGAAAGTAACTCTGTCTGTCTGTTACGCTTTCCCGCTTAAACCTCTCAACCGATTTTGATGAAATTTGGCATAAACAATCTTTTTGTAATGTGACATGCAATAAACATTTGAATTTAGACCCTGAGAAAGGACATAGGCTACATTTTATTGCGAAAAAAGAATTTCTGTGACACACCTACATGAACACGAGCGAAGCCGCGGGCACAGCTAGTTTTAAATAATCTAAAGGACGGATTAATTACATTTTTACGGCAACAAGCCTATTGAGTTGGCATCTCTAAACGATACCGCGTGTGTTGCAGAGGAGGAGCAAGCGAAGTGCGAGTCGAGCTGCGACGACCCCTTCCACCGCAACGGCTCCGGCGACGACGCGCCGCAGGACCCCGATGACTTCGACCTGCACCATGACGTGAGAATCACTCAGTATATATTTTTCTTTACTAGAACTTACTGTACCCCTGCTGAGATATCTCAAATATCAACAGTCATCTTGATTTTTTATTTAATAGGGCATAGCGAATCTTCGCCCGAATAAGGTAGATGACTATGGTTAATTTTCTATGTCATTTAATAGCTTCTAGAAGGAACTATTAAAATCGGACTTATTTGAGAAATCACAACAAAAATATTTTGAAAAATGAGAGTGCGATAGGCCTTCAAAGTTCATCGGGAAAGTCAATTTCAAAAGTGTAAAATGTATCAAAAATCTTCATAACACTGTTTAAGGTACATTACTTAAAAAAACATATTTTGATATGTAACCCATAACATGAACGCACATTTATAGACCAATAAATTAGTCATCATGCATATTTAGCTGCCCGTCCGGGGAAGGACCTCCACCCTATAGAATACCGCAGAATAACTGAAAAATCTTTACCGAAATAGGTTGTATAGCCATAGGTCTTATAGAATGACATGTTTGTAGCGAATAACAAGTCGCTCGTTCATTGTCGTGACTCAGGCTTCACTCTCGCTTTCCTTAAGGCGAGGGCCAATCGCCTTGCCACAAGACCTGCATCGGTCCATTTTCCCGGCAGGAGGGCAGCGGCAGCGCGGAGTGCTCGGGCGGCGGGCGGCGCGTGCGCGTGCGCCTGTACATCGTGCAGCCCAAGGGCCTGCAGGAGGGAGAGCTGGTCTACCAGCCGCTGCAAGGTACCCACACACACACACACACACACACACACACACACATACACATACAAACTCACAGACATTTACTACGTACGTGTACTAGCAAACCCGGCGAACTCCGTTTCGCCACCAGATGTCTGTAAAATTTTTTTTCCTTAATTTTCTTTGCTATAAACCTCACGGAGCCCGAGACCTTTCTAACGAATGCAAATTTGTGGAAATCGGTTCGTGCGTTCTGGAGTTATAGCGTCAGGGAGGAAAACCCGACTTATTTTTATATGGTAGAATTACACAAAAACCTATAAATAGGCACTGTGCCTTCGCGCGTCGCATAGTAGATAACGATTGTGAATTAGGCCGTAAGGGAGGTAGGGCTATACGACTCTTCGCTCGAATTGAGCCGCCCGCCCGGGGAAGTACCTCCACCCTATAGAATACCGCAGCCAAATGACCTTCTGGTTGCGTTTCTGTCGGTGTACTCACCGTTTAGTAAGGTAGGGTAGTAGGGTTTCCGGAGTTCATTGGTGGTTCAGTGGCTGCATCGTCAGCCCGGGGCTAGGGTCGGCAACGCGCGTGTGATGCCCCCGGTGTTGCAGACGTCCATAGGCTGCGGTGACACCAGGCGGGTCACAAGCTAGTTCGCCAACTTTATCCTACTTTAATATTATAAACGCGAAAGTTTGTTTGGATAGATGGATGGATGGATGTTTGTTCCACTTTCACGCAAAAACTACTGAACGGATTTTAATGAAACTTTACAGGAATATATTTTGTACATCAGATTAACACATAGGCTATGTTTTATACGAATATTCACGCGGGCAAAGCCGCGGGCAGCAGCTAGTAAATGGTATAAAAGGAAAAGACGGACCCAGGCGAGGTTTAAAAGGGGAATAACTGATGGTACGTAGTCTGCCGGGTCAGCTGGTAAATAAACAAAGTCTAAAATGTTGTGACGACTTTGCAGGTCTGTCGGAGCTCACGCTGGAGGACAAGCCAGCGGAGGCGCCCGCCAGCATCGCGTCCAGCATCCTGCAGCAGCAGAGCCAGCAGCTCAAGAGCCTGCTCATGAGGACACAGGTACTTGTAGGTCTGTCGCGGCTCACGCTGCACGACGAGCAGCATCGCGTCCAGCATCCTGCAGCAGCAGAGCCAGCAGCTCAAGAGCCTGCTCATGAGGACACAGGTACTTGTAGGTCTGTCGCGGCTCACGCTGCAGGACGAGCAGCATCGCGTCCAGCATCCTGCAGCAGCAGAGCCAGCAGCTCAAGAGCCTGCTCATGAGGACACAGGTACTTGTAGGTCTGTCGCGGCTCACGCTGCACGACGAGCAGCATCGCGTCCAGCATCCTGCAGCAGCAGAGCCAGCAGCTCAAGAGCCTGCTCATGAGGACACAGGTACTTGTAGGTCTGTCGCGGCTCACGCTGCAGGACAAACAGCATCGCGTCCAGCATCCTGCAGCAGCAGAGCCAGCAGCTCAAGAGCCTGCTCATGAGGACACAGGTACTTGTAGGTCTGTCGCGGCTCACGCTGCAGGACGAGCAGCATCGCGTCCAGCATCCTGCAGCAGCAGAGCCAGCAGCTCAAGAGCCTGCTCATGAGGACACAGGTACTTGTAGGTCTGTCGCGGCTCACGCTGCAGGACAAACAGCATCGCGTCCAGCATCCTGCAGCAGCAGAGCCAGCAGCTCAAGAGCCTGCTCATGAGGACACAGGTACTTGTAGGTCTGTCGCGGCTCACGCTGCACGACGAGCAGCATCGCGTCCAGCATCCTGCAGCAGCAGAGCCAGCAGCTCAAGAGCCTGCTCATGAGGACACAGGTACTTGTAGGTCTGTCGCGGCTCACGCTGCAGGACGAGCAGCATCGCGTCCAGCATCCTGCAGCAGCAGAGCCAGCAGCTCAAGAGCCTGCTCATGAGGACACAGGTACTTGTAGGTCTGTCGCGGCTCACGCTGCAGGACAAACAGCATCGCGTCCAGCATCCTGCAGCAGCAGAGCCAGCAGCTCAAGAGCCTGCTCATGAGGACACAGGTACTTGTAGGTCTGTCGCGGCTCACGCTGCAGGACGAGCAGCATCGCGTCCAGCATCCTGCAGCAGCAGAGCCAGCAGCTCAAGAGCCTGCTCATGAGGACACAGGTACTTGTAGGTCTGTCGCGGCTCACGCTGCACGACGAGCAGCATCGCGTCCAGCATCCTGCAGCAGCAGAGCCAGCAGCTCAAGAGCCTGCTCATGAGGACACAGGTACTTGTAGGTCTGTCGCGGCTCACGCTGCAGGACGAGCAGCATCGCGTCCAGCATCCTGCAGCAGCAGAGCCAGCAGCTCAAGAGCCTGCTCATGAGGACACAGGTACTTGTAGGTCTGTCGCGGCTCACGCTGCAGGACAAACAGCATCGCGTCCAGCATCCTGCAGCAGCAGAGCCAGCAGCTCAAGAGCCTGCTCATGAGGACACAGGTACTTGTAGGTCTGTCGCGGCTCACGCTGCAGGACGAGCAGCATCGCGTCCAGCATCCTGCAGCAGCAGAGCCAGCAGCTCAAGAGCCTGCTCATGAGGACACAGGTACTTGTAGGTCTGTCGCGGCTCACGCTGCAGGACAAACAGCATCGCGTCCAGCATCCTGCAGCAGCAGAGCCAGCAGCTCAAGAGCCTGCTCATGAGGACACAGGTACTTGTAGGTCTGTCGCGGCTCACGCTGCACGACGAGCAGCATCGCGTCCAGCATCCTGCAGCAGCAGAGCCAGCAGCTCAAGAGCCTGCTCATGAGGACACAGGTACTTGTAGGTCTGTCGCGGCTCACGCTGCAGGACAAACAGCATCGCGTCCAGCATCCTGCAGCAGCAGAGCCAGCAGCTCAAGAGCCTGCTCATGAGGACACAGGTACTTGTAGGTCTGTCGCGGCTCACGCTGCAGGACAAACAGCATCGCGTCCAGCATCCTGCAGCAGCAGAGCCAGCAGCTCAAGAGCCTGCTCATGAGGACACAGGTACTTGTAGGTCTGTCGCGGCTCACGCTGCAGGACGAGCAGCATCGCGTCCAGCATCCTGCAGCAGCAGAGCCAGCAGCTCAAGAGCCTGCTCATGAGGACACAGGTACTTGTAGGTCTGTCGCGGCTCACGCTGCACGACGAGCAGCATCGCGTCCAGCATCCTGCAGCAGCAGAGCCAGCAGCTCAAGAGCCTGCTCATGAGGACACAGGTACTTGTAGGTCTGTCGCGGCTCACGCTGCAGGACGAGCAGCATCGCGTCCAGCATCCTGCAGCAGCAGAGCCAGCAGCTCAAGAGCCTGCTCATGAGGACACAGGTACTTGTAGGTCTGTCGCGGCTCACGCTGCAGGACAAACAGCATCGCGTCCAGCATCCTGCAGCAGCAGAGCCAGCAGCTCAAGAGCCTGCTCATGAGGACACAGGTACTTGTAGGTCTGTCGCGGCTCACGCTGCAGGACAAACAGCATCGCGTCCAGCATCCTGCAGCAGCAGAGCCAGCAGCTCAAGAGCCTGCTCATGAGGACACAGGTACTTGTAGGTCTGTCGCGGCTCACGCTGCAGGACGAGCAGCATCGCGTCCAGCATCCTGCAGCAGCAGAGCCAGCAGCTCAAGAGCCTGCTCATGAGGACACAGGTACTTGTAGGTCTGTCGCGGCTCACGCTGCAGGACAAACAGCATCGCGTCCAGCATCCTGCAGCAGCAGAGCCAGCAGCTCAAGAGCCTGCTCATGAGGACACAGGTACTTGTAGGTCTGTCGCGGCTCACGCTGCACGACGAGCAGCATCGCGTCCAGCATCCTGCAGCAGCAGAGCCAGCAGCTCAAGAGCCTGCTCATGAGGACACAGGTACTTGTAGGTCTGTCGCGGCTCACGCTGCACGACGAGCAGCATCGCGTCCAGCATCCTGCAGCAGCAGAGCCAGCAGCTCAAGAGCCTGCTCATGAGGACACAGGTACTTGTAGGTCTGTCGCGGCTCACGCTGCACGACGAGCAGCATCGCGTCCAGCATCCTGCAGCAGCAGAGCCAGCAGCTCAAGAGCCTGCTCATGAGGACACAGGTACTTGTAGGTCTGTCGCGGCTCACGCTGCAGGACGAGCAGCATCGCGTCCAGCATCCTGCAGCAGCAGAGCCAGCAGCTCAAGAGCCTGCTCATGAGGACACAGGTACTTGTAGGTCTGTCGCGGCTCACGCTGCAGGACAAACAGCATCGCGTCCAGCATCCTGCAGCAGCAGAGCCAGCAGCTCAAGAGCCTGCTCATGAGGACACAGGTACTTGTAGGTCTGTCGCGGCTCACGCTGCACGACGAGCAGCATCGCGTCCAGCATCCTGCAGCAGCAGAGCCAGCAGCTCAAGAGCCTGCTCATGAGGACACAGGTACTTGTAGGTCTGTCGCGGCTCACGCTGCACGACGAGCAGCATCGCGTCCAGCATCCTGCAGCAGCAGAGCCAGCAGCTCAAGAGCCTGCTCATGAGGACACAAGTACTTGGAGAAAAAATTCTTAGCCAATCCTAATGTTCCGCGAATGCGCTCGAAATTTTGTTGCTTGCTACACGCCATATTCGGTGCCCATCGTCTTGCAGTTGCTATAAGCGAGATAGCATAAGATAAAAATTTTATTGACTTACCTTAACGTAACACAATAAAGTCTATATTTCAACGGTGTTGGTATATTTAATAATCGCAATTAGCTTTTCGTCTGCACAGACGATGATTGCCCTTGCTACTTATTAACGTAGTACTTTGTTTTTTGGCGCACGTGAAATTGTGTAAACAAAGACAAGTAAATAAACCGTTTATTACATAAGTAAAACAAATTACAGACTGACTAAGATCGTACAAAATGTCAGTTTTGATGTAAATTTTTGACCGCTCGTTTCCTGTGGCCGGCAGACCCAGCCGGGCAGCCTGATCGGGCAGCGGCCTGAGTCTCCCGTCGCGCCCCCGCAGCTGAATCTCATGACGCCCGACGCTTTCAGGTGAGATTAAGACTGGGCGCACACATTCTGAATTCCAAAGATTTTCAGAAATAATGCTCTACTTGCATACAAAGCGCTCTATAATTTATATAGCATTTTATATGTAAGCAGAGCATTATTTCTGAAAATCTAAATTTCCATTCGGAATTCCGAATGTGTGCGGCCAGGCTAAGTTTTAACAATTTTTTTTTTACTTGACACTGACTAAAATGCACATCCACAGCGCAAAGCCATAAAAAGAAACAATATTTTTTGTAATTTATATTACACAAACATTAAGAAAATTCGGAATTCTGATCCTTAATTTTGTTGCGAATGTGCATTTCTTTATGGAATACCGCATCGAAATTCCGAATTTATGTGGCCAATCTAGCGAATACATAAAACCAAGAATTATCCAATTTGGCGCAGTCGTTCGAAAGTTATGAGCGAACATACATTTCGAAGATTAATTTTTATTTGTTTACATTTTCAAAGTTTCACAGTAGCCAAGCTAAGTTTGAGAACCTCTGATCCAATGCAAATTCTGCCTACAGTTCACCCGGCAAACGCGAGGAGGACGACCCTCCCCTGTCGGCTACACCTGACGTCACGGGAGTTCCCAGAACTTCCACTGGTAAGTCCTCATCGTGTAATAAGCTAAAAGGTCTATTCTGCTACTGTACGTAAAACCGTTTCAGCTCATAATGTCAACTTCTCAAAACGTTATCCGGACGTGAATTTCTTAGAAAGTCTACTTCGTAAAAAGACAAGTTCTAGAAAAGTCCACTTCTCACAATGTCAACTTCGCATAGCGCGGGCCTAGGCCCATGCCTAGGCCTCTTCCAATGACAATAGTCATTTGGGGGATTTGATTTAGTCACCACGCTTGGAAGGTGGGTTAGTGACCGCAGTAGGATTTTTTTATCCAGGCAAATGCTGCTGCCTGTATGCCCGTATCCTGATATTCCCTTTGTCGTCTTCTACGCAATGAGATGGGGTGGTCCTTTTCTAAATCCGAAAACCAAACTATTATCCATTGTTTAAAATAAAATAGCTGGTGCCTGCGAGTTCATAGCTATGCGTATGCTGAGACGCAGGTTCCCGCGGCGCATCGCAGGGCGGTTGAGGCAGATATAAGATGTAAGCCCCCTTCAAATGTCTGCGTCGCAAGCGCCCGCGCCGCAGCGTACGTAGGCCTCGGATGTTCTGTGCTTTACAAACCTATTCTGCGTGAACCTGCGCCACCTGCGTCTTAGCATACTCTTAGCCGCCGCAAACGAATAGATTTAGCTAAAGCTACTGGTTCTGTTCAGGCATGGGCGTGAGCGAGAGCGGACGCGGCGGCACGAGCGGCGGCGGACCCGACGCGGCCAAGCTCACCTCGGCCGGCTCCAGCCCCAGCCGCGAGGTGCAGGAGATCATGGCGCACAACGACCACGCCTACTACAAGCGCGACCCGGTACGACTGCGCGACACTGTACAGTGTACAGTGACAGTGTACAGTGGGCCTGCACGAGGCCACGCGGCCGAGCTCACCTCGGCCGGCTCCAGCCCCAGCCGCGAGGTGCAGGAGATCATGGCGCACAACGACCACGCCTACTACAAGCGCGACCCGGTACGACTGCGCGACACTGTACAGTGTACAGTGACAGTGTACAGTGGGCCTGCACGAGGCCACGCGGCCAAGCTCACCTCGGCCGGCTCCAGCCCCAGCCGCGAGGTGCAGGAGATCATGGCGCACAACGACCACGCCTACTACAAGCGCGACCCGGTACGACTGCGCGACACTGTACAGTGTACAGTGACAGTGTACAGTGGGCCTGCACGAGGCCACGCGGCCGAGCTCACCTCGGCCGGCTCCAGCCCCAGCCGCGAGGTGCAGGAGATCATGGCGCACAACGACCACGCCTACTACAAGCGCGACCCGGTACGACTGCGCGACACTGTACAGTGTACAGTGACAGTGTACAGTGGGCCTGCACGAGGCCACGCGGCCGAGCTCACCTCGGCCGGCTCCAGCCCCAGCCGCGAGGTGCAGGAGATCATGGCGCACAACGACCACGCCTACTACAAGCGCGACCCGGTACGACTGCGCGACACTGTACAGTGTACAGTGACAGTGTACAGTGGGCCTGCACGAGGCCACGCGGCCGAGCTCACCTCGGCCGGCTCCAGCCCCAGCCGCGAGGTGCAGGAGATCATGGCGCACAACGACCACGCCTACTACAAGCGCGACCCGGTACGACTGCGCGACACTACACTGTACAGTGACAGTGTACAGTGGGCCTGCACGAGGCCACGCGGCCGAGCTCACCTGAGGCATTTACAGGGATGATAATTGGTCCTCAAAAATACCTATAATTGGTAGCTATCCCTATAGATCCTGACTGATCTGTTACTTAAATATGTGCGCACACATCACAACATTTTATTGTTTTCCTTCAGAATTGACTTACGTTCCTATAGGATGACAGGTGACTAAAAAAGAGGTTAGGCGCAAAAACAACGTGCTAATATGGGTGCGCCCATCGACAACTTATCAATGTTCCTGTTGTGTAATTCGTAGACAAATACACAATATATAATTTTGTGGGTAAGCTTTTAGCAATATAGCTACAGTACGTGATTTTGCTAAATTTTTGACCTTTATGCTCTCTCTGTGTGTAGACAATCCGGCGTGGAGTATAACATGCTACACTCCACGCAGAGGCACTTTGAAATGCCTCTGAAAAGTCGAAATTATCTTTGTCACATAATAAATAACCCAAGACATGCCACGCTGGGCCACACAGCGCCACCTAGTCCCAAACTAAGCCGAAGCTTGTACTATCGGTACTAGACAACTGAAAAACTTACTTAGATACATTTTTTTTTGTAAATAAATACATATTATACATAGAAAACACCCAGACCAATACAAACAGACATGTTCATGAACACAAATGTTTGTACTGTGCGGGAATCGAACCCACGACCCTTGGCTCAGAGGGCAGAGGTCACTACCAAATGAGCCACCGAGCCTATCTAAATTATTGATACGTCGTTTCTAGGAAGGAGAGCCCGAAGAAGAAACGGACGAACCGGACGTGGTCCCCGCGGAGCCGGCCGCCGACGCCATCAGCCTGTCCCCCGCCGCCGCGCCGCTGCCGGCCGCGCCGCTGCCGCCCGCGCCGCCGCCGGCCGCGCTGCCGCCGCTGCCCGCCCTGCCAACGCTGCCAGCACTGCCCGCGCTGTCCGCCGTGACGCCGCACAACGGGGAAGCGTTCCCGAGCGCGGACATCTACGTGTCGCCCGAGAAGCCTCCGCCGCCTGCCAAGCTTGTGCATACAAGTTAGTTTTCATTTTTTATTTTATTTTACTTATATTATACTATTGGATATTACTTATAAATAGAATCACTCTAAATGTAACAACTTCTTATAGGTAAACACAGCATGCTCATAAAAAAAAACACGTTAAAACTAAATACTTATATACTAACCAAACCATACTTAGGAAATAAGTTCATACTAATATCTTAACAAGAAAAGCAATAACCTTAACTAATATTATAAAGCTGAAGAGTTTGTCTGTTTGTTTGAACGCGCTAATCTCAGGAACTACTGGTCCGAGTTGAAAAAATCTTTTTGTGTTGAATAGACCATTTATCGAGGAAGGCTTTAGGCTATATAACATCACGCTGCAACTATTAGAAGCAAAAAAATAATGGAAAATGTAAAAAAAAAAACGAGGAAAAAATAACTATTCCACGCGGACGAAGTCGCGAGCACAGCTAGTATGTACTATAACCTAAATTGCCCCGAGACATGGGCCAGATAGACTGGTCAAGACGGCCTTCCGGTAAGCTTTTAGAGAGTCAGTGTGTAAATCTATCATGTCACGCAAGCCATTCACCAGTCTACACAGCCGGGGTAAATCTATCATGTCACTCAAGCCTTCCAATTAACGTGGCTTCCCTTTGCTCTTCGCTCAACAGCACTCAGTTTTAGCGTTCAGAGGACAAAGCTAAATTAGCTAGCAAAAAGTTGGATGTCCTTAACAGGGCGAGGATGTAAGGGAGCGGCCAATCATCTTTTCACTCCAAGCCAACCTCACCTGCCCGTGGTGCATCCTGCTGAATAACAAACGAGGCGCTGGCAACCGACTGGTGGCGGTAAAACCACCACGATACAAGGCGTAGCTAAATGCCACAGACCGATGACGGGCAGCAGCGTCGCCGGAGCGAGAAGCTACGCCCTGCGATCGTCAACCCGCCTGCCCAGCGTGGCGATTATGGGTATATCCTCCAGAAGTTTGCTCTAGGTGGCGAATAACTGGAGAGGCCTATGTCCAGCAGTGGACTGCAATAGGCTGATGATGATGATGATGAAACGTTTAAAGAGAATTCTTTCCTCGCGGTAGGCAGCGGCTAAGCTGTGCCCCTGGCATTGCAGAGTCTATGAGCGTTGATAACCGTTTAACATCAGATAGGCCGCTTGCTCGTCTGCCGCCCACAGTAATAATAAAAAAAAAGTATACACTGCTGCCTGTTTCCAGATATTTCCTTAGTCGTCTTCTACGAAACCCACGGGATGAGATGAAGGTGGTCCTATTCTAAATCCGGAAACCACACCAGTCCTTTAATTTTTATTTGTCTGTTGTTCCAGACAGCGACACATCCTGGCCGCAGATATCGCTGGCGCAAATATCTGAGGCCAACCATCGCAAGGCGTCCAGCGAGAAGTCCAGCAGCCAGTCGCTGAACACGGCGCTGCTGTCCGACAGAGACAGATCCGACAGACTGTCGCCCGCCGACCGCACGCGGTTAGACGCGCTAGACCTCAAGCTGGACAAGCTAACAGGTGCGAAAGTGATCTTTATTGCTATATACGTACGGTACATTATGACGAATCTAGCAGTAGCAGTCAGTCACTGAACACTGCGCTGTTACCATCTGACAGAAACTGGTCCGACAGATTGTCGCCCGCCGACCGCACGCGGCTGGACGCGCTAGACCTCAAACTGGACAAGCTAACAGGTGCGAAAGTGATCTTTATTGCTATAGAGGTAAGGTCCTAGCAGATCATGGTGCTGCTGTCCGACAGAGATAGATCCGACAGACTGTCGCCCGCCGACCGGACGCGGCTTGATGCGCTAGACCTCAAGCTGGACAAGCTGACAGGTGCGAAAGTGGTCTTTATTGCTATAGAGGTAAGGTCCTAGCAGTCAATCGCTGAACACGGCGCTGCTGTCCGACCGGGACCGGTCCAACAGACTGTCGCCCGCCGACCGCACGTGGTTAGACGCGTTCGACCTTAAGCTGAACAAGCTAACAGGTGCGAAAGTGATCTTTATTGCTATAGAGGTAAGGTCCTAGCAGTCAGTCGCTGAACACGGCGCTGCTGTCCGACAGTGATAGATCCGACAGACTGTCGCCCGCCGACCGCACGCGGTTAGACGCGCTAGACCTCAAGCTGGACAAGCTAACAGGTGCGAAAGTGGTCTTTATTGCTATATACGTACGGTACATTATGACGAATCTAGCAGTAGCAGTCAGTCACTGAACACAGCGCTGTTACCATCTGACAGAGACCGGTTCGACGGACTGTCGCCCGCCGACCGCTCGCGCCTCGACGTGCTAGACTAGACCACAAATTAGGCAAGCTTACAGGTACTTGAGCAAGCTAATTTAAGCATTATTGCTATAGATGTAACGGACTCTCGCCTGTTCATAGTTAAATAATCAGGCAACATCACATACATTGCTCCGATCCCAAAGTAAATAGCTTAAGCACTTGTGTTATGGATATCACAACAACTAGGAACTACAAATTCTCAAATACAAATATAGAAACCCAGACACGGAATAAACATAAGTGTTCGTCACACAAATGTTTGTCCCGAGTGGGGATCGAACCCACGACACTCGGTTCTGAAGGCAGGTCCCTACCAATTGAGCCACCGAGCCGGTCAATTTATATAATAATAACATAACATAATATATATTATGGTGTATTGTTTTCAGAGCTGGTATCAGCGCAGAGCAGGGAGCTCCGCACCCTGCGCAGCTGCGTGCAGAGCCCGCGCGACGCCGTGGAGGCCGCGCTACATGCGCACGCGCAGCGCACCGCCGCCGCCGTGCGCGACGCGCTCGCCGACGGGTAAGCGCAGCGAGCTAGCGAGTAGGCTACGATTTGAACGTTATTTATAGTGTAGGCCCTAAAATACGCCCCTGCGGAACGCTCACTGTGGCCGATAAATAACATCATCTTCATCAGGCTTAAGTGAGGTAGGGCATAGCGACTCTTCGCTCGTATTGAGCTGATGCCGGACCAAAAACACCATATGAGCATACAATTTTCGGTTGTTGCCCTCAATTTCTCCAGGATCCCATCATCAGATCCTGATTTTGTGATAATGGGTCCACCCCGGAAGTGCCCTCTGTCGAACAAAGAAACATTTTTGAAATCCATCCATAATTGACGGAAATATCGGTGAACATACATAAAAAAAAATATTATACATACAGACGAATTGAGAACCTCCTCCTTTTTTTGAAGTCGGTTAAAAATTTAGGCGCCATATTTGAAGTTGAAGTATATTACTGACAAGCTTTTACTGACAGTTCTTCAATTTTCCAAAACTGTCGACATCCAATAACCCATTCCACTTGGGTATAAAATACCAACACTCAAAAGCTAGTGGAACGAGGAAAACCCCGGTCGTGGGCATGATCGTTGTGATCGCTTAGTAGTCTTCGCAACTATCTTGATAGTTGGAGGTCTTCCACGGTGCGTTTTGCGCTCAATTTTCTGCCTCGTGCAACCTTTGGAATCAGCTTCCGGCGGCAATTTTTCCCTTGACCCTTTCCCTTCCCTTCCCTTTTTTGACCTTCAAAGGTCGAGCCTATAGATTTCAAGGGCCGGCAACGCACCTGTGACTCCCCTGGTGTTGCGGTGTCTATGGGCTGAAGTGATCAGTTACCATCAGGTGACTTTCAGTCAGGCCTGTTTGCCCCCTCTATCATAAAAAAAGAACACGTCCCACCACCTTCCCATGGCCATACCAACCCTCAGGTTATACTGGCCGAATCATGGGAGATGCGCGCGGATATTGCGTGTGGCCAGGCACTCTGCACTCCACCGCGCTCAATTTCTTGACTCCCTACAAGTTCTTTAGTCTACACCTGTGTTCCTGTTGGTACTCTCCCCCTTTCTGGGGGCTACACAGCACTCGTACGAGTGGCACCATCTGGCGCCGGGCAGCTCGGGCGGGTCCGTCGCTTGAGCCACTTGCACTTCGGTGTTAGGTACCTAATGGTTATCATGCTGTGTCAGCTGGGAGCGCATCTCGTGCATGGGCGAGGCGGCGAGCGGGCGCGCGGCCACGGCGGCCGGCGTGGGCGCGGCGCGGGCCCTGGAGCCGCTGGCCGCCGCCCTGCAGCGGGAGCTGGCCGCCAAGCTCACCGCCACCGACCACCTGCTCAGGGACAACATCGAGAAGCTGGCCAACAGCAAGGTATGTCTTTACAATGAGGGCTACCGTTTTTGTAATCACCAGAGGGCGCCACTGTATAGTGAGGTCCTCGGGCGTAGTTCTTGAGGTTTGTTTTATGCATGTGATGACTGTTTGTTCATTAAAAGAAGGAGGACATAAGTTTCTAAAAGTCAAAACTGTTTATTAACGGTTAATAAACAAATCAGTGAACTTAGCTTTTCTTTCAGACCGCTAAACTTAGCACCTCGTTTTCTCGGCTCAGCGCAGACAATCATTGCGCCGTGTCATATACATTTGTATACATAGTAAACTCCCAGATCAATACAAACGGACAATGTTCATGAACACAAATGTTTGTACTGTGCGGGAATCGAACCCACGACCCTTGGCTCAGAAGGCAGAGGTCACTACCAAATGAGCCGGCCTTATAAATGACGCATCGTTCCAGACTGTGATGGAGCGGCTGAGCACGTCGATAGCGCAGTCGCTCTCGGAGATGGTCCGCGAGTCGTTCAAGCAGGCGCTGGTCGAGCACGTGGTGCCCGTCATGGAGAAGGCGCACGCGCAGATGTTCCGCCAGCTCAACGGCGCCTTCCAGAGCGGCGCCAAGGAGTGTGAGTACCCACCAGCCTCCTGCCGCTGCCCCCCACTGGCCTGCAGCTGGTCGTGAGGCGCACGCGCAGATGTTCCGCCAGCTCAACGGCGCCTTCCAGAGCGGCGCCAAGGAGTGTGAGTACCCACCAGCCTCCTGCCGCTGCCCCCCACTGGCCTGCAGCTGGTCGTGAGGCGCACGCGCAGATGTTCCGCCAGCTCAACGGCGCCTTCCAGAGCGGCGCCAAGGAGTGTGAGTACCCACCAGCCTCCTGCCGCTGCCCCCCACTGGCCTGCAGCTGGTCGTGAGGCGCACGCGCAGATGTTCCGCCAGCTCAACGGCGCCTTCCAGAGCGACGCCAAGGAGTGTGAGTACCCACCAGCCTCCTGCCGCTGCCCCCCACTGGCCTGCAGCTGGTCGTGAGGCGCACGCGCAGATGTTCCGCCAGCTCAACGGCGCCTTCCAGAGCGGCGCCAAGGAGTGTGAGTACCCACCAGCCTCCTGCCGCTGCCCCCCACTGGCCTGCAGCTGGTCGTGAGGCGCACGCGCAGATGTTCCGCCAGCTCAACGGCGCCTTCCAGAGCGGCGCCAAGGAGTGTGAGTACCCACCAGCCTCCTGCCGCTGCCCCCCACTGGCCTGCAGCTGGTCGTGAGGCGCACGCGCAGATGTTCCGCCAGCTCAACGGCGCCTTCCAGAGCGGCGCCAAGGAGTGTGAGTACCCACCAGCCTCCTGCCGCTGCCCCCCACTGGCCTGCAGCTGGTCGTGAGGCGCACGCGCAGATGTTCCGCCAGCTCAACGGCGCCTTCCAGAGCGGCGCCAAGGAGTGTGAGTACCCACCAGCCTCCTGCCGCTGCCCCCCACTGGCCTGCAGCTGGTCGTGAGGCGCACGCGCAGATGGTCCGCCAGCTCAACGGCGCCTTCCAGAGCGGCGCCAAGGAGTGTGAGTACCCACCAGCCTCCTGCCGCTGCCCCCCACTGGCCAGCTGGTCGTGAGGCGCACGCGCAGATGTTCCGCCAGCTCAACGGCGCCTTCCAGAGCGGCGCCAAGGAGTGTGAATACCCACCAGCCTCCTGCCGCTGCCCCCCACTGGCCAGCTGGTCGTGAGGCGCACGCGCAGACGGTCCGCCAGCTCAACGGCGCCTTCCAGAGCGGCGCCAAGGAGTGTGAGTGTGTTTGTTAGCAGCTCGACATAATGAGCTGAACTGACCAGTTACTTGCCCGTTGTCACAGCCATTCCGTCCCAACCCTAAACCCCCACGAGCTCCGGAAACCTTACTCACTGGCAGAAACACGACCCGGAGGTCACTTGGCTGCGGTATTCTATAGGGTGGAGGACTCCGGACCGGCGGCTCAATTCGAGGGAAGATTCGCTATGCCCTACCTCTCTACCGACTGGTGGCGGTATAATCATCAAGTTTGAACGCTTAGCTAAATACCACCGGCCAGGATGATAAGGATAATCTTATGTCATATTCCCTTTTTTACTGATCTTTAGGCTTAAAGGCGTGTTTTATGCCCCCAGTCACGGCCAACACGGAAGCCCTAGCTCGGGCGGCGGCCGAGCGCGGCGGGGCGGCGGCCACGGCCAGCCTGCGCGCCGCCCTCGACAGGCACGCCGCCGCCCTGCAGCACCACGCGCCGCCGCAGCCGCCGCCGCCGCACGTCTACACCGCCGCCCTACAGGAGGCTGCGCACAGGTACACTCACACACAGCACCACGCGCCGCCGCCGCACGTGTACACCGCCGCCCTACAGGAGGCTGCGCACAGGTACACTCACACACAGCACCACGCGCCGCCGCCGCACGTGTACACCGCCGCCCTACAGGAGGCTGCGCACAGGTACACTCACACACAGCACCACGCGCCGCCGCCGCACGTGTACACCGCCGCCCTACAGGAGGCTGCGCACAGGTACACTCACACACAGCACCACGCGCCGCCGCCGCACGTGTACACCGCCGCCCTACAGGAGGCTGCGCACAGGTACACTCACACACAGCACCACGCGCCGCCGCCGCACGTGTACACCGCCGCCCTACAGGAGGCTGCGCACAGGTACACTCACACACAGCACCACGCGCCGCCGCCGCACGTGTACACCGCCGCCCTACAGGAGGCTGCGCACAGGTACACTCACACACAGCACCACGCGCCGCCGCCACCGCACGTGTACACCGCCGCCCTACAGGAGGCTGCGCACAGGTACACTCACACACACAGCACCACGCGCACCCTGTGCGCACAGGTACACTGCGTGACGTCACTCGATGAGGCATTTTTACAGGAGGGAGTGACGTCAAAAACTCCCACTCCTAAATTTTGATGCCTTGTATCTTGTATCTTTGCTATTTTTTATTTGAATGAAAAAAGGAAAAATACGCGTCCAATACATTTTTATGATCTAAAATATAATGTCATTATTTTGACCCCCAAAACATGCCTATTGTGACTCGGCTCATCTTCCATTACTATTTGCAGCGTACTGGAGAAGGAGATGGTATGGTGGCGCGAGCAGGCGCGCAGCGTGTGCGCACAGATGTCGCGCGCGCACTCGCCCGCCACGCCCGCCGCCTCGCACGCCTCGCACGCGTCGCACGCCTCGCACGCCTCCGCGCAGGACCGGCAGGTGAGCGACACGCTACACGACCAGATGGTCTGGTGCGAGCAGGCGCGCACTCGCCCGCCGCCTCGCACGCCTCCGCGCAGGACCGGCAGGTGAGCGACACGCTACACGACCAGATGGTCTGGTGCGAGCAGGCGCGCACTCGCCCGCCGCCTCGCACGCCTCCGCGCAGGACCGGTAGGTGAGCGACACGCTACACGACCAGATGGTCTGGTGCGAGCAGGCGCGCACTCGCCCGCCGCCTCGCACGCCTCCGCGCAGGACCGGCAGGTGAGCGACACGCTACACGACCAGATGGTCTGGTGCGAGCAGGCGCGCACTCGCCCGCCGCCTCGCACGCCTCCGCGCAGGACCGGCAGGTGAGCGACACGCTACACGACCAGATGGTCTGGTGCGAGCAGGCGCGCAGCGTGTGCGATGCCCGAAGCGTAGCGAGGGCGGCGCTGGTTTTCTATAAACTATAATGGGACGTAATAGACTACAGGCCCGTGTTAAAAAAATGATGGGTCATTTGAACCACCAGATGACCTATGTAGAACGATATAAGAGCATAAAATAATAAGATTCAGCATTATGCCGTCACTTGTAAGCTGTCCAACTGAGTGCAGGTGAGAATTCAAAAGTACAGGTAGAGTGAGTGTATTTTGGTCATATATTTTTGTACGGCATTCTTACTATCGATAGATCCATGAAAAATAATAGGACAACGCGTAGTGCCGTAAAAAAATGGTGCGCCAAAAAGTCGGATTTTTTTTTTGATTTTCCGACAATTTCCAGGGTGAATTTGGTCATTTAATTTTGTACGGCATCAGTTTCATGCTATTTCAGTACTGCTTCTAATACATTATTCCGCAACGCCGTACAAAAATCATGCGACAAGGGGAATAAACCGAGGGTTGCAACCCCCTCTCTTTCTGTGGTCCAAGGGGTGATTTGAAAAAGTACGGCATTGGTTCCAAAACATTATCTGACACTTAAAAGTACTATTAAAAATAATGCCGTCAAAAAATGATTGTTCATTTGAATGTTTATCAATAATTATCTTAATTTTATCGTATTCTTGATTTATAAAGGTGTAAAATCATTTGATCCTGTACGGGAACTTTTTTTTTAACATGATATTGTAATATACAATTGTTATATAGTATTGCCGTTCAAAAGAAACTGTTCTGAAAAAAATTATAGAGAAACACAAAAACTGTAATTTTTCAAATTATTGAAGAAATTTAAATATCATACATTAATGAAATATAGCAGTTTTCTACATTGTATCCCATGTTTTAAATAGTATTAACATAAATAAATTAGGAAAAAATGATGCCGTACATTTTAATGCAGACCGTATCTTTTAGGCTGATGAAAATGACGCTACTATCTAAAGGGTACTTTATGGCCATCTGATACAGTACGGCATTAACATATTTTTGAAGAGAACAATTGATAATATGATTAAATCACTATGACGTCTAACTGAAGTGAAACGGTGTGTATATTATATCCAAAAATTGAAACTGTCAATCACAGTATCAACAGTTTTGTATACTTTTTGGTTTACTATAATTGATTTATTTCATTGTAATGATGTGAAGAAATAAAACAATTATTTTTAAGAAAAATTTGATATATTTAATAACATTAAATACACACACACATTTATTTTATTTTTTATTTTGATTTATTTTATTTTTTATTTATTTTTGATTTATTTATTTTATTTATAACAGTTTTATAACAGTTTAAGTTGCGTCAACCGAAAATGTGCGAGTACCTACTTCTCAATAATATGTTGTATTTTGGAATTATAAGTGGCAACATGTCTATATTTTGGTATAAATCGATAGTATACAAACCCATATTTAACATAGTATCTAACTAGAAACGTAGAATCACGAAAAGGCTATAAAAATTAGTACGAATAAACTACTACTACGTACTTTTCGTTATATGAATTTTTTCTTTTTCATTTTTTCTTTTTCATTTTTTTTCCCCTTTGAACCAACGAAAATGTACGGCATATGAAAAAATATTATCTATGCATAAAATACTTTCGAAATAAATTAATTTGATGTTGTGTCAAATCACCCCTTGGACCACAGAAAGAGAGGGGGTTGCAACCCTCGGTTTATTCCCCTTGTCGCATGATTTTTGTACGGCGTTGCGGAATAATGTATTAGAAGCAGTACTGAAATAGCATGAAACTGATGCCGTACAAAATTAAATGACCAAATTCACCCTGGAAATTGTCGGAAAATCAAAAAAAAAATCCGACTTTTTGGCGCACCATTTTTTTACGGCACTACGCGTTGTCCTATTATTTTTCATGGATCTATCGATAGTAAGAATGCCGTACAAAAATATATGACCAAAATACACTCACTCTACCTGTACTTTTGAATTCTCACCTGCACTCAGTTGGACAGCTTACAAGTGACGGCATAATGCTGAATCTTATTATTTTATGCTCTTATATCGTTCTACATAGGTCATCTGGTGGTTCAAATGACCCATCATTTTTTTAACACGGGCCTGTTGTCTATAAGGGAGAGACCTATCATCTTTTCGCTCTAAGCCACCCTCACCTGCCCGTGGTGCAACCTGCCGAACAACAAACGAGCCTCTGGCAACCGACTGGTGGCGGTATAACCGTCATGATTGAAAGCATAGCTGAATACTACAATCCGATGAAGGACAGCACATCACCGGAGCGAGGACCTACGCTCTGCGATCACCAACCCGCCTGCCAAGCGTGGTGACTTAGCAAATGGGGAATTTGTTTGAGGAACAAAACGACAATCATCATTGGGGTAGATCTTTGCTGGCTGATTATGATGATATTATATAAATAAATACGGTGTCCGGCTCGAAGGACCTCGAATATGAGTCTTGTGCATATAGGACTCAGACTTCCTAATATAAGCCCACCCCATCTCATCCCTTAGGATGTCCGTCATTGTCTAGGAAATGTGAGAGAAAACCGTTTAAATTTCTTTAATGAAAATGTTTCATTAGATAATTAAAAAAAAATATTTGATACAAGAAATTTTGTGATTTATTTCAGAGACCCCACCGCAATTTCGTAAGAAACTGTGTTCAAGAGTCCTTACCTTTCCTTTTACAAGTATATTTATTCATTATTAAAAGTAGCTAAAATTCTGACATTGCTAATTAATTACTTCTCGTAAAATTTATCAGATGTAGGTACATTTTGTAATTTTATCGTAAATGTCTAGTTTATCATTTAGATATTAGGTAATTTTACACTCATTCCATTTTGATGTAGAGACCTTTTGCAAAGTATGTTTACTAGTCTCTGACGTCATAATCATAGCATACTTATATTAATACTAGCAAACCCGGCGAACTCCGTTTCGCCACCAGATGGCTGTAATTTTTTTTTCCCTTAATTTTCTGTGCTATAAACCTCACGGAGCCCGAGACCTTTCTAACGAATGCAAAACCGTGGTTCGTGCGTTCTGGAGTTATAGCGTCAGGGAGGAAAACCCGACTTATTTTTATATAGTAGATTGCTAGCATAATTAAGTGGATGTACGAACGTGAAATCAAGATTAAGGGTGCTTTTTTGCTAGCGTTTTATGTACGGTAGTAAGGCAGCTTACCTACTTGTTCGAAAATAACGTTGCATATGTGCCACGCCCCACACAACTGGCCGTGCCTAACGAGGGACGGGCCTTAAGCCCCCGCCGGTTGGTGCATCACGTTACGTTACGCCAACACGCTCAAGTTTCAGTGGATTATCCTTACTTACTAATGCCGGCGTGATGTGCGGGCTGCGCCAGCCAATGGCGTCGCAGGTTTGGGCAGCAGTGAGGAGCCGGTGGTCGCTGCGTTGGCCCAACGCGGGCGCTGGCGACTCGACGACACTCAAAAAGCGCTAGTGTGACAGTCTAGCGATATCATGGATTTTTAAACTAACACGGACAGCAGTTACTGACGCATTATATCGGTCCCCAGATGCAGGTGGCGCAGATCCAGTCGCTGATGCGGTCCGGCGACGTGAACGGCGCGTTCCAGCTGGCGCTGTCCGGGTCGGACCTGGCGCTGGTGATGGCCGCGTGTCGCGCCGCCGAGCCCACGCGCGTGTTCGGCCCGCCCTGCGCGCTGCGGCAGCACGTGCTGCTGTCGCTCGTGCAGCAGCTGGCCGCCGACATGTCGCGCGACACGCCGCTCAAGCACAGGTAGCGACCAAACTGCACCCAGTCTATAGCCGCCCTGCGCGCTGCGGCAGCACGTGCTGCTGTCGCTCGTGCAGCAGCTGGCCGCCGACATGTCGCGCGACACGCCGCTCAAGCACAGGTAGCGACCAAACTGCACCCAGTCTATAGCCGCCCTGCGCGCTGCGGCAGCACGTGCTGCTGTCGCTCGTGCAGCAGCTGGCCGCCGACATGTCGCGCGACACGCCGCTCAAGCACAGGTAGCGACCAAACTGCACCCAGTCTATAGCCGCCCTGCGCGCTGCGGCAGCACGTGCTGCTGTCGCTCGTGCAGCAGCTGGCCGCCGACATGTCGCGCGACACGCCGCTCAAGCACAGGTAGCGACCAAACTGCACCCAGTCTATAGCCGCCCTGCGCGCTGCGGCAGCACGTGCTGCTGTCGCTCGTGCAGCAGCTGGCCGCCGACATGTCGCGCGACACGCCGCTCAAGCACAGGTAGCGACCAAACTGCACCCAGTCTATAGCCGCCCTGCGCGCTGCGGCAGCACGTGCTGCTGTCGCTCGTGCAGCAGCTGGCCGCCGACATGTCGCGCGACACGCCGCTCAAGCACAGGTAGCGACCAAACTGCACCCAGTCTATAGCCGCCCTGCGCGCTGCGGCAGCACGTGCTGCTGTCGCTCGTGCAGCAGCTGGCCGCCGACATGTCGCGCGACACGCCGCTCAAGCACAGGTAGCGACCAAACTGCACCCAGTCTATAGCCGCCCTGCGCGCTGCGGCAGCACGTGCTGCTGTCGCTCGTGCAGCAGCTGGCCGCCGACATGTCGCGCGACACGCCGCTCAAGCACAGGTAGCGACCAAACTGCACCCAGTCTATAGCCGCCCTGCGCGCTGCGGCAGCACGTGCTGCTGTCGCTCGTGCAGCAGCTGGCCGCCGACATGTCGCGCGACACGCCGCTCAAGCACAGGTAGCGACCAAACTGCACCCAGTCTATAGCCGCCCTGCGCGCTGCGGCAGCACGTGCTGCTGTCGCTCGTGCAGCAGCTGGCCGCCGACATGTCGCGCGACACGCCGCTCAAGCACAGGTAGCGACCAAACTGCACCCAGTCTATAGCCGCCCTGCGCGCTGCGGCAGCACGTGCTGCTGTCGCTCGTGCAGCAGCTGGCCGCCGACATGTCGCGCGACACGCCGCTCAAGCACAGGTAGCGACCAAACTGCACCCAGTCTATAGCCGCCCTGCGCGCTGCGGCAGCACGTGCTGCTGTCGCTCGTGCAGCAGCTGGCCGCCGACATGTCGCGCGACACGCCGCTCAAGCACAGGTAGCGACCAAACTGCACCCAGTCTATAGCCGCCCTGCGCGCTGCGGCAGCACGTGCTGCTGTCGCTCGTGCAGCAGCTGGCCGCCGACATGTCGCGCGACACGCCGCTCAAGCACAGGTAGCGACCAAACTGCACCCAGTCTATAGCCGCCCTGCGCGCTGCGGCAGCACGTGCTGCTGTCGCTCGTGCAGCAGCTGGCCGCCGACATGTCGCGCGACACGCCGCTCAAGCACAGGTAGCGACCAAACTGCACCCAGTCTATAGCCGCCCTGCGCGCTGCGGCAGCACGTGCTGCTGTCGCTCGTGCAGCAGCTGGCCGCCGACATGTCGCGCGACACGCCGCTCAAGCACAGGTAGCGACCAAACTGCACCCAGTCTATAGCCGCCCTGCGCGCTGCGGCAGCACGTGCTGCTGTCGCTCGTGCAGCAGCTGGCCGCCGACATGTCGCGCGACACGCCGCTCAAGCACAGGTAGCGACCAAACTGCACCCAGTCTATAGCCGCCCTGCGCGCTGCGGCAGCACGTGCTGCTGTCGCTCGTGCAGCAGCTGGCCGCCGACATGTCGCGCGACACGCCGCTCAAGCACAGGTAGCGACCAAACTGCACCCAGTCTATAGCCGCCCTGCGCGCTGCGGCAGCACGTGCTGCTGTCGCTCGTGCAGCAGCTGGCCGCCGACATGTCGCGCGACACGCCGCTCAAGCACAGGTAGCGACCAAACTGCACCCAGTCTATAGCCGCCCTGCGCGCTGCGGCAGCACGTGCTGCTGTCGCTCGTGCAGCAGCTGGCCGCCGACATGTCGCGCGACACGCCGCTCAAGCACAGGTAGCGACCAAACTGCACCCAGTCTATAGCCGCCCTGCGCGCTGCGGCAGCACGTGCTGCTGTCGCTCGTGCAGCAGCTGGCCGCCGACATGTCGCGCGACACGCCGCTCAAGCACAGGTAGCGACCAAACTGCACCCAGTCTATAGCCGCCCTGCGCGCTGCGGCAGCACGTGCTGCTGTCGCTCGTGCAGCAGCTGGCCGCCGACATGTCGCGCGACACGCCGCTCAAGCACAGGTAGCGACCAAACTGCACCCAGTCTATAGCCGCCCTGCGCGCTGCGGCAGCACGTGCTGCTGTCGCTCGTGCAGCAGCTGGCCGCCGACATGTCGCGCGACACGCCGCTCAAGCACAGGTAGCGACCAAACTGCACCCAGTCTATAGCCGCCCTGCGCGCTGCGGCAGCACGTGCTGCTGTCGCTCGTGCAGCAGCTGGCCGCCGACATGTCGCGCGACACGCCGCTCAAGCACAGGTAGCGACCAAACTGCACCCAGTCTATAGCCGCCCTGCGCGCTGCGGCAGCACGTGCTGCTGTCGCTCGTGCAGCAGCTGGCCGCCGACATGTCGCGCGACACGCCGCTCAAGCACAGGTAGCGACCAAACTGCACCCAGTCTATAGCCGCCCTGCGCGCTGCGGCAGCACGTGCTGCTGTCGCTCGTGCAGCAGCTGGCCGCCGACATGTCGCGCGACACGCCGCTCAAGCACAGGTAGCGACCAAACTGCACCCAGTCTATAGCCGCCCTGCGCGCTGCGGCAGCACGTGCTGCTGTCGCTCGTGCAGCAGCTGGCCGCCGACATGTCGCGCGACACGCCGCTCAAGCACAGGTAGCGACCAAACTGCACCCAGTCTACCACCAGACTGCAGCCAGAATACACTCGAAACTGCGCCCAGTCTACAACCAGATTACACCCAGACTATAACCAAACTGCACCCAAACTACACTCAAACTGCACCCAGACTACTCCCTAACTGCACCAAGTCTATAATCAGACTACACTCAAACTGCACCCAGACTACCGCCAAACTACACCCAGTCTATAACCAGACTGCACCCAGACTACCGTCAAACTGCACCCAGGCTACACTCAACCTGCACCCAGTCTACAACTAGACTGCATAAGTGCATATCTTTACGAGTCTATAAAACTTTACTTAACAATTGATAAATCTCAAATAGACATTATATTTATTAAAATAATTTTATTTTTTACAGATATCTAGAAGAGGCGATAATGAATTTAGACACAACAAATCCAGTGACGCGCGAGCATCTGCCCGTCGTCGTGAGAGAACTGCAAAAACAGGTATGCTGACTATGACAGGATGTAAGGGTGCGACCTATCGCCTCACCGCTCCAAGCCACCCTCACTTTTTTTTATGACATAGGGGGCAAACTGGTCTGAAGGTCACCTGATGGTAAGTGATCACTTCAGCCCATAGACACCGCAACACCAGGGGAGTCACAGGTGCGTTTCCGGCCCTTGAGAAATCTGTAGGCACGCTTCTTGAAGGTCCCTAGGTCGTATCCATTCGGGAAAATTGCAGCCGGAAGCTGATTCCAAAGAGCAGCTGCACGAGGCAGAAAATTACGCGCAAAACGCACTGTGGAAGACTTCCATCTGTCAAGATGGTAAGGATGAAATCTTGATTTGGTGCGAGATGTACGATGATGAAAAATGGCAGCTGGTACCAGGTCAAACAATTTCTCCGAACACTCGCCGTGATAAATTCGGTAAAAAACGCACAAAGACGCAACATCCCTGCGTAGAGATAGGGGAGGGGTGTGTCCCACCCAATGGGACCACCCAAACTGGGAATGGGTATAGCTTACCCTAAGTGTTGTGGAGGTCTGATGGCAATCGCTGTGTGTAAAAGCTTAGCCCTCGCCAAATCTCTCAGTTTGAGAAGCCGACTCTGAGACAATCGGGAAAACGGCTAGGATGATGATGATGATTTAAATACCGCTGATTGTTCTGTGTCAGGTGTGCGCGTTCCTGGCGGCGCACCCGGGGCACGCGCTGGGCCGCCAGTTCAAGATGCTGCTGATGGCGGCCGACTCGCTGGTCAAGGCCGCCTGACCCGCCTGCGCCTGCCGCCACCACCGCGCCTGACCCGCACACCCATCCTGCACCACACCTCTACAGCCCATTCACCGAAGCTAGTTAATATAAAGCTCCTTTGCATAGAGCTTTGCGAGCGAGTCGCAAAACTCTATGCAAATGAAAGGGACAGATAACCGTCTTTAACGTGGGCCGCACACATTCGTAATTCCGATCCGGAATTCCGAATTGAAATACACGTTTGCAACAAAAATGCTCTACTTACATACAAAGCGCTCCAGCATTTTATATGTAAGTAGAGCATTTTTGCTGCGAACGTGTATTTCAATTCGGAATTCCGAATGTATGTGACCGGCCTTAAGGTGGGCCGCACACATTCGTAATTCCGATCCGGAAATGAAATTTGGATTTGCAGAAATAATGCTCTACTTGCACACAAAGCGCTCCAGCATTTTATATGTAAGTAGAGCATGATTACTGCAAATCTGAATTTCAATTCGGAATTCCGAATGTGTGCAGCCCACCTTAAGGTCAGTGCGCGTGAACAACCGCTTAGATATGTAAAGGCCACGAGTCTTGTTGGTTAATGCTTAGGGATGTTTCCAGCGTCAAAACAATAGGCTATTATGGCTAAAAATTGTAATTAGTCCGTCTTTTGGCTTATTCAAAAATAAAAGACACGTCTTTTTCCTCTTTTCATTCAAATAAACAATAGCAAAGATACGAGGCATCAAAAGTTAGGAGTGGGAGTCTTAGACGTCACTCGCTCCCGTAAAAATGCCTCACCGAGTGACGTCACGCGCAATTTCAACGGGCTATAAGTATGTAATTTTTAGTCTAATTTACAAATAAAAAAATACGTGTCTTTTATTTTTGAATAAGCTAAAAGAAGGACTAATTACAATTTTTTGCCATAATAGCTTATTACATTATTTTAGTCTGTATTTCAGATTATAAAAATATATTGGACATGTGTTTTTCCTTTTCCAATTAAACCAAAAATAACAAAGATACAAGGAATCAAAATTTAGGAGTGGGATCTATGACATCACTCAATGGCGCAAAACTCCCACTCTTTGACGTCACGCGTAATTTTAACAGGCTATAAATCTTTGTCATTTTTGGTCTAATTTACAAATGAAAATACGTGTCTTTTATTTTTCAACAATCTAAAAGACGGACTAATTACATTTATTACGTCAACAAGCCTAATCCGCTTACTCAATCATGTAAATCTGGACGCGCCCTTTATCTCTTATCTTAGCTGCGTGCTCTCCCGTACTAACTTGTCTCGGCGAAAGGACTATAATGTGGGGCCCTTGACCCCTTATTCACGACACTCCTGAACTAGACATGTGAAGATCTCTAGCCATGTAAGTAGTCCTCATCATCAGCCCACATCAGTCCACTGCATAGGCCTCTCCCAATACTTGCCACTTCGATCGATCCTAAAGTAGTCCTAACCCGATAGATTCGGCTCAATGAATAATGTTTACCAATTGTAAATTTAAAGCCATGTGATTGGTGAACCGCGGCACAGCTAACCTCCGCTCTGCCCTGCTCGACTTCAGTGCAACCGCCACCTTAAAAGAGCCAGTGTGCGATGCAAAATGATTTCAAAATACTCTTTTGACTATGAAAATTACCCAAAGTAAGTTGCCTGAATTTTTGGACCTCTAAATGAAAAACAAATCGAGCGCTAAAAAGGACTTCAATGTTGCGCCCAAAGGCTCTATAGACTCAAGTCCTCTTATCATGGCAGTCTCGTTGTGATGAGTAGAGAGCATTCCGTTAATCAATCGCATTTAGGACTCGAAGACTCGAGTTCTTTTTTTTTTATAAGGAGAGCTTTCAGGATGACCTCACTCCACCTGATGGTAAGCGGTCGTGAGGTCCAAAAGTTAGGTCGACAGGCACAATAGAACAAACCCATTGCGCTTGTCGCCCTCACCCTGAAGGCCCACTGAGATGCCGTTTCACGCCCCGCTTAAAGAACCCAGGATTGTAAGAGGAAGGAAACACATGAGCTGGAAGTGCATTCCATGACTTAATGTCACGGGGCAATCTTTACATGTCTATTTAAAACGGTCCTCGATTAGAAAAATCCGTGCTTTGTAGACCGCATTTTTCTATTCGGAAACGCCACGAATATTCGCCGTAGCTTGCTAATGTAACCCCATCATCGTAATCAGTGCCGGTTTTAAAACTGCCTGGGCGAAATTAAAGTACGTCTTCACAACAAGTTAGGAAACATCACGCTAGGCGCCTTTTTCCTATCCGACGCGTCGCCCCTATCTTTATATCGGGCGCCTTGAGCGGTCGCCTGACCCTTACACCGCTACTGATTGTAATACAAAAACAATGTGGGCTTTACCAGCCACTCGACGCATGTTACGGCCTAAATCATCTGTATACTACGCAGCTACAACATTATAGTAGAATGCGTTATCGAATGTTACGCCCTGTGAAGAGTGACTTATCCTTAAAATCATAGTCTACTTTTAGTCAGCAGTTTCAGTCATTATTGACCAGTGCTATGTAAGTCAGAATGTCATAGACGAAGTGACCAATTAAATATTATTGAGTCACTGATTTATCTTTAACAATCTTTTGGCTAGTACCAAATTTTACGCAAGGGACAAAAAGACATTTTGTAGGTACATATGGAACCAGGCATACCTACCTAAGTTGCATGTACCTCTAACTAAAATTGCGTTCTTAGTGTACACCACAAAGCAAATGTAAGGAAGAGACGAAAATGGGTCGTAATTAGTATGGGTTCATTAGTATGTCTTTTTTTTACTTTTCTGCCCTTGCACCATTAAAAGCCAATAAGGTTTCTTTGACGAATAGATTTCGCTTCAAAGCCTTTAGTCACTGTGAAACCAACACAAAAATAATTTTTGACCGTTGGTCACCGGTGACTTTAACATGTTAATACAGAAAATAAAACTTTAAAAAAAGCCATTAATAGTACGAATGTTACATTTGTATTTGTATTAATATTTGTAATTATTACGTTCGTATGTGGTTTATCGACACTGCTTTATTATTATTATAGAAGTTAGATGCTGTACTGTTAGAATTGGCAACATGAAGCGGGTGCTAACAACACTCACGTTGTATGTTAATCGTTTGTTATCATAAACTTATTTTCATTAAATACATCGCATTCTTAATAAAATAACGACCTAAGTCAAAATTTTGAAATTTGATTTGATTTGATTCGAGTTTACATAAATTATTTTTTTCAAAAATTTTGAGTTAGGTCGTTATTTTCTTAAGAGTGCATTGGAGAATGTTTGTAATTGCTTGTGTGATGTAAATTGAGAAATCTTAGTTGATACAAGACTGTTAAATTGGTATATACCAGATTTAATTATTACTTTAATCCTTACTTGTTACAATACAAGCGATTTGTCTTGAAATGTCCTGACGCAAAAATATTTGATGTATTGTTTTCGAATATCATTGTTATATTGTCAAACATATGCGTTCAGGACAGTTTTAACATATTGTAACCTTAGGATGTTAACGGACCAATCGAACGATCATTGACTTCGATCGATGGAAGAATCAATCCATATAGGATAGATTTTTCCATACATACGACGTCAACCAATTGATGCGTCTATTGATCGGTTGGGCTGGTAACGTGCTTACTTTTATTTTATATTTGATAGTTTTGTATTTGTAAAACTGATATTTAATTTTTAATGTACGTAAAACTCAAGTCGAAATATGTTAATGGTTGCTATATGGAAATCACAAAGAATTGTATCTCATTTTTCTTATTATGATAACTACCAGCTTTTAATGAAGTCTTTAGCAAAACGGCTTTTGATGATGTTGTAGATACAAAACATTCAGCTTAGTTGTAAGATAATAGGAGGTTTTTATAAAACAGCGGTTTCAAACCGCATTAGCAAAGACTGCGCATGTGATGTCTTTCGTGTTATTATATGCCATTAGGATGTTAATTTTATTAATACTCTTGGTCATTTTACTATTAAATAAAAAGAAAACATTAATATATGTGATTGTCGTCAATATAAAACACGACACCATTATTAGACTTAAAGAGACACTTTAGCGTTAGAAGCGTATGAGTTGCATCACGAAATTGGTGATACCAGACAAAATCGGTTGTTACTAACCGGTGTGACTGACTGCGATACGTTTTAAATGTGTATATTTCTTTCACTGCAATAGTTATAGGTTAAAGTACTTTTTTATAATGGCATACTAAAACCATAGTCTTTAGTCTCATGAAAACACTCGGTGGCGACGCGATCCAATGGATTGAAGAATGGTAGGGCATAGCGAATCTTGGCTCGAATTGAGCCGCCCGTCCGGGGAAGGACCTCCACCCTATAGAATACCGCAGCCAAATGACCTCTGGGTTGTGTTTCTGCCGGTGAGTAGAGTTTCCGGAGCTCATGGGGGGGTTAAGGTTGAGCCGGCATGGCGGTGGCAATTGACAGGTAACTGACCAGTTACTTGCCAGTTGTCACAGCGGCTTGGGCTTCTCTTTCGCTTTCCATCAGGCGTAGGGAAGCCATTATGTCAAGCCACTATAAAAAGAAAATCAGTTTATATCCCATCCCTTAATTTTTTTCTATAATTCTATATAGGTAGCTACTGATGATAGACATCTATCTTCTTTCTTTAGTTACCTATAATGTCCCACTGGCCAGTGGTGTCCCCCAAACTTTTTTATAATTATCCCAACCCAGAGCCCGCCAAACCTTGATTGATGGACCGGATAGTTACACCAACTTTTCTTGGGCTTTCCCTTTCGACAATAGCTATATGATTAAATAAATGAATTACAAGGGAAAACCTACTTTAATAACAGGTGGTTAATGCCTATTTGACTCTTGTCTGCTGTGTTAATTTGAACCATTTTAGAAACATTCTTGTTTCTGTTTTTCCTTAGCTTCCTTACCCGAGTCATGTCTATCGAAAGACTATCTGGTTCACCTGTTTTACTGCCTAGTTACGTAACTCATGCTAACATTACTATGTACAAAACGCGAAGCAACCTCATGTTATTGTATAGTTAAATTTGTAACGGTAGCTTTAGTGCTTTTTTATTGTAGTTTTAGTCCACTAAGTACTAGTGGAGGACGCTGAAGTTTTTTGTGATGTCTCGGATCACAGTTTCGAAAACGTCGGAAATTGTCGCGTGATGAACGCTGCGGCCGCACTAGCGGGCAATGTGAATGCTAAATATTGCGTTAATTGTAGACGTATATGTACATACAAGGATCGTTTGGACGAATTCGGAACTAACGCAATTTTCGAAACGTCACTTTTGACAGTTGATTTTTGACATTTTGGTTTTATACTGTCAATCTGACGCTAAAAGATTATTGTAGGACGATTTAGACTGCGGTTTCACTGGGCGGAGCTAAGACGAGATGAAATCTAATGCTAGGTTTACACGCGTGCCACACGCAGCCCGGCAAGCAACTCGGCGAGAAGCCCTGCCCTACAAATTGCGCACGCACGTGCACATTCAAACAGACGAACAGCCCGTTCACATGCTTGTGCTTGTGTTTGTGCCCGTTGAATGTCGTATTGAACGCGAGCGTGTAAACGCGGCCTAAGAAATGTGGAGTAAGCCATGTGATTGGTGAACCGCGGCGCAGCTCGTCCGCGCTCCCCCTTAGTGGAGCCGCAGCCTTAGTATGTGGACATTGAAATTAACACTTTATTTATCGCGATCATGTGCATTACTTTTTCTGGTAATGCGGCCAAGGCACAAGTGCACTGGAAATTGTATAGTGTATCATGTTGATTCGTGGTACACACAGCAGTAGCCGTTAGCTCAGACCGCCTGAATTAAATTAAATAAAAAAAAAATAGAAAATAATCTTAACTAATATTATAAAGCTGAAGAGTTTGTTTGTTTGTTTGTTTGAACGCGCTAATCTCAGGAACTACTGGTCCGAATTGAAAAATTATTTTTGTGTTGAATAGACCATTTATCGAGGAAGGCTTTAGGCTATATAGCATCACGCTGCAGCTATTAGGAGCGAAGAAATAATGGAAAATGTAAAAAAAAACGGGGGGAAAATAACTATTCCACGCGGACGAAGTCGCGAGCACAGCTAGTTATAAATATAAAAAGTTTGTTGGATTGTGATTCCAAGCAGTTTGATTTATTTGATGCCTGTTTATTGTTATTTTCATTTCTTTTGACATAGTATTTGTTAAAACCAGTTACAATTTAATTATTATACTTTTTGAAAGTTATTATAAACTGCAATGAAATGCCTTACCTTTTACTAAGGTTTTATAAGTCATGGGCGTATGTGTTTAATTATTTTTTCATCTATTATTTTAATACTATGCCATAATCAGCCCATTGCCTTAACGTAATGCCATAGCTAGGATTTAATTTTATTATTGCTCTATCTTTAATATAACATGTATCTGCTTATATTGTACCAATTATAAAAATCTAAGTGACTGGTTTCAGATATAGTATCGATACAAATAAATAGTTAATATATCGGACAAATTGTCAAGTTGCTGATTGTTAGTTTGTAGCCATGTGTAGAAGAGTTGGAGGTTTGTAGGGAAGCTAGATTGTTTAATTTGTGATGGAGATTTTGTTTGTTTTATAACGCTGATTGTCATAGATCGAGAGTATTATTGTAAGAAAAATGTATAAATAAATAAAAGCCTATTGATTTGTAATTGTGTTTTATTATTTGTGTCGTATGTTGTATATTACCAATTTTGTAGCTTTTTTATTTTAATTACATAATTAGGTAGGTACTCGTACACAATACATACTAGAATAGGATAGAATTTTACTGGCAACACACAGGTACCTACACATACAAGAACTCTCATTCTCATGTCTACGAAGTAAGAACCCTTTATGTATTGTATAATTTACATTCAGCCCTGTTGGGACGGGAAGTGCTAAGCGCGAGAATGTAAACAGGTGATTCGCGTTGATGCTGCTGCTCCCGTTGACATTGCCCCGTGCTCCCTCTATTGTCAGTTTTTCGCGCGGCAGTAGGAACGCTGAATGTGAACACTCGCTCGCGTCGACGTTGACGCGGTAATATTTAGAGTAACGTTCCCTGCAACGGCACCGGCTGAATGTAAACCGTACATATGACAAGTACAGTGACAGCCATGTATGGCACGGACGTCTATAGTTCATTCGCGTTAAGGAAATAGTGACTCATCACCGACTGCCGGCCAAGCCACACCCCCTAGCCAATTAAAACGCTAGAAATTATAATTTCTAGCGTTTTAATTGGCTATTCTAGCATTTTAATTGCCAATTAAAACGCTAGAAATTATAATTTCTAGCGTTTTAATTGGCTAGGGGGTGTGGCTTGGCCGGCAGTCGGTGATGAGTCACTATTTTCTTAACGCGAATGAACTATAGTTCCAATCCAAAATGGCCCACATATGCGTCATGGACAGTGAACGATAGTCGCCTTGTTATATTGTACCTGTTAATATTAATAATAGTAGGTATATCACCATAACTGTCTATGTTTACTATCAAAGTTTACCAACCGCCGATAAATCAAATACCTCTGGCCATAACTTGTTTAACAAATCATACCACTCAAATGTTTAAGAACAGTCCAAAACAATTATAATACTTAATTTTTATTGGACTTCTAAATTTAAGCAGTTGTTTATTTATTTAGCATTTTGTGGATTTCGAACGTAAGATTCGTCAGAACAACAAAACTTTGAGGGTAGTTAAATCTTGGACGCTGAGAAATGTCAATACAACAGAAAGTCTATGAGGGTAGTCGTAAATATAGTTGTACGCGTCACTTTACCACGCGCATCCATTCCGTTTAATAAACACTAACAATGAACGTATTCCCCAAACACGTTGAGGAAGGCCTTCGCAGGTCCAAATCGATGTGTTCGTTAGATGACAATCTGCCGCTGAACATGTTGCATAAGGAGCGAAGCTTCAGCGGCTACGGGCGCCGCAGCCGCACCGCCAGCGAGTCCTCCCGGGACTCGCAACTGTACGCCGCCGACGACTCGGACTCTGAAACGTCTGTGGCTGGTAAGGTCGTGCCTACGCTAGGGTTTGAGGGGGAGGTCTTGGCCTCTTTGGAGCAGAAGATAGATCGTTTGAGCGGTGAGTGTTTTTCCTTTGTTCTAGATTAATTCACGAACAAAAAGTTCGAGTATGCCTGCACCCAGACTATTCTTATCTTTGCCGTATCATTCAAATGTAGAACTCGTTGCCTGCACTTGTGTTTAATCCTCCCTTTCATATGCAAAAGGGAATTGGAAATTACATTTACAAGGGTATACCTACTTAGTAACAGACCATTTATACGCAATTAAAAGCATAGGATCAGGCAGAAAAGTAAGGTTGGAGGTTCTACATATACTTGCTTTATAACTTCAAGCTTATCTAAGTATATCAAAAGTACGCGTACCTATCACAATAAATGCAGCTAGGTACCTACCTATTTAAGAAATACTTTAATTCACACAGTTACCTACATCCAGTCCAAAGGTATTTGAACTGTAATATAGAAACTAGGTAAAACAATCTATTTAGTTACCAACATTCTCTGTCCAAAAAACTATAGAAATCATAGCTATATAGCACAATAAATTGGCAGATATACCTACCTATAACTAACGTAGTAGGTAGGTATATTCAATCACTTTAATCAGCAGCTCAAGCCTTTGTCTTCGCGTCGCAAAGATGCAGGAAATTAGACTGATCTTACCTTTATCTACAAAGTTTTCATTTACTTGTGTAGGTGTTAAATAGTGGTACAATGCTTTTAGATCTCTTCCTGGAGCAATGCAGACTCCTGTCTTCTATAAAGGATGAAATACAGGATACGAAAGACTCGATAGAAAAGTCGGGGAGCTTGCAAAATCAGCTGTTTAGCGAAATAGTGAACAACACCATCATTCAGCGGTTTGTATTCAAAGATTCTCATAAGGGGCAGCGCAGACGACAGACTATCCGTGACGAACTTTTTAGTTTGTGAAAATAGAACCTATGCAATTATATGCAGTAACGCACTTATTTAAAAAGAGCGTCTACAGCTCTGCCGACAGAATGATCGAAGATGTGCGTCGTGTGCATTGAGTCTGTGAAATATCCGCGACAGATTTTTGCGCGTCGTGTGCGCTACTGCATATAATTGCAAAAAAGTGCGTCACGGATAGTCAATCGTCTAAGCTGCCCCTTAGTCTACTTATTAGATTGATACCTGCCATTCTTATCCTGTATTGTGTAATTTAACAATCTCAGTCCTACTTAAATCGGTCAGTACGTAGGTCTCTTACATAAGAAGTTGAGTCTTCATATAAGCCAAAGTTATTGAGACCTTACTATGCGCTTTTATTAATTCTGAGCTATTAGGAGCTGGGGTAGTTTTATAACTGAAAACTACACCCGTAAAAGATCTAATTTTCCGAACGTTCAAGATATGTCGCCTTAAAGAGCCTTTCAGTCACATCCCCTAGGAATGTAGTTCTTACCTGATTGATAACAAACATCGGCAGAGTAAAAGAGCTGTCCATCGAGAGTGCTGACGTGAGGGAGGGAGACAGCAACCTGCGCGCGCGCACTCTCCTGGACGCGCTGGATGTTCGGCGCGCCTGCTCGCACGACCGGGACATCAGGGATGCGCTGGCCGACTTCCTGCAGAGTGACGTAAGGTTTTACAACATACCTTAAAGACACTATGGCTAAAAGTTTAATTAAGTCGCCTGCCGATTGGTGGGGTGCAACGTACATTTGCAACAAGAATATCGCTAAGTACTACTCGCCTATTTTAGTATCTCGCTCAAGGCTTTTTCTTGTGGACATTGAGTTCTAACGAAATTATAGGTACTTAGGTAGTAGGTACTTAGCTGGGTACCTTTAGTTGAAAATTTAATTTTAACTACGCGGAATATGTTTTCTCCCTGTGACACCACCCACAAAATTCCACTTGCCGGCTCACTAGTTAAACAAAGTTAGGGGTCACTGTAGTCGCACACCTTTTATTCTGAACTAACTGCCCAGCGTATCTACTTTTGATAATTTGGATGTCATTGAAAATTGCATGCCCTGTCGTCATCCTGCAACCCTTAGGAGCTGAGAGAGCGCATGGTGACCTCGACAGCCGCGAGCGTGCGCGAGGTGATCCGCGGCTGTGTGTCCAGGGACGTGTCCGCCGTGTACCTGCCCGTGCTGGAGAGGTCCAACCGCCGGCTCATGCGAAATGTCTCCAGGACCTTGGAAGACGCGTTTGCTGAGTGTGAGATATTTGTTTTTTTATCTAGCCCGCAGAAAAGGTTGTGGTCATCACAGCTTTCCAGAACTTTGGATCAATCTTGGATTTGGGAAGTCGTTTCTTTTGTACGATTCGTTGTTTTTTTAACAAGGGGAAAATGGGTAGGACGGCGTCGGAAAAGGACTCTTGAGATGGTGCAGATCATTTCAGCCCAAAGACACCAATCACTACAAGGGAGTCACAGTGCATACTTTGCTTGTCCTTACGCACAGAAACTGGATGTAGTAGTAGGTACCTACTTCTTACAAGCATGGTCCGACGGACCATCTTGATTTGTTGTCATATTGGTAGGGTTGAAAACTTCGCATGCGCGTTGTAGGTGTTCCATAGAACGTGTATGGAGGATTTTTTAAAATGTAGGTCTAGAGGAAGGAGGTCTAAAAGGGAGGTCATCGCCGTATGTGGTTAGTAGGCAGACCTTGTGATGTTGCTACATGATGCTAAATTCACATGAATTAGATTATACGTCTGTTTTACAGTGAGTGAGGGTTCATCTCAGCTGTCGAAGCAGATGTTCAGAGCATCACGGAACTTGCGGCGCACGCTGGAGCGCCACAACAACTTGGATGCGCCCGGCCAGGCCAATTACGCCAATAAACTACAACGTACTGTTGAAGGGTATGTACAATAGTACTAAAGTAGAACTAGGTTATTACCTAGTTAGAAATCCCTGACTAGGTAATAACCTAGTTAGGGATTTCTAGCCAAAACTAACGACCAGGGACATCTTGCTATCATAACAGAAATCAGGGACTAGACTAGCTCCAAATAAGGGTTGGTTTCTTACAAAGCTTAAGTATGTGACTACCCCTTACGTGTACTTCCAAGAAATAATAAGCACACTGTACTGAAAACTCTTTCGCTTCTACCTTTCTGATCGGAGTTTAATTTCTAGTACTGAAGAGACTACCTAGCAGACCACTCTGCTGAACTGGTAACTAGGCTCCTCCAACCAACCTAAACGCCAAAAGTAGCTTCACAGTTGATTTTAATAGCTACCTACTTGTAACTATTAGGGGCAGCGCAGACGACAGACTATCCATGACGCACTTTTTAGTCTGTGATGCAATTCTAAGCAGTAACGCACACGACGCGCCAAAATCTGTCGCGGATATTTGTATTTCACAGACTCAACGCACATCTTAGATCATTCTGTCGGCAGAGCTGCAGGGACCTAGATGCTCTTTTTAAATGTCTCAGACGCAGACTCTATCGCACAAAAAGTCTGTCGTCTGCGCAGCCCTTTAGAAGTGAAGGTCCGACGGACCATCTTGGTTTGTCATTAGAAGTAGGTATTTTCGCATTGTGCATTGTAGGATTCTACGGTGTAGTGGTGATAGATGTGGCTACAGGTCTTCATGATAATGAGTATGTCCTGCAGGCTCTTAGACAAGGAGCTGAAGCAGTGGCGGCAGCAGATCCTGGACGTGATCACAGCGGAGCTGCGGGGCGAGGGCGAGCAGCGCGCGCAGGCGCCGCGCCCGCTCAGCCCCGTCAGCCCGCCGCAGCCCGCAGACCCCGAGGTCTCCATCATTGATCAGCTGGTGATTCATCTTGCAGTTCCTCAAACTAGACCAGCGGCCCTACTACAGAAAACGAAAACGATCGTTCGTTGAACGGATCGCGTATTTTTGCCCCATAAATCCCTCTCATTTGTCCCTCCCGTGTTCTAATATACGAACTAAAATTCGTCAACGTCGATTTTCAATAATTTAATTGATATATTAGAACACAGGAGGGACAAATGAGAGGGGTGGAAAAAATACGCGATCCGTTCAACGAACGATCGTTTTCGTTTTCTGTAGTAGGGCCTTGCGCGATTTCCTTCTTAGTACCTAACTAACTTAATATCCAACTAACTTTGATGGATATTTGACTGGAACCATGTCATATTATTCATGCGGACCATCCACCAACACCAAAGCGATTTCATATTGGCTGTATTAATATAAATCGTTTATTGAGTCTCTGCTAGCGGAATAGATAGGCTGGAGTGGACCGCTCCCCGCCCGAAGCTGTGAGCTGCCCGTTTAAATAACAAACTGAAGTGAGAACCTTCCGCTGTAATCGTTAGCCAGTATGCTAGTCAGTTACAAAAATACCACACCCTCGTACGGTGCTTATACGATAATGGGGACCATTCTCGTACAAGCAGCGTAGGCCACATCTAGTTATAATTCAAGCAACTTAACTATCCCCAGATGAAATCAGCGGTGATAAACAAGCAGATCTCGGACGGTGAAGTCAACCAAGCGTTCGAAAGCGCGTTGTCTGCGTCGGACCTGGCGCTGGTGATGGCCGCGTGCCGCGCCGCGGACCCCGCAGCTCTGTTCGCGCCGCCCTGTGCGCTGGCGCAGCCCGTACTGCTAGCGCTGGCCCAGCAGCTCGCGACAGACATGGTGCATGACACGCAGCTTAAGTGCCGGTAAAGTAACTAGAGTAAGAATTAAAGCTTAGCTTAAGCGAAAGGAAGGCACAAAAAGACTGATAATGGTACCTCGGTCCACTATTTTCTCTAATCTCTGCTAAGAGTAATAATATAATAATATATATATAATATAATATATTAGACAACAACAACATCACATACATTGCTCCGATCCCAAAGTAAGTAGCTTAAGCACTTGTGTTATGGGTATCACAACAACGAAGGTACCACAAATAAATACTTAAATACAAATATATACACCCAGACACGGAACAAACACAAGTGTTCATCACACGAATGTTTGTCCCGGGTGGGAATCGAACCCACGACCCTTGGCTCAGAAGGCAGGGGTCACTACCAATTGAGCCACCGAGCCTGTCGAAGAGTATGTAACTAAATTAAATTTTACTGACTGAGATATTAAGGTTACATGTTTGTCCTACTTTTGACCTCTTTTTTGTCAACAGGTATTTGGAAGATGCAATAATAAGCTTGGATAGATTTCATCCAGCAACAAGAACTCATCTGCCAATGGTTGTGGGAGAAGTTCGGAGGCACCTTATGAAGTTCCTCTTGGCCTACCCCAATCACGTCGCAAGTCGCAGAGTAACGTTGATTGTCATGGCCGCTGATAATTTGTTACAACATCGTAATTAAAGTTTAAAAAAATTCAATTTATTGTTTTTTTATCATTGATCGTAATGAACTTAATTTAAGGTTCATATGATTTTATTACCTTGTCTCGTATAAGGTCAGCTGATAAAAAAAGTCTCATCTCTGTTTTTATTTACGCATTTAAACGTCAAACTCAATGCTGTCCGCTTATTGGTAGATCTATTCAATAAAAAAATTTTTAACGAATCACGGTGATCGGTGTCATCAGACACAAAATTATGTCACGCCTACGAGCAGAGAACAGACTGGATATTCGACACCCATCTGTCATTTAGCATAATCTTGGTGATACAATTTTTGAAAATAAACCAAGAATATAATGGAATTTGCATAATAAAGCCATTGAATCGAGATCTGAATTAATCGCGCCGGAGGAAGTGCGTTAAAATGTCGCGCCAATATTTTTTGTCGTTTATGATTCTGTTAGGACCCAATGTGTTGTTGCATTGTGCATCGGCGGCGGTGCACGGGCACGCCGTGGACAACACGGTGGAGCGGGAGTCGGACGGCAGCTTCCGCGCGAGGGACTTCGAGCACTACGGCGACGGCGGCCACAACTCGGAGTTCGACCACGAAGCCATTTTAGGTGCCCGGTTTTGTTTACAATCTTGCACTCGCGTGACGTTGCCCCCGCGCCGGCGTTTTGCAATGGCTCGAGTCAGTTGTTGATAAGGAGCGCGGTAGGCAACCGCGGCGCGATGTCACTCAAGTACGCGCTGGTGATTCTGGTGCCTACCTTCCTTGTGGTCACGTATTATTTCACCATAGGGAGCGTGAAGGAGGCGGAGGAATATGACAAGCTGAGCCCGGAGGAGTCGCGGCGCCGGCTGGCGCTGCTGCTGCCCCGGATGGACCTCAACGGGGACCAGCACATCGACCGGATGGAACTGAAGAAGTGGATTTTAAACTCTTTCATGTGAGAAACTTTATTCATCTGGTTTTTAATCTATAAATTTAATTTTAGTTATCCATTTTATGACACAGATAAAGTTTTATTACTCCATATCAATAGCTCTTTACAAATTTCCTTTATCGGTACTTCTAGGCTATATGCAATAACAGATTTGTAGATGATGGTCTTAAAATATCCCACTTTGATTATTTGTCCAAATCTATTGCATAAAGTCTATGTATTAACATATATTAGCATAACTTTATATGTTGTTGTACCTGTTTTGTAACAAGCCGACTTAGGCATTCATAATAAAAAAAAAATCACTCGGTTTTAATCTATATGTATTACCTACACAAAACTTGAACAGGTGGTGCCTACAGTTAGTCTTACTAACCTTATTTAATTGTACCCAACTTTGATATCTATAAAATTTTACAGTGTCTTTATAAAGTTCTTTTTAAGGTTGTGAGACCAAATGTTCCTTTAATACCTCTTTCTAGTGTCGAACCACTTTCTCTATCTGGAAATCGCGGTTTTATTTATTTATTTATTTATTTATTGGATTACCAACATAAGGTACAGTAATACATAAAATTATAATACAGTAACTAAGGCTATGATGTTAACTGTCCCTACAATTACAGGTAATCACAGCATGTTATACAAATAATTATAAAAGAAAGAAAAAAGAAAATAACTTATTTTAAGGTGTAAAATTGAATTGTTAGATTATGAAAATAACAAATTATAAAAAACAAACAATTAGAATTACTAACAAATAAAAACTAAGAAGGGGTTTGAGGTATGCCAACAGATTTCAATACGGAAAGAAACTTTGGGAGGGTTTGGAAGTGAATATCAAGTTCAGGTAGTTTTTTACTCAAATCGTTGTACAAACGAGACAAGCGAATCATCGGGGAGTCACGGCCTAATCTGGTTCTGCAAAATGTTTTCCTAAAGAGACCACAGGGAAAGCGTGGTACTCTATTTGGAACATTAAAGTTGAGTTTGTGGAGCAGACTAGGACTGTCAATGCGGTTGTTTAAGAGTTTGTGTAATATAGACATGTCGAAGTAATTGCGTCTCACAGTTAATGTATCTAGTCGGAAATGATTTGCTTTTTCTGTGTGGGTTTTTAAAGATCTAGGAGTCTTAAAACGGTAAGTCATATGACGGATCAGTTTTTTTTGGACCTTTTCAATGCGATTTATATGTATGTTGTAGCTGGGACACCAAACTGTGCTGCAGTATTCGAGTTTGCTTCTAACGTAGCTATTATAAAGAAGAGTGACTGTTGAAGGATTCTTAAAGGCTTTAGTACTCCGGATAATAAATCCGAGTGATTTGTTTGCTTCTTTTACAATTTTGTCGATGTGATCCTTGAAACTTAAATGGCTATCAATGTGAATACCAAGGTCTCGGACAGTTTCGACTTCTTTCAATTTTTTGCCTGCTATTGTGTACTCTGAGGGAAACCTGTTCCGTTTTTTTCTAGTAAACTTTATGTGGTGACATTTATCAGCATTCAGGATCATCTTATTTTTCCCACACCACTCTTGTAGGCAGTTGATATCATCCTGCAGGTTGAGTACGTCGTCAACGCTTGCAATCGTTTTAGTCAGTTTCAGGTCGTCAGCAAAAAGGTACACTTTGCTATGCTTAATATTCACTAAGATGTCGTTAATGAAAACATTGAAAAATAGAGGTCCTAGAACAGAGCCTTGAGGTACTCCTGAAAGCGCAACGAAAGGTCTTGAGAGGTCACCGTCTACAACAACTCTAGATGGTCGATTGGTTAGGTACGAGCTGCACCAATGTAACATACTGCCCTCTATGCCAAACGTATGTAGTTTCTGTATTAGAATTTTGTGGTTAACTTTGTCAAAAGCCTTCGAGAAATCGGTATAGACTGCATCTTCCTGTAATCCTTGATCAACTGCTTCCATAACATTCGATGTGAAAAGCATTAAATTAGTGTTGGTTGATCGCTTTTCCATGAAACCATGCTGGTCGGTGATGATGTATTTTTGAATGTGTTTATACATGATAGAATAAACCAATGACTCGAAGACCTTTGACATCGTAGAGAGAATGGATATTGGGCGGTAGTTAGCTACGCACTCTTTTTTGCCACTCTTATGAACAGGAACTACTCGTGCTAGCTTCCATAGATCTGGGAATATGCCTGATTGCAATGATTTATTGTATAACATACATAATGGTACACCCAACTCATTTGCGCAGTTATGTAACAAGAGCGGGTGAATGTTATCTGGCCCCATACCTTTTGAGATATCAAGTCTTTTCAGTTTCTTTTTTACATCATCTGGACTAAGTTGTATAGAGTCAATAGCGTCAACTTTCTCGTTATGAGAAAGATTGGGAATATCTTCGCTTGTATCATGTTCATAAACTGAAGAGAAATAAGTTGCAAACATGTCCGGGATTGAGTTGGTGCACGATGATACATTTTCGTCCAAAGTCATAGATTTAGGGTATGAAGAATTATTACTTCTTAGATGTTTAATGTGGGTCCAGAAGGACTTCGGGTTGTTTTTTATTTCGGATTCGATTGATAGGATGTAGTTGTTATAGCATTCTTTAATCAACTTGTTACAGTCACTTCTCAGATATTCATATTCTAATTTATCAAGCGGATTTTTGAATTTTTTGAATTTTTTGTGATATTTGTGCTTTTGCCTTAAAAGGTATTTTAGTTGAGGCGTATACCAAACAGGAAAACATCCCTGTCGAATTTTAGTCATAGGGATGTTTTCAGTTATGGTATCGTGAAGTATGGCATAGAAGCGTGTTAGCATATCATTAACATTATTACAATTAAGCTCTTCCTTCCATTGTACAGAACTTAGATAATTATTTATGGCTAAATAATCACCTTTATAGAAGTTAAATCGCTTTACTGGAACCGATTTGTTATATATTTCCATGCGTAATTTTATTTTAATATCAAGAGCAGGATGAAATTTATCAATATCCCTCACAGGCTGTAAACATTCTTTCACATGCAATGTTTCCCGGTCACACAACAGTAAATCCAAGATTTTCACGCTTTGATTTGTTATGGTATTGAATTGTTTTAACTCGTTGAGTGCCATAAAGTCAATAAAGTTACACAATAGTTCACAGGTGCCATAATCCGTTGGTTCCAAGTTCAGTGTATCTTCATTGGAAGACCTTTTCCACGTTATATTACTCAAGTTGAAATCCCCTGCGATCAAAGTACATCTGTGTTCACTACAAAATTGCAGATTCATATTTACCTTGTCTATATATAATTCCATACTATCTTTAGTAACAGGCGGTGGTAAGTAGACGGCGCAGATGTATACTGCCTCTTTAGCCTCCGATTTCGAAGATACTGAGACCCATAGGTCTTCGCAATCACTTTCAAATTCCGGAACGCGAACGGATATAAATTTGTTAGATACCGCTATCAGTACTCCACCTCCTCTTTTTTTAGTTGATGCAGATGTATGCCGATCACGCCTGTAAACGTTATACCTACTATCGAAAAATTCACAGTCATAGCAACCACTGTTAAGCCATGTCTCCGTAAATATGTACACATCGTAACAGTTGTTTAATATCTGTTGGCGTACCTCGGCTGCATTTGTGTTGAGTCCTCTAACATTTTGGTAATAGATATTCAAACAATCAACTGACATACAATAAAAAAGAAAATAAAAATAAAAAATTAAACAGAGGGAAATCAAAAAAAAAATTAAAAACTGTGATAAGAAACAAGTTTTACAAACTAACAAAATTAATCAATTACTCGTTCTTTGGAAGATCAGATAAATCCCTATTATTTTTGATTATTTTGTAGTCGGAGGTTTCACTCTTTCTCATGTAGATTCTACCTCCTCTTACCCAGACAAATTTGTAATTAAGCTCCTTTGCTTTGGTTCGAGCTGCTGCGTGTAGTGCTTTTTGAGTGGGAGAGAGATGTTCAGCTATGAACACTGGCTTCTTGTCTCCGCCGATGCCCAGGTGGCTGGTGTTAAGCTTGTCCGTAGTGTTTTTGGATTTCTTATTAAATCTTAATGCAGACGCCAGAAAGTTATCTCGAGCTCTTTGGGAGTTGAATCTTACTACAATAGACCTTGGTCGTTTGCTTTCCTTGTTCACTTTGGCTGTTCTTGTACACAGCTGAAGATCGTTGTCTTGCAGTTTGCAGTCGGTAACCGACGCAATTTGTCTCACTATTGTATCAAGGTTTTCAGATTTATATTCAGGAACGTTTTGTATCTCTAAATTATTGGCTCGAGAGTGTTGTTCCAAAAGAGAAACTCTGGAACTGAGATCAGCAATAGTGTTTTTTAGAGATGTTTTACAAGGTTAAGAAAGGATTTTTTTTTTAAATTTTATACAATTAAACTGTAAAGTCCTTTATAGAAATTAACACTTTATTATGATTAAAATACAAGATCTAATCCTGTCTAATTAGACAAATATAAGTAAGATTGTTATTCTCTATGGAAAATGATGGTGTATTCCATAATGGAACACATTTTTCTGGAATCTTGGAAGGTCCTAAAAAACCTTGTGAATAATTCAGAATCTGAATATGTCGGTATGAATCTAGATTTGAAATCCAAATGAGTCGGAAGGTTGCCACACAACTTGATATGATGTGGATATTCCTCTATAATATATTTTATTTCTTTTATAATTATGCTTACATCAATTAGGAAAGAAATCAACGAGTTCAATTTATTAAAATCAAGAAATGTATGTGTCGTCTGATATTAATATATCTCATAATAATAAATTAATATAATAAATATTAATTTATTTATAAAAATACACTTCAGTACATGAGTCCCACCCAGGCCATGTTTTATTTTTCATTTATTATTATAATGGGTTTGCACTGGCCACTATTTGCCTGATGTTAAATGGTATTGAAGCCTACAATGCAGTGTGTTTACCCTGAAAATACAGATTCATTATGAAGTTTATATGTCATGGGCTTGGAGAACAAAGAGTTCTATTTACCTAGAAAATATTTTATGCTAAGTAAATTATATTTTATTCTACAAATGGCTTAGTGGCTCAATTTAGTGACTCATGCCTTCTGAATTTTGGTTAGAACAGGTTTGATCCCCACCCAGGATGAACATTTGTGTTTGTTCCGTGTCTGGGAGTTTATATTTTACTAGCTTTTGCCCGCGACTTCGTCCGCGTGTTTAAATTTATACATACAAAAGTTTTTTCCCGCTAACTCCCGTTCCCGTGGGAATTTCTCAAAATACAGCCATAACTAAACTTTATATTTACTAAGGTACCTGCATGCCAAATTTCAAGCGTCTAACTTAAGCGGTTTAGATTTTTCATACAAAAGGATTTTCCCGCTAATTCCCGTTCCCGTGGGAATTTCGGGAATTCCTTTCTTAGTGCACCCCTACGGTACCTAAGCTACGTCCCTTCCAAATTTCAAGTGCCTACGTTTAGCCGTTTGGGCTGTGCGTTGATATGTCAGTCAGTCAGTCAGTCAGTCAGTTTCTCCTTTTATATATATAGATTTGTATGTAAGTTTACATATATTTGTGGTTCTTTCGTTGTTCTGATACCCATAACACAAGTGCTTAAGCTACTTACTTTGGAATTGGAGCAATGTATGTGATGTTGTCTGATTTATTCACTAGCTTTTGCCCGCGACTTCGCTCGCGTTAAATTCGGGGTGAATGCTCCATACAAACTTCCATTTTAGGGAAGTGGAGGGTTAGAAAGGGGCAAAAAGTAGCCTATGTTACTCTCAAAATCACGTCAATTCGACACTCCGTTTTGCCGTGAAAGAAAGACAAACATACAGACAGACCCACTTTCCCATTTGTAATATTAGTATGGATTAACAAGACAGGCTCGGTGGCTCAATTGGTAGTGACCCCTGCCTTCTGAACCAAGGGTCGTGGGTTCGATTACCACCCGGTACAAACATTCGTGTGATGAACACTTGTGTTTGTTCCGTGTCTGGGTGTATATATTTGTATTTAAGTATTTATTTGTGGTACCTTCGTTGTTCTGATACCCATAACACAAGTTGTTAAGCTACTTACTTTGGGATCAGAGCAATGTATGTGATGTTGTCTAATATTTATATTTATTTATTAACTGCCTTTCGGAATATTTTTTTTTTTTTTTTTGTTTTTTGTTAGTTTATCTGCAATCAGTCGCATGACTATGAGCGGATGTGTTGAGGCCATTTCGTTCGAAGTGTGCTCTCCACCGAGAACACTACTTATTTTTGTACTACACCATTCTTCGGAATAAAATAGCTCTCTTTACATTATCTCGTTTGTTTGGCAGCAACTTGTCTAAAGAGGAGGCGGAGGAGCGCATGGGCGAGGTGGACGAGAACCGCGACGGCGTGGTCTCGTGGCCGGAGTACCTGCAGGACGCGTTCGGCGTGGACGCGGAGGAGGACGTGGGCGCCGAGGACACCGGCGACTCTGGCATGGTACCAGTGCGAGTCTCTTTGGTTCTTTATTTGTAGTGACAACCTCGGTGGCTCATTTGTAGTGACCTCTGCCCTCTGAGCCAAGGGTCGTGGGTTCGATTCCCGCACAGTACAAACATTTGTGTTCATGAACATTTCTGTTTGTATTGGTCTGGGTGTTTTCTATGTATAATATGTATTTATTTACAAAAAAAAATGTATATAAGTAAGTTTATCACTTGTCTAGTACCCATAGTACAAGCTTCGGCTTAGTTTGGGGCTAGGTGGCGCTGTGTGGCCCAGCGTGGCATGTCTTGGGTTATTTATTATTTATTTATTTACTTTTATGGCTTCATCATCATCAGCCTATTGCTGTCCACAGCTGGACATAGGCCTCTCCAGTTGGTCGCCACTTTTAGCAAACATATGGAGGCTTTACCCGTAATCGCCGGGCAGGCGGGTGATATCGCAGGACCGGCAGCCGGCCTGTGGTATTTAGCTTATGCCGCGACAGTGGGGCGACAGCAGGCAAGGTATTCTTAATGTCAATTTCGAATTGGATTCGGAAACTTTCTCAATTGGATTTTTCGTATCAGAGTCGAAATTATCATTGTGAGGTCTATGAATGAATGTCATAGGGCTATTATGATGAGTATGACTTAGAGACCATACATTTATTACGTAAACTTCTGGTAACATTACGTAAGAACAAAGCGGGCATGTTAAATCTATGAACTTTGGTACATACTTTTATTTTTTTTTTACATAGCCGGTCATCTGTAGCGATGTCAAACGCCATTTAACCACATCTGGCACCCGTGCGCCGACTCGGGTTAGATTATAGGAGAAGATGGGAGTAATAAAACATCAAACAGTCTTACATAATGAATTAATGGCCTCTTCATTTATTTTAGCTATTGTCTTTTTTGTTATCATCACTATTTATTTTGCAAATTGCAACAAAACAGTGATATGATTCTTCTTCCTGTACATAGCAGGGCGATGGCGTGCAAATAATAACCTAACATTTACCTTAAGAAAAAGCAGTTACAGTTTAAAAAGTTTTTTACGAAATGAAAGCTTATCTTGACACTAATGGGTCTTTTAATTGAATGATTAGTAACGACGGTAATTATGATGATAATTATAACGACATCACATTGTAATTATGTAATAATGTGGAGTCTTTGTACATTCTCAGTTTCCAAATGACGCTATGTTGCAACCATTTTGTTGTGGTGATGATGACACCAGCTCATCTCGTAGGTGTTGTTAAAAGAGGGAAACAGTGTTTCATCATCATCATCAACATATTGCAGTCCACTGCTGGACATAGGCCTCTTCACTTGTTCGCCACCTAGGGCAAACTTCTAGAGGATATACCCATAGTCGCCACGCTGGGCAGGCGGGTTGGCGATTGCAGGGCGTAACTTCTTCAGCTAGCTTTCAGGGCGTAAACAGTGTTTACCTGGGTACAAATAAAACCTTCTTCGGTCACCAATCCGCCCGCCAAACCAAGGACGCTTTGTCATCAGCACCAGAACAAAATATTTTCAAAACACTAAAGACTACAGTTTCATGCCCGTTAGCTGTGCACTGTTGTAAACAAACTTCTTGCACCTTCATCTGAAAATTGTCAGTTTATACTGGAACAGTTAAATATTGGAATTGTCCATTTTATTTCTTGTTCATAGTCACCCTACCGGTTTCAAGTGTCCGGCGATTGGCGAATAATAACAATTGCAACATGTTTATTGACTGATCCGTAGATTCGTATGTCATCGATAGATATGATAACTGTGTTTTATAAACTTGAAACTCTTGAACCTGACATGAGGACTGACTGACTTTAAAGATACTTTCATGAGTTAAACCTACTGATAATCGAACTTGGGGCTTTCCGCGCTGAAGGCTAAATATGCTATTTGAGTTAAAGGGCGATTTCTATTTAGGCCTCCATGGTATACGATTTTCAATTTTAATGATTGTTTTTCCGCAGCAAAACGGTTCCTTCAGTAATCAGTAACTATATTATGTAAGCATGGCATTTCTGGTCAATTCACTTCTTTAATAATTATAAAAATATCCTCCAAAAGCGTTTCAAATATATATAAGTATAGGAATTGTAAAAAAAAACCTAAGGTGAAACCGACTCAGCCATACAGGGCTGAGGCCTCCACTAACACCTCAGAGGGCAGGGGAAAGCTGAAAACCAGCGCTGCCGGGGACGCGCTCCCGCGGCAGCGTGAGCTGAGCTTCGTCCTTTTGTCTGCCTGTACGATTGTATAATATATGCTTATGTACCTACTGTATGTAATTAAGAAGACAATAAATGTATGGAATTATTCTTATTCTTTTCTAAAAATATATGTAGAGTTCAGTTGTTAGCATAGCTGTCGGGCACAGTTGCCTGTTGTACGACGCGCCATCCTGATGCTAACTCGCTCAAAATCAGCCGCTTTTATCATTTAACTAGCTGTGCTCGCGACTTCGTCCGCGTGGAATAGTTATTTATTCCCCCGTTTTTTTTTTGCATTTTCCATTATTTCTTCGCTCCTAATAGTTGCAACGTGATGTTATATATAGCCTAAAGCCTTCCTCGATAAATGGTCTATTCAACACAAAAATAATTTTTCAATTCGGACCAGTAGTTCCTGAGATTAGCGCGTTCAAACAAACAAACAAACAAACTCTTCAGCTTTATAATATTAGTTCAGATAAAATACTATCTTTTCTTATATTTCACTACCTAAAATGATCCTACATTTTACCTGCGCGAAAGCAATTTTTTTTGTAAATGGACTCTATTACGCGTGTAGATTTAACGCGGGTAATTGGCCAATGACAAGTGTTACCTAGCCCCAAACTAAGCCGAAGCTTGTACTATGGGTATTAGACAACTGATAGACTTACTTAGATATATATTTTTTTTGTAAATAAATACATATTATACATAGAAAACACCCAGACCAATACATACAGACATGTTCATGAACACAAATGTTTGTACTGTGCGGGAATCGAACCCACGACCCTTGGCTCAGAAGGCAGAGGTCACTACCAAATGAGCCACCGAGCCTGTCAATGTAAGCACTCTTATTAATAATGGCGGCTAGTAAATTGTAGGTTTTGTCTGTTGCAGCTGCTGCGAGAGGAAAAGGAGATGTTCAAAGCAGCCGACTTGAACGGTGACGGGTCGCTGGACCTCGTGGAGTTCGAGGTCAGTGTCATCATGATCTTTTAGACCTTTAGCTCATTTTTTAATTTTTTAAATAAGATACAGTAGCAGTACAGGGCAAATAGTGAGGAGAACAGATGGCCGTTGGGGCCGAAAAGTTTTGGACTGGAGACCCTTCGACCGAAAACGCGGCGTGGGACGCCCTCCAGCGAGGTGGAGTGACGACATTATAAAAGTCGCAGGATGGAGCTGGATGCGGGCAGCTTGCGACCGGCCGCTGTGGAAGTCTTTGGGGGAGGCCTATGTCCTGCACTGGATCCCGTACGGCTGAATATGATGTTGATGATTTTTTTATTTGTAAATTAGACCAAACATGACAAAGATATAGCCCGTTAAAATTACGCGTGACGTCAAAGAGTGGGAGATGTTTCGCATTTACACATACACATTTTTGGCTGTTCCAAATAAATAAATAAAGTATATGTGTCGTCGCTGGGCAGGTGTTCACGAACCCCGAGGAGCACCGGCCGATGCACGCGCACCTCGTCAACCAGACGCTGCGGGAGAAGGACGCCGACCGCGACGGACGCATCGACTTCGCCGAGTACGTCGGCGAGAGAGGTGTGTGTACTACCTAAGTAGCCTCAGCCCATCGCAGGCTGCACACAGGCCGCTCCAGTTAGATACGCTGCGACGGAAGGACGCCGACCACGACGGACGCATCGACTTCGCCGAGTACGTCGGCGAGAGAGGTGTGTGTACTACCTAAGTAGCCTCAGCCCATCGCAGGCTGCACACAGGCCGCTCCAGTTAGATACGCTGCGACGGAAGGACGCCGACCACGACGGACGCATCGACTTCGCCGAGTACGTCGGCGAGAGAGGTGTGTGTACTACCTAAGTAGCCTCAGCCCATCGCAGGCTGCACACAGGCCGCTCCAGTTAGATACGCTGCGACGGAAGGACGCCGACCACGACGGACGCATCGACTTCGCCGAGTACGTCGGCGAGAGAGGTGTGTGTACTACCTAAGTAGCCTCAGCCTAGCGCAGGCTGCACATAGGCCGCTCCAGTTAGATACGCTGCGACGGAAGGACGCCGACCGCGACGGACGCATCGACTTCGCCGAGTACGTCGGCGAGAGAGGTATGTGTACTACCTAAGTAGCCTCAGCCTAGCGCAGGCTGCACATAGGCCGCTCCAGTTAGATACGCTGCGACGGAAGGACGCCGACCACGACGGACGCATCGACTTCGCAGAGTACGTCGGCGAGAGAGGTATGTGTGTACTACCTAAGTAGCCTCAGCCTAGCGCAGGCTGCACATAGGCCGCTCCAGTTAGATACGCTGCGACGGAAGGACGCCGACCACGACGGACGCATCGACTTCGCCGAGTACGTCGGCGAGAGAGGTATGTGTGTACTACCTAAGTAGCCTCAGCCTAGCGCAGGCTGCACATAGGCCGCTCCAGTTAGATACGCTGCGACAGAAGGACGCCGACCACGACGGACGCATCGACTTCGCCGAGTACGTCGGCGAGAGAGGTATGTGTGTACTACCTAAGTAGCCTCAGCCTAGCGCAGGCTGCACATAGGCCGCTCCAGTTAGATACGCTGCGACGGAAGGACGCCGACCGCGACGGACGTGTCGACTTCGCCGAGTACGTCGGCGAGAGAGGTGGGTACTGCCTAAGTATCATCAGCCTAGCGCAGTCCACGGCTGGACATAGGCCTCTCTAGTTAGATAGATATATTCATCTTTGCGCAAAATACAAACAGAAGTTCTTTGAGAGATATAGGGCATAATTTTCGCTCGAATTGAGCCGCCTGCGCGCCCTTCCGGGGAAGGACCTCCACCCTATAGAATACCGCAGCCAAATGACCTAAGGTCGTGTTTCTGCCGGTGAGTGGGGTTGCCGGAGCTCGTGGCGGGTTAGGCTTGGGCCGGCATGGCGGCCGGCTCCGAGTGGTAAGCGCGGGGGCGCGAACCACTCAACGGGGGTGACGGTGTGGCGGGTGCAGCCACACCGTACACGAGGTCCGCCCGGGGCGCACTTAAACGCTCCCCGGAAGCCTTACCCTAGAGGTAAGGGTATTTGCTCTCCCCGGACCAGAAGTGCCCGCTGCTTGTCATCTGCGGCAGGCCAGGGCAGGCAGAGATGTGGCCGTATGCTTCGGCGCTACCCGTATCCCTGCTACATGCTGCCCACCGGCGACACAGGGGGGTTTAGTGCCCTCCCATTTTGAGAGGTGTGAATCCCACACACCATGCTGGCTCTACCCCGAGGCGGCAATAAAAAATGGGCCGGCATGGCAGTGACAACTGACAGGTAACTGACCAGTCACTTGCCTGTTTTCACAGCGACTTGGGCTTCTCTTTTGCAGGTTACGGCGGCCCCAACCTCCGTCACTTAGAGTGGCCGCTCGCTCCATATGGTACTAAGTATATTCTAGACTTCTAGAATGCCAGAAGCGGTAATCCATTCGTTCTGTAGAACTGAAAGAGTGTGATGGTTATATGACTTTGAAGCTATTGTTACAAATGGATATATTATAACTATCTCCGAATGGTTTACCGTAAAACATGTGATTTCCCCTTTATCATTTGTAAATAATGTGTTTAGTGTGTTCCCACTTTATTTATTACTTTATTATTTACTAGCTGTGCCCGCGACTTCGTCCGCGCGGAATAGATTTTCATCCCCTATTTTATCCCCTTGGGGGTAGAATTAATCAAAATCCTTTCTTAGCGGATGCCTACGTCATAACATCTACTTGCATGCCAAATTTCAGCCCGATCCGTCCAGTGGTTTGGGCTGTGCGTTGATAGATCACTATGTCAGTCAGTCAGTCACCTTTGCGTTATATATATTTAGATTTACTAGCTGGAACCCGCAGCTTTGTCTATAATAACCTTGTATGTATGATAACTACCTACTCAGGGATCAGGAAAATGTATACGTTGCGGTCTGATTTTATTAAATCGACAGCAAAATAACTCTTTGTTACTTGATAACCCTATGTTCTAGAAATAAACAGGTCCTAATCCCTTGTCCTCTAATACCTGTATCTACTAAGACTGGTCTAATCCGGTGCTACCGGACGATGTGCGCAGGCGCAGAAAGTGGCGCGGCCTCGCAATTACTGTAATTACTACAATAACACTTGTCGCGTAAACTGACCAGCCGAGTGCTGTTTAAATCATTTTATTGTTCCGTCTAATAATACAATCTTATATCATGGATGACCATTAGACTGATCATATGATTGGAGAATTGTGCTGCAGCTCGTCTCCGCCCCACCTTAGTACCACCTTAAGAGAGGTAGGGCATAGCGAATCTTCGCTCGAATTGAGCCGCCCGTCCGGGGAACGACCTCCACCCTATAGAATACCGCAGCCAAATGACTTCCGGGTCGTGTTTCTACTGGTGAGTAGGGTCTCCGGAGCTCGTGGGGGGCTACGGTTGGGCTGGTAAGCGGTAGGCGGTGGCAACTGACAGGTAACTAACCAGTTACTTGCCAGTTGTCACAGCGACTTGTGCTTCTCTTTCGCTGTCCATCAGGCGTTGGGAAGCCATTATGTCCAACTACTATAAAAATAAATAAATAGTGGAACCGAGTCTTAAGCATAGATGCCCCTAAACATGCTTCATTTCACGGAAACTTAGTCTTTTTTATGTCAACCCCATACATACGTAAGTAAGGCTTTTTAGGAATCGCTTTATGATGTAACAACGATACCGCATCCGAACGCAAACAGTCGTCAAAACCCGATTTTTCACAAAAGCTCTGATGCTACAAGAAATGTGTTGTGTAGTAGTACGAGTATACATATTACCTACCTACGTACCGAAAATTTTTCCAACAACTCTTTATCCCTTCCGATTCCCGAAGGTCTTGTCTAATCCACATTTTTATAAATATTACTATACATGAGCTCATATGCATAAGCAGCATTGCCATAGTCGCAACTTGACACTAGACAACTGATGTTGTCTAGTACCAATAGTACAAGTTGCGGCTTAGTTTAGGGCTAAATGCGGCTGTGTGGCCCAGCGTGGCATGTCTTGGGTTATTTATTTATTTACAAGAAGTAAATAGTTTCAGCTCCCACATTGAACTCTTTTCTGCTTCCTATTTAGTTACGTTTACATGATCAAATTCAATTTCTCGATTACTTGCTCGCCTGTTGCTCTATAATAGGAATTAATTGCGTCTCGCCTCTCTTGACTCAAAGAGTAATAACGTACTGACCTATTAATTTAATATGAAGGATTTCTCACTTAAGATATATAGCTGTGTGCCTGGCTGCTTTGATTTTATTTCTCGGTAGCGTTTTAACAAAACTGTACGGATGTGTTATTTGTATAAAAATAAGAAAATAAACAATTATTTTGCTGCACAAATTGTGTTTATAAATACTGCTTATGTTTACAAATAAATAGGTTTGTTATGACATATCCAACAGCTGTTTATTGAATGCGGATACGCGTACATATTATATACTATGTATACCCTATATATACATGTGTGTAGGTACGTTAGTTCCAAGTAATCTCCGGCAGGGGAAAAGCTGATATCCAGATCTGCCCAGGTTTCCCTGTGGCAGCATCAGCTGAGCTAATTCTCATTGTCTCTATTTGTAATCCGTTATGTTGAGGTTTTTTATGTGTTGCTCTTGTAAGAAGATAAATCTTTTTATTTTGATTCTTAACGTACACAAACACATACCAAGATACAGGGTTTCCTAGTTAGGGGCCCATTGCTAAAATCTTAGTTTTGTTATGTAAATGTGTCTTGGCAATAAAGTATTATTATTATTACATACTTGAATGTATCAAAGTGCGTGTGTGCCGTGTGTGAACCCTGAATCCTTTAAGCCTATTTTAATTTATATTGTACATAAACATTATCACATTTATTCGAGTCCCGTTGAATCAAGTTTGACTGAGTCTTATGAAGCATTGTCTGGTTGCAGGGTCGACGGAGGACAAGGCGTGGCTGGTGTCGGAGCGGGACAAGTTCGACCACGACCTGGACACCAACGGGGACGGAGTGCTCGACCTGCTCGAGATCGAGCGCTGGGTCATCCCGGACAATGAGTGAGTCAACTGATATGATATTCTTTATTGCGCACCGTAGGATTGACTTAAAACTAAGTATAACAAGACACTTGTTGCACAATTTAGGCGGCCTTATGCGATCTCTTCCAGACAACCTTATGGTAGAGGATAGTTAAAAAATAAAGGGTGAGGTGAGCTATCAACTGAATACGAATTGACGCTAGTATATATAAATAAATAATAATACATACATAACTAATACATAGGGTAACGAGGGGGAATGGCGTTCACTTAAGGAAAATAGGCTGTATCTTTCAAAATATTTATTAAAATCAAAATTAAGAAAAGTCACATACTCTTTAACTATCGAGTAATTAACTATTTAACAACATACACATATATTCAAAATGATAAGACTTTTATTATCATTAAAAAAAAACATATTTGAGCGTCACTACCCCTGCCTTCGGGTAATGCCGCTCAGGGTGTGGAGTAATGTCGCACTAAGATATTTTATTGGAATATAGGAACAACATTTATTTTAAATTATAATATTAAGGAGATCCATCTTATACAATAACAGTAAAGTGTACAATCACAAATTAGCATATAATCGATTGACAGGCTCGGTGGCTCATTTGGTAGTGACCTCTGCCCTCCGAGCCAAGGGTCGTTCGTGGGTTCGATTCCCGTACAGTACAAACATTTCATAAGCATGTCTGATTGTATTGATCTGGGTGTATACTATGTATAATACGTATTTATTTACAAAGAAAAAGTAAGTTCATCAGATGTCTAGTATGGCTCAAAGGTCACTACCAAATGAGCCATCGAGCCAGTCATGTTTGTGTTTTGTGCAATAAAGAGTACCTATCTATCTTTTTCCTTTCGCAGCGAGATAGCAGAAGAGGAGGTGTCCCACCTGTTCGCCTCCGCGGACGACGACCACGACGACCTGCTGTCCTTCGAGGAGGTGGAGCGGCACCACGACGTGTTCGTGGGCAGCGACGCCACCGACTACGGCGGCGCGCTCGGGGACCACTTCGACGACGAGCTGTGAGCGCAGACTAGTCGTACGACACCCTATGTGACTCGTCCCTTTATTTGCAACATGTCACTTCGGGTCCTACAGGCTTATTCCACTTATCCCCGTCAATGGGGATTAGTGAACTTTTTGTTCATTAATCCCCGTTAACGCCGATTTGGAGCTATAAGGCCGGTCACATACATTCGGAATTCCGAATTGAAATTTAGATTTGCGGAAATAATGCTCTACTTACATATAAAATGCTGAAGCGCTTTGTATGCAAGTAGAGCATTCTTGTTGCGAACGTGAATTTCAATTCGGAATTCCGAATGTATGTGACCGGCCTAAGGGGCTGCGTCTGAGACAGTTAAAAAAAGCATCTAGGCCCCTACAGCTCTGCCGACAGATTGATCGAAGATGTGCGTTGAGTCTGTGAAATATCCGCGATATACTTTTGCGCGTCGTGTGCGTTACTGCATATAATTGCATCACAGACTAAAAAGTGCGTTACGGATAGTCTGTCGTCTGCGCTGCCCCTAACGGGGATTAATAAACTTTTTAGTTCATTAATCCTCGTTATGGATCCAAATCGAAGTAACTATAATGGGGATTATTGAACTAAAATATTCATTAATCCCCATTGCCATTGACAGGGATTAGTGAAATAAGCCCTATTACACCCGCCTTCACACTTCTTTATACCAAGAGTTCACGTGGAGATACGGGTCGGAACCTTTTTAAGCGTTGTTGTTATGCCTATACTTCGTTTTTTTGAGCATTAGACATTTGGTAAACAAAGAAACAGGATATTTAAAAGGCCGGCAGCGACCCTAAACTCGGTTAGAGCTGCGGGTTGTCCATGGGCGGTGTCGACTGCTTACCATCAGGCATCACACTTGCCGCCTCTCGCATAAAAAAAAATGTGGAACCTTTTTGAACAGGGTTTTGGTCTACGGGTGGAGCTTCAATAACAGGCGATAATTTTGAGTTTAATACGTATATTTACAACCACATAGTGGAACCGACAATTTTCTTGTTGGGAAACAATTGCAGGATTTTTTCCTGTCAAGTTTACATTTTTAAATCTAAAAATACCATAAAGGTTCTATACACCGCCCGCCAAGGACATGTTTTGCGAACATATGTCCTTGATAAATTGTGAAAATTAAACAATAAATTCTTATGCCATGTACAACAAAACATAAACTAAAAATAACAACCTTCATACACTTAAACTACTAACCAACCTAAGTACTGTAGGTAATAAGAGCCGAAGAATACCATCGTGCATTAACTAGACATCATACAAAAGATAAAAACATATTATGAATAAATGAAACAAAATAGAATTAATATTGATGTACCACTCAAAAAATAAAATCTATTAAATTCACTATAAAACTATTCCTTGATAGAAAAGTCATGCACTGTTTATTTACATTTAATTTGTCACAGGTAGTACACATACCTTAGACACCGGTCTCTTAATTGAAGAAGTTTTAGTGCGAATTGTAATTACTCGTGTAATCATGTCAGGACCTGGATGCTTTAATTCTACTTTCCCTAGTAACCATCTACCAGGGGGCATGTCATCTTCCTTTATCAAAACCACATCCCCAATGTTAGGTTCTGGAGACTGAAACATCCACTTATGTCGCTGCAAGAACTGATTTAAATAGTCCTGCGACCAATGTCGCCAGAAATCTTGCAACATTCTTTGGGTTAGTTGCCACCGTTTCAGGTTGTTTATGTTGGCTTGTTCATAATTAAGATCAGGTGCTACCACAAGAGGCTCTCCTACCAGGAAGTGTCCTGGTGACATGACTAGCAACTCGTCACTATCTTCCACATATGAGAGTGGTCGGGAATTGAGGCAAGCCTCGATTTGAGCTAGCACCGTCGATAACTCTTCAAATGTCAGAGTTGAGTTACCAATCACCCTCCGCAGGTGATGTTTCGTAGATTTTACTCCCGCCTCCCAAAGACCTCCGAAATTTGGTGCATGGGGGGGAATAAAACTCCATTTAGTACCATTATTGGCCAGGTACTCGGCTAATTCTGGCACAAACGTAGATTTTTCCTTATCGAACAGTTCAGCTAGTTCACGTGCAGCTCCAATAAAATTCGTTCCATTATCACTATGAATTTCAGCACAATGACCGCGTCTGGACACAAACCTCTTAAATGCAGCCAAAAAACCTTTGGAGGTCAAGTCGCTGACTGCTTCCAAATGAATAGCACGAGTAGACATGCAAACAAATAAGGCGATGTACCCCTTATATGACTTATTGCCTCGGCCTTTAGATACTCGTATGTTTATGGGGCCGGCATAATCTACACCACTGCATAAGAAAGGTCTAGTTGGAGTCACTCGTGAAGATGGGAGTTGTCCCATCAACTGAGAACGTGTTCTACTGGAATATCTGATGCAAGTTATACATCTTCGATAGTAAGCCTTGACTGCAGATTTCACACCAATGATCCAGTACTTCGTCCTTAGGTATGAAATCATTGCTTGTGGACCGCCATGCATCGTTTTGCTGTGTGCATCTGCAATCAAAAGTTTAGTGAGGAAAGAAGTTCTTGAAATAAGTATGGGGTGCTTTCGATTGTAGTCTAGTTGAGACTGCTCCAGCCTCCCCCCGACCCTCACGAATCCTTTTGAATCTATGAATAAATTCAAACTCTTGAACTTGTCTGCCTTTTTGTTCAAGCTTCCTTTGCTTTTCAGATCTGCTATGACTTCAGCGAAGTCTTCCTCCTGTGATCTCCTAATGCAAACATTCATCGCTTCATCTATTTCTTCCGCTGACAAGTAAGTTGTGTAGTTTTGTTTCACAGCTGAGCTCCTGAGATTCAAAAATCTTCTACAGTAAGCTACTACACGAACCAATTTGTAAAGCGAAGAATATTTTCTCCACATCGACAACGAAGTATCTACGACGCAGGTAAGTGTCTTCGTTTCTTCTAATTTAGTTGCCAGATGACTAGGTTTCTTGAATTGAATGTCTTTTCTTTTCAGGAATTCTGGACCATCAAACCAAATTGAAGTGTTAGCCAACTCCGACGGCGATACTCCGCGAGAGGCGCTGTCCGCAGGATTCTGCTTGGTTGGTACATGAAACCAGTGTTGAGGATCTAGTGTTGACAAGATTTCTGAAACCCTGTTGGCAACAAACGTCTTCCAACGACTTGGATGGCTGTTCAACCAAGCCAATACTATCTCAGAATCTGTCCACGCATATACATTTTCCTTTGTCACATTTAATACCCCTGCAACCTCTTTCAGCAGTTTCGCTAGCAGTACCGCTCCACAGAGCTCCAACCTGGTCACCGATACCTGCTTTACTGGAGACACCTTTGTTTTGGACGTAACTAATGTCACGTGTATATTTCCTTCAGAATCTTCAATTCTGATGTAGACCACAGCGGCATATGCTATTTGAGACGCATCTGAAAAGCCATGCAATTGCACTAATTTATCATCAGACTTCCTACTTATCCAACGTGGAATCTTGATGTTCACCAACGCAGCTAACTCATTGCGGTAAGTAAGCCACACCTTTAATAAATTGCTGGGTACTTCATCATCCCAACCAATACCTGTTAACCAAAGCTTTTGAATCATTACTTTGGCTACGATTATAGATGGCGCTAGCCAACCTAACGGGTCAAATAATCTACTAATATCTGATACCATTTTCCTTTTTGTTACAGGTTCCTCGATGGCTAGAAGATCAACCGAGTACTGGAAAACGTCGGCGTGTGAATTCCAGGTAAGTCCTAAGATTTTTGTTACACCATCCGTTTTTATCTTAACATCTTCGGTCCTCTCCGTTCCATGCTCATCTTTTATTTTATTTAGTACCTCCGTAGAATTACTAATCCATTTTTGTAATACATACCCCCCTTTAGCTAATATAGAAGACACTTCCTTACATATTTTATAACCTTCCTCTATATTTTCAGCTCCTGTCATGAGATCGTCCATATAAAAATCATTCAAGATGATTTGCTGAATTTGCGGCGATTCTTGAGCTTCATCGTAAGCTATCTGATGCAAGACACGTACCGCTAAAAATGGTGCTGAAGCTGTGCCGAATGTAACCGTAATTAGCTCATGTTCTTCTAGCTTCATTTCAGGGCTGTCTCTCCAAAGAATACGCTGAAAGTGAGTATCTTCTCTGTTTACCAGCACCTGCCGATACATCTTCACTATATCCGCACCTATGCACACGGGATGTCTTCTCCACCGCATCACAATATGACGAAGATCTGCCTGCAAGGAAGGTCCAACCATCAAGTCATCATTCAACGAGACTCCGTTGCTTCCCTTGCAAGATGCATCGTACACCACGCGCACCTTCGTGGTCTCCCTGCTTTCACGGACGACCGCATGATGAGGTAAGTATACACCCCTCCTTCTAGCTTCTGGTGTTACTTTAACCATATGTCCAAGCTCTGCATACTCGTTTATTACCTTAGAGTAGTCCTCCTTTAGTTTTGGATTCTTAGACAATTTACATTCTAAACCTCTGAATCTTTTTTCAGCTATTACCCTGGACTGACCGTCTAAACAGCTGGGCTCACTGTCCTTGAATGGAAGCCTTACCACGTAACGACCGCTGTCATTACGTTGTGTAGTGTCTGCAAAATACCGTTCACAATTCATTTCTTCCTCAGTTAAAATCTTTTCCTTTACAGGTTCATCCTCAAGCTCCCAGAATTTCCGAAGCAGGTCTTCCGTGTTGACGCTGACATGCATAACCGCAATGCTTGAAAATGATTCTGCGTTAGATGGAATATCAGTGTCTACGATACCTGAGATGATCCATCCTAAGGCTGTATCCTGCGCCAAAAGACGACCATCTTCGCTACGTTTGATTCCTGCTCGTAACACTTGGCTGTAGATCTCAGCACCTAACAAAATGTCAACCTTGTTAGGCTTATGGTAGTCCGGGTCTGCTAGATTATCTGATATCAGACTTATCCACTCCACAGGACTAGCCTCTACTGCTGGAAGAAGTGACGTGATCGACTTCAGGACGTAAGCTGTGACGTTAATGCAGAACGTTGGATCGATCCTGGACTGTATCTGTAAAGTGACGGTAGATCTTGATAACAAAGCATTATTTCCTCCTACACCTGTTACAGTGTGCTTTGTAGAACTTTTCTTTAAGTTCAAATATTGTACCGTTGATTCTGTAATGAAAGAACCCTGCGAACCCTGATCTAGCAGAGTGCGCACCAGACGATAGGAACCATCCTTCGCCTTTGCTTTTACTAGTGCCGTGGTCAACAAAACCGTTTGCCTACATTTCTGTGTTGACACACATGACACTACCTGATCTGTATATCCCTCCGTCTTTGTGACGGCAACTAAACCTTCCACTCTTGTGGCAGCACATGCACCTTCCGCCTTTATGGCAGCACCTGAACCTTCCGCCTTGGTGGCAGCACCTGAACCTTCCGCTCTTATCGCGGATCCCTCGCCTGTCGATGGGCTCTCACCCATAGACACTTGTACACCGCTTGGGTGTAATAATGTGTGGTGTCGTTTCTTGCATATTCGGCATTTGAAAGTACTCCGACATTCCTTGGCAGAATGGTTACCATACATACAAATAAAACATAGGCCATTTGCCATAGCAAATTCCCGACGAGCTTGAGTGTGTATCTTAGTAAACCTTGTACAAAGTGGAATGTTATGATTACCCGAGCAAAATTTACAATGAGGACCCCTCTTTTCCTTTTGAAGATGAAAAGATTGTGAACTCCTGGGACCCTTATCCATGCTACTATTCCTACTGTCTAAATTCTCCAAACCTCGGAACCGACCGACTAAAAAATCGGTAAATTGTTTGAAGGATGGCAACTCATCGCTGCTATCCGACGAAACACTAAGCTCCCAAGCCTTTCGCGTTTCTTTGTCCAATTTGGCACTAATAATATAAATTACTAAAATGTCCCATGAGGCGACATCAATACCAAGGTTTTTTATGGATTCCAAGCAATCCGAAGTTGTGCCTACTAATTTTTTAATTTCGCTAGATGATTCGAATGATAAAGTCCTTTGATTAATTAATCTTCTTAAAATATTGTTAGCTAAAAACCTTTTGTTATTGTACATTGCATCTAACTTATCCCAACAAATCTGATAATTATCAGATGTGACATTTATATTTCGTAGCAATTGCTCAGCTTCACCTGAAAGGTGACTTTTGAGGTAATATAATTTTTGTGCATCATCAATCCCATTGTTATTGTGCACCAGACCTAAAAACAAATCCCGGAAAGTTTGCCACTCAATATATTTACCCGAGAAAATTGGGATTTTAATTTCGGGCAGCTTGACGTTACTTATTGGAATGCGGTTAGATACAACAGGGCCCGAACCTTCAGTAGATGGATAGTACTGTGATATTTTTATTTTTAATTCCGATTTGAATGACAAATATAATTCCTCGACCTCATCATAAATATTTTGGGTATGATATTTGGACGAAATAAAAATAGATTTATCCACCTTACTGATAATCTCAACATGCGTCTTGAAAAATAATTGCCACTGTTGCTCCAGATTTTCTAGTCGCGATTCCATATAGGCAACTGTCAGTCTGTCCTTAGGTGCTTTTTTAAAGTTGTTTAAAGCCTTCACAATAGTGGCCATAGTGGCCTCTTGGATATTCGCTAATGACTCCATAGTGAACTAGTTAGGTACCTACTTATTTTTCAACTAATTAAAAAATATTTAAACAGACCGTAAAATATGTCACCGACTGTACCTACTCAAACAAAATAATCAATTCAAAAATAGATGCAACACAATACAAATAAAATATTTTCTTCGAGTTCGAAATTCAAATTTGTTCTAGAACACGTCGAAATGTCAATGACCTTTATGCGAGTTTTGATGTCTAGAATTTTCTATGCGAATGTAAAATGAAATAGATTTACGAAATATTAAAATAATAATAATACACTTAAAGTCTCTAAACACTGAGAGGTTTCAACCCGAATCTTCGTACCGCGAAGACACACTGACCGAAAGATATTGAAAATTTAGTTACTTACAGTTTTGCCCGGCACAACACTCACTATACACGATACACACTTCGAAGAAATTGTGCTCCTTATTGAGCCCTGACGGCACCCTGGCCATCCGCGTCACCAAACCTGCCGTTGTTTTCCTCCCGCACGCACGTTTGCACCGCCGCGCAGCTGGTCTGCTGCTGCAGCTAGGTCCTCCTCCACAAGTGGGACTTCACTAGTGGGGCTCCTTGGAGTAGCTAGTAGAATTCACTGCTCCACTCGAACATGCGGGTGGCAATCTTCCACCACCAAGATCACCATGCATCCGGCTCGAAGGACCATGAACAGGGTTTTGGTCTACGGGTGGAGCTTCAATAACAGGCGATAATTTTGAGTTTAATACGTATATTTACAACCACATAGTGGAACCGACAATTTTCTTGTTGGGAAACAATTGCAGGATTTTTTCCTGTCAAGTTTACATTTTTAAATCTAAAAATACCATAAAGGTTCTATACACTTTTTCTACAGACGTGTTATGACAACCAGCGAGCATATAATACGCCCACTTTAAAAATTACTTGTTGTATTAAGTATTAGAACACTGCAAGCACTTTTTTATATCGTCGTGTTGATACCTAACTATTTTAACTCTTTTTCTTTTATTGTGCAAACTTTTAACAATGAATAGTTTATTTGGATTTATTTAACGTGCATAATAAATACCCGAAATTTGTTCTATATAATGCTGAAATAAAAACGAAATATAGCATAGGTACAACTATTAATTCTAAGTTGATGACTTTTATATTTTATTTTCGAAAAAGATACGCCGTATTTGAAATAGCCTGTTCAACTTCAATAGTCGGTTTGTTAGCGTGAGATTAGCAAATTGTGCCAAATAAATCTTTTAATTACAATATAAAAAAAATTTGAGAGCCTAAAATGCCTTTTAGCGAGCCGTAGAGCGCGGTAAGATAGTTAAGTCTAGTTGTAATAATAATTGACTTTAATTGCGCACAAACTTTATTTATCAAAAGATAATTGATTTCTGTATTGTCATTATAAATATAATGCTTTCATTAAGGTCTTATTTTTCAATGGCCAGACGAAAGGGTAATATAGCCCATGACAGGACGTCATCTAGTATTATTACTTTCTCTATAAATCATGACTTCTGGAATCGGCCGTTATCACCTTTTTTGAGTCCAATAACCAGCGATTGAAAAATTAACCCTAAATGTATTTGATGTTTTCTAACAAATCAACCTGTCTCTTCCAGTGTGAAGTTCACTTTCCATAGAATGTAAAGTACTTAATAAGGCAGATACATTAATATTTACGTAACAATAATCTCAAACATTAATTAAAATACATTTAATTATTGACTATGTATTTATCGATTAGATAGAAAATGTTATATCTTATTAATCAAAATTGTTTCGTCCTTATACTCGACTTATTTTCATTTAGCGTAGGTTAAATAGTTGCTAGTCAAGGAATACTTAAGAAATAATTATGTTGTAAGAACTCAGCTAATTAATAACACGTGGTAGGATCGTTCTCGAGATCTGATACCGTTAGCGCCGGTCGCTAACAAATGGAAGGATTATCGTCTCCAAAATCATGTGCAGTCGTGCAAACATCAACCTACGGCTGTCGCAATTTCGCCTAACTTGATGTGTGCTCGTGTGTACCTACATACATTTCGATGTAAACATAGTTTTAGGGGTGAGATCGACATAAGTTGATGATGACTAGCTTCCCCCAATGAGTAGGCCTACTGTTTCAACTGAAAGTTCAACAAGTATTAGGAGTTTTATTGTTTGTATGTACTAAGTGTAAGATCTATGGATAACACATAAAGCAATAGGGTGTTCAATGAAGGCTATATTACAATATGTTAATCTGTATCATGTACTTACAATATACTGTAAGCTGTACTTATATGTCAGCCTTATCTGCGGGGCTAGTGACAATGTCTATTCTTTAACTTTGTATGAATGTCATTCATCAGCCGTGGTGGCATAGGCTGTTCTCTTTGTACTTGCTCCGTGGTTGAAGCTGATGAGGACGTCAAGACTCATAGCGGGACTAGCCGGGTCCATCTTTTGCCCCACGAAAGCGCCCACCAGTGGGGCAAAGTAGAGCGCTTATAAATTGAGTGTGTAATCCGCCCCACTGCTACGACTTAGTGGGGCGCCGTACACAGATTTTTATTGATGTGTATTCTGCCCCACTAGGGTCATCACGTATTTTTAAGCGCTCTACTTTGCCCCACTGGTGGGGCGCTTTAGTGGGGCAAAGTAGATGTACCGTGACTAGCCTACTGCGAGACGAGTGTACAAACGAGCGTACCTACAGACGAGTGTATCGTAGTTAAGTTAGCGTAGAGGTGCCATATCGAGCGTCGCGGCGCCTGCTGTTCGACTTATTTAAGAAATAAACTATTTATTATAAATGTGGGATTTTATTTACCTAAAATGTAACTTTACACTTGCATAATATATGTACAGACAGCTGCTTATCAGGGTACGTGTAAGCTGAGGCGCTTGCTCAGCACAGGGTAGTGCAAATAAGGCAGACATAACATGCTACACACTTTTATATCTACTACATATTAGTAAGCCGATAGCACCTACACTAAACATGTTATCCATTAAATGATAATTTATAAATGGTACATAAAATTAATGTTTACGATTCGTTGTAATTCCAATGATCTGTTATAAATGACCAGGAGAAATGAAACATCAGACGAGTCCATTTACAATATTTTTTTATTCAATATAATAATCTTAATAAATCCAAAATATTTACACAATACAAAACATACAATATTTACCTTGCCCACCGTCCCTTCGCCACCGTCGGCTCGCCCGCGGCGGGCTGCGCCACACAATACATATACCAAAGGCCAGATCGGCGCACGCGCAACTACTTTGAAAATCAGTTCTATTACTGTGGAATAAAGCATAAATTGCAACAATAGCATTGATCTCTCATTCTTTTTATGACGGCTCTCTCCTTTCCAATATATCTATTCTGTGGCCACGGTCTCGGCGCGAGGGGATGCTGCCCGCCCCCCAATAAAACTGCGGTACTCTGCGATTGGAATAGACGCCGTTTGTATTTTACATCTCGCTCGCACAGTAGCGTTAGAGCGAGAGAGGCGTACGAACGCAGTGAGCATACCGTATACCAACTACTAGAGAATGGAAAATTGGCTGTCACGATATATTGAAATAGGGAATATGCATGACTTTTTTTTATGGATTTATTGAGATCTTTTGTCTTCCAGATACATAAATATCGAAGAATTTTTAAACTATCTTTTCTATTAAGCGAGTTATAAAGCGTTAAAGTTATTGATTAGACAGAGAGATCCGATGCGGTAGTTGACGTCACGTACCGTAAGCGCCGTACTAACTCCATAGAAAAATCTGTTTCGCGAGAGAGAGACGGATATATTCACTTTCAATGACTGTATCTCGCCCATTTTTCAACCAATTTTGATTTTGTTTTCACTGTTCGTAGTAGATTTTGATCTATTTTACGATAAATTAGTAAATACCTGAAACTATTTTTCATGCATATTCCCTATTGGTTCCTTGTGATGTAGTAGATTCGACTAGTGCCACTGCTTCGTTTAGCTATTGTCGTAAAATTGATGGGAAAAATCCTTGCTACAATAAAGGTTTTAACCATGAACCAGTATGTATCGATATAGGATTGCATTGACTTTCAATCAACAAGTATTCTCATCTAAGAAAGCGTTGCTTTTTAGTCCAATAATAATTTGAAGCCGTGTCTCTAATTAAATTTAAAAAAAAACAATTATAATGAAAACCTACGCCTATTTACGCTACGGCCTTTCGTGAGAGACTTATAAATATTTATAGGCCATTATTATTTCCCTCCTACTAAAATTTAAGTTCATACTTTTGATAATAGTGGTGGAAAGTAGTTAGGTAGTTTTATTGGGGCGACAGTCGCTTGTACATATTGCACTTCATGGTATGCAGCCGTTAAATAATACAATATAAAATAAATTTCAATATTTACTTTTCCAATAACATTATACATATATTATCTACTAGCTGTGCCAGCGGCGTCGCTCGCGTGGATATCGGGTTTCAAAAATAACAGACTTCCATATAGTACCCATCTATACCTTGTGCCTAAGTTTTAATTTAGACCTCTAGCAATACATTGGTGAAAACCGCATTCAATTCTATGCAGTAGTTTTCGCGTAATGCGCGTTCAAACATACAGGTTTAAATTTCTCGCGTTTTCCCAACACTTCCCGTCACTGCTCCGCTCCTATTGATTGTAGCGTGATGAAATGTATCCTATAACCTGCCCAGGAGTATGAAGAATAATTGTACCAAGTTTCGTCAAAATCTGTTCAGTAGTTTTTTTTTCTATAACGAACATACAGACAGACAGACAGACAGACAGACAGACAGACAGACAGACAGACAGACAAAAATTTTACTGATTGCATTTTTGGTATCAGTATCGATCACTTATCACCCCCTGATAGTTATTTTGAAAAAATATTTTATGTACAGAATTGACCTCTCTACAGATTTATTATAAGTATAGATGTAAAAATTGCAATAGGCTCGCACACCAGAATACGGTATGAAATAATGGTATTTCTTTCAGAAATGGACTTTGTATCATTAATGATTAATTTTTCAAACTACTTATAGTCTTATTAAAACTACAAATATCAACTGTTTGTTGTATAAATGACGCAACACTTAAGACTTGCTAATACCACATGCTTTCAAAGATAATGTAAGGTTATGCGTACTAGAGCAGGCTTCGAAACTTTTGAATCGAGTTGATTTTGTATAGTTATCGCTTGAATCACACCCTTGGAAGTGCCATAGGGCATAGTGTAAGACATCTGCAACGTATCGGATATGGAAACTCGATGCTTTGTTAATATCCAATAGAAAAAGCAAATAGTTTCTAAACTCGAATCCATTTCGGACGTTTTATGGTTGGTTAGGAAACATTGCCCTAGAACACATCTGCAGGGACGCTCAGCGCCCGCTCACGCCATGGTGGTACCCAACACGCACGGTTGATTGAGACGCTTCACTAAGGTAGGTACACTTACTACAAATATCGGTGACGCAAGCCTTCAACACGCCTCCAGTGGAAGTGGCTCATAATGCCAACAAAAAGCCAATGTAAAATAAACTGCTCATCGAAATGCAAACTGTCAGACAAGTCTGGTATCCCCAGTAGCACCGTTAGGCTACGCGCGCACCGGTGACTTTTTGTCACCGTGACAGTCGTTTCATCTCTTTTGCACTTTTAAAACGAGAAGAAGAGAGATATCTGTCACGGTGACAAAAAGTGACCAGTGCGCGCCTAGGCTTAGACTGACTTTTTTCCTCCCCTAGGGACCAACTACGTATTTTCGCTGCAATGGGGAGACACGTCAATTAAGGACTAATGGCTATAACTATGCTTTCGTGATGAGCCCTAAAACGACTGTTTCTGTTCCCCATTGGACATTCTTCGTTACGTCTCAATCGTAAAGAGTTGTCCCTTGCAACGTAGACTCGGGTGACAACTCTTAAACAAGGGAGAGGTCGCCAGAGGGCGCTACTGGGAACAATCGGGAGCGACTACCACTGGAGGACCCAGTGTGGGAAATAAACGACTCATGTACATTCCGACCAGGAGGTCTCGAGCCGCGCACTACTGTAGCGTTCACGTCAAGTCCTATATCTTTTAGCGTTCAACTCGTTTACAATGTACAGATTCCACAGCACCCCTCCCCGTACATGGAATGCGACGAATCATATAAAACAGTGACGACAGTCACAATAAGATCCACTGTTATACACTTCACTTAAAATATATAATTATACAGATAATATACATAATAGTAAGAACAATTTGTCCATCCAATAATTTTATTAGTGTTTAAAATAACTATAACGATCTAACTGAGATGTGTAAATCTACATTTAAATAACTATGCATATATTTATTTTGAACTAAATAAGTGATGGGGTCCGTTCGCGCACGTTTCAGTATGAGTCTCGAATTCTGGGACTATCTTACGCAACTAACACTTGTAATTTAACTAAACTAAGGCAAAACAGATGAAATATCAAGCGGACATATTTCTCGTAACATTTCTATACATAGTTCTGTTATAAAATACTTCGTACTTCACAAAACGCAGTACAATAAAACCAAAGCAGCTGCAAGACAAACTAAACCGAATGTACGAGACGCGAAGGTACGGTTTGGCTAAATCGTAGATTTCAAACAATTATCAAATTAAGGCAACAGGTAATTCGCAAATGAAATTACGTTTTAAAGTTTAGTTTTGAAACCTCGCTGTTAGTCGAACCGCGCCCGTATACTGAGACGCGCCGAACAGACGACTGATGACGAATATGTGAATAAAAATTAGCCTAGGACCTTGTGGGCGAGTGACGTGTGGATGAGCAGCGAAGCGGAAGGCTGCGGGCGCGGCGCGGGACGCCATCGTCGCGACTGACGTGCTCACCCAAAGGGAGGCTTGTCTGTACAATCGATAGGACAGGAATATTGACAGTGCCTAGTCTAGTTTTTCGGGAACATCATTTAACGCGACCCATGGCCTCTATAAATGACAGACGTGGACGTTCAATGTTAGTGTTCATTTATTTTCAGCAAGATTTGCTTTAACGCTCGAAGCAGGCTAGGAGAACATTCTCCAAATTCCAGAGACGATAAAAAATTAATTGCTTAAAGTCCGAATTCATCGGCCTATCATATTTGTCCTGTTAGGGAGTTTCCACAGAAGCGGGGCTAACAAAGATTTACCAAGGATATTGCTCATCCATACATATTATTATACCATCCACTTCTCAATCCTTTGATCGCCGTGAAATACACAATAGAAATCTTATCGTCGGATAGTCGATGGCATTCAAATGGAACAATATCATTGGTCGATTTTGTTTGTAGCTTCGTTTGTCCATTTCTATAGAATTCGCCCTTACACGCAACTCTATAAGACAGCTAAGCTAAGCTGTCTGTAGCGACGATGACGTCAGCCGCCGGCCGCGCTGCTGCGGCTTCAGACACGTGACAGTGACGGGTGACGTATGACGTATGACGATGACCGCGAATGTAAATGCACCTTCACCACAATTTTGACGTAACGAAGCGTAGGCTTCCGATGTGGGGCCGCTACAGTCGCCGCCCGCGCTCCGGCATTATTACTACGCGAATGTTATTTTATAATTTTTATTTTATCTACAAAACTGTAAGCGGCGGCGGTTTCAATTCTGGAACAGGCCGCCATTTTAGGAAGAAACTTTTGACAAGTTTTTCAAAATGGCGCCGGAAGGCTTTTCTCGCCGCTAAAGCGACGATTAGGACTGCCTGTCCGTCGAAGCGGATCGAGACTGGACGGGGGGCGAGGTAAGAATCCACCAATGGAATCGTGAAGATGCAAATCGATTGGTTGATCTTACCTGCTCCGCTACCTCGCTCCGCGTCTGTGAACAGGCAGCCTTACCACGAACGATGTCTACTCCAGAATTGAAACCCCTTCACCGGCTGCACCGACCGAACGCGACGACTGTACACGACTCGCTAAGTTACTGCTAAGTAAACGGAATCTCGTAAGTAACCCTTACGCTAGGGCTCTGCGGCCGGCCGATAACACGATACAAATGAAATTAAATATATCTTTTATTACATCTCATTACAATTACAAATATTTTTTTGTTAAATCTAGTTTTATCGTTTTATAATTAGCTTTTGTTTATAATGTTAATGTTGGGCTGGCTTGGACCTGGTTTTCGAGTGCCTATGACCTGTTTGCCGGAAACGAACACTGTGGAAGAAACAACAAGATCTCATTGGTTGAATATAGGAAAGCTGCTGGCAAGCTCTAGTCTCTACCAATAAGGCGTCGCATTGTGACCAATTACATTTAATTATAACAATGAACGCTTTCGGCAAATAGACAACAGATTAAACTATTGACCGTAGAGAAAAGAACGCCAGTGTAAGCTGCTTAGGCATAGAGAAGAAATGAAAAAGTTTATGAATAAGAAATTTCATCGGAAAGTTCGTATTTTTTCATGTTTAAAACGGTTACTAAATAAATTTCAAAAGTGTACATATTTACACAACATAACACAAATTAACAAAGAGAATTCATAAATGCACTGCAAATATCAGGGCTTGGAATACCGGTAAAAATATGGTAACGTTACTTTTGCCTCGCCGAGGTATCGATACTTTTTTAAGTAGCGATACCTAAAGTAGCGGTAATTTTTAACGTTAAAAATTACCGCTACCTTCATGATGGTATCGGTAAAAAGTATCGGTAAACGTTCAAACGTTACTTACTTAATTTTGGATTAAATTCATTCTCTGTCTCTATCGCTCCCACCCAACATGGTCTCATGCGTCTCGTGTCGCGAAGTTGCCGCTCTGCTATAGGTAACCGTGCGGAGCGGCAATGCAGCAAAGTAGCGTAATAAGTATCGTTACTTTTACCGGTAACTAAAGCAGGTATCGATACTTTTAACGTTATATTGCAGTATCGATACCTGAAACTTAACGTTAAGTTTTCGTTCCGGTAAAAATTACCGTTATAATTTACCGTTAAAATTTAGTATCGCTACCGACTTACCGGTAATTATTTTACCGGTAAAAAAAGTAACATTATAAATTACCGTTACTTAACGCTATTATAATGTTAAATTGGTAACGTTACCAAGCCCTGGCAAATATATATATTGGGAAATACATTTAATTTTCTCTTCAAATGTTTCAACAGTAGCATTATTGCCTCTGACTCTGATCAGGGGCCCTACTACAGAAAACGATCGTTCGTTGAATGGATCGCGTATTTTTGCCCTTTAAATCCCTCGCATTTGTCCCTCCCGTGTTCGAATATACGAACTAAAATTCGTCAACGTCAATTTTCAACAATTTAATTGATATATTAGAACACGGGAGGGTCAAATGAGAGGGATTTATGGGGCAAAAATACGCGATCCGTTCAACGAACGATCGTTTTCGTTTTCTGTAGTAGGGCCCCTGCAATCAGTTTGCAGTTCTGCGCAAACTGCTATACTGAAGTTGGCTAGCTGTCAGAGTCGTCCTTCGGCGATGACACATAGGGCTCGTCGTAAGCGCTAGTTTTTGTAAAGGACCATGGGCCCTATGCATTCAGACAGATTGAAACGATGCATCGAAAGGGTTTAAATCGTGATCGAAAGTGTGTGTCTATGTGTTCTCAATGGTCCAGGCCGCGCCAAGCGCTGTCGCTTACTCTACTAGCTACTACGTACCTCAACCACCGCGCGCGCCCTCACCTTGATGCGAAATTGTCTGGAACATTACAAAAAAAGAATGCGTGAATGTTCGTGATGCGTGAGACGCCAATGGTAACATGCTGGGTACAAAAAATCGTGAGTTATCTGGATATAATCGTGTGAAAAAGTCCCGGAGAAAAGAGGGTCAACATGGTACACGAGATTTTTTTTTAATAATAAGAGCGTTCAGGATGACCTCACTCCACCTGATGGTAAGATTGTTGCAAATATCATGAATGTGAACCTGTAATCTAATTTTTACACAGCCGGAAATTCAACACAGAAGGAAATTAGGGAAAAAATTGTGTTGTTGCCCCGTCGAGGAAGCGTTTTTAGGGCTATTGGTCTTATATCAAGAAGTGTACAAATTGGACGTTTACTTGTGTGCACGCGTGTACATGTGTTGCGTGTTTGTGTGCTTGGTTGTGTTGTGTGTGCGTGTGTGTATGTGTGTGTGCGTGTGTGTGGTGTGTGTGTGTGTGTGGTGCGTGTGTGTGTGGTGCGTGTGTGTGCGTGCGTGTTGTGTGTGTGCGCGTGTGTGGATGTGTGCGTGGTGTGTGTGTGTGGATGTGTGCGTGGTGTGTGTGTGTGGTGTGTGTGCGTGCGTGTTATTTGCGTGCGTGTTGTGTGTTAGTGCGTGTGTAGTTACCTGTGGTGGGCGCGGGTATCACTTGCAGCAGGAGGAGGCGCGCGGCGCGTCGCCGTCCGCCAGCCGCCGGCCGCCCGCCGCGTTGCCGCCGCCGCCGCTCTCGCTCTTTGGTAACTTGTTCGCTGCAACCACAAATATATCAATAGATTAATATTCTTTAAGTTACTACACCTTAAAGGCCAGGAGGGACCAGGGCCGCCCTGCTGTTCCCGAAGGCAGCGTGAGTCCATAACCCGTCACTCCTACGGATGGCGAGCGGGGCTTAATGTGCTAGAGAACATAAGGGGTTTTGTGACGACACTCACCAATGGCGTCTGTTTAACCCATATAGACCCGCCGTGCCCAAACGAGGACACTTTTCAAAGTACCTTCATTTTTGACTTTTATGTTTGTTTAAGTTTTTATTGTGAGAGTTTAATAAGCAATAGTGTATATTCGTATTTTTAAACCATAAACACTATAAAAATATATTTAGTAGTGTTTTATGGTGCTTTTTCGGAAGCTGTTTCGAACATCAGAGATAACGCAAAGTAAGTATTCTTTTTTTCTAAGCTTTTCTTATACACAACTATTTTTTTAGATTTAGTAGATTTAAATATACTGTAACCTTTAAAATAAAATTATATTCCTGTGAAAAACTTGAGTATTGACATAGTAAGGAGTAGTTTTATACCAGTGTCCTCAATTGGGGCCAGTGGGCACATTGGAGGTAAATTATTCGTATTTTTTCCACAGGTTAATTTCGTATCCACAATGACTCGAAGGGCATTTAATAGCCGTAACGAATACCATGGGCTTCAAGAAGCTCCTGAAGCTATGATGGCTGAAGAATATGACGGTGCAGAAATAGATTTAGTAGCAATTCCTTCGGAACCGAGTGTGCTTACCGATGAAGAAGAAGGTAATGACGATGATATACAAAGCGATACTATACCACGAGACATACTAGGGTGAGTTGAAGTATTTATGAACGTAGATGGAGGGGATTGGGGCAGTAGCGATGACGCAATACTAGCTGTAACTAAGAAACTGGTTTTGAGGAGCCTCGTTGGCGTAAGTCTGAGGCCACCTATGACCGTATACCTTCCACAGGCACAAATGTACAGGCCCGTCTTGATTTGTTTTGAAGTATATTTTGATATTCTTTTTACAAATTTTGTGATCTTCGGGAAACTGGTCAACGTGCAACTGGTACCTACTGTTCGCGAGGTTAGAACAAAGAAGTGTCCTCTAATATCTGTAAAAATATGAAGAAGAAAAACCGTGCCGAGTTTCACTACCGTTTTGACCAAGTCAATCAGATTTTGTTCGTCCGTTGGCTGGACAACAGTTTCTGCACGATGGGGTCAAGCTACGATAGCGTTTTTCCTCTGGGAAAAGTAAAAGATGGAGTACCGTAGAAAAATGGTGGTGGGTCGTGTGTACGTACATGCTGGATCTATCAGTGGCATATACATGGCGGCTGCATCTTCTAACTAATGAAAGCAAGATGGATCAACTCCAATTTTGGCGGTATGTTGCTCGTTATTACTTGAGACACACAAGCTGTGTGACTATGTCCAGGTAGCATGTGTAGTGCCAAGTCTGCAGCATGATGGTTTGGGTCACTATCCCTGCAAACTTTACCAGCAATTGAGATGTGCTCTATGTCATAAGAAATTGCTCGTTGGCAGTGTAAGAAATGTGTGAGAACACTGTGCTTCGAAAAAGAGTGTTTAGAAATTTTTCATACTATTTGTGTCCTGCTGCCCAGTGGCCCCATATGAGGACGGCAATTTTTTTCCTATAGAAATTCCAAAAATTTTTATTTTTTTTGTATTTTCCTAATAATTGCATTAGTTTCTAATAATTAATAAAGAAATTTCAAGTTTTCCATGGCTGAGTTTTATTTGGGTCTAAATGGGTTAATCTTGGTACTGGGCACTGTTAGAAGCACCATGTACACAACTGTCACAGCCGATACTCACCGATAGCTAGGTTGACGTTCATGGTGGTCATGGCGCTTGGCGCCAGGTCGCTTTGGTGAATCAAGTACAGGAGGCTTCCATGTCGCTTGCCATCTAGCAAGAGAGTCCTGGGTTTAGTGCCGTCACTCACCGATAGCTAGGAATATATCGCTGACGTTCATGGCGATTTTAACGGCCAGGTTGCTCTTGTTGGATCAAGTACAGGAGGCTTCCACGTCGCTTGCCATCAAGCAATAGAGTCCAGGGTTGTCCGACGGTACTTACCGATAGCTAGGAATATATCGCTGACGTTCATAGCGCGTTTGGCGCCAGGTCGCTTTGGTGGATCAAGTACAGGAGGCTTCCACGTCGCTTGCCATCAAGCAAGAGAGTCCAGGGTTGTCCGACGGTACTTACCGATAGCTACGAATATATCGCTGACGTTCATAGCGCGTTTGGCGCCAGGTCGCTTTGGTGGATCAAGTACAGGAGGCTTCCACGTCGCTTGCCATCAAGCAATAGAGTCCAGGGTTGTCCGACGGTACTTACCGATAGCTAGGAATATATCGCTGACGTTCATAGCGCGTTTGGCGCCAGGTCGCTTTGGTGGATCAAGTACAGGAGGCTTCCACGTCGCTTGCCATCTAGCAAGAGAGTCCAGGGTTGTCTGACGGGACTCACCGATAGCTAGGAATATGTCGTTGACGTTCATGGCGGTCTTGGCGCTGGTCCCCATGAATACTTGCTCGACAGGTTGCTTCTGTTGGATCAAGTACAGGATGCTTTCACGTCGCTTGCCATCTAGCAAGAGAGTCCTGGGTTTAGCGCCGTCACTCACCGATAGCTAGGAATATGTCGTTGACGTTCATGGCGGTCTTGGCGCTGGTCTCCATGAACAGCAGCCCGTTCTCGTCCGCGTACGCCTGCGCCTCCTCGAACTCGACCATGCGCTTGGCGGCCAGGTCGCTCTTGTTGCCCGCCAGCGCGATCACTATCGACGGCGACGCCTGCCGCTGCAGCTCCTTCACCCAGTTCTTGGCGCGGCCGAATGTGTCCTGGCGACAACGAAACAGGTGATAAATAAATAAAGTTCTTTATTCGCTTTAAATAGAAAGACATAACCTAATACATGTCAAACTGGGCCAAATAAGCCGAAACTTGTACAATGGGTACTAACTGATAAACTTCGATACTTTTGTTAATAAAAATACATATTATACACCCAAACCAATACAAACAACAAATGTTTGTTTTTTTTATAGTAGCTCGGCATAATGGCTTCTATACGCCTGATGGAAAGCGTAAGAGAAGCCCAAGTCGCTGTGAAAACTGGCAAGTCAGTTGCCACTGCCATGCCGGCCCAACCCTAACCCCCCACGAGCTCCGTGTACTCCGTTGTGCTGTGTGGCAAGGAATTTGTTAACACCATCATCAGCCTATTGCAGTCCACAGCTGGACGTAGGCCTCTCCAGTTGCCGTACCCTTTCCGCGACACAAAAATGTATGCATATTTTAACTTTACAATGGACTGTAATAGAACCAGTTTCACTAAATCACCAGACAGTTGGAAAATCCTTGGCGGATGCTTGAGTAAGCATTTTTACAAAGCTCGATAGAAATCCTGGCAATATGACAAGAAACCGAAAATTCGGTGCACATTTCATTCAGATTTATTGGCCAAGAACTGATACTGTACTAGAACGGTTTTATTTTTTTATCTTATTTTATTTCAAGTTTTGTTTTTCTAATGCACTATAGCGTCACCGGAGCGAGAAGCTACGTCCTGTGATCGCCAACCCGCCTGTCCAGCGTGGCGATTATGGGCATATCCTCCAGATGTTTGCCCTGAGTGGCGAGCAACTGGAGAGGCCTATGTCCAGCAGTGGACTGCAATTATTATTTTTTTACCTTATGTTTATCCTCTGACGTAATCAGAGTCCTTGATATTTCTTATTTTTATTTTATTTGCATTTTTTTTTACATTTTATTATTTCCTGTAGTAGGTATTAACTGTTTATATATAAGTCTGCAGTACGTGTGTATGTCATTGAACTTTGCCCGATTTAAATGAATTTTTCTGTATGCGTTTGAGTGGCACCCTGGATCGTTTAGATTCGCAAATCATGTGTATTATGTGTTGTCACTAGAAAATTCTATAGCCAAGGCGCACTTACTTATCTGCAGTCCGAGCGCACTTATGCATACTGCATTCTATTTATAGGTAGTACGCGTTGAAATTTGTTGAATGAACGAACTTTCACCTAGTTCATTGACTAGCGAGTGTGCGCAGTTTATTATTAGTCAGATAGCGGCTATCTCTGTCGGTCTGTGCGATACGTTACATTTGGACCCGTGGAGTCCGCGGACTTCGTCCGGGTTGCGTCCTTAGAGGGTCCAGCCTAGTATTAGCCTGTACTACGATTTTTTAGCAAAATAACTAGTCCTTGTGAACGTTTGCACTGTACAATATTAACTACAATAGGTAGGTAGGTTGTCACAACACCACAACACAATTTGTAGATAGAGTTTAAGAAAAACAACTATTTTCAACGACGTGCATTTTTATCGTTTTATGACGAAAGGCAACATTTTGGATCGATACATCATGAGGCAGTACCTCATCAACAGCCTGCAAACTTAGGACTTAGGCATCCCCTAATGATTATTGTTGGCAGGCGGGTTGGTGACCGCAGTAGGTTATATTTGTACCCAGGTAAACGCTGCTGCCCGTTTTCTGATATGCCTTAGTCGTCTTCTACACACCCACAGGATGGGTGGTCTTATTCTGAATCCGGAAACCACACAGGCAATACCTTCAAGTAGATAATTCAATAATTGTAATGTCACGTGATACTACCGACACGAACAGTTGAAGTATCGTTTTATTCAAAAATACACCTTGTAACATTGAATTATGAATGAAAGGTATTAAAATTATAAATTAACTGTCGACTGTAGGTACCATGCGATGCAGTACGAAACGAAATAGCCGTTAGTTATCTGTCGTCGGCGGTCGCGATGAGTCTGGCCAATGTTATGTCATAAATTAGACATATTGGTTGCGATTAATGTACAGCATATCATATTAATACATGTAGGTATTGTAATTTCTTTAATTTTTTTACGATAGCACAGTATCGTGGTAAAGACCACAGGGCGATGACGGGCAGCAGCGTCACCGGAACTAGGAGCTACGTCTTGCGATCGCCCTAGCGTGGCGATTATGGGAAAAGCCTCCAGAAGTGGCGAACCATTGGAGAGGCCTATGTCCACGTCCAGCAGGGGACTGCAATAGGCTGATGATGATAATGGCCTTATGGAAAGCTAAAGAGAGGCCTACGACGATGCATATGCGGTATTCTATAGGGTTACGGAGGCGCTGGTAATCGACTGATGGCGGTATAACCATCACAATTGAAGGCGTAGCTAAATACCACAGACCGATGAGGGGCAGCAGCTTCAACGGAGCGAGAAGCTATAAGTATATAAGTATATCCTCCAGATGTTTGCCCTGAGTGGCGAACAACTGGAGATGCCTATATCCAGCAGTGGACTGTAATAGGCTGATGATGATTCTATAGGGTGGTCTAGTAAATAAATGGAAATAAATGCACGCATTCCGCAAACATGCTTCTGTTTATGATAGTTTATTGATATTTTCGTGTCGACGGCGCGCGTTATCGACTATCGTATTACGGCACGCGTGGGTCTTCCCGAGTTCAAGGGCGGCTGGCCGGCAGAGGCACGCCATTCCCGTCCCTGGTGTGACACGCCATACCGCCAGACCGACTCAGGTGCGGATTCCGACATGCTCAGGTGTCCCTAGAGGATTGTATTGCACGATATCCGCAGTTTTTGTTACTTAACACGTTGACTGTTTCGTGCACTACAATTACAAGAGAGGTAGGGCATAGCGAATCTTCGCTCGAATTGAGCCGCCCGTTCGGGGAAGGGCCTACACTCAATAGAATACCGCAGCCAAATGACCTCCGGGTCGTGTTCCTTCCGGTAAGTAGAGTTCCCGGAGCTCGTGGGGGGTTAGGGTTGGGCCGGCATGGCGACACTCTCTTCTATTAGTAAGGATATATCTGCAGCGCGTAACAAGGCTAGACCTACTGGCAAAATCGTTCTGAATTACAGACGGAACCAATCCTCGTTACGTTCCCCATATAATTCTAACATCATGAGCGGTACTGCGCATCTGATAAGCGTCACACGATAACAGCTGTAAACAATCATTACTTACTTACTAACAAATCACCATATCTATATATATAAAAGGAGAAACTGACTGACTGACTGACTGACTGACTGACTGACTGACTGACTGACATATCAACGCACAGCCCAAACGGCTAAACGTAGGCACTTGAAATTTGGAAGGGACGTAGCTTAGGTACCGTAGGGGTGCACTAAGAAAGGAATTCCCGAAATTCCCACGGGAACGGGAATTAGCGGGAAAATCCTTTTGTATGAAAAATCTAAACCGCTTAAGTTAGACGCTTGAAATTTGGCATGCAGGTACCTTAGTAAATATAAAGTTTAGTTATGGCTGTATTTTGAGAAATTCCCACGGGAACGGGAGTTAGCGGGAAAAAACTTTTGTATGTATAAATTTAAACACGCGGACGAAGTCGCGGGCAAAAGCTAGTTATTCCATAATTGTTACATCTGACAAGCTCGATGGCTCATTTGGTAGCCAAGCCAAGCCTCTGCCCTTTGAGCCAAGGGTCGTGGGTTTGATGAATCGATGATTGAACATGTCTGTTTGTATTGGTCTGGGTGTTTTCTTTGTATAATATGTATTTATTTACAAAAAAATGTATCTACGTAAGCTTCGGCTTAGTTTGGGGAGAGGTGGCGCTGTGTGGCCTAGCGTGGCATTTCTTGGGTTATTTATTTATCTATCCAATAATTGCACCACATACTATTTCCCCGGAACGCTAAAATGGTTCTAGACCTCCGCTTCAATCCGAATTTAAAACCTATACTTAGTATTTTTTTAGCAGTAGAAAGAACAAAAATTGTGTCTTATTTTATTTGGGTTTTGGTACGATAAATAATAAATTAATCCTAAAACTAGTCATTGTGAAAAGTTTGCACCATAAATGATCTAAAGAAGAAAGTGATTGCTAATACGAAAAGGAACGTACACAATAGTTTGTTTTTTTTAGAGGGCGGATACGTGGTCAGTGGTGGTCACAGCATGTCTGCAGAAAAAAATTCCCCATCAATGTTTACCTAATTTGTAATGCTAAAAAAAACGTAGTATAGACCTTACAGCATACGTCTTTTGTATAGGAAACTATGTACCACCAAAGTACCCACATTACTGTACTACTTGAGGCACAAAAACCCCATTGTAACGGCAAGGTTGCCACATTGATTCACGGTTGCTGAAAACGTTGCACCGGCCTTGACCTTGTCCGACGAGACTCGGAAACAATAAGAAAATAGTCGCAATTTTACGCCGTTTGTTCTAAATTTGACGCAATTTACAATAACGTGCAAGTGGAATGTTTTACGGTGATGATGCTTGACGATTTGGGAGCCTTCAAGAAACGAGCGTACTACTATTTAAAAGGCCGGCAGCGAGCCCAGAACTCGATCTGAGTTGCGGGTGTCCATGGGCGGTGTCGACTGCTTACTATCAGGCATCACACTTGCTCGTCTGCCGCCTCTTGCATAAAAAAAAAGAGGAATTACGGTTGTGGGGACTATTTCGATCTAACGACCGATGTTACTACGTGCTTCGGACGCAGTGGTCAGTGGCGAGCATTGCAAAATTCTGGGAGGACACCACACCGTCCGAAATGTGTGCCGTCCCGTTGGCGTTGGCGGCGTGGGGGGTCGCGTCGAGTCCCGAAGGACGTTCCGACCCCCGCTTGTAGCGGATGACGGGTTTAGTGGGTCATCATCAGCCTATTGCAGTCCACTGCTGGACATAGGCCTCTCCAGTTGTTCGCCACGTAGGCAAACATCTGGATGATATACCCATAATCGCCACTTTGGGCAGGCGGGTTGGCTATCGAAAAAAATGTAATAATTTGCAAATGATGACTTATGTGACTTTTCATTGGCCTTATTCAAAGTCCTATTATCTCGAACGCGGACTAGTCGGGCTTAAGATATTGGCCTTATCTGATAATGACGAATGTTTAGCGCGTTAATGATTACAAATTGTCGCTGAACGGGTTTTATTTTTTTTTTACAAATCATCACTTTGTTATTCGTTCTCAAAAGCATTCTCTTAATGAGGCACATCGCAATTTAGATCTGAAAAGTCTCGTCTCGGCATCAAAGTCTCGGAGACTTCGAGACTCCGAGTCAAATAGGTCGAGACATAACTAACCCTAGTCGTGCGCACTAAGAAATTGATCGTGTATTTATAAATAAAAAAATCTAAATCGGGAATCCACATAGAAATCAGAATACTTTTTAAATAATCAAGATAATTATGGTACAATAAAATTGGTCATAATCAAACTTAAAACAAACAAAAAAAATTAATCGTGGAGTAATGACCTTAGCTGATCGCTTAGGTCACACACTACAACGTCTAACCTCGCTTACCTCACAGGGATTCTAATTAGCAGGTTGAAACGGCGTTGATCCTCCATAGCGTTAGGCCGATTTGTTATTTTTGTTCACGTTTTAGTTTTACATACGGTCTAGATGATATACTTATGTGCAGAACGCCCACTTCGCAAAATGTTACAAAAGGACCATTCCGCAGCATGTCTCTCTCTCAAATAATCCAATTTGCAATTCTTATCTTTGCCGCGTAGTTAAAATGTGAAACTCATACTCAGTACACGTGTTTACTCCTTCCTTTGATATGGTTCCTTCAAAAGGGCCAAAGCATGGACTAGAATGGCGGTGGCACCTAACAGATTACTGATCGGTTACCTGCCTTGTCTTGTGTCCAGAAGTCCTAAACCTTATCAAATTCTATTATTGTGTCAAACAGGTCTAATTATTTTAACGTTCCGTTGCGACCATTTCTTTTTTGGCTCATTTATAGTGTAAATTTTTCACAGTGTCTTATTTTATTTATTTGGATTTACGTTCTTATGTCAGCGTTTAATAAAATAGTCTAATTCCAAATCCATGTAATGTGTGTGCTTTGCGCCAAATAGAATTGTTTTCTTTCTTCTTAAAAAAAGTTCGCAATGTTTTGGTCAGTCCTATAACGGTACATGCCTGTTGCGATATTTCAGCTAATCGAAGTCGTGCTGAAAGTGTTACGCATCGCAAGCTGTCGCTAAATGCTCGGCAAATACACGTGACCTTTGGCTATTGTTGATAGGGGCCGGACTTGAAGATAGCAGAGAGTTTTTAATTTCTTAGTGCAATTTAATTAATAAAATCCCTACGGGCGACGGAAGGATACGCCCCATTTCTTCGTATCGATGGCGTAAGGATTGTCTACGGAACATGGCTCCTATGTCCAGGGAAGGACCTCCACCCTATAGAATACTGTAGCCAAATGACCTCCGGGTCGTGTTTCTGCCGGTGAGTAGGGTTTCCAGAGCTTGGGGTTAGGGTTGGGCCGGCATGGCGGTGACAACTGACCAGTTACATGCCCGTTGTCACATCGACTTGGGCTTCTCTTTCGCTTTCCATCAGGAGTGAGGAAAGCCATTATGTCGAGCTACTATAAAAAAAAGTATGAGAAGGAAATAAACTAAGTACTATTTCACACACACGCATACTTACAGGAGTCACTGGCTTCTCTTATTAGGTATAAGTACTAGTTTTTCTGTGTTTAGTATGTATTAAGTATAGTATAGTGTAACTAAATTTATTTGATAAGGAAGAGCGGAGCTTCCAAACACAGGCATTATTTGCTTAAATGGAAGCTCCAATCTACTACGTTGTAAAACTTTTTGTAAATGAAAAAAAACTATTTTTTTTTTTTCATAAGAGAGATCGACATATACGCGCGGGCGAAACCAAAATAAATAAATAACCCAAGACATGCCACGCTGGGCCACACAGCGCCACCTAGCCCCAAACTAAGCCGAAGCTTGTACTATGGGTACTAGACAACTGATAAACCTACTTATGTATATACTTTTTTTTTGTAAATAAATACATATTATACATAGAAAACACCCAGACCAATACAACAGACATGTTCATGCACACAAATGTTTGTACTGTGCGGGGATCGAACCCACAACCCTTGGCTCAGAAGGCAGAGGGCACTACCAAATGAGCCACCGAGCCTGAAACCAGTGTTACCTATTAGTAAAATAGTGACCCTGAGTACATCCCCGCAGTCCGCGACCCGCAGATAGCAAGTAGCGTTATGTAACTGACCATGGGTCGCGTTCAAGGGAACGCAGCATTCTTTCACAATACCTACATCTGATTTGTTTGCATGTTCACTTTAATTTTCTTGTGCGAATTTCTTATGCGCTTTAATAACAGCTACGCAGAGTCGAATATCCAATGGTTTTTCATAATCATATTCAGTTTTTACAAACATTCGTGTTACGTGTTTTTATAAAGTGTTTAATAGGGCTACCTGTGATTTATTCTAAACCTTTTGCGTGTCCACAAAGAATAAAAGTGCCGGCCGTCCAAGCGGCCTGGGGGCCTACTCTCATGTTCGCTTTCGAATCTACGGTCCTATAGTACCGACACTGCTCAGTTAATTCTATGTCGATTTAAGTGACCGATCACTTTAGTTATAAATGTGTGTGTTTAGTGGACAAACTAAAACCACACAATGTAATTAATACGGACTTTTTCTAAAATATTGTATACCCTATTGTTTTAATTAATTTGCTAATTACATCATCTATCTATACTTATAATTAGTTATAATAAATCTGTGGGTGTTTACGATGTATAATATGTATTTATTTACAAAAAGAAGTATGTAAGTAAGTTGTCTAGTAGTACCCATAGTGCAAGCTTCCGCTTAGTTTGGGGCTAGATGGCGCTGTGTGGCTCAACGTGGCATGTCTAGTGTCTAGCGTAGAGAGGTCAATTCTGTACATTAAATATAATTTCAAAATAACTATCAGGGGATGATTAGTGATCGATACTGATGCCAAAAATTCAATCAGTAAAATTTTTGTCTGTCTGTCCGTCCGTCTGTCTGTCTATAGAAACCAAAACTACCCAACAGATTTTAACGAAACTTAGTACAATTATTTTAACTCCTGGGCAGGTCATAGTACACTTTTTATCACGCTACGATCAATAGGAGCAGAGCAGCGAAGGGAAATGTTGCGAAAACGAGAGAAATTTTTATCTGTATGTTTGATTGCGCATCAAGCAAAACCTACTGCATGGAATTGAATGCGGTTTTCACCAATGTAATGCTAGAGGTCTAACTTAAAATGTATGGAAGGCCGTTATTTTTGAAACCCGATATCCACGCTCGCGACGCCGCGGCGCCGGCACAGCTAGTATACAATAACATTGTAATTTGAAGAATTTGCCTTCGTCATCACGGAGTGAGATGAGGTGGTCATATTCTAAATCCGGAGCTTAGTACAAACGAATTAATTTGCTAATTAGATGATTAGTAATAAGTTTAAGTTGCAACTAATGTGAAATGAGCTAATTTAGTTAAAACCAGATCCTAAGATGTTTTCAATTGAAAATCGCTGGTCCTAATCGAAAGATTGTTTACAAATCGACATAATGTACTACGAAAAGCATACGCAGTATTACTCATAGCTATGTGTAGTAAGGAAAGGAAAAAGCCGCCTCTACGGCAAAGAGGTGGCCTTATCAAGGCGTACACTAATGCCGGTGGTTTTCCTCATTCATAAATATTCACTCGGAATCAATGACTTACTTTTAACTGTTGACGTACACCGCTACGTAGTAAAAATAATTAAATGTCATTGCTATGATAAAATGACATAACTAGTTCTGTGTGTTTGCCTCCACATTCATAGTGCGAACGGTAAAGCTTTGGAGTTTGGACCTCTTTACCGTGTAAATAAATATAATCTTCAGATTTTCACAGCGAGAGTGAATCGTTTTTTCTTGGGTAAGCGCGCTCTGTCGTTTGTACGGTGTGCATAAAAGTATACTAGACTTTACTGTCTATTTATGTATGTATTATTTTACGTTTTATGTATTTTATGACGAGGCTAATGGCCCTGAAGGTCACCTGTTGGTAATTGATCAAATCAGCCTATAGAGACCGCAACAGCCGAGGACTCACTGGTGTGTCGGCCATTGAGAAATTATAAGGCTCGCTTTTTGAAGATCCCTAATAAGTCGTATCCATTCGGAATATTATTTATAAATGTTACAAGACCTAAATAAGCGAAGAAACAAACAAAATAACTGTATCAGTAGGTAATTATTTACTTCTTACCGACCAGTGGCCAGTGGGTCACATAATACGGATTCGGTCACGCAAATATCCTGCAATCACGACCCTATTTGGTGCAGAGGTATCGATAATACAGGTTTTATTTGTTTTGTAGAGCAATATATTGTTAAACTCAATAAAACCTTCAAGTTTATGTGTTTACTTTACTTATGCCGTTAACCGATATTCAAGGCGGAGTCGAAATATAATAGGCCAAATTGTGGATTAACCACAGACAAACTTAAATAAAGAGAAATATTGGTTTGCAAAAAGCGAGTTGTCAAAATTCTAAAATCGCAAATTTAGTCGAACTCAAAGTAGCTTCTTGCAAACGGTCAAAAATGACGTCACCTTATAATATTATTTTTTTGTATGCGTCGAGTAAAAACCTTGCTTGATAACAATATTAAATGGTAAACAATTAACTTAGCCGTGTTGTCATCTCAATTTGTTTCAATTTTAGACCTAACTTTTCAAATACATAATGTCTGCTTTTACTTATCTACCCGATAACCTTAAAGTGACACAAAAAATACAAATAAACGTAGGCAAATAGCCTATTCTATCGCACACGTATTATTGTTGATTATGACTAAATACGATTAAATGTGTACCTGATTAGTGATATCGTAGACGACGATCGCCGCCTGCGCCCCTCTGTAGTACATAGGCGCTAAACTGTGATACCTGCAACAGAAACGTATAACGTCACAACTAGTTTTATGACACTTCATCATTATCGTCCACTGTTGGCATAGACCTCCTCGAATCGGGGGACACGGCAGTCGAGCACAAAGCAAACACTGCCGTACCATCCTTTTGAACCATTTCGACGCATGTCAGGCCCCTATTTGAGAATCTCTGAATAAGACCAAAACGTGAGTCACACGCCATTGAACTATAATAAATAAAAATAAAGAAATCGCATTAATTAACCTTAGACTTGGCACGACTTTGTCTAGATTGCATTACTTTTTAGAGATAAAAAAGCAGCTCCATCGAGACTTGGCTAGTTTTTTACAGAATGTTTTTGATGGGATGACATTTGTTATATGGGGGTTTTATTTGTACTCAGTAAATGCTACTTCTTCTTCTTCTTGAGTCAATGGTAATCTTCCTCAAACAAAACCAGTCCAAAAGCTGGCGACCTGGATGCCACTGTCGTTCGCCTTGAAAAGATCACCAACCGTGCTATACGTACGCGTATAAAGACGTAGTGGGAGACAGCTGGCAGGTGAGCAAATGTGCCATGGTCTGGTTAAATGCTACTGCCAGTTTCCTGTTATTCTCCCTAAGTCATCTTCGACGCCCCACCAGGCCCGTGGGACTAGATGACGGGGCGTACTAGTATTATCTTATCATTATCATCATCAGCCTGCAAACGTCCACAGCTGGACATAGACTTCCCGCAATGACTATTGTACCTAATTTCGAGAGATTTGCCTTAGTTTTTTTGTTAATACCCAGGACATGCCACACTGGGCCACACATCGCCATCTAGCCCCAAACTAGGCCGAAGCTTGTAATATGGGTAGACCACTGATAAACTTGCTTATATACCTACTTACTAAATAAATACATGTTCATGAACACAAATGTTTGTACTGTGCGGGAACCCACGACCTTTGGCTCAGAAGGCAATGGTCACCACCAAATGAGCCATCAAGCCAGTCAATCAAGTCAAAAAGCAAACTCACCTCTCCTGCCCCGCAGTGTCCCAAATCTCGAACTTGACAGTGGTGTCATCGAGGCAGACCGTCTGCGTGAGGAACGCCGCGCCGATCGTGCTCTCCTGGTACTCGTGGAACTGGCCCTTGACGAACCGCAGCACCAGCGAGGACTTGCCCACCGCCGACTCGCCCAGCAGCACCAGCTTGAACTGGCACACCTTCGTCTGAGGCGCGCCGTTCGGACGCTGCGCCGCCCCTGTTCTGTTTGTCGCCATCGCCTGCATGACAACAACTCGATAAGTTCCACATGTCATCGGGAAAGAACGGGAGCCTTGGAGGCAGTGGCGTAAGTACAGGGTGCCCGGGGGGCCTGGTCAGGGGAGAATCCAAACTATCAACATTTTAATACACATCTTATCAAATCTATTAATATCAAATTAAATTAAATAATGCACTTATGCCTATGGCTCTAATACAAATTAAAGCAATATTCTATGTATAGGGAGGGCTGGTCTACAAGACACAGGGAATCCTAGTGTGGCGGCCAGTGATACTGTTACTAGCTGATAAGTGCTATTATAATAATGTATAATTGTATTATAAGAGTAATTAAATTGTGAGACGTGTATGTTATGAAACCAATAAATTTTATTTCTATTTTATTTATCTAATAAAAATCCGATGAATTTGCCACTGGACTTGAATAATCTTGTTACGCCACAGCTTATAAGTACTAGCAATTTGCTTCGGCCGTCTGTTGGTCTAGACCCGTTTTTTCAGGAACGCGTGTAATTTCTAGTCTAACGCCGTCATAAGAGCATAGTACAAGAATATGCTACATGATAAGAGACATTCGCAGGTAAATCGAAAACCACGGCCTATTCCTCGTACAAATAAGCCATGGCAAAAGTAGTAGCCACGGCCAGTAACGTAACTATACCATTCGAGGCCCATGGGATATTCATTGAGTTTTTAGTAAATGTTTAATAAACGGGACGGCTGAGGCTACTACAGGATGTGTGAATTATGTATGATAAATAAAAGCCATTTTAATCCTGAAAAAACATTAAATATCCTCATTTAAATCTATAGCATTACTGATCTCATTCTTACTTAGAACTGTTGTGTATAATAAAAACAAAAACAATATGAGAAATAAATTCAATGAATACATTTTAGGTCAGCTGTTTGTAATCAAAATGTTTCTTCTTATCAACTAGGTACTGACTAAGTAGATAAGAAAAAAACAAAGTTTTTCACATGTAATAACTGACCTATATTTCGTCAGTTATTGTTATGTCTGGCTGTTTATTGTTGTCTCACTGGCTACTACAATGACTGGGAAACGTTATCATCGTCAAACATGCCTTCACATTCACAACTAATGTCTTGGTATCTATTCTATACATGATTCAGAACAGGGATAGCAAACTTGATCCCTCTAAAGATCGCCTTCTTTTACCAGTAAAAAAGTTGATTGATACTTATTGAAATTGTTTATTTCTTATAACAGATGGAGCAAACAGTCCTAAAGATCAACTGCTGGTAAGTGTTAACTTCAGCCCTTAGACACTGCTACACCAGAGGAGACAAAGTTGCATTGCCGGCCCTTGAAATATTTGTAGGCTCACATTTTGAAGGTCCCTAAGTTGTATCCATTTGGAACAGTTGCAATTGTTTGCAAATATTGCTATTAGGTATATTTGAATTGAACATGTTTTTCTCTTGCCATGATTGATTGACGAGTTGGCCACCCCTGATTGAGAGGAATGACGACTTAATTAAACAATGACTTAGCATTTAAGTACTTAATCAGACTAAATAAGTCCTTCAGACTTATTCAGAGCTAATTCTTAAATTGCCTTAAATTAAAATGTAATGTAAGCCAATTTGTGTTTTATCTAAAAACAATAATGTACAGATTAGATAAAATTTTTAGAGAACACAACCTCATTCCAAGGATATGGTGCATGCCAAAACACGAACAAAAGAAACAATGTGTTTTTGAACTTAGGCTGTGCTGATAAGACACAGAATGCAAATATAAACAATAAAGAAATTGTTTGCTTTTGTTATAATTCCTGGACCACGATCGTAACCTGAACACAAACAAGCCAATAACCTAATGCTCTGCATTTCAATTGTAAACATAATGATCTCAGAGGCATTCGACTCTAGCATATGATTAATACAGCAAATATTTTTGCCATCTTGATATTTTGTGTTCGGCAGGATGTACTGGCTGAGGATAGCTTGGAGCGAAAGGGTGATAGGTCGCTCCCTTACATCCCAGGCTCTGGCAAACCGACTGATGGTGGTAAAACCATCACTATAGAAGGCGTAGCTAAATACTACAGACCGATGTCGGGCAGCAGCGTCACCGGAGCAAGAAGCTACGCGCTGCGATCACCAACCCGCCTGTCCAGCATGGTGATTATGGGTATATCCTCCAGAAGTTTGCCCTAAATGGCTAACAACTGGAGAGGCCTATGTCCAGCAGTGGACAACAATAGGATGATGATGATATTTTGCGATTAGTGTGCATGTTTTCTAACAAAATAACACAATATTTGACAATGATAAAATTGATAATGGCTTATTTGACAATGATTATGTTACAATAGACATGTGGAAAGGAGAAAGAAATAGTTTGATCAACATCAACCTGCAAACATCCACTCCTGGACATAGACTTACCCAATGACAATAATCATTGGTTGGTTACACAGTACACAGTAGGTTTTACTTGCACCCAAGTAAATGCTACTGATGCCTGTTTTGTGATATGTCCTTATAGTTCATTCGCGTTAAGAACGTTATATTTAAATTATAATTTCTAGCGTTTTAATTGGCTAGGGGGTGTGGCTTGGCCGGCAGTCGGTGATGAGTCACTATTTCCTTAACGCGAATGAACTATAGTTGTCTTCTACGACACCCAAAGGATGAGATACAATGGTCCTATACTAAATCCGGAAACCACTCAAACAAATAGTTATAAAGAATAGTTTAATACCTATATAAAAATGTTGAGAAATGTCTTTTTAGCTAAGCATTGAGACATTACCTGACTACTATTAATTGGATAAGGTAGCTGGTAATTTGTGTTTGAGGAAGCCTTTCAAAATACAAAGATTTGAAAAGATTTGTAACTCATATGTATACAGAAACAACAATAGCTACTGCTTACATATGTGTTTTATAGTTTATTTATAGATAGATAGGTATAGAATCCTGAGATCACACATAATCTCCACAGTCAATGGATGAAGTGTCAGATTGATTAAAAGGAGATTTTCTTTATACATAAAGTTTATTATAAGAAATGTCTCTTCATAATATTGTTTAAGGCACATTTTCCTCTTTCTTATCTGCTTCCATTTTACAAGCATTGCAAACATAATTCTTATGCTTGTATCAACAATATCTTAACATTTTGCTATTGGAATGAAGTAAATTGTGGGATGTTTAACACATCATTTCCTAGTACACAAACCTATGTTGACAATTAATCACATCATTAATTTGCAAAGAATGTATCACATGTTTCCTATTGTACAAATGAATTACTAATGAGCAGAAATAACATTATCTATGTTATCATAGTATGTCAGTGTTGAAAAAGATAATTCATTTAATAAATATGTTCAAGATAATACTCAATTTAAAGTAATCCTGGCCATTATTTATTTGCATATTCCAGTTATTGACTAAGGATTACTTAGACACACAAGGTTTGAAGTCACACTAAGGATTACAAGTTACAGTCCAAAGAGTCCTGGTCTGTGCTCTTGAGATCTTGCACACACACACTATGTCACAGTCAATATGCCAACTGACCATCAGAAACTGTGGCATTTATAATATAAACCAATATTTTACATCCAAAATGAATTTTTACTTGTGTTATCAAAATGACACAACATCCATAGAGTGTATTATTCAAACTTAAGCCTATCTAAGATTAAATGTGGCAGAATATAAGAAGATAATACTTGTTTAGTGTAAACTTTCAATTGGAATTCCAAATTACCAACAAAATTTTTCAATTAACCTATTTAATATTGGGTCATCTTAATAATTGTTATAGGCCATTTTGACACCTCATATTTGAGTATTTAAATAGCACAAAGGCACACAAACAACGCAGTTCAATATATAAAACCAATAGGTACCTAACCAAAAAAACAGCTGATGTGACATTACACATTTAGACAAAAAACAAAGTAGTGATCACCTTCAGACTCGCCGACCAGTGAGACAAAAACACAAGTCGACACCATTTACATAGATAATTATGGGAGTAATGTTACACTTGAGGAACTTTCCACAAACAAGTCTTGATCAGAACCGGCGACAGAAGGCTCGGGCCGCGCTTGGTAGCGACAATCGCAACTGAGGCGACCGCTGAGAACGGTAAACAAGACAGCGTTATCTCAGAGTACATGTCGTCGCCAATCACAAAGAAACAAAAGGTGTATCAAAGACTCTTTATCTGATTGTATTTGGTGTATTTTGCGAAGCCAACAATGAACAATTATCGGTCGCACATCAAAACGTGTCTGCCGTGATGATGACTAACCACGTCTGCCCCTATCTGATCATTTCCTTCGCATCTGACCACTTCAAATTGCCCATTTACGCCCTCATCCAAATCAGCTGGAGGTCATAAAAACAGTCAAATTGATCCTTTCTTCCACGATTTACTTTACGTTTGCAAACAACAAGCAAATAATACTTGTAGCAGTGCTAATTTAGCTTCAATGTCTACAATATTCGATAAAATGACGCATTTACTAGATTTTATTGGACATGAAAGACGTACCCTCCCTGTTATTATATCGCCGATGTGCACTTTTCCTCGGGCGATAAGTCCTCACAAAGTCGCCGTGATGCCGAAAATATCATTAATCACACACTCCTATGAATAATAACACAAATTACAAACGATAAACTGGAAAATCTAGCTCTGAAATGTAGAATCACCACGAACAAACATGGAAGCGAGAGAGCGAGCGAGCGAGACGTTTCACAATTGTCTATGAAAGAGTAGACGTCACTTCAAAAAAAACATTCAATACTCTATGATAAAATTTATTTATTTCATTTTATTTTGTATAAATAGTTGAATTATCTAAGCAATTTTGTAAAATTTACAAATTATGTAAATGGCAAATTATTAGGGATTAGGGATGTAACAGTTAATTAAAAAATTAAATAATAAATTACTTTCCTCTTTGGTTTCACTTGTTTGGCAACTGTCAAAAAAGTTTTTCAAACTCGTAGATTTTCAGACCAGTCCTTCTTTGCATGTAAAATAATTAATGGTGGTAGAATGGCGTTACCAATGGCAAATGCTCCTCCAGGAGGGTCTTCGGGACTCGGTACTGATTGGCAGCTAGGATGTAGTGAGCTGAAGCAGCGTGGGGGCCATCTCCTGCAGACTGGACAGTGGGCCGACTGTTCGTTCATAGTGGGCGCAGAACCGCATCAGATTACTTTCAAGGCTCATAAACTGATACTGGCGAGCGCTTCACCTGTTTTCGAAGCGATGTTCTTCGGCGGGATGGCTGAAGGAGACGGGCCGATAAAGATATTGGACGTTCAGCCAACCGCTTTCAAAATTTTACTGTTGTAAGTATGTACCTACCTACAACTTTTTGGCGGGTATTTTCGTATTACAAAATTAGTGGTTACTTTTGTGGTGTTGTGTGATGTATTTCGAGAACATTTGCATTGAACATTCCTTTATCACTGACAGAATCATCACATATTTTAGTTTGTTCCATAAAAGTGAATTGATTGGTGTCACACAGGGTGTGCAACGTCTTAGGGACTTAAAAGAATGCCTATAATTTGCTTACAGATACATTTACACAGACAAAACGATTATATCATCATTTGATGGAGCTTGCTCCATTTATTACGCTGCCAAGAAGTACATGCTGCCATATCTGGTGAAGGAGTGCACCTGGTTCATTTCGCTGAATGTGGATGCACAGACTGTCTGCCGCGCTTATGAGTTGGCAGAGCTGTTTGACGAGGACTTGCTGGTGGAGAAATGTTTGAAGGTATGTTTTATCACTTGGGCAGTTGTTCTGTTCATGTAATAGGACATTGCTCACAAAATTTGGGCAGACCAGTCACATCACCTAAATTGTAAATAAATTGTAAGGTTTGCCAGTCACATTGTGGAAGCAATCATCACCATTTTAATTAACACTGGCTGTAATTGATAAATAAACCATGAACCATCTAGGCTGTTTTTATTGTTTTTGAAATGTTGTCACACACATCATCATCATCATCAGCCCGTGTCAGTCCACTGCTGGACATAGGCCTCTCCTAATGTCACACACAAGACAAGTCAAATAATTGTCCACCAATCTAGCTACTAATACAATAACTGGATATTTCAAACATAACAGAAAAGTTGTTGTTTCATGACTGAATTCAGTGTTTTCTTATAGTAGCATGGCATTATGTCTGCCCAATGGACGGGCTCTCCCGCGGGAGCTCGTCCTCGCCGGTGACACCGAGGATAATCTACACCAATCGCCACACCGTCACCCCACGCAACACTCATCACACACCACACCTCCTACAGTGACACACGTCCCAGGCTCGCCTATCCCCCGCCCCCGCTTTCGGGTGGTGGCGGACGACCCCCGGACCGGCCCGCTGCGATCGGCGGTAGATCCGTCACCGCTGCTGGCCGCCCGGCTCCCGACGGACAGACACGCCCCTCAGGCTGACTGACTGACCGACATACCATTAGAAAAGATGGGCATATAATAAAAAAAAAAAGAAAAAAAAAATCTATATCTATGAGGGTTTCCTGAATAAGGAGTAATATCAGCACCCGGGACAGAAGAGCCCCGGAGACGAAGCCTGGGCAAAGATCAAATTGATCGAGGCCCGTAGCCCGAGCCCCGCAAGAACGAGGCTCGAAGAACCAGAGTTGTTGTCTGCCCAATGCCTGATGGAAAGCTAAAGAGAAGTTGCATCTACCATGGGCAGGTAACCAAGCAGTCACCTGTTGCCTGCCTATAATATACTTCTTCATTCCCCATTTTAAAGGACATTCTCACATCTCCATACATTAAGTTATATTCTTCATCATCATCATCGCCAACCTGCCTGCCCAGCGTGACAATTATGGGTATATCCTCCAGATGTTTGCCCTAGGTGGCGAACCACTGGAGAGGCGTATGTCCAGCCGTCACGTCAACTGCAATAGGCTGATGATGATGATGATTATAATCAGCCTTTATCAATCCCCTGTTGGTAGACCTCTCCCAATGTTCGCCACTTTGATGGATCCTGTGCTTCTCACATCCAGCACTTGCAAGCAGATTATATTCTTTTTATATTCTAAGGTGTGTGTTATCTGCATAGGTCATGGAGGGAAAAACCAAAGAAATAGTTACAGAGGATAGTTTTTTAGAAGCAGACATGAAAACTGTGAACACTCTGTTGTCCCTCGAGCATCTGAACATTGAGAGTGAACTTGACCTGTTCAATGCTTTGGACAGGTATGCGAAGGTGCATCTCAAGAGTGGCCAGTACAAGAGGAGGAGAGAGGAGAATTTGTCTTGTTCAGAGTGCTCCATAAAAAGGGCTAAATTAAGGGACAGTCAAGATATGGTATGTATCAAGTACTGAACATATTTTTATTTATTGAAACTTTATTGCACAACATGGTACAAAAGGCGAACTTAATGCTAGGAGTATTCTTTATCAGTCAACTCTCAGGTCATGTAAGGGAAAGATTTGTGTGTTTTAATGTGATAAGAGAACATAGTATGATATGGAAACAATAAGAGAAAGCAGAGAACATGTTGCATCGAGAAGTCGTCGCGGCATGTTGCAGATGCGTTTCGAAGAAAGTCATTGCTGCATGGCCTCAGAAAACGTTTGCCATCCACCAGTATGGTATGGCCATAATTTGGCAGTACATCAGCTTAACACATAGTATGTATTTTCTGCATTACAGCCCCTAAACTGCAGTACTAATACTATCGAAATGAACTCCGTCTTGTCGGATAGTGGAGCCAACAGCAACAAAACTGATAACCGCATGGAGCGCCACGAGGAGACCGGCGAGCTGATGCCCAAAGCGCCCAAGTCGCCCAGCTACAGCTGTGGACAGACCGATGTGACGGGGGACGATGCATTGTTCTCTGAAGATGATGAGAGGAATGTCAGCATGTCTTCCCAGGATAGTGTTGGAACTATAGGTAATGAGCTGTCTGAGAATAAAATACATACTTTGTAACCTATATCTTTTCTTAACTAATATTATAAAGCTGAAGAGTTTGTTTGTTTGAACGCGCTAATCTCAGGAACTACTGGTCCGAATTGAAAAGTTCTTTTTGTGGTGAATAGACCATTTATTGAGGAAGGCTTTAGGCTATATAACATCACGTTGCAACTATTAGGAGCGAAGAAATAATGGAAAATGTAAAAAAAATAACTATTCCACGCGGACGAAGTCGCGAGCACAGCTAGTTTTACATAAAGAGTGTTCAGGATGACCTCACTCCACCTGATGGTAAGCGGTCGTGAGGTTCAAATGTTAGGTCGACAGGCATAATAGGACAAACTCACCGCGCCTGTCGCCCTCACCCTGATGGCCCACTGAGATGCCTTTTCACGCCCCGCCTAAGAACCCAGGATTGTAAGAAGGAAACACAGGAGCTGGAAGGGCAAATTTCGAGACATGACTTACTAAACATTTTTGTTCTACTGGCACTTCGCCATCTCGCCTCCTACCTCAAGGAGTAGTGCGTAGTAGTAAGGCGGGTAGTGGCCTTGCCACGATCGCCGCCCGGGATCGGAGGAAGGAGTAGGCAACCTTTGACTTCGTACAGCTGATCGTTGCGTGCATAATAAAATCTAATTCTCAACTCGATTGATATCATAACACCCGCACAACTTTTTTTTAATTTTTTTTATTTTTATAGTAGCTAGACTACCCTACGCCTGATGGAAAGCCAAAGAGAAACCCAAGTCGCTGTGACAACTGGCAAGTAGCTGGTTAGTTACCTGTCAGTTGCCACTGCCATGCCGGCCCAAACCTAACCCCCCATGAGCTCCGGAGACCCTACTCACCGGCAGAAACACGACCTGGAGGTCATTTGGCTGCGATATTCTATAGGGTGGAGGTCCTTCCCCGGACGGGCAGCTCAATACGAGCGAAGATTCGCTATGCCCTACCTCTCTTAGTCTGCACAATTGGTCCATTACACCCACACCACTCGGTGCGATGGTATAACACCACACCACTCGGCCGGCGGTTCACCAGTGTTGTCTCTCAGACCGCGCGTGCGTCCGCGCGGCCGTCGCCAAGATCCGTTTCCTGACGCTGACGGCGCCGCAGTTCGCGTCGGGCCCGGCGCGCTCGCCGCTGCTCAGCGAGTCGGAGGCCTTCGCCGTGCTCATGAACATCCTGTCCAGCAACTCGGACGTGCCCATGCCGCACGGGTTCTCTACCTCCAGGCTGATAAGGAACCAGGTGAGATGTTATCATCAGCCTATATCAGTCCACTGCTGGACGCCACCTAGGGCAAACTTCTGGAGGATATACCCATAATCGCCACGCTGGGCAAGCGGGTTGGCGATCGCAGGGCGTAGCTTCTTGCTCCGGTGACGCTGCAGCCCGTCATCGGCCTGTGGTATTTAGATACGGCTTTTATCGTGATGGTTTACCGGTTTTTCAGAGCCTCGTTTGTTGTTCGATAGGATGCACCACGGGCAGGTGAGGATGGCTTGGAACGAAAAGGTGATAGGTCGCTCCCTTAAATCCCCAACTTGCAATAATCACTAACTTCTATTTTATACTACTTACAAAGGTACCAAACAAGCATACGGCCCGCCTGATGTTAAGCGGTTATCGTAGCCTATGGACGCCTGCAGACCTGCAACCGTCGACCATAACCCCCAGCTGCCGATGCAGTTCACCCCATGAGCTCCGGAAACCCTACTCACCGGCAGAAACACAACCCGGAGGTCATTTAACTGCGGTGTTCTATAGGGTGGGAGTACTTCCCCAGACAGGCGGCTAAATTCAAGCGAAGATTCGCTTTGCCCTACTTCTCTTAAAACTAGTAAAAAACAAAATCGCTCTTGTCCTTATGTATACTTAGATCTTTAAAAAAACGCAACGGATTTCGATCCGGGTTTATGAATTGATCGAGCTCCTCGCTCTGGTGACTACTACTGACAGCTCCTTGCCTCGGTTGCCAGCACCTCGTTTTTCGGGAGAGTGCACTACAGCCAGCAGAAGGTAGCTTGGAGCGAAAATATGATAGCTCCATTACATCCCACCTCCCACCACCTTTTGATAAACTTTCTATGATTTCGTACCAGCAAAACATAGCCCCGGAGATGTGCGAGTCGAAGTCCGAGGCGGTGTTCCGCTTCACCGTGCTCAACTTCAAGACGCGGCGGCGGTCGGTGGAGTCGCGGCCGTTCCTGCTGCACGACAAGCCCTGGACGCTGCGCCTCGTGCCGCGCGTCGACAGCGACACCGCCGGCCGCGAGCTCAAGTACTACGGCCTCTACCTCAAGTGAGTCACAGCACAGTGAGCGACACCGCCGGCCGCGAGCTCAAGTACTACGGCCTCTACCTCAAGTGAGTCACAGCACAGTGAGCGACACCGCCGGCCGCGAGCTCAAGTACTACGGCCTCTACCTCAAGTGAGTCACAGCACAGTGAGCGACACCGCCGGCCGCGAGCTCAAGTACTACGGCCTCTACCTCAAGTGAGTCACAGCACAGTGAGCGACACCGCCGGCCGCGAGCTCAAGTACTACGGCCTCTACCTCAAGTGAGTCACAGCACAGTGAGCGACACCGCCGGCCGCGAGCTCAAGTACTACGGCCTCTACCTCAAGTGAGTCACAGCACAGTGAGCGACACCGCCGGCCGCGAGCTCAAGTACTACGGCCTCTACCTCAAGTGAGTCACAGCACAGTGAGCGACACCGCCGGCCGCGAGCTCAAGTACTACGGCCTCTACCTCAAGTGAGTCACAGCACAGTGAGCGACACCGCCGGCCGCGAGCTCAAGTACTACGGCCTCTACCTCAAGTGAGTCACAGCACAGTGAGCGACACCGCCGGCCGCGAGCTCAAGTACTACGGCCTCTACCTCAAGTGAGTCACAGCACAGTGAGCGACACCGCCGGCCGCGAGCTCAAGTACTACGGCCTCTACCTCAAGTGAGTCACAGCACAGTGAGCGACACCGCCGGCCGCGAGCTCAAGTACTACGGCCTCTACCTCAAGTGAGTCACAGCACAGTGAGCGACACCGCCGGCCGCGAGCTCAAGTACTACGGCCTCTACCTCAAGTGAGTCACAGCACAGTGAGCGACACCGCCGGCCGCGAGCTCAAGTACTACGGCCTCTACCTCAAGTGAGTCACAGCACAGTGAGCGACACCGCCGGCCGCGAGCTCAAGTACTACGGCCTCTACCTCAAGTGAGTCACAGCACAGTGAGCGACACCGCCGGCCGCGAGCTCAAGTACTACGGCCTCTACCTCAAGTGAGTCACAGCACAGTGAGCGACACCGCCGGCCGCGAGCTCAAGTACTACGGCCTCTACCTCAAGTGAGTCACAGCACAGTGAGCGACACCGCCGGCCGCGAGCTCAAGTACTACGGCCTCTACCTCAAGTGAGTCACAGCACAGTGAGCGACACCGCCGGCCGCGAGCTCAAGTACTACGGCCTCTACCTCAAGTGAGTCACAGCACAGTGAGCGACACCGCCGGCCGCGAGCTCAAGTACTACGGCCTCTACCTCAAGTGAGTCACAGCACAGTGAGCGACACCGCCGGCCGCGAGCTCAAGTACTACGGCCTCTACCTCAAGTGAGTCACAGCACAGTGAGCGACACCGCCGGCCGCGAGCTCAAGTACTACGGCCTCTACCTCAAGTGAGTCACAGCACAGTGAGCGACACCGCCGGCCGCGAGCTCAAGTACTACGGCCTCTACCTCAAGTGAGTCACAGCACAGTGAGCGACACCGCCGGCCGCGAGCTCAAGTACTACGGCCTCTACCTCAAGTGAGTCACAGCACAGTGAGCGACACCGCCGGCCGCGAGCTCAAGTACTACGGCCTCTACCTCAAGTGAGTCACAGCACAGTGAGCGACACCGCCGGCCGCGAGCTCAAGTACTACGGCCTCTACCTCAAGTGAGTCACAGCACAGTGAGCGACACCGCCGGCCGCGAGCTCAAGTACTACGGCCTCTACCTCAAGTGAGTCACAGCACAGTGAGCGACACCGCCGGCCGCGAGCTCAAGTACTACGGCCTCTACCTCAAGTGAGTCACAGCACAGTCGCGAGTTCAGCGACCCGCCGCTCACCTCGCCCTGGACGCTGTGCAAGTGTCAATATACATGACATGCCACGCAGGGCCATCTAATCCCGAGCTAAGCCTATACTATGAGTACTAGCCAACTAAGAAACCTACTTAGATACTTTTTTAGGGTTCCTTTTTTTGCCGTTCGGCTACAGAACCCTAATAAAGAAAAACACTTATTTAGATGTATGAGTGTGGTACGGTATATTCTCGCTTCACGATTTTATCCGTAGATTTGTAGCGACACTTATCTCCACACCGCTACAACTATCTACACGTCCGCTACAATATGCAATCACTAGTTCCGACAGCTAACAACAGATGGCGATATAAAATCCGCGGCTATAGAGATGAAATCGCTCCATACAACTTGTATGGAAGACCTACAATGCGCATACGAAGTTTTCATCACGACTCGCTGTATATACGAGAAACCAAGGGGACCGCGGTCGCCGAGCACGATCACCTAGGTCGGCGGAAGTGATTTCACTTTTCGTAGGGACAATCTGTTCTTGCAGATTCTTACCTGGCCCGCCGCTCCTCTACATCGCTCCGCTTCGATGGCCAGGTCACATTATGCTAAATGAGGTGTGTTTGTATATGCAGGTGCGTGGCCAAAGACGTCAAGTTCGCGTGCCGCGTGCGCGCAGACATCCAGCTGCTGTCTCAGTCCGACTCCCTCCCCGTCAGCGTGCAGCTCAACAAGGTGTTCACCAAGTAAGTGACACTTAATAAGGATGTTTTGGGGGTCAAAATAATTACATTATATTTAGTCCGTATTTTAGATTACAAAAATGTATTGGACACGTATTTTTCCTTTTTTCATTGAAATAAAAAATAGCAAAGATACTAGGCATCAAAAGTTAGGAGTCTTTGACGTCATTCCCTCCCGTAAAAAATGTCTCACCGAGTGACGTCACGCGTAATTTCAACGGGCTATAACTTTGTAATTTTTAGTCTAATTTACAAATAAAAAAATATGTGTCTTTTATTTTTGAATAAGCTAAAAGACGGACTAATTACACTTTTTTGCCAAACAAGCCTATTAAAGGCGGACCTAAGTACCTACCACGGGCAGATGACGGGCAGCGGCGTCACCGGAGCGAAGAGCTGCGCCCTGCGATCGCCAACCCGCCTACCCAGCGTGGCGATTATGCGTATATCTTCCAGATGGTTGTCCTAAGTGGCGAAGTGCGAACAACTGGAGAGGCCTACGTCCAGCTGTGGACTGCGATAGGCTGGTGACGATGACTGTTACGTTGTGCAGCGCGGAGGCGGAGGGCGGCATCGAGCGCTTCGTGTCGTGGAACGCGCTGCTGGACCCCTCGCTTGGGCTGCTGCGCAACAACGCCGTCACGCTCGAGGCGCGGCTCACCGCCGACCTGCCCTAGCCCTGCCACCTGCCCTAGCCGTGCGGCCTGCCCTAGCCGCCACACAGGTGTCGCTGACTTGACTTCCTTCAACGCTAACGACAACTTTACAGGTAAGCAAACTTGAGACTCCCATAATGCTGATCGACCTACGCCAGATAATCGATGGCGTAGGTTAATGAAAAAATTAACTCTACACTACAGTTACTTATGAGGGCAAATTAGGCAGAGGTTATCAAACCTAGCTATGTCTTGACACATAACCCAGTCTGAAGAAACTATGTCATGCAACCTTGAAAAACCAATTTAAAAAATTTAAAATCGCTTCAAAACGTTAAAATTAGTATGTACTATTAGTTTTTTAAGTATAAGTTTACCTCTATATTTATGTTAGATAATTTAAAGCATTCAGTAGTCGGTTTAAAAAACCACTTCGTGAGTTCTGAGATTCATAACCTTTTAACCAAACAAGATGTAGCAATTCATAGAATTATTTAAAGTAAATTGTAATAGTAATAAAAAATATTTATGATTTTTTGTTAACCGTTTTTCTTTAAAATTTTATTGTCGATTTGTGTGATATTATAATTATTTGTACTAGTACTTTTAAGAGTTGTTTAGAAATATTGCAGCAGGGCTGTATAGGTAAGTCTATTCTAAGGGAAAATACAAGACTGATTAAATTGTATAATTCCATAGACAATGCCATTTTCAAAGTAAGATATGAATAGAAATACATTTAATTCCTTAATTTTTCAAATTTATTTTATTTAAATAATTATTTCTAGAGTTAAAGACACTTAAAGAGAATAAAGGCTAGTTTCCACTTAAGCATAAAAGTCTACGGACGATCTCCTTTTTAAAATTATTATATATTCCAGAATTTATTATGCTAAGAAAAAAATTTAGGGATTCTTCAATTTGAATTTTTTTTTATTTTTTGTTCTTTTCTATTTTGAGCACCTCGGAAAGCAAATCAGTATTGCGGATTCTTTCCAAAATATTAATTGCTACAAGTTGGAATATTATCCGAATTGATTAGAATATCTGCAAACAATGTTTGACTTATTAGATGCAAAGTCGGTGATACTGATAACAGCCCAGACTGTCACTAAAGTACAAAAGTTTAGATTTAAGTGTTATGTTTGTAACCATGATTGATGTGATTGTACCATGCTTGTGATTTAATTAAACGGGTGTAATTAGAGATCCGTAACATAATTTGATGTTGTTAATAAGAATACAAGAATGTTAAATATATAATGATTGATTTAAATAACTGGTTTTCATGTTTTCTCTTCTCACCTATGCCATAGCCACAATAATATAACACTTACCGATTCTATTGGTTTTTTTTTTTATGCGAGAGGCGGCAGACGAGCAAGTGTGATGCTTGATGGTAAGCAGTCGACACCGCCCATGGACACCCGCAGCTCTAACCGAGTTTAGGGTCGCTGCCGGCCTTTTAAATATTAATACGCTCGTTTCCTTAAGGTTCCCAAGTCGTAGCTGTTCGGAAAGACTGTCTATTGGTGGATTCTTACCTCGCCCCGCTATCCTGTCTTGTCCCTTTTCAGTGGACAGGTAGCCTAAAAGCGACCGTACAGACTGCTTGAAGCCGCGACCGCAGGTGAACTATAGAAGCGGTCGCGACTGCTCGAGCGGTCGTGTGTACTGCAGCGAATGTATGATTGTTCGCCGCGCAGTCGCAGGTTTTAAACAGTCGGTCTCAACTGCGACTGGCTCGGTGGCTCAATTGGTAGTGATCCCTTCCTTCTGAACCAAGGGTCGTGGGTTCGATTCCCACCCGGGACAAACATTCGTGTGATGAACACTTGTGTTTGTTCCGTATCTTGGTGTTTATATTTGTATTTAAGTAATTTAAGTATTTATTTGTAGTACTTTCGTTGTTCTGATACCCATAACACAAGTGTTTAAGCTACTTACTTTGGGATCTGAGCAATGTATGTGATGTTGTCTGATATTTATTTATTTATTTAACTGCTTGAAGCAGTCCGTGTACGGCCGCTCTAAGAATCCACCAATAGGATTGTGACTAGCGAATAGGAGCGGATATTTAATGCAATTCTATTGGTTGATTTCATTATACCTCGCTCACCGCTAGGCAACCTCACTCTTAGGGGCAGCGCAGACGACAGACTATCCTTTTTTTTTTTTTTTTTTTCTCTGCAACTTGGCAATCTGTTTACAACAATAAGCCATGTGGCGGGCCGGACACAAAGCGTCGTCTATTGAGCCAGGGGGTCCCCCCGCGAGCAGACGAATCTCTCCAAGAGACTCGGGACATCACTTCTCTTCAGCCTTTGGTGTCTAACACTGCCATCCCCACCAAGCTCCACGGCCAGCTCATTTTTGTGAGACTTTAGTCTGCTTTGATACTTCTTGCTGTATTCGACTATAGTAGGGGAGCCCAAGGGGGGATTTCGGGAGTTACTAAAGCGCGGCAGATTAACATATAGGGAGATACCTTGTACCCGATTAAATACTTCCACCAAACATGAGTCCCGTAAATGCGGCCGCCCGTCAAGGATAAAGGATCAGATTAGTAAAAAAAAGTTGATCATCAGAAATTCTTGAGCGCGTCAGATTAAGGTAGGGTGAGTTAGTTACATGCTAAAAAGTATATATTCCACTAATCTGACAATTTCCGATTGTCGTTAAGAAGTAGGTGGGTTACAAACTTGTAAAAAAAAAACGTCATCTCGACTTTCTCGAGCGTGGCTAAATTTTTTTTTATTTTGAAGGAAATAATTCAACGTTCACAAAAAATATATCTGACGATTTCCATAAGCCGAAGTAAGGAAAACTAATTAATAAAGTTTAATGCGTGCAGCTACGTAATCCCTGTATTCTCCACTCCGCGTTTCTATTCCTCTCCCACTTTTTCTCTATCTATGACTCTCTCACTCCGTCCCCACTCTGGTTTCTGTTGCCATGACGCCAAAGATTTGAAAAAATAAAAAAAAAATTTTTTCAATTGTCAGATTAGGCGAATCCCTCTAGATAATCGTCAGATTATGAGACAGCACGTCTAGGGTATATAGATGAACCATATATATCTTAATCTGACGCGCTCGAGTATTTCAAAATGGCGATTTTTTTTACACAGTTTAAAAATGGCCGCGAGTTTGGGTCACATCCAAATCGTCAGATTAATAAATAAGAGCTTTTTTTTAGGTTCACTTAACACCCCCTTAGAAAATCTGACGCGCTCGATTAAGTTTTTTTTTTATCGATTTCAACCCTTACGTATGACTACCCCCACCATGGAAACAATCAGATTAACATACGTACATCTTCCAAAATACGTAAAACATTGATGCTATCAATATCTGACGCGCTCCAGTATGTCCATGCATCGGTTTTTTTTTACATTTTTGAAAATTTATAGCCGCTCCCCCCACCAATGAAAGTGTATATATTATATATCATTTTTTTCTTCTAATTATCTAAGCTTCGCAATCGAATAGGTCTCTATAATGCTCGAGTAAATCCCGATTGAGCATCCCGGGCTCCCCTACCACTATCTCTTGTCGAACCGTATTAATTCTTATGTCCTGGTCGCTATCTGTGACGCACTTTTTTGCAATTATATGCAGTAACGCATACGACGCGCAAAAATCTGTCGCGGATATTTCACAGAATCAACACACACGACGCACATCTTCGATCATTCTGTCGGCAGGCCTAGACGCTCTTTTTAAATGTCTCAGACGCAGACTCTATCGCACAAAAAGTCTGTCGTCTGCGCTGCCCCTTAAACTGCTACTAGAAGGAGACTACAAATAACTTGAAATAAAACATAGAAGTGTAACATACATTTTTAATAAATACATTTAATACTTAACCAAATTACGTAATAGTAAAGTCGTCGGTTTTCTATGACATCACTATCAAAACACTTCGAAATTAAATTTGGTAAAGAACTATGCATTGTCACTGTCAAAATATTTAAGTTAGAAAGAGACAAAGCATAGATATTTAATTCTACTATGTTTCCGTTGTTCTGCAAGGCTATACACAAATGGATTTGGAAAGAGATCTCTCGGAAACGAGAGACATTTTCGATCGTTCATTAAAATTTGAGAGTCCGCATCGAAAACATTTGCTAGAGCTCTTAGCATGCTTAAAACCACGCTTAAAACATTCGATAATTCGATTGAATATTTGAATGATTGATCGATTCGTTTCCGAGTGATCTTTCCGACCGACGTTTGGCCTAAATGGTTGACACTTATGCAAAATAATACATAATTTGGTATGTCCATGTCACCGGAAAATAGCAAGAATCGTAAGTTGATCAATTTCCTAGGTAGTTGATTAACTTCCGAAAATAATAAACGGCAGTTGAAATGTATTATTTAACGTATGTATTTTAGTAAATTGATCATTTTACGGGGTCTTGCCGTAAAATCATCCGACGAAGGTAAGGTGAACGATGATTGGTTCAATGGCTCACGTGGCGTTATCCCGGCAACCAATCAGGGAACAGTGTATTAAGTTACGGGTAATAGTGCACCGTTAAATAGTACATTGAGCAACGATTGGCCCATTTGAGGACGATTTTACTTGTGTCAAAATCGTAAATTATTAAATGACTGTCAAGCTACCGTAAATTGATCAACTAACTGAAATCCATTGCGTAAAATAATACATTTCAACTACCGTTTGTTATTTTCCGAAAGTTAATCAACTACCTAGGAAATTGATCAACTTACGATTCTTGCTATTTTCCGGTGACATCCATATAAAATGCTACATTCTCAAGACCAACTTTTACGTCGTCAAAGGTGTTCGGCTGCATAATATTAACGCAACTTTTACACGCTAGCGAATTTACTTACAGTAATTTTTTTAGGCATTTGTTCACATTATTTTAGTCCCACGACTTCAAATTGTGGCCAAGCCTTTGCGACTCACTCAATAGATTTATTAAATGCCCTGAAATGTATAAAAAATAATTTGATCGTCTAGAAATGCTTTCAATATTAACCAACACATATGCGAGACTTGGCATCTTATCCCGCCTTTATTTGTATATCATTGATTACACATAATACTATCAAAAACATGTCATACTATTTTATACTAAGTATATATTACAATACCAATATACAAAATCGCATAAGTTCTTTATTGTTAAAAGACATTTGGCAGTAGTCCAATCGTTTGCTACTTTATGTAATACCGACTTGGTATATTTTCAAAAAATAAAAAGCTGAAAGCTCTAATCAAAGAGCGATTAAATAGTAGGTAAAATCAGGTCGTTAAAAAAGTATATGGTGCAAGTATATTTATTCATTTTAATATAAATGCAGCGGCAACATATCTATCTATGAGGTTTCCCAGAGCGACTTGGGCCCCCTTTTCAGCCTTCCATCAGGCGAGAGGAAGCCACTATGCCGAGCCAATATAAAAAAAATCTTAAATTCATTTCAACTTAATTAAACTTTAATAACTTAAAAAAGCAGGTATTTTTTTCAATACGATACCCTAATAGTATTAGGGCTAAAATGCGAAATACATAATTAAAATTGCTTAAAGATTAAAAGTACAAAAATAATAAATTATAATCGATCTGAAAAATTTACCAATACTTTTTATCAACTGTTCTTTTACATCAAAATTCACGATTCGACGAAATTAAAATCAGAATCACGACATTACATTTGTCATTCGTAACATAATAATATTCACTTGATGGCGAGAGGCAAAAAATTTACTTACAAATTAAACTAAATTCATCAAAATTTGATGAACGAGATAAAGAAGCCAGCGTGGGAGTAGGCCCCTTAGGCCGGGGAGGGCGTTTCAGCACACGCTCTGCCCTCCATGGAGTCTGGTCCGGTAGCCGCGCAGGCTAGTAGGTGAATATGATGGAGCGGATGAGGCCGTCGCGCACGCTGTCGCTGCTCTGCCCCCGTCTCGTCTCGTCCGGCAGCCGCGCAGGCTAGTAGGTGAATATGATGGAGCGGATGAGGCCGTCGCGCACGCTGTCGCTGCTCTGCCCCCGTCTCGTCTCGTCCGGCAGCCGCGCAGGCTAGTAGGTGAATATGATGGAGCGGATGAGGCCGTCGCGCACGCTGTCGCTGCTCTGCCCCCGTCTCGTCTCGTCCGGCAGCCGCGCAGGCTAGTAGGTGAATATGATGGAGCGGATGAGGCCGTCGCGCACGCTGTCGCTGCTCTGCCCCCGTCTCGTCTCGTCCGGCAGCCGCGCAGGCTAGTAGGTGAATATGATGGAGCGGATGAGGCCGTCGCGCACGCTGTCGCTGCTCTGCCCCCGTCTCGTCTCGTCCGGCAGCCGCGCAGGCTAGTAGGTGAATATGATGGAGCGGATGAGGCCGTCGCGCACGCTGTCGCTGCTCTGCCCCCGTCTCGTCTCGTCCGGCAGCCGCGCAGGCTAGTAGGTGAATATGATGGAGCGGATGAGGCCGTCGCGCACGCTGTCGCTGCTCTGCCCCCGTCTCGTCTCGTCCGGCAGCCGCGCAGGCTAGTAGGTGAATATGATGGAGCGGATGAGGCCGTCGCGCACGCTGTCGCTGCTCTGCCCCCGTCTCGTCTCGTCCGGCAGCCGCGCAGGCTAGTAGGTGAATATGATGGAGCGGATGAGGCCGTCGCGCACGCTGTCGCTGCTCTGCCCCCGTCTCGTCTCGTCCGGCAGCCGCGCAGGCTAGTAGGTGAATATGATGGAGCGGATGAGGCCGTCGCGCACGCTGTCGCTGCTCTGCCCCCGTCTCGTCTCGTCCGGCAGCCGCGCAGGCTAGTAGGTGAATATGATGGAGCGGATGAGGCCGTCGCGCACGCTGTCGCTGCTCTGCCCCCGTCTCGTCTCGTCCGGCAGCCGCGCAGGCTAGTAGGTGAATATGATGGAGCGGATGAGGCCGTCGCGCACGCTGTCGCTGCTCTGCCCCCGTCTCGTCTCGTCCGGCAGCCGCGCAGGCTAGTAGGTGAATATGATGGAGCGGATGAGGCCGTCGCGCACGCTGTCGCTGCTCTGCCCCCGTCTCGTCTCGTCCGGCAGCCGCGCAGGCTAGTAGGTGAATATGATGGAGCGGATGAGGCCGTCGCGCACGCTGTCGCTGCTCTGCCCCCGTCTCGTCTCGTCCGGCAGCCGCGCAGGCTAGTAGGTGAATATGATGGAGCGGATGAGGCCGTCGCGCACGCTGTCGCTGCTCTGCCCCCGTCTCGTCTCGTCCGGCAGCCGCGCAGGCTAGTAGGTGAATATGATGGAGCGGATGAGGCCGTCGCGCACGCTGTCGCTGCTCTGCCCCCGTCTCGTCTCGTCCGGCAGCCGCGCAGGCTAGTAGGTGAATATGATGGAGCGGATGAGGCCGTCGCGCACGCTGTCGCTGCTCTGCCCCCGTCTCGTCTCGTCCGGCAGCCGCGCAGGCTAGTAGGTGAATATGATGGAGCGGATGAGGCCGTCGCGCACGCTGTCGCTGCTCTGCCCCGTCTCGTCTCGTCCGGCAGCCGCGCAGGCTAGTAGGTGAATATGATGGAGCGGATGAGGCCGTCGCGCACGCTGTCGCTGCTCTGGCCGATGCCGAAGTTGAAGAACACGGACTCGGCCGCCACCTGCTGCGCGCACGCGCCCATCGGGTACCAGCCCGCCTTGTTGAACACGATGCCCACCTTGTACACCTGCGGGGGGGGGACACGCTACATTCAGGTGATGTTTACTTTGACTATTTAACATAATACCAGAACATTTTGAGACCAGACCAGACCGTTCGGGATGGCGACATACTGTGGACGCCCTCTGCCCCATCTAGGGGACATAGGACATTAAGTCAAGTAAGTCAAGAACATTTTGCCGAACTGCCTATAGATAAATTAAAGTCCCAAATGAAATCAATCCTCCTCGTGGACGGCTCCTTCCAAGTGAACACTTTTTGCATTGTATAGCTTCTGAATTTTACTTGGTTTTATATGTATAATTTTAATGAGATAATATAAATGATGTAGTATGACAAATATTGTAAGCAAAATTAGCATTGAAAAGAGTAACTGTAGAGTTTCTTGCCGGTTCTTCTCGATAGAAGCTGCATTCCGAATCCGGTAGTAGTTTACTTCCTTTTAATGTACATACTTTATTCAATATTGACGGCGGATAGAATGGAACAAAAAAAAACTATAAACTCCCAGGGGGTGTGGGGTGTTTGATCATGTCAAATCAAATCAAAATTTCTTTATTCATATAGGCTTCTATATAGGTCCGTATTCGTCGTCCGAAACTCAAAGAAGAAGATGATGGTGAGTACCTTGTTCCGCTGTATGTAGACGGGCCGGTTGAACATGATGTCCAGCAGGTGGCGGTAGGGCACGCGGCTGGTGTAGTGCGTGTATGTGGAGTCTGGATGGCTGCAGATGATGGTGAGTACCTTGTTCCGCTGTATGTAGACGGGCCGGTTGAACATGATGTCCAGCAGGTGGCGGTAGGGCACGCGGCTGGTGTAGTGCGTGTATGTGGAGTCTGGATGGCTGCAGATGATGGTGAGTACCTTGTTCCGCTGTATGTAGACGGGCCGGTTGAACATGATGTCCAGCAGGTGGCGGTAGGGCACGCGGCTGGTGTAGTGCGTGTATGTGGAGTCTGGATGGCTGCAGATGATGGTGAGTACCTTGTTCCGCTGTATGTAGACGGGCCGGTTGAACATGATGTCCAGCAGGTGGCGGTAGGGCACGCGGCTGGTGTAGTGCGTGTATGTGGAGTCTGGATGGCTGCAGATGATGGTGAGTACCTTGTTCCGCTGTATGTAGACGGGCCGGTTGAACATGATGTCCAGCAGGTGGCGGTAGGGCACGCGGCTGGTGTAGTGCGTGTATGTGGAGTCTGGATGGCTGCAGATGATGGTGAGTACCTTGTTCCGCTGTATGTAGACGGGCCGGTTGAACATGATGTCCAGCAGGTGGCGGTAGGGCACGCGGCTGGTGTAGTGCGTGTATGTGGAGTCTGGATGGCTGCAGATAATGGTGAGTACCTTGTTCCGCTGTATGTAGACGGGCCGGTTGAACATGATGTCCAGCAGGTGGCGGTAGGGCACGCGGCTGGTGTAGTGCGTGTATGTGGAGTCTGGATGGCTGCAGATAATGGTGAGTACCTTGTTCCGCTGTATGTAGACGGGCCGGTTGAACATGATGTCCAGCAGGTGGCGGTAGGGCACGCGGCTGGTGTAGTGCGTGTATGTGGAGTCTGGATGGCTACAGATAATGGTGAGTAGAGTGAGAGAGTTCCTCTCCGGTATCTACTGGCCCGAGAAAATCACAAATGTAGATCTGTGGGAACGCTGCGGTGAGGCTCCGAACGACCAGCAGATCAAGCGCCGCAAGTGGAACTGGATCGGCCACACGCTCCGACTCCGACGGGATCTTGACCACATACTGAGGCAAGTTCTAGACTAGAATCCCCAAGGAAAACGGAAACGTGGTCGCCCTAAGCAATACTGGCGAGGACGATCGCTGCAGAAGCGAAGGCGATAGGGATGACCTGGAGCGAAGTGAAACGCGAAGCACAAGACCGCGCGGGATGGCGACGTACTGTGAGACGCTCTCTGCCCCATCCAGAAGACATAGGACAACAAGTCAGTAAGTACCTTGTTCCGCTGTATGTAGACGGGCCGGTTGAACATGATGTCCAGCAGGTGGCGGTAGGGCACGCGGCTGGTGTAGTGCGTGTATGTGGAGTCTGGATGGCTGCAGATGATGGTGAGTACCTTGTTCCGCTGTATGTAGACGGGCCGGTTGAACATGATGTCCAGCAGGTGGCGGTAGGGCACGCGGCTGGTGTAGTGCGTGTATGTGGAGTCTGGATGGCTGCAGATAATGGTGAGTACCTTGTTCCGCTGTATGTAGACGGGCCGGTTGAACATGATGTCCAGCAGGTGGCGGTAGGGCACGCGGCTGGTGTAGTGCGTGTACGTGGAGTCTGGATGGCTGCAGATAATGGTGAGTACCTTGTTCCGCTGTATGTAGACGGGCCGGTTGAACATGATGTCCAGCAGGTGGCGGTAGGGCACGCGGCTGGTGTAGTGCGTGTACGTGGAGTCTGGATGGCTGCAGATAATGGTGAGTACCTTGTTCCGCTGTATGTAGACGGGCCGGTTGAACATGATGTCCAGCAGGTGGCGGTAGGGCACGCGGCTGGTGTAGTGCGTGTACGTGGAGTCTGGATGGCTGCAGATAATGGTGAGTACCTTGTTCCGCTGTATGTAGACGGGCCGGTTGAACATGATGTCCAGCAGGTGGCGGTAGGGCACGCGGCTGGTGTAGTGCGTGTACGTGGAGTCTGGATGGCTGCAGATAATGGTGAGTACCTTGTTCCGCTGTATGTAGACGGGCCGGTTGAACATGATGTCCAGCAGGTGGCGGTAGGGCACGCGGCTGGTGTAGTGCGTGTACGTGAGCCGGGCGCCGTCCGCGTCCAGCAGGTGCGCGTACAGCAGCTCGCAGTAGCCGGACGCGCCGGACGCGCCTCCCGCCGCCACGCCCCCCAGGCCGGACACGCCCTCCTCGCACGGCGCCTGCGTCGGGACCTAAAACACGGCCAATGATTACATAACTTAATACTATACGCCACTTAATAGTCTAAACAAAGTCTGTCCCCTCCGCCCGAGGCCCTGTCCCTTTCTGGGGCCCCGCCCACGCCCTCCTCGCACGGCGCCTGCGTCGGGACCTAAGACACGGGCGCGTGATTACATAACTTAATACTATACTCCACTTAATAGTCTAAAACAAAGTCTGTCCCCTCCGCCCGAGGCCCTGTCCCTTTCTGGGGCCCCGCCCACGCCCTCCTCACACGGCGCCTGCGTCGGGACCTAAACACGGCCAATGATTACATAACTTAATACTATACTCCACTTAATAGTCTAAAACAAAGTCTGTCCCCTCCGCCCGAGGCCCTGTCCCTTTCTGGGGCCCCGCCCACGCCCTCCTCACACGGCGCCTGCGTCGGGACCTAAACACGGCCAATGATTACATAACTTAATACTATACTCCACTTAATAGTCTAAAACAAAGTCTGTCCCCTCCGCCCGAGGCCCTGTCCCTTTCTGGGGCCCCGCCCACGCCCTCCTCGCATGGCGCCTCGCGTCGGGACCTAAAACACGGGCAATGATTACATCTTAACTAATATTATAAAGCTGAAGAGTTTGTTTGTTTGTTTGTTTGAACGCGCTAATCTCAGGAACTACTGGTCCAAATTGAAAAATTCTTTTTGTGTTGAATAAGATATATCCATATATCGAGGAAGGCTTTAGGCTATATAACATCACGTTGCAACTATAAGGAGCGTAGAAATAATGGAAAATGTAAAAAAAAGGGGAAAAAATAACTATTCCACGCGGACGAAGTCGCGAGCACAGCTAGTAACATATACACTTAATAGTCTAACTAAAACAAAGTCTGTCCCCCCCGCCCGAGGCCCCGCCCCTTCCTGGGGCCCCGCCCACGCTCTCCCGAGCAGTCCAGCACGCTGGCGTTGAAGCAGTCCGTGTGCTGGATGATGGCGCGCTGGCAGTAGACCTAGTCCGGATAGAGCTAAGCCGGTCACCCATCCTCACCTGCACGCCCAGCAGGCAAATGTTCTTTTCTACCATGAAGGTGACTTGAGCAGTCGTCAGCTGGTTGATGTCGCGCTGGCAGTAAACCTAGTCTAGATGGAGCTAAGCCGGTCACCCATCGTCACCTGCACGCCGAGCAGGCAGATGTTCTTGTCCACCATAAAGATGACGAGCAGGAGTGTGCTGAATGCTGGCGCGCTGGCAGTAAACCTAGTCTAGATGGAGCTAAGCCGGTCACCCATCGTCACCTGCACGCCGAGCAGGCAGATGTTCTTGTCCACCATAAAGATGACGAGCAGGAGTGTGCTGAATGCTGGCGCGCTGGCAGTAGACCTAATCCGGATAGAGCTAAGCCGGTCACCCATCGTCACCTGCACGCCGAGCAGGCAGATGTTCTTGTCCACCATAAAGATGACGAGCAGGAGTGTGCTGAATGCTGGCGCGCTGGCAGTAGACCTAGTCCGGATAGAGCTAAGCCGGTCACCCATCCTCACCTGCACGCCCAGCAGGCAGATGTTCTTGTCCACCATGAAGGTGACGGAGCAGTCCAGCACGCTGGCGTTGAAGCAGTCCGTGTGCTGGATGATGGCTCGCTGGCAGTAGATCTTGTTGAAGTCGGAACTGTGCCTCTCCACGTGCTCCATACCGCCCATCATTATGGGGGGCACGCGGACACCTGCGAATACCATCATCATCATCATCAACAGCCTATTGCAGTCCACTGCTGGACACAGGCCTCTCCAGTTGCTTGCCACTCAGGGCAAACATCTGGAGGATATGCCCATAATCGCCACGCTGGGCAGGCGGGTTGGCGATAGCAGGGCGTTGCTTCTCGCTCCGGTGACGCTGCTGCCCGTCATCGGCCTGTGGTATTTAGCTACGCCTTCATTTGTGGTTGTTATACCGCCACCAGTCGGTTGCCAGCGCCTCGTTTGCTATTCGGCAGGATGCACCACGGGCAAGTGAGGTTGGCTTGGAGCGAAAAGGTGATAGGCCGCTCCCTTACATCCCAATGCGAATACCATACTATAGATTAACTCTCGGGATGTAAGGGAGCGACCCATCATCTTTTCGCTCCAAGCCAACCTCACCTGCACATGGTGCATCCTGCCGAATAACAAACGAGGCGCTGGCAACCGACTGGTGGCGGTGTAACCATCACAATTGAAGGCGAAGCTAAATGCCACAGACCGATGACGGGCAGCAGCGTCACCGGAGCGAGAAGCTACGCCCTGCGATCGCCAACCCGCCTGCCCAGCGTGGCGATTATGGGGATTACGGAGAGGCCTATGTCCAGCAGTGGACTACAATAGGCTGATGATGATGATGAGATTAACTCTCTTTCCTCCTATTGCGAGAACACTCTCGCTGAAATAAAATGATTCGCCATTTGCCAGGTCCCTTTTTTTTCTAAAGCGGCACCTTCACGCTGTCTCCGGGCGGAGTCGGCGGATTTTATGGGACTTACAAATCCAAGAATGGGGGGGGGGCATACCTACTGGCAAATAATACATTTGAAAGAAAGAAAGAAAATTCGTTTATTTAGTAATACAATTACAATATCAACTGCCATTTATTATTTTCCGGAAGTTAATCAACTACCTAGGAAATTTATCAACTTACGATTCATGCTATTCTCCGGTGATAGTTATACCGCCACCAGTCGGTTGCCAGGGATTGTTATTTGTTATTCGGCAGGATACAGAAACAATGATAGGTGTGAGCCAACCTAAATGTAGTTATTTGTAGTTATCGACTGGCTCGATGGCTCATTTGGTAGTGACCTCTGCCCTCTGAGCCAAGGGTCGTGGGTTCGATTCCCGCACAGTACAAACATTTGTGTTCATGAACATGTCTGTTTGTATTGGTCTGGGTGTTTTCTATGTATAATATGAATTTATTTACAAAAAAAATGTATCGTCAGTAAGTTTATCAGTTGTCTAGTACCCATAGTACAAGCTTCGGCTTAGTTTGGGGCTAGACGGCGCTGTGTGGCCCAGCGTGGCATGTCTTGGGTTATTTATTCGGTTAAGGTAAGTGGTGTAGGTACTCCTTCGTGCCCCGAGTGGTGAGTGCGGGGGCGCGATCCACTCATAGGGGCGTAACGGTGTGGTGGGTGCAGCCACACCGTTGCACGAGGTCCGCCTGGGGAGCACCCTATTGCTCCCCGGAAGCCGGGGGTAGGGGTATTTGCCCTCCCCGGACCAGGAGTGCTGGCCGCTTGTCATCTGCGGCTGGCCAGGGCATGCAGGGATGCGGCGGTATGCTTTGGCGTTGCCCGTGTCCTTGCAACTTGCTGCCCACTGGCGACACAGGGGAGTTTAGTGGGTATACGATACCCTTCCATTTCGGGAGGTGTGAGTCCCACACGCCATGTCACCTCCCCCCGGAGGTGGCATGACGGTGCCTAATGCATTCCCCTCTAAAAAAAAAGTAGTGTCGGTACCGTCCCGCTCGTGGCGGCTGCGCAGGTGCAGGCAGGCGGCGGGGTGCGCGCAGGGCGCCGCGCCGAACACCTGCTCCACCGTCACCGGGCTCGGCGTGTCCACCGTGAACGTCGGCATCTGCGACAAATAACACACGTTTATTATAAACAAACAACCAAGTCATGCCACGCTGGGCCACACAGCGCCGTCTAGCCCCAAACTAAGCCGGAGCTTGTACTATGGGTACTAGACAACTGATAAACTTACTGACGATACATTTTTTTTTTGTAAATAAATACATATTATACATAGTTTTATTTCTATCATTAAGCTGTTAGTTTCTTAATAATTCGCACCGTAGACCATAAATTCAAATATCTGGGCCATATTGTGACAGAGAACCTGTCTGACAACTGTGACATAGAACGAGAAAGGAGAGCGTTGGCTGTCCGATGTAATATGCTTGCCCGTAGGTTTTCCAGGTGTACGAAAGAAGTCAAAATTATCCTATTTAAGGCGTACTGTCAAACATTCTACACCTGTAGCCTGTGGTGTGGCTTCTCGCAGAGGACATATAACGCTCTCCGCGTACAATATAATAACGCCTTTAGGATGTTGATGGGGCTCCCCCGATTCTGCAGTGCGTCGACAATGTTCGCGCAGGCCGGTGTTGATGACTTTTACGCAATCGATCGAAAGCGCGCGGCCTCGATGCACAGCAGAGTTGGGGGGAGCGTCAACAGTATTCTGGTGGCTATTAAGGATAAACCCTCATGTCCCATATTTAAGCACTGGACTGACTTGCATGTCCAGGGATCTAAAAAACCTTTAATTCTGCAGTAAGAAAATAAGTTATTTTTATGCGAATGTACCTTACTTACTAACTTAGACTTAGGAATATATTGTTACTAACCAAAATGTATGGATTAATTCTGAAATAAATGATTATTATTATTATAAAGTAGCCAACTCACACTAGTAGACGGGCCTCCTCCGATCAGCTGCTTCCTCGGCACGCGGCACACGCTGAACCCGTGCGGCATGGGCACGTCCGAGTTGCTGGACAGGATGTTCATGAGCACGGCGAAGGCCTCCGACTCGCTGAGCAGCGGCGAGCGCGCCGGGCCCGACGCGAACTGCGTCGCCGTCAGCGTCAGGAAGCGAATCTTCTCGACTGCGCTGCGTATCGTGATCTTCTCTTTGGCGGTGCCTTCTGGACGTACAGAAAACTTTGTGTGTACGAGCTATGCTAAGCAGGTAGGGGAGCCCAAGAGGGAATTTCAGGGTTCAACACATGGCAGATACAGGGAGATACTTCGTACCCTATGGAACTCTCTGTTTCTCGAGATACAATCTACAGGTGTTCAAGGCGAGAGTGATTTGGTATTTTCTGGGTAAGCGTGCTCAATCGTAGGCTTCAATATCATTTAACACATTGGTGAATTGTAGCCAAGCGCAAACCTATAGTGAACAAACAATAAATAGAAAGCCCCGTAAAGAACTTCCGCCAAAGATGAATCTCATTTAAATATATGACTGCCATATAAGAATTTAAAAAAAATATTTGTTTCATAGTCAGTTTAGGCGAATCCCACCAGATAATCGTCAGATGAGGCACGTCTAGCGATGAACGATTATACATCTTTCAAAATGGCAAATTCAAGCGACCTGACCAATGGACCTGAACTGACGGAATAACTGTGTAAAACTCAAAGGGAAAAAAGCACCCACCTCTGGTCTTCTTGTCGTCCCCGTTGGTGGCGGCGGGCGCCTGCTCCTGCTCGGCGGTCCGGCACAGCTCCATGGCGGCCGGGCTGCTCTCGGCGCTGCACTCCGTGCTGCTCTCTGCACCACTCTCCACCGTCGTCTCCACGTTCAGGACCTGGAGTATAATACAATAACCGACTGACGGCTCGTACACAAACCAACAATTAATATTCTCCCATTACGCATCGCAAGAACTTGTGAATTAAATTAATAACCTAAGACATGTCATATTGGGCCACGCAGCAACTTCTTGTCCCATGGAATGATATGGGCATGTGTGCAAAAAAGTAATGGCTCAGCAAGCAAACGGCAGATGTTTTAGCCGTTACCAGTATTGCATTACATTACGTTGCATAAATAGATAGATATTCTTTATTGCGCACCATACATCTCACTTAAAACTAGGTACCTAGTACAGACACTTGTTGCACAATTTAGGCAGCCTTATCGCTACAAGCGATCTTTTCCAGACAACCTTAGGGTAGAGGATAGTTGAAAAAAGTACCTCCTCCTTTTTCGCAGTTGGTTAATAAAGAGGGGTTGTTATGATATCTTTGACTATTTGACATAGCTCTAGCTTTATTAAATCATCATCATCAGCCTTTATCGGTCCCACTGCAGGGCATAGGCCTCCTCTCTTGATTGCCATTCACCACGTTCCTGCGCTACTCTCGCCCAAGTTTTCCCCGCCACCTACTTATATCATCCGACCATCTGGAGGGCGGAAGACCGCGACCCGACGACCTTATTCAATGCCCTGGGTTATTACCTTGTCCGACGAGGTGGAGGGCCCCGGGCTGGGCGCGGGCGGGGCAGCGACGGCGGGCGGACTGGTCCCGCGCTCCTGGCGCCGGCCGTGCGCGCGCGCGTACCGCGCCGCCGCCTCGAACAGGTCCAGCTCGCTGTCCACATTCAGGTGCTCCAGCGAGAACACCGTGATCACAGTGTTCAGCTCCACCTCCTCGAAGCTGGGGTCGGTCAGCACCTCCTTTGTGTGTGTGCTGATGATCTGTTGTGCCGTGTCACGAATTTAGTATGTGTTCAAAAGTAAAGAGTTTTCTGTGTTGTAGTGATGTTAATAATATCACTGCAAACAATAGTCTGTAGTTTAGATTATAAAACAATATTGGGCACATACTTTTCTTTTTTCTACAAAACAAAAAATAACAAAGATACAAGACATCAAAATTTAGGGGTGGAAGTCTTTGATGTCACTCCTTGCAAAAAAATACGAGGAGTGACGTCACACACAACTTTAGCGGGCTATATCCATATGTCCTTGTAAATTTTGGTCTAATTTTGAAAAACAAACATATGTCTCTTATTTTTAAATAATCCAAAAGACGGACTTAATACATTTTTTACAGCAACAAGCTTATTATGTGAGTTTCTCAGTCATCATCAGATCAGTACACCTAGTTGCATATACCTGTATACATTTGTCCATCAAGACATTTTCCTCGAACAGCCGTGCAAACTCGTACGCTCTACAAGCATTCCTGGGATACAGGTCTGACCAGAGGTACCGCGTGCACTCCTTGACAAGATGTGGCAGCATGTACTTCTTGGCTCCGTAACACAGCTCACACGCCTTGTCGAACGAGCTTATGTTTATGTTGTCAGTGTAAATGTATCTGAAAATTAAAAGAATAATAAATCTATTTATACAGAGTAAGCTAATGATTTAGTGTTTATGAAGTTTGCAGAGTTACTTATTGTAGCCATTATTTCAATTATAATTAGCATCCTCATCATTAAGACGTCCACAGCTAGACATAGGCCTCCCAAAATGACAAATGGTCTCTTAACCATGTTTTGTCATTTGGGGGCATTCTCCTAGGTGAGTAATTAACCATGACCTGACGCATTCTCATTGCATACAAACATTGGCTCAAAACTACATGCACATATAATTGAAAAATTCATGATATGAAAGACATGAACTTTATTTTAAGGTACATGATCTTTTGAAAACCATGCCAAATGCTCTGCACACCCTTTGCGACGCTCCAAACAATATATTAAAGTTTACTCACTCCAATAATGCTTTGAAAGCCTCTGGCTGGACATCCAAAATGGGAATCGGATCGTTTCTTTCCGCCATGCCCCCGAAGAACATCGCCTCGAACACCGGCGAGGCCATCGCCAGTATCAGCTTGTGGCCTGGCACCGCCACCTGGTTCGGCTCCGTCCCCACCAGGAACGTGCAGTCCGACCACTGGCCAGACAGCAGGAGATGAGACCCTCGCTGCTTCATCTCGGTGCAGTCCAGCTGCCAATCGGTAGGCGCGCCTGCCATATTACCACACCCGTTGTACAACACTTCCACACTAAACTAAACGGCTACAATATTGTATTACACAACAATATTCACGAAAAAAACAAACAAAACAACGAAGTACAAACGTATGACCTTACGTCATTCGTACACAAATAGCTGTCAGGCATGTCAATTTAGACAGTGACTGTTTAGGTAGTTCATTTACGACGTCCGATATTTTGAATGCACAATATTACGCAACGCATATCTACAATATTAAGTAGAAAAAGGGATAATTAAATGCGAAAAAGAAAACAATACAGAAAAGAGTTATTTATTACAATGCTTAACTCTGTCTATAAGTTAATTTCATTATCAATTTGAAAATTAACAAACTTTGGAAACGTTTTGTTTACGTCTGCACTTATGCGTTTTGATCGTCTGGTACATAACTATACTTCTGTAATTTATCAACATTTTCTCAAAGTAAAATATATACTTTCAATAGTAAAATATTATAACATTTATATAAATAAAAACATAACAATAGTCTTTCTAATTATGCAATGTTTTCAGGGTTATTCAATAATTAAGTATTGATTTCAACAAAACGTTTTAGATGTAACGTCAAACTAATTTGTCAAGGCGATTTGTGCACTATGTTGTAATTAATTTTTATTTGCTTTCAAATGAGCTTTATATTAAAATGAACAACGACGAAATCAAGTCTGTAGTACAGGAAAAATTCCTATCAAGTGAACGAGTCACGGCGTTTCTCGGCGATGCCAAAGTTTTGCATCCAGAATGGGTGAAGACGGATAGACTATTAGCCATAGTAGAATATGGGGATGAAAAAGCTGTTTTCTGTTTACACACGTCGAGCTACCCTCCGAGGTCCTTCACGGATCTATCCATAGAGATAGTGCTACCGATAGATAACAGTTTTAAATGTGAAATCGACAACAAGCCGTCGGACCCAGAGGCGATACTGTACCTGAATCTGCAATCTCGCAGTAATAAATTTAAGTTTGAAATACAAATGACGCCCCGTGTCGATAACTTCGTCGACGACCTGTTCCGAGGGATCGAAGCCATCAGTAAAGTGCCAACGCAACCGGAATTCCTTTGGCTTAAGAAATACAATGGTAAAAACGAGGACGAAATTATAAAACAAAGTATGGTGCTGCCGAGGACCGCCGCCCACACGCAGGGCTCCGCTCCCGTCGCGATTAGGGAAAGCCTTATTAAGAGGAAAATGAGTGATAAAGAGTCAGATTATACATTTGTTAAGAGATTTACAATATATTGTGGGACCTGGAATGTGAATGACAAATCGCCAGTAATACCTTTGAAGGGCTGGTTGAGTGTTGACAAGGAGCCTCCCGATATATATGCTATTGGTTTTCAAGAGCTAGACTTGTCCAAAGAAACGTTTTTGTTTGACCAGACAATCAGGGAAGATGAATGGTACACAGCTGTGATTGGGAGCGTAGACCCCAGAGCCAAGTATGTAAAAGTGGAGAAGGTGAGGCTTGTGGGGATGATGTTGATTGTACTTATAAAGCAGAAGCATTACTCGCACGTCAAGAACGTCATCTGTGACACCGTCGGCACGGGAATCATGGGCAAAATGGGAAACAAGGGTGGAGTGGCCATCAGATTTGATCTGCATAACACATCGATGTGTTTCGTCAACTCCCACCTGGCCGCACATGTGGAAGAGTATGAAAGGCGAAACCAGGACTTTAGAGACATTTGCAGTCGTACCAGATTCGTACAGCCCAACCAGCCTGCTAGGTCCATAAAGGACCATGACCAAATATATTGGCTGGGAGACCTCAATTACCGCATAACGGAGATAGATCCGAGCAGCGTTAAAAAAATGATTAGTGAAAACAATTTTGCACCTGTTCTGGAATGGGATCAGCTCAGACAGCAGCATAGAAGTAATCATGTGTTCGCAGGCTACACGGAAGGACAGATAACATTTAAACCAACATACAAGTATGACCCAGGCACAGATAACTGGGACTCTAGCGAGAAGAATCGTGCCCCTGCCTGGTGTGATAGAATATTCTGGAGAGGAGAACATATTACGCAATTAGGATACAGAAGCCACCCATCGCTAAATATAAGCGATCACAAGCCAGTTTCAGCCATTTTCACGTCATCCGTTAATATTATTGATGAGGAAAAATACAGAAAAGTATATGAGGATGTTATTAAACAATTGGATAAGCTTGAAAATGAGCTCATACCACAGGTGAAGGTTGATGTCACAGAAATAGATTTTGGTACTGTTCGTTACCTAGAATTACAAGTGCGTACCATTACAATCAAAAACATAGGAAAGTTGCCAGTAGAATTTGAATTCATCAAAAAACTAGATGAAACTAGTTTTTGTAAGGATTGGCTTATTGTGGAACCATACAAAAAGTGCATATGTGCAGATGAGACATGCGAAATTCAACTTAAAGTACTTATAAATAAGAATTCTGCTTGCAAAATGAATGCAGGCATGGACAAATTGTATGACATTTTAGTTTTACATCTGTATGGGGGCAAAGACATTTTCATAACAGTGAATGGTACATACCAAAGGAGTTGTTTTGGATGCTCCATAGAGGTTTTAGTTAATTTGACCATGCCTATCAGAGAAGTGCCTTTTGGCAAGCTGATTGAACTGGAAAGCAAGAGGGACCAGTGTGTCTCCAATCAGTCAACTTATTCTATACCCAAAGAGATTTGGTTCTTGGTTGACCATATTTACCTGCATGGGTTGAAGGAGCCTAATTTGTTTGAACAGCCTGGTCTCCACTCTGAGGTGCTGCTGATAAGGGACTGGTTGGACAGTGGTTCAGTGGACCCCATCCCAGGCAGCATCCACTCTGTAGCAGAAGCTTTGCTGTTACTCCTGGAGAGTACCACTGACCCTATCATTCCCTACAACCTCCAATCTGTGTGTCTCAGGGCTTCAGCCAACTACCTACAATGCAAGCAGTTGATCTCACAGCTGCCTGAGTTCAGGAAGAATGTCTTCTTATATCTGTGTGAATTTTTACAAGAAGCATTGCAGCATAGTGCTGAGAATGGACTAGATGCCAAAACATTATCGACATTGTTTGGCGCTATCTTCCTCAGGGACAATCCGAGCCAAACCCAGGAACCCCAATCCCGTATCAATAAGCAGGTCATAGACAAAAAGAAGGCACAGTTTGTTTATAATTTCTTAATTTACGATCATAGTGACATGATATTTTCGAGATAGGTTGTCTTCTTAGTTTTATTTATTCAGTATACTGAAATACTCACATTTTCCATTACTTTACTTAAATAAGTATTAAAATTTAATTAAGTTATTTAATTAGATTAATTCCAATTGGATTAATTTACACATACATTAACATTTCTTGAATAAATTAATTTTAAATAATACAATAAAATTAAAAATACAAATACATTAAAATTTATTTATGTATGGTAATAATTTATCTTTAAATGTTCATAAAAGCAGTGATACTAAAGATTAATATGAACTTAATTTAGTATTTTAGGTAATTTAAAAAATATATTATTGTAACTATGTATCTACAACCCTAATATCAAAAATGTATTGCTTTACATAAACACACATTATGACACATTTATCATCCTCTGATAACTAAATATGCAAGTTGTTGTACTCGTATTATGAGTAGATAAATAACAATAGAATAGTTGTATATGAATTGCATATATCGATTTTTTACAAAATAATCTAGCCAAATTTTGTATTTTTCAAATTCAATCAAAGATTTTATACATAAACTAAAAATTAAATAATTTTCAGATTTTTCAAAATGTTATTAGGTAAGCTCACATTTTTATGTACCTACCCTACACTTACAAAACACACTTTTGGATAAATTGTCGCAAATTCTCATCGAATTGTGACTAAAAGATATGAATATTTGTTGTAGTTTTTGTATTATAATTTATATATTGATCTAAACACAATAATAACTGGATTATGGTCGGTTCATGAAAATACGCTTAGATAAATAAAAAACAAAGTATGTACAATGTACATACATGATATGTTTTATGTTTCACAGTCAACCAAAGTAATTTTAAAGAATCTAACATTATAAAAGCTATCTTAATATTATTTTCTTTCGTAGGTCAGTGTCTGCGTAATTATCACGTTACAAGACATCTTGCCACTTTAAACACAAGATGCTGTATTCATTAATGCAATAGTTTGAAGGTCAAATGAAACCGAAATAGGTATGCGCCGTGACGATTGCTTTAATGTATGAATTAAATGATTTAACGCGAGTACGCCGGTGCAATTAGAAGTTTTAATTATGTGTTAATTTATGCCAGCTCTGTGTAACCTAAATACCTACTTGTGCATTTACGTCACTCTGTCTCTTACAAATAGCGTGCGTAATTATAGTTATGTTAATCCATATTTTTGTCTTTTTTTTCTGTAAACTGGACATACCTAAGTGACATAATTGTTGCGGTATAGTCATCGATTTATAAATAAAATAGTCTGACAAATTATCTAACTGGAAGATTGGTCTACCTATCTAGATACATCTTGCATTGCTAGAGCACCACCTATCATTTAACATGTAGCCTATCTACTACAGACAATACAGTAGGCATTTGCGCAATCCCTCAGCTGAACAAACTTGGCAGTAAAGCCTTTACCAATGTACCTACATCTTCTATTTTAAAAATAACTGTCGTATTTTATCACTTTCTCATTTCAGCGGTGCATGTGTTTCTTCCTTCCTCTCATGTGGGGTTCTTTAAACGTGGCGTGATGCATCTTATTAGCCTGTTGTCACAACGACTTGGTCATCTCTTTCGCTTTCCATGAGGCATAGAAAAGCTGTGCTATTAAAAAAAACTAAATGAAGTCTCCTGGAAACATTATTAATTCCTTCCTAGTCAGTCATTGTAGGCACATATTACATAACCATAACGAAGTGGTGGATCATACATAGGGTCGAGTAATCGGGATAATACGCGTCTATGACTATGACATCCGGGTAGACCGTGAGTAAGACTCGAGGGTTTCCAACTAGCTTGCAGAGCTGCAAAACTAGTGTTAAGACCCGCGATTTTGAACATACCTATTAAAGATTTAGCTTAGGTAAATATACAAGTATTTTTACATCAACAAAGCAATGGGTTACTCGTAGGTACCTAACGCGCAGTAGGTAGATTACTTAGCATGATTTGTCCATAAAATGTAGCTAATCGATTATTTGTATACTTATGATAACGCTTTTAATATGTAGTTGAATTTTCCTAATAAATCATTATAATTGTTGCTCCGATGAATAATGAAGCGAATAACAGATCCAATTTCGTTTATCCTTAAGTAAATAATGGGTATTTTGGTCAACTGTATGTAGGTCTACTTGTCCACGCTAGCGGAAGTAGATATGTATCAGAGCGTCCACAGGTTTTATTCCAATTAATATTAAAATGTCATTGATGCAGCGATTAGTAGTTAATTAGTAACAGTTAACACGAAATTATGGGCTAGCGTTGTTCATTTTATAATCATAGAGACTCTTTCGATCTTGCAGTACTAAGGGGCAGCGCAGACGACAGACTATCCGTGACGCACTTTTTTGCAATTATAATGCAGTAACGCACACGACGCACATCTTCGATCATTCTGTCGGCAGACCTAGACGCTCTTTTTAAATATCTCAGACGCATACTCTATCGCACAAAAAGTCTGTCGTCTGCGCAGCCCCTTATACGGCCAGAGTCTAGAGTAACAGAAGCTTCATGATCAATTTGTATGACATTTGTAACTCGGACGCAGACGGTCACCATTACCTAGACCCGTTTAGACAGACGAGGAGGATACGAAGGTTCCGGGTTTGTTACCCGGTCGCGTCAGGGTTGCTAAATTATCTCGGCTCTGGGATCGACGGGGTAGGTATGTGGCACTTTTTTTTTTTTTTTTTTGTTGCACCGGGGGAAAATGCATTTACGCATACCTGCTACTCGGGGACGCAGCAGGTTATGTGGGACTCACTCCGCCTCTAGATGGTAGCGAGACGGAGAATACCCACTAAAAAACCCCGGTCTACACCGTCAACGCGCCTTGGGTGATGATGACGTGGGATCTTGGTATGAACCATAACACCACGCCACCACCAGCGCTGTCTGCTAGGCAGATCCGGCCGGCCCCCACACTTGGGGCAGCCTAGGGCTCAGGCAGAAGCCGTCGCCCTCCTCCAAGGACGGGATCCGTGCAAGGCAAGGGAGATGTCCCCACACCAACCCTCACTGGACCCCGTCGGGCGTGCAGTCGCCACCGCACGGTGGATTTTTAGTGTGGTTTTCTCCACTTGGGCCGACCGGTGAAGGTAAGCCCCCTGGCCCCCGCCGAAACAGGGGTAACAGGTGGTTTTTTCTGTGGTTTTCTCCACTCGGGCCTACCAGTTAAGGCAGACCCCCTGGCCCCCGCCGAAGCAGGGGTAACAGGTTGCGCGGCGGTTGGTCAACGACCTGTCCGACGACCACGAGAACCGAAGCCGCCGAACCCGCCGCGCCGCGGCGTATAAATACGCCGCCCACCAGGTCGCGTCCGGTAAGATACGGCCAATGGCCAACACCCACTAGTCACGTCCGAGTAAACCGCGGCCACAAGGGCCCCCCAGTGCGCACAAGTGCGCAGCCAGGACAGCGTCCGCAGACCCGACAGACGCCGTCAACCGGCTCCACCAAGGGTAAGGCGGCAAGGGTCGCAGAAGACAGGGAGGACGGCAACGACAACACCGCGAGATCCCCCGAAGGGCACTCCTCTTCCTCTGCGACCATCGCCGACAAACCACCACGCATCACCATGCGTCCTTCCACTCCGCCAGGACAGCGTCCGCGAACCCGACAGACGCCGTCAACCGGCACCACCAATGGGTCCGGCGGCAAGGGTCGCAGAAGACAGGGAGGACGGCAACGACAACACCGCGAGATCCCCCGAAGGGCACTCCTCTTCCTCTGCGACCATCGCCGACAAACCACGGCTGCCTAGCAGCCCCTCCTAATGCTGCGCGCCCACATCGCGCAGCTGCAGACTCTGTCTGCCCCGAGGCGAGACGACCAGCTTGCTCGTATTCACGAGCAAGCTCGTCTCCCTCATTGAGAATTAGCCGTCGGGTGGCAATCTCCTAAGAGATTACCACCCGCCGTTGCCCAGGGTGCGCCGGGACCCACTACTACCAATCCCCCGAAGGAGATTAGTAGCAGTTTGCCACTCGAGGAGGCTTCTCTTTGTTGCACCCCATAGGTATGTGGTACTCGTGCGACCTTGACAACGATTGACTATCGCCACACGACAAAACTTAACATAAGTAGGTAGGTACTATAGCCGAATCTGATTTTCTTGAGTAATTGTCAAGACGTTGGACGCAAAAATATAAAATTTCGGACACATTTAGGTAGGCACACGAGATAATTATCTGCATCATTCAACTCTTGAAAGGCGGTAACTACCTACTTTTTTGCTGGACCAACGCACACGAACGGATGTCGGAATTGAATGCAAATGTTCTATCAATCATTGATTTAACTATCAAAAGAAGTAACGGAAAAATTTACAGGCCACACCATGATGGTTAATATTTCTAAATGAAATATCCGACGAATGGCGTAACTTTGGCGAGAGGTTCAACTCATGGTCATCGAATCGTGATTGGTCAATTGGAGTACCTACCTATCTACAATCGTATCCGTAACCAATCGTATAATGAACCAATCTCGTAATTGTTGGATCTACCACCGTATAAAAATAAGTTTATTTGTTTAAAATATATAGGTGATACAAATAGGTAGAATTAAGAGGTAGGTGCTTGTAGTGGGTAGGTAGAAAATCACCAATGAATTTAAATTAACGGTTAGTCGGGCGACTCGTTTTTTTTTTGGCGAGGCGCCACGAGCGAGTCTGGCGTTTATTATTGTAGGCGAGAAAGTAGGTATTGTGAATGCGATGCAATGTGCACCAGCTGACCCGTAGCCTCCTTCAAGCGGACACCCCACGATTTCTTAGAAAAGTGTTCTGAAGGAAGGATTCAAGGGAATATTTTCGTATAAAACCAGTTTCAGCCCATACAATAGCCTCATACTAAGTTTAGGATTTTTGTCATGTTGTGACAAGGAAAGTTAATTTCAAAAGTTTTTAATTAAGCACGAAATGCAAGTCAACACCCTGTAAATAGGTTTTCGAGTTGTCATAAAAAAGGTTGCATTGAATTATCTAATCGGAAAACTGGCAGTACCATAGGTTTTTTTTTCAAATTTCAAAAATTCAATCACCGTAACAAATGACATACGTCGTTGTCATTTGTCACAAAAGCATATCGATATTGTGGGCGGTTCATTTTAAAAAACGACGCCTCAGATTCAGCATCATCTGTTTCTTCGTTCCTCGAAATAAAATTATAAATCTATCGGCTAATTTTGTGAAAATAAAAGATTAATTAATTGGCCATTGCTACGTTGGCAGCCAATGTCAAAGGCGTAGTGACGATTGCGCGGGAATTAAAACTTCAGCTACCCTAAGTAAATTCATCACGCTGCGTAAATCCGTGATCAAAGTTATGAAGATCAAACTGCGTAAGTACCTACCTAATTTGCCAATCATCTCGCGTCATACGGCATCCGTAACACAGGTTTTAGGGTGATACTGGTAGGTAAGTGCCTGAATAGGTAGATTTAAGCATTTATCCACGTGCCGTAGATAAATTGGGTGATACGTACTGTAGGTACGGGTACTGTACACATACCTACTTGTATTTATGATACTCATGGCAGGAACAATTGACGAAGGAATATACCTACTAAGGAAATGAAGAGTTAACACTACAGATAAGCATTTGTCCAACTACTTACCTGTATTACCGGTGTACGCTTTTACTTTATCGGATGTTCTAATATAGGCATATTGTCCGCTAGCGATAGATATCATAGTGCGGGTAAATGTAGAAAAAAAAATTGGAATTGAGTCTGGGTGTACAAGTTGACACTTATGTAGGTGTAGGTCTTATTGAAAAAACAGCATGTCCTTGCCTTGTTCGTTTTAAAGTCGCACTTAGCGTAATTGCTTCCTAATTGTTTTAGTATTAAAAATGTACCCACCTATATAATTTTGTATTTCGAAATTTTACCTTTATCCCGTATGTATCGCATAATCGTTACACATTAGGTACCTAGGTAGTCTTTTAAGCAACGTCGTAGCTTACTAGACTGCATTTATTGTAATAATCGTCACGTAGATTAGGTAGGTACCTACTAAGTTCCATCTACATTAAAATGGTAGGTACATTGTACACTTCCTCCACTTTGCAAGTTGCATACCTAATGGTATCATTGAGCAGGTAGGTAGGTACTCTATTAGGTTTATGCATTTCTCAGAAACTGCATTCTAGGGGTGAGGGTCATGCGTTCCCTCATTGTTAATTGTACCTAATGACTCCGTTTCTAGCTATTATGAATTTCAAATAAAACACCTAGTTACTTCAACCGTGTTGGGTAAATCAACAATATTGATATCCTGAATTCAGACGATTTACCTCTATCGGTAAGTACCCGTAGTTATTCCCACTCTTTATTGCTTTTAGTGGTAGGTAGTTTTTGCAAAACGGTTACATTGAAAACGCCCATAGACTAGGCAGTTTGGTGGGCCCCAGTCGCGGTGTTTCCTGATCGCTACATGTTTTTGTTCAAACGCAGTTTAAGAGAGTCTTTCCTCACGGCAGGCAGTAGTGAGGCTGTGCCGCCTGCATTGCTGATGAACATGGGCCGTTACAGTTTAAGGAGAGAGAGGCCGCTTGCTCGTCTTGTCTTGTCTGCCACTAACAGCAATAAAAAAAGTCAAGTGCATCTTAAGGCATGAAATGTTCGGGACTTGACGCGTATCTCTTTTCACGGGGAGGAGGACTGGTGCAGCGATGCAGCTAGGGGATGAGAGGATGAAACTTGTGTGCGCGTCTCCCTAATTTCATACACCTAACACATTATCGCCATTGTTCCGATTCCAGCGCGCGATCGATTCCCGTCGACGTCATCGACGGACGAGAATGACTGGGAGACGGACCCGTCGCGGCACCACCCTGCCATGCTGCACCCGCGGCACCCGCCGCCGCCGCCGCAGGCCATCATCGCCGGCTCGGTGCGCAAGCGCCGCGGAAACCTGCCCAAGCACTCCGTCAAGATACTCAAGCGCTGGCTGTACGACCACCGGTACAATGCGTACCCGAGCGACGCGGAGAAGCTGGCGCTGAGTCAGGAGGCCAACTTGACTGTGCTTCAAGTGAGTAACATTATCATGATCAACCTAAAGACGTGGGCATACAATGGACGTAGGCATCTCTACATGGACTACACACAACCTGACGGTGTTGCAAGTGAGTCTGATGCTGTACCTATATAGCTCTGACGCTGCCCACGCACTTCGTCAAGATTCTCAAGTGCTAGCTGTAGGACCACCGGTACAACGCGTACCCGAGCGACGCGGAGAAGCTGGCGGTCAGAAAGGAGGCTAACCTGACGGTGTTGCAAGTGAGTCTGATGAGCCCGTACCCATATACGAGTATGTATAGCCCTGACGTCTGCACAAGCACTCCGGATACTCTAGCGCTGGCTGGCGAAGCGGAGAAGCTGGCGCTGAATCAGGAAGCCAACTTGACTGTGCTGCAAGTGAGTGACATCATCATCATCATCAGCCTGAAGATGTAGGCATCCCCCAATGCCCTCCCCATGGACTGGCGTAGCGCTGGCTCACTACCACCGGTACAACGCGTACCCGAGCGATGCGGAGAAGCTGGCACTGAGTCAGGAGGTCAACTTGACTGTGCTGCAAGTGGGTTTGACACTGGCTATTGTTACTGTCTTTACTGTCCAGTGCTGCCTATGTCCAGCAGTTGATTGAAATAGGCTGATGATAATGATAATTTCCACTTGCCTCTACTTGCAGGTGTGCAACTGGTTCATAAACGCGCGGCGGCGCATCCTGCCCGAGATGATCCGGCGCGAGGGGCACGACCCGCTGCACTACACGATATCGCGGCGCGGGCGCAAGCAGCCGGGCGTGGGCGCCGGCCCGCTGGGGCTGCCCGGCGCCTCCACCTCGGGCCTCGCGCTCGGCGTCGGGAACAGCGTCACGGTCACTTCGTGGGACGGCGTTGTGTTGCAGGTCGGTGTTTTTTGGCTTAAATTAGCCAATGCAAGTCGATAGTGTAGGGTAGTGGTCCAATTGCTCTGTCCTACCACCCAACTAGTTGGACCATGGGCTTTACTAGGGGCAGTGGCCCAACTTTCAAAATAGCTAGACGGAACCACGGAACTCTCAAACCACCTTTTAAGAGTTCCGTGGTCCAATTCATTTTAAAATATCTTGTCAATCCTAAGGGGCGGCGCAGACGACAGACTATCCGTGACGCACTTTTTAGTCTGTAATGCAATTATATGCAGTAGGTAACGCACACGACGCGCAAAAATCTGTCGTGGATATTTCACAGACTCAACGCACATCTTCGATCATTTTGTCGGCAAAGCTGTAGGGACCTAGATACTCTTTTTAAATGTCTCAGACGCTGACTCTATCGCACAAAAAGTCTGTCGTCTGCACAGCCCCTTAATAGGTACCTCAAACTAAATACTCTACTCAACGCCTTCTGTTGTTAGTCGCGGGAACTAGTGACTATACAGATATTGCAGCGATGTGGAGACAGATGTCGTTACATGTATTCGTTGTTTTTAACTTCATTGTTTCTCCATAACTTATTATTTAGAGAGGAAGGGCATAGCGAATCTTCGCTCGAATTGAGCCGCCCGTCCGGGGAAGGACCTCCACCCTATAGAATACCGCAGTCAAATGACCTCTGGGTCGTGTTTCTGCCGGTGAGTAGGGTTTCCGGAGCTCGTGGGGGGTTAGGGTTGGGCCGGCATGGCGGTGGCAACTGACAGGTAACTGACCAGTTACTTGCCCGTTGTCACAGCGACTTGGGCTTCTCTTTCGCTTTCCATCAGGCTTAGGGAAGCCATTATGTCGAGCCACTATAAAAAAAAAAACTTGTAGAACGAAGCGGTGGAGCACGTACGGAACCACGAGTACGGCGACGGGCTGCTGGTGTACCGCAGCGACGGGGACGAGCTCGGCGACGCGGAGGAGGGCTACTCCAGCGCGGCCAGCGAGGAGGAGGTCAAGTACGACCCCTCCGTGTGGCAGTCCGTCATCCGGTACGCGCCCGACGACCAGGACTTCCATCCGGCCTCCAGGTATACTTAGAATATAATAGAATAGAATAGAAATGCTTTATTTAGTACACATAAGAAAAAAATTACAAAACATAGAACTATAATAAATAAAGAAATAAATATTAGACAACATCACATACATTGCTCCACTCCCAAAGTAAGTAGCTTAAGCACTTGTGTTATGGGTATCAGAACAATGAAGGTACCACAAATAAATACTTAAATACAAATATAAACACCCAGACACGGAACAAACACAAGTGTTCATCACACGAATGTTTGTCCCGGGACTTTACTAGTAAAGAAGTTCAGTGTTAGATAAAATAATGTTTCAATAAGTCTAAAACTTTGGTAATTAAGTACTTTAGTTCTCAGGTTAGAGTGATATTTAAACAGGTCGTGACAGCAGAATACCTCTTTGTGTACACTCCTTGACTGCCATACATATCAACTTCTTGCGGAGTGAAAAGATTTCCTTTTTCTGCTCTTCTAGGAGATTGTAAACCCAGCTGGTCCTAGATTTGAATACCTACTCCTAACCTAGACCCTATTTATGTACCTACCTAAATATTCCCAAACTATTGTGTAACATAGGATGTCTTCATATTTGCACATTAGGCGGCTATATTACTTTTTTACTTTTACGCTATTCTTTTAGAACAGCAGCGGTGGTTACAGTTACGACGACGGACGAGATGGGGGAGCGAGCGGAGGAGACGACGGCTGAGGCCTGGCCCGCGCGCCGCCCCGCCGCGCTGCTGCGACCGCGCCGCATGCAGGTGAGGCCGCCACACGGGCTGAGGCCTGGCCCGCATGCAGGTGAGGCCGCCACACGGGCGGAGGCCTGACCCGCGTGCAGGTGAGGCCGCCACACGGGCTGAGGCCTGGCCCGCGTGCAGGTGAGGCCGCCACACGGGCTGAGGCCTGGCCCGCGTGCAGGTGAGGCCGCCACACGGGCTGAGGCCTGGCCCGCATGCAGGTGAGGCCGCCACACGGACTGAGGCCTGGCCCGCATGCAGGTGAGGCCGCCACACGGGCTGAGGCCTGACCCGCGTGCAGGTGAGGCCGCCACACGGACTGAGGCCTGACCCGCATGCAGGTGAGGCCGCCACACGGACTGAGGCCTGACCCGCGTGTAGGTGAGGCCGCCACACGGACTGAGGCCTGACCCGCATGCAGGTGAGGCCGCCACACGGGCTGAGGCCTGGCCCGCATGCAGGTGAGGCCGCCACACGGACTGAGGCCTGACCAGCATGCAGATAAGGCCGCCACACGGACTGAGGCCTATCCCGCATGCAGGTGAGGCCGCCACACGGACTGAGGCCTGGCCCGCATGCAGGTGAGGCCGCCACACGGACTGAGGCCTGACCAGCATGCAGATAAGGCCGCCACACGGACTGAGGCCTGGCCCGCATGCAGGTGAGGCCGCCACACGGACTGAGGCCTGGCCCGCATGCAGGTGAGGCCGCCACACGGACTGAGGCCTGGCCCGCATGCAGGTGAGGCCGCCACACGGACTGAGGCCTGGCCCGCATGCAGGTGAGGCCGCCACACGGACTGAGGCCTGGCCCGCATGCAGGTAAGGCCGCGAGACGGGTGAAGGCCTGGCCCGCATGCAGGTGAGGCTGCGTCATAAGCTGAGGCCTGGCTGGTGTCATCCATAATGAGAACATGTGCATTGCACAGAAGCGGAGTACAGAATAAGTTTAGTCGGACAGTGCCCCAAAGGTTAGTAGAGGTAAACAGAAATTCCATATAACGCAACATCGTGGCGTTGCAGCTCTTTCTATGTAACATTTCTTGTTATACTAACTTAATTAAGTCTAGCATCCACAATTTTTTTATAGAGGCTCCTAATCTTTTAACATGATACAATTTGATATAATAGCATACGTTTGCCACACTAGGTGAGCACACCACCGCCACCGGCGCCGCCACCCGTCGCCGTCGAGCTGGAGGTGGCCGCCACCGACGTCTGGTGCCACACCTACCCGGACTCCGCCCGGCCCGACCAGTAGCCGCGGTCCCTGCCCACCTGATATGCCTTTGGCATCATACTTAAAAAAAAAAGGGTTTTTGTTGAAAATGTGCACTGAACTGCGAATGGCTTAAATGCTAAGAGTCCAGTGCGAGGAATAGATTAACGTTTCTATTTTTAAAAAAATATGAACTTGTCATTACGGCGGTTTTACTCAAATATTTAATTAGGGCGGCTCTGTACAAATTAAAGAACTTTGTGCACAGTTTCAGCAAAAGTCTTAAGATTTCAGAAACACTGTGACGTGTCGCGATATAAGTTTTAGCCGTAAGCTGTAATATTTTTGGTTATGCCCTAAGGGAGAATTCGAAATTTAGTACGATAATAATCAGGCAAAGATCATTTATAACGGTTTCTAGCGATAGAATTTATTGTGTTAAAAATACGAATGACTTGGCGACGTCGGTGTTAAAACACATTTCTTTTTCTCTTTAAATCGTATTTTTTTTCCTGCTACGCGTATTCATTAGCTGTAAGCGGGAATAGATTTATTATATTTAGTTCATTATTGTGTAATGTATGAATAAAAATATTTTACACAAATTATTGTTTTTTAATTAAAGTAGTTTGAAGTAGGTGTTTTAATACCGGCATCACCTGTCTGCAAAAGTTATGTTTGTTTATATAGGACCCACTTTTATTATTATTTGGTAACTTACGATACCTACTGTTGGATTAATAAAATTATTGTGTTTCTATAAGTGGGCCTTTTATAAGCAAATATATCTAGTAATGATACAATGGCAAACCATTAGGATTCTACAGTTCTGTAGCAATGGAATTGGACATTTTTGGGAATGGACATTTCGGGTATTGGTCATTTTGAAACCGTTGGACATTTTGGGAATTGGACATTCTGAACTTAAAGGATATGCTGGTAGTAATATAGGAACACATAGTAGTCAAAATAATACTCTCCTGACCGAATTCGGCTACAGCGGCCACTCTCTAACAGACTAGCAAAGTACCCAGGAGATACACAAGACCAAGCGCGGGATCCGATTCCGATGAGCGTAACATATGCTTTCCGATGCAAGGGATATACCTTGGTAAATTCTACTTGCTCAAAAAAACCTAACGTCAAAAGTGACATTAATGGGCGTGGGTTAGTTCCGATTTCGGCCACGCGCCTTTATGTCTCATCATCATCTATCGCAGTCCACTGGACTGCATATGCCTCTGAAATCGTTCACCACCTTTTGGCAAACACGTAGAGGCTTTTGCCAGAATCGCCACGCTCCGGGCAGGTCCCCAAGGCGTAACTCCTCGCTCCGGTGACCCTGCTGCCTGCCAACGGCATGTGGGTCTTTAATCGTGTCGTGATTGTCATACGGCCGCCAGTCGGTTGCCAGAGCCTTGTTTGGCAGGACAGGTTAGGTTAGGTACACTACGGGCAGGTGAGGGTGGCTTGGAGCTAAAAGATGATAGGTCGCTCCTCACATCCTCTGTTTCTACATTTATTGCATCACTAGACAACATGGTAGGAACATTAGAAACGAGGTCAACAGGTAGAACTAGGCCAATTACAAGTTTCCACTCTTAGAGAGAATAAAATACACAAAAAACACTATCAGCACAAAGAGCAGAATTAATGATGCTGAAAATAAATAATGGTTGTCGCAGGTGATGCCAGGTGTAGCTGATGCTGAGCAGGACCAGTTCAAGTGCCTCTACCTCCTGGTCGAGACGGCGGTGGCAGTCCGCCAGAGGGAAAAGGAACAGGAGGACGCACTCCTCTCGACTGAATACGGCTTCGGGAGGATGGATACTCGGCGATCGATTAATAATGAGAAAAACGTTGTGTAGGGATTTGATACCCAGAATCCCATATGTATTGCTAGTGTTAATAAGCCAGTATTAATCTTTATCGATTTTTTTTATATTAAAATGGGAAGAACCAAAGTTAATGTTAGAAATTTGGCCCATGGTGTTCGGGCGGTAGATTTTTTCACACAGAATCAGTAGATAAAGAATCCTTATGTACAGGCGGTCACATGTCAAACTACCTCTTCCTGTAAAATTTCCCCTTTCCTTATTCTGCATGACTTGACTACCCAAATGAGTGTCTGTGTATACGAACACATTATATAAGACAACTCATCAACCTTTTATTATTTGTCAAATTCACCTTTTATATACTCGTAAATCTAGAACGTTATGCATTGGCTTGTGAAATTTGACAGCATTTGTAAAACTACAAGTGAATGTGTGGCTGTCTGTACAATGTAATTAAAAATTATAGCACAAATTAGGCTAAGGATTATTTTTTTCATTATGTTCCTGTATTTTTTCTATGGTCAATACATACTGACGTTACAGATTTTATGTTTTTATAAGCATAATATAAGAGAAACTTAAAATTATGAGGAAATCGGTTATTGCACTTTTTCGATTCCTGTTAATGTGTCTAGTTCGCGAGTTCATTTTTCGTTTAATATAAGAAAATTAAGCTAGAAGATAAGCTAAATATTCGTTAATGTGTACATAGTTGAGTATAAGATAACTGTTTTGTTTATAAGATAACACGAGTTCTTCTCTCAATCCAATAAATCGATTGAATGTTAAATGTTTATGTATATTTTTTTACAGATAAAACACCCCCTCCTTTAAATCTATAAGCGAAACAGTGTTGAGTTCAGAGTGACTAGTCCGTTGCTGCAGCGACTTGGGGTCTATCTTCCGCTTTCCATGAGGTGACACGGAAAGTCACTATGCTGTCGTACCTACTGTAAAAAAAAATTAAAAAATAATTTCCAAATTTCATCCGACTGGAATCGAACCCAGAGAATAAACATGGAAGTGTTGGACACGAGTACACGACACTTTAAACTTTATATTATACCTTACATTTATTATACAGTGGGTGGGCCCGACCATTGATATGAATTATTAAAATACAGACACAGATATCTCCAATAGATACCGCACTTAAGATATCGCGCGAGAGGTAATACATCAGTGCAATGCAGGCGCGAAATACGCATGCGCTTAAAGTGCGTCAGTACCACGGTCAGTACTGACCAGAAGTCAGACCCGTGTGTATCGGAGACACTTTTAATAGTTTGTAGAACATAAACGTATGAATCTTAGTATTGAACTCCTTGGCGCCGGAGCTCAAGTTACGATGGAAAATATTTGACAGATGTTAGCTCGCGTTGATGTCTTTTTTCATGATCCCTTTCTTTCATTACCAATTTCACTATTTTTATCCCTTTCTAGCATAGACACGTTTGACAATAGTGTTACAATGTATTACTTTCAAGTATATCGATAATGCAAGATGAGAAAAATTTTAGTGTATCTACTTTAGATTTCCAAAGTGTCCTGAGAGAACATTAAAATGGACAAATGCCGCACCCTGCTGTTAGAGACATTTACATAGGATAGTTTTCAATGTATGAAGGATAGAAGACGAGTAAATGAAAACTGCTGTGATTACTTCACCTAATCATATTTATAACTATACTCATTTGAATTTTTTTTTCCCAAGACATGCCACGCTGGGCCACACAGCGCCACCTAGCCCCAAACTAAGCCGAAGCTTGTACTATGGGTACTAGACAACTGATAAACTTACTTAGATACATTTAAATATACTTATAATGTCAAAACGGCAGTTGAAATGTATTATTTAACGTATGTATTTTAGTAAATTGATCATTTTACGGGATCTTGCCGTAAAATCATCCGACGAAGGTGAGGTGAACGTTGATTGGTTCAATGGCTCACGTGGCGTTATCCCGGCAACCAATCAGGGAACAGTGTATTAAGTTACGGGTAATAGTGCACCGTTAAATAGTACATTGAGCAACGATTGGCCCATTTGAGGACGATTTTACTTGTGTCAAAATCGTAAATTATTAAATGACTGTCAGGCTACCGTAAGTTGATTAACTAACTGAAATCCATTGCGTTAAATAATACATTTCCACTACCGTTTGTTATATTCCGAAAGATAATCAACTACCTAGGAAATTGATAAACTTACGATTCTTGCTATTTTCCGGTGACATATATAAACATATATTTATATACATACATAGATAAATATCCAGTATTGCACAAAATACTGAAAAAGTGATACAGACATAATCTAGTCTAATATACCTGATTGGTAATTTTTCGATAAAATTATCGACATTGCACAATACAAATGTACATCACTTGAGAAATGAGTTACGTCCCCCGCACACCCTTCCATACCACCTGAAATTGACTCGCGAAACTCAAAGCAAAATGCCGAACATGCGGTATCTATTGGGGGTAATCTGTGAATACAGATCATAATGTATGATCCAAGTAATGTGACATAGTTCTAAGTGTACCTAACAAAGATGCTGCAGAAAATTTCACGAAGCTCTTTAGATAGAGAAGATAATAGAGTTTTAATTTTAACAAATCTACATGAATATTTAAACATGCATTTAAAACACAGAGATATAATGCAAATAACAAAAAATATCAAAACTATTTTCAACATCAAATAATACTGTCTGTTTCTGAACGAAGCTTCATAGATCGCGGTCGATCCGTTCGAAGTGAAAGGGCGCGAGATTCGATTTTATCCAATCAGGTGGCTGCATCACGCCGCCCCGCTTGTCAGACAAACAAAGCGAGACTTCAAAAAGAAAATAAAACATTTCGCAGGCTTACCGACCGATTTACTACACATCCTGTCTCGTTTGGTTTAAATACGTTTGAAAAATAACTGATTCAACGGTGCTTTGCGAAAATAGTTAAAAAGTGCGGGCGGTTGACAAAGTTACTTAAAATTCGCCGGTCTCGTCTGATAAACGGACGTCTGTGAGAGGAGATAACAATTTTCCATAGAAAGTTCTTTGTTGTGGTGTTCTACTGTACCAAAGCTCGAGAATGGAAGTGGCTAACAAATGTAAGTGAACTTTATTATTATTTTTTTCGAAGTCTTTAATCCTCCCTTTTCTCGATGTCATCGTATTAGTGACATCATTTGCAACAATTTTTGTAAAATGCATAGTTTTCGAGAAAAATGCATATAAAGAAAAAAATCAGCAATATCTCGGAAAATATGCATTTTACGAATTTTATCTACAGGACCAAAAATGTTTTAAATAACATGTCTAACACGATCACATCGAAAAAAGATTTTTTTTTTTTGAAAAAAAAAAGTTGAAAAATTTTCTAAGTTTGAGTATTTTATTTACCAAGTTTGCGTTAAATGTTTGTTTCAAATAATAATATTTTAACAACACATCCGCTGTAAATTACGAAATATCCATAAGACCACATTTTATGATTAATAAATTGATAGGTAATTACATCGGTTTTATTATTTTCTTCTCTAAATAAATTTAATGTTTACAAATTAATGTACATACAAGTTTTTGATTTTTCTATTCCAAAAGAAAATTAATTCTTCTATACTTTAATTAACTAATTACCTACTTATCATTATTAATAAATCTTATTAGAATTTTAACAGCTTGAAATGAAAATTCCTATATACCCACTAAGTTATAAAATATTAATTCATATTTCTCACACTCTTGAAAGTTAATGTGCTTTTTAGTTTATTAGTATTATGTTTTATTTCTAGCTAAGAAGTTCCTAGTTTAATGCTAGGCCTTACACAATTTTAGTTTTCAAATAGATTTTTTTCAACCTAAGATTAAGGAAACAAACAGGTAAGTATGGATCCCAAAATAACATTATATTTACAACAAGTGCCTCGATGTTACTGTTATTTATTTATATATTCTGATAAGATTATAAAGCTACATATATTTCCTTATAAATAAATTATACTTTTCCGGAGAACCAGCCACCAACCAGTTTTAACGATAATTAAGATAACATCATTTATTTACTGTTATCCTTTATATAAAACAAACAGAATCCTTATTAAAATATTATGTTAACTGTAAAACAGTTTTCTACACAATATTCAATTCTTAAAATATATTGATAATCAGATTTCACAAAATGTATGATTTTTTAACCCATTTTTCACCATTATACCTCTACTAGCTTTTGCCCGCGACTTCGTCCGCGTGTTTAAATTTATACATACAAAAGTTTTTTCCCGCTAACTCCCGTTCCCGTGGGAATTTCTCAAAATACAGCCATAACTAAACTTTATATTTACTAAGGTACCTGCATGCCAAATTTCAAGCGTCTAACTTAAGCGGTTTAGATTTTTCATACAAAAGGATTTTCCCGCTAATTCCCGTTCCCGTGGGAATTTCGGGAATTCCTTTCTTAGTGCACCCCTACGGTACCTAAGCTACGTCCCTTCCAAATTTCAAGTGCCTACGTTTAGCCGTTTGGGCTGTGCGTTGATATGTCAGTCAGTCAGTCAGTCAGTCAGTTTCTCCTTTTATATATATAGATGAGTACCTTACTTAATAAGAATTATCTGGGAGTGTCTCCCAGATCGCCCAGATGTGTGACAATATAGGTACCTAACTACCTAGGAAACGATTTTTTTTTATATTTCAAATGACCTGAGAATTAATATTATTCAGAACCAAGGTTGTCCAAGATTGCCAAGATATTAAAGATCCAATCTAATAACGTAGTTCTGAAACTACTCCATAAATATATATTTATGAAAATGTAATAATCAATTAAAAAAAAAAAATTCGAATATTTGGCCAGTGTCTGTTATGGAATCTATTCATGTATTCTATTTATTGCTTTCCATTGGGCTAAGGACAGCCATTACACTGCGCTACCATAAATAAAAGTTAATAATGGTTTTCATTCTACATACAAAGCTGACCTCATCTCAATAATAATAATCTGTGGGTAGGTAAGGTAGGTCCAGGTTGTTTGAAGAGCGCCCGAAAAGTCCCGGGTTCATTCTTATCGAATGTGACGTCAAACATCTCTGTCTAACATATTTATCCAGGTAGCAACACTTTTTATCGCCCTTCCCTCTCCAACCTTTAATCAATGAGGTTCTATTATTTATGAAAACCCATTGACAATATTATAGGCTTTTGGAATCGAACAAAGATTTTTGCCTAATATAGACCTACCTGCGTAATAACGCGCGCGATTGTTAGCGAGCGTTGACACGCGCTGCATATTATGTATTACAGCCTGAAAAAATGTGGGTACCTATCTATTCTACCACCGCAACGCTCGCCGGCGACAGGGGATTCAGCCTCATACCCTAGAGCCTGGGTAGTCGCGTAGGTACGGTACGTTTCAACAGAAACTTGCCGGGTACACTCAGGCTGTGGATTGAGGTCTGAATGGTCTGATACCCCTGGTGTTGCAGGTGTCCATAGGCATGTTTGCCACCCTAATGGATAAACAAAATGTATTAATGTAAACACACGTTATCAAAACGCCCGTTGAACACTCGTCATTCGAATACATATACCCTAAAGTTAAGCATGAAAGCGTTTGCAAAGAAATGTTGTCCAGAGATTTTGATAAGGTCATATCCTAAATTGAACCGACCGGGAATCGAACCCTCAATCGTCCGCGCTTTTGGGCTTGCGACGCACCGAGGCCGTCTAAAGTGGCCACAGAGCCTTTCTTATCTGATACTTTATTACTGGCTCGGTGCTCAATTGGTAGTGACCCTGCATTCTGATCCAAGAGTCGTGGGTTCGATTCCCTCTCGGCACAAACATTCGTCTGATAAACATTTGTGTTTTTTTTCGTGTCTGGGTGTTTATTTTTGTATTCAAGTAGGTATATATTTGTATATACCTTCGTTGTTTTTCAAGTCAAGTCAAAATACCTTTATTCACATAAACTTAAAATAAGCACTTATGAATCGTCAAGTAAAAAAATAATGTAAAAATATAAAAAGTAATGTAAGAATGTGAATAAAAGCACTTTAAAAGAAGCTACCGCCGTGTTCCCCCTATCAAGTGCTTACTTTGGGATCCGAGCAATGTATGTGATCTTGTGTGATATTTACTATCTACCTACCTACTCTAAATATGCAGACAGAACAACAACAAGAAACCAATTTTCTTTCCGCACTCACATTGTGTACCTACCTACGCAATATTTTTTGCTCATACGACCGTTAAATTGCTCTCGCCCAATGAGAAAGTGTTGTTTTTGCGCTGGTGTGTCATCCGAGTATCCGAGCTCGCGGCGACCGTTGGCAAGGACGCTGCAGCCGTTGGAGGCTGACTCACCGGCTCCGGAGCGGTCCTGTTCTATATTTGAACTTGGTGCCTGACCTTTTATGGAGTAACGGAATTGTGGATTGTCTATGTAGTTGGAGATGCTTCTGTTTCCTGCAATACTATTTTTAGCTGTATGTATTAAAAAACTGATCCAAGATCGACGATACATTAAATAGACTACGATCGCAGGTTGGATGCTGTTAGGATTCCTGTTGTAGTGAAGTTTTATAGACGGGACACCTAGATCGGAGAAAGTTAAGAAAAGTTAGGCTCCAGCCCTTCAGTTGACCAAGCCCGAAAATCACAACAAACTAATTCCATTAATACCTACACCATATTTATCATACACTACTGTGCTCGCGACTTCGTCCGCGTGGAATAGTTATTTTTTCCCCCGTTTTTTTACATTTTCCATTATTTCTTCGCTAAAGCCTTCCTCAATAAATGGTCTATTCAACACAAAAATAGATTTTCAATTCGGACCAGCAGTTCCTGAGATTAGCGCGTTCAAACAAACAAACAAACTCTTCAGCTTTATAATACTAGTTAAGATTACTGTGCTTACTGCAATGTTTGGAATAACATCTATTTATAAAAATTTTAGTGATCTCACACCCGACCCAACTACCTACCTCGAAATCAAGTTTAAATGAGAACATACCCACCACAGGTCATTTTGGTCAGATCCGTCAAAGCTCTTATTATTTACTTGTACCCACGTACATACCTACAAATGGATGATAATGCACGCCAGACGTTTCATAATGCATTTATTTATTAAATAAGGGACTAATTAATGAAATTGGGCCAGGCATGTTTTCCTTTTATGCACGTTCATATTTGTTTTCCTCGTTGCACAAAGTTTAAAACTTGATAGAGTGTAGCAATAATTGCGTCTTGAGATGTTTTTCACCTAGGACAACGACCCTTATGATACCCTTGGGAACAAATAGGGCGGTGATTTGTATTCTTTTTAACCGACTTCAAAAAAGGAGGGAACGTACGTCACTAACACTGTATTGCTTCTCCCTAAACATGTCCATACTTCGCCATATGTTTGTGTTTTCGGCGGCTCGCTATGCGACGCGACACATTAGACCCCGCGTCTTTTGAAACTTTTTTTTTTATAGTGGCTCGACATAATGGTTTCCCTACGCCTGATGGAAAGCGAAAGAGAAGCCCAAGTCGCTGTGACAACGGGCAAGTAACTGGTCAGTTACCTGTCAGTTGCCACCGCCATGCCGGCCCAACCCTAACCCCCCACGAGCTTCGGAAACCCTACTCACCGGCACCGGCAGACCCAGAGGTCATTTGACTGCGGTATTCTATAACTTGAGAATCGGAAGACATTTTATCTTCATTATCAGTGACGATTTGCGCAGGACGTCTGGCAAGTGCTAGATGCGAGAAGCCCAAAATCGATCAAGGTGGCGAACATTAGGAGAGGCCTATGTCCAGCAGTGGACTGGCACAGGCTGATGATGATGATGATCAGCCTGCTAACTCCCACTGCTGGACTAAGGCCTGATTAAGGTTTGAATGACAATTGTCATTTAGGGGGATTTGCCTTAGTCACCACCCTTGTCAAGAAGGTTGGTGACCGCAGTATGTTTTATTTGTACTCAGGTAAACGCTGCTGCCCGTTTCCTGATATTCCCTTAGTCGTCTTCTACAACACCCATAATTTCTAAATCCGGAAACGACACAGACAACCTTTTATCTTACTGTTGAATAAAACCTAAACCAATCTCGTTACGAATGACTGGACCTAATAAGGTGTATCAAAATCAACCAATTTAAAGCCTTATTAAATTGGCACTAGAGGTCCTGAGCCGAGGGCCGCTTGATTAAAAGTGCGAGTGGGGATCCTCGTTTAAATGTCAACAAGGGTAGCCAAATTGTAAGAAAGTTGGGACTATAAATATTCCCAAAAAATATTTTATTTCTTTTTTTTTATTACGTGGGATTATTAATTTTGTCCAGCAGTGGACTGATGTGAGCTGATGATGAAGATGATTAATTTTGTGTTGAATTGTCATATTATTTTAGTTTGTAAATGAAACCTTCTCGCTCCCCCGTTGTACGGTGATGATAACGACAAGGCCGCCTCGAATATCATAGTAGTCATTTAGGATAAGTGAAAGAAATGTTTTATGAATTCGACTCGATTGTGAAAAAAAAGACTGTTGAAATTAAAAAACCTATATGATACCTTCTATAGTTTATCTTATCTTACTAATAATATAAATGCAAAGGTTTCTTTGGATGGTTGTTTATTATGCTCTTTCACGCAAAAATTACTGAACCATTGAATGAAACTCTACATCAATATTGGCTATTCATCAGATTAACCCATAATCTATAAAGATATTGTCATTTTACATACCGATATTTACGCGGGGCCACGCTTAGGGTGGCAGCTAGTTGTTAATATTACTAAAAATACAAAACTCTTCTCTGTCTGCCATAGAAAATTCTACTAATCTTCAGGGAAAGTCATAATACAATGCACCCAAAGTGTGCTCCCCGCTTATACAATCCTACGGGGTGGCGTAATTTTTCGAGCTACCCGGCTAATGGGCCGTTACGGGCAACTTTGTACATTTATTTGTTAACTAGCTGATGCCTGCGAATCCGTTCGCGTGGACTAGGTATATGATGTTGGTAATAATTTGTTGTATTATTGTTGTAACAATTATTATTGTTGCTCATAATTTTGACGACTCAACAAAAACTACTCAACAGGTTGGAACGGAAAACGTCAATCCTATAAATGTCATAGTGTAGCTGATCTCTTATCGTTCAACATGAGATTGCAAGACTCTTTGTTCCCCGATACATACAACCTTCGGATGTTCGAGACGAGAGTGAATCGGTATTTTCTGGGTAAGCGCGCTACATCGTGGGCTTCAATACCACTTAAATAAGTTGAATTGTGGTCAAGCACAAACCTATAATGAAGAAAGAAACAGAAAACGAAACTTTTGTTGGATTCTTGCTCTAGGTACTACTACTTTCGAGTTCCTTTGTTCATTCAATGTACAGACACACTTTTGTACTGTTTATACGTATTTATTTGTTAAAGAATGACTCTCGATCGCACCGCCATTAGGTAGGTGTAGGGGGTTTCGATCGGCGCATTAACGGACCCCGATGATCCAAGGGTTGTTCTGTTAACTTAAAGACAATGAGTGGAAACAAGAGAATATTGGAAGGAGGAATTAATATCTAAAAAAGAAATAGAATTTGGGGAAAACAAATGCGTTAGATATGTAGATAAAAGCATTCATCGTAGGTATTCCTTTTTTGAGCACGGAGGTCAAAATAAGAGCAGATATTTATGATCTTTGACCACAGACTCTTGTCCTTGATGCAAGCTGTAGAAGAAATGCAACTGGAATTAATAAAAACAAGAGTATTATTATTCACTAGCTGTGCCAGCGGCGTCGCACGCGTGTAAATCGGCTTTCAAAAGCAACGGACTTCCATAAAATAGTTCTTCCTAAATTTTAAGTTAGACCTGTAGCAAAAGGTACATTGGTGAAAACCGCATTTAATTCCATGCAGTAGTTTTTGCGTGATGCGTATTGAAACATACAGTCAAAAATGTCTCCCGTTTTCCCAACACTTCCCGTCACTGCCCTGCTCCTATTGATTGTAGCGTGATGAAAAGTATACTATAACCTGCCCAGGAGTATAAAGAATAATTGTGCCAAGTTTCGTTAAAATCCGTTCTGTAGTTTTTGTTTCTATAACGAACATACAGACAGACAGACAAAAATTTTACTGATTGCATTTTTGGCATCAGTATCGATCACTCATCATCCCTGATAGTTATTTTGAAAAAATATTTAATGTACAGAATTGACCTCTCTACAGATTTATTATAAGTATAGATTACTAGCTGCTTTGTCTCCGTGAATGATAAATAAATCTTTTCAGTAGTTTTCGCGTGAAAGAGTAACAAATATCCATCCATCCAAACTTTAGCATTTACACAGAGCATATATAATAGGTATTAGTAGGATAGTTGGATTATCAATTGCAGTCATTGATTTGGTTACTTGTCCTTGATTCGATGACTGGGGCTTCTCTTTCACTTTCTATCAGTCGAGTCATAACAAAAGATGAACACCGAATTGGTGCCAGTCCTTAGGTGGGTGCAGCCTAAACTTCAACTAGACTAAACAGCTGGTCAGTTTAGTCTAAAAAACTCTGGCAGTGATGCCTCATTTAACAAACATTGCACCAACAATGCCAGACTCAGTCACGATAACAAATCCTCTTTGTTTACGGCTAAGCGTACAATGACCAGCGTTACTCCGCGCGGTAAACCGTGGATTCCTTTCATTGCGCTGATAATGCACGGTTGGCGAGCCCTCTTTGACAAACAATCGCATAAATGCTCGTAACAGGCCATTACACATTTGATGTGCACAGTACAGATGATTTGTTTTCTTTTTTTTTCGTTCCTTTGTATTCCGGCTTTGACTGCCTCGTTAGCCTGGCGATCCTCCCTAACTAATTTATAAACTTAATTAAGATGCACGTTAAATTAATCCAAATAAAGTAGTCACCGTAAACAGCCCCGGATGAACCGACAGAGAAACCAAAAAGATTTTTGGTGTTTTCCCTCTTTTTACTCACCCCTTTCTTCTGTGGCAAATGCAGAAGAAGAAGAGGTTGCAAACACGAAAGGAGAGATTTTAAATAGTTTGACAGGTTGTCCGGTCAAATGAAAGTTGCAGGTCTGGCCAAAAATTATTACAGGTAAAGAAAATTCTCAGTTTCCATTCCTTCGTATTCCCTTGCTTTGTATTGCGTCGTCGGCCTAGTGGCCGCGAGACAATACTCACCGGCTGAAACACGACCCGGAGGTCATTTGGCTACGGTATTCTATAGGGTGGAGGTCCTTCCCCGGACGGGCAGCTCAATGCGAGGAAAGATTCGCTATGCCCTACCTCTCTTAATAATAATCAAAAGATTTAGCTGCTGTGTTCTTTCAGTCGGTTTAATGTAATAATACAATACTGGGTTGACGAGTATCTCAGAATCGGGAACAAAGGGGTCCAAAATTATAGGCCCGGTGTTATGAGAAGTTAAAAATTCCGAGTAAAGTGAGGATTCATCTTGTATTTCGCGGTTGGAAAAGTATTTTCTTGATTAAAGACATTTCCGTGCCGGTGTTCGCTTTTTCCCAATTTCCCATGGTTGATTAAAAGGGGAACAAGGCCATGAAGTTACGGGGTTTAATAAAATCTTCTCTTGTTTCACTGGGTGTGTTTGCGCAATCTTATTAAAACGCTTGATAATTTTTTTTTGCAAAGAAAGAAAGAAATATTGTACCCAAGAATAGGTACTCTTTATTCAAACATGGATTTTCTTAATAATTTTTGTCATCGGTAAGTTGATGTCTTACAGCAAATAAAACATAAAATACCTACGCATTAGTGTTTGAGGGAAAGCTTTTTGTTCCCACGACTTCAGTGATTATGATAAGGTCTCACTGGTTAAACGTTCTAGTAATTGGAAAACTCATTTCAATTTTAATGATACAATAAAAATACTTTCACTACTACTAATATGACTTACAATAGCATTTAGTACAAATATTCCAGTGGATAAGATTGTAATAATAGAAAAGAATTAGGCTAAACAAATATTTTGATTCAAGCTTATTGAAGGCAAATCAATGTTCTAATCTTTGCTACGGGATTGGAAATTTATCTTTCTCGAGAATCGAACCAAACACACTTAGTGCGTAGTTAATTGTTATCTTTTATTTATAATTAAACCTAAATACGAACATATTACGAGTATGTGAATCCTTTACAATATCGAGACTACATACAATAAAGAAATTGGCAATTTATTGCAAAGCCAGCCCTCTGTGAATCACGCACATACATTCTAAAACCATTTAAAATGACTCACGTGCTTTACTCCAGCCGTGTAACTTGACAAATTATAGGTCTAACAAGTTTTCAAATTAATTTGAAGTTGAATAGCGAACTAAATTTTTTAATATCATCATGAAAGGATATCTTTTGGGTTCATTAGATCCTGTCACGCGTGATTAGTGACCCACATCACCCTCGCTGCAGCAGGGCAGCTAAGAGGTCGTTGCACCATTTACCCGTAGTAAGAATAGTCTGTCGTGTCTTTTTTTTTCAACGATCACAGCGGTGACACTTTATCAACCAACTTCACTCGAAACTTCAACGTCGATCGGGCGTCGCGTTCAGCGAGGTGTAATGCGACGCTTCGAGCGTTTTTATATTAAGTCATTTATTCAAGTCAACAAAGGACCAATTTTATTATGAATTCAATTCATACAATAATTAATAATTCATACAAAAATTATTTATAGTTCATCAAATCAAAAAATTACCAATTAAATTAAAATTATAAGCGGTTTTATTTAGCTTACTGCCTATCTATCTGCTATCTATACGCTCCTGATAGTCTTTCGCTCAATCAGTCACGCTGGCACTTGTTACTATTAAATTTGGCATCTTTTTTTTTGCAAAGAACTAAGACATTCTACGAAACACGCGATGTCTTCAAATTTCACGTGCGCGTTGACTAAACTGACGTTTTTCAAATAAAGATTAGTGCACGCATCTTCGATCGTACGTAGTGCAAGATCGAGTCACACATTTAGCGCTCCTGACGTTAATCTTAACTAATATTATAAAGCTGAAGAGTTTGTTTGAACGCGCTAATCTCAGGAACTACTGGTCCGAATTGAAAAATTCTTTTTGTGTTGAATAGACCATATATAACATCACGCTGCAACTATTAGGAGCGAAGAAATAATGGAAAATGTAAAAAAAAACGGGGAAAAAATAAGTGTTCCACGCGGACGAAGTCGCGAGCACAGCTAGTCTTATTATAATCTGGTACGTTTCTGTGGGTCGTTTCTGCACGCCCCTGCAGCCTTTCTCCGGGTCACCGTCGACAGTCGATGATCGATCACTCTGAATACGAGTAGAATCTGTCGTATGTTGTTCATGTGAAATTGCGGCCAATCAAATTAAGTACTGCTGTCCTCCTACATGGCTTTCTATACGTTTGTTTGAGTACATGAGCAGCAGGGTTGTCGAGTGGACAATGATAAAAGATTAAGTGTTTTCTTGTTTTGATGATCAGGTTTGGAAAGTTTGCTTTTGACCCCTTTACTTGTATGTAAATGTCTTCTGTGAGCAATTGTCACATGCTTCCCCTTTTCCTGCTGAACTTGTTGTTTGAATAATAGGGCAGAGCTTGAAAAAAACCTAGTATACGAGTAATAAACCATCTTTAAATGGGTTACGAACTTCACCAAAGTTGATCAATGTAGATCTGTAAACATAATAATAATATTTTTGGCGTTTTCGTTCCCTTGGGTTAATTAATCTGGTCTAAGTTGGTTCTAACTAGGTAAGAACCCTTATTTTTAGGCAACTCGGCACACCATTGGAAAGCTTTATTCACCCCGAGTAACAATGGCTTTATTTATTGCTAGAAAGATCAGGGATCCTCTCTATAACGCCAATAATGTAACCCAATAAAATGTTTACCTGAAATACTCGAAGCGTAGCAAGGGCTGTTCGCTAGTTTACTTATAAAAGACACAGAGCTACCAAATGAGAGCACGTATAATAATAGTTACTGCTATTAGTGCTAACATATTTGTCGCTGCAAGGAATGCTGTCATATCAGCCCTAATTCCCCTTTTTACTGGGTGTAGCGAAAGCCCGCCCGGCGTGTCTCCGCAAAAGGCAAGACGGGTGGGCGCGTTCTGGGCTGCCCACGCGCAGGACTTACTCATACTCGTTATCCTGAGTTTAAGAGTGTGCAGCTTCATTGTCCGTTACATTACAATGTTAGAAAGTTTCTTGTAACGGCGCGTTTTTGATTTAACGGTGAGAGGTAAAAAAAATGGGTGTGGGCTGTTGCAGTTTGAGTATTCAAATTATTGGGTTAGTGCATTAGTCATATTAAATCCTAGGTACTAATATTATAGATGCGAAAGTTTGTTTGGGTGGATGGACATTTATTGCTCTTTCACGCGACAACTATTGAAGAAATTTTGATGAAACTTTACATTGATATAGCTCAAATCAATCTGGCTATACACCTACTGATCCCGAAGTACCGAAGTCACTCAGGTGTGTTTCAACAAGTGTATGGTAGTCGCCAGCCATGCCCGTAACCCGGTGGTTACCGGGGCGAGAAGCTTACACCTTAAGAAGTCCCTAGGGACACCTACGTGAAGAGATAGGGCTGCAATTTAAATTCTTTATCCGTCACGGCAAATCTATAAGGATATTATGTTCTTTAGTGCAGTATGTAGTTGTTTGAAAGATGTTGACTCTGAGGCTTAATCGAATCCAGAAGCTTCTGTCTGTCTACCGTCCTGCGCAATGCGCCAACCTCTAAGTCAAATGATGCAAAAAGCTTAACGGGTTGATATCTTATCAAAGAGAAACTTTAGTTGAAAGCTAGTTTCACCGTCAGCATTGAAGCTTATTGCCTCGTACTGAAGTCTCAGATGCGCCTCACAGTTAGAGTAACTATAGAATATCTGTTGTGTGTTTGTACGATGCAAGCAACGTTTCCCAGAACGGTTCTGCTATGAGCAAGTTTGATGACCTGAGTCGCGCCGTGTGATCAACCGTATATCGCGCAATGACTTAATGTTTGTACACCTACTGCTCTGGATACGTTAATTATACTTATTATTTTACTGATAATAGTAATGTGATTGAACTCTCTTTTCTTAACGCGCGAGTTGTGTCGTTCTCTCATACAGACCGCTCGAAACCCAGCCAGCCAGCCTAGGATCCAGCAGTGAACGTTTTCAAGTTGATGATGATGTACCTAACTGAACTTGACTGGCTCGGGGCTCAATTGGTAGTGACCCCCGCCCTCTGAACCAAAAGTCGTGGCTTCGATTCCCACTCGGGACAAACATTCGTGTGAGCACATTTGTGTTTGTTCTTTATTTAGGGGTTTATATTTGTATCCAAGTATATATTTGTGGTACCTTCTTTATTCTGATACCCATAATGCAATTGCTTAAGCTTCATATTTTGGGATCGGGGGAATGTATGTATGTGGTGTTATCTGATATTTATTTATTATGCACATATAGCCTGGCAGTTTGTCGTAAATTTGATTGGAAAACTAATAAAAAGTGCTATTTGTCCGCATGAACATTAAAAGCCCTGTGTCAGGCAGACAGTTCCCCTCGTAGACAATAAAAACACCACTAAAACTCTACCAGGTCGGATTTATAAGGGCAGTAAAGGAGAAATTAATGATTAAGCCTCCCGTCTTGTGCGCGTTACGCAGTGCCGCCTCTACCTAGTGCTAGTGAAGAAATATCTTTGATTCTGCATACAAGTAAATCTGAATACCTATTGATAACACAAGAATTGATAATCTGAAAGTATTTATTAACAGAATCCGATTACAAACACTCATTCAACTTCAACTGTCAACGTTAGTGCGGTGACTCTTGAGCGTGGCGAATAGTGCTGTGCCGCTGTTGATTATTCTCCTCTAACACTATCATGGTATGAAATATTGGTATTGAGAAGGTACCAACTTCGTATATAAAATTTAATTGACCACTATTAGTTGACTGGTAGATAATGCCGGACGGCATTAAGTCCGCCATTTGTACATTCTTGTCTCATTTCATTTTTGTGCAATAAAGATTAAATAGGTACTGGATATAACTATACTATGATTTATCCTTACGATACTTACGTATTGTAATTTCTGCTATTCCACCATCAGCAGACTGAAGACGGCCAGTGCTGGACACAGGCATTCCCCAATGACCTCCACATGGACCGGTCTGAATCCAAAGGACCCCGCTACCCCAATCAGGGCTTCACGTACGTATCGTAAGGGGCATCCTTTGCTAAGTACCGATTTTCCGGAAGACCTCCCGATTTTAGTCAAATCTCCCGATGTCTCTGATTCTCGTCCAAAACTACCGTTGTTTTTTTAGCTCTTCAAGCAACTGAATGGGAAAATCTTACTTTCATCATTCCTAAGCAAAAAGAACATCTTCCGATCTTTCTACAATGTATTGTCATTGTCATATTAGGTATATCTCCCGGATTTTTGAAAATACACCTCCCGAACGTCAAAATTTTGATCTAGTAACACTGCTAGCTAGAGAACTTTCCGTACATAATATCATCTCGTATTTTACACTTAGTTCAGTATTTGAATGAGAATTTTGATACAATGAGGTAATCTACCTATGTAGTTAAGAACTAGTGACTCACCAAAACAAACGTTTAACTGACAATACTTTAAATGTCTTATAACAATGGGTATTAAGTTACTTTACTTCATACCGTTAATTATACTCGTGTCATATAGCTGTCTCCTGGTTTATCCCGGTGGGATTAAGTTGACGGCTCTACTTAGTACACCTACCATTAATCATGAATATTTTCAGGATATTATCTTGTATTTGTAGAAACACGGGCTTTGTCTTATTCGCTTGTGGTATGTTTTTTGGCTAAATACACGAGTATACCCAGGTAAACGCTGCTGCCCGTTTCCTGATGTTCCCTTAATCTAAATATGAGATGGGATTCGAGCTTTCTAATGATCTTCATAAAATACATAAGTAGCTTAGCTTTGACTGGCTCGATGGCTCATTTTGGTAGTGATCTCTGCCTTCTGAGCCTAGGTTCTAGGGTAGGTTCGATTCCCGCACAGTACAAACATTTGTGTTCATGAACGAGTCTATTTGTATTGGTCTGGGTGTTACATAATCATCATCATAGTACAAGCTTCGGCTTAGTTTGGGGCTAGATGGCGAGTGTGGGTCAGCTTGGCATGGTTTGGGTTATTTCTTATATATTTATGTATTTGCCTACGCGTATTTAGAATTAGGCATATATGGTATACAATATTCTTAATTTTTAATCTGAAATCCTTTAAGTTTCCGCTTGCTATTGTTACGGAAAGTATATAGCAATCGTATTTCGTTGAACGTTTGCTGAAATTGAATTTTACTTGGTAAAAAATTGCTAGTACGCTCTGTCGGCACATGTGCCTGTACAAAATTATGCGCTATGTTATATTTGTAATGTTAACAAGAGCATACAAAAATGTCTTCCAACCAAAGATAACACGGATGAGTCAGCTTACAGTTTATTCAGTTCAGCACCAATAACTTGCAATCTAGCAGAGTACCGTTGCATAATAAGCTCTGTACCAATCAGAATCACACATAGCACGCGAATCATAGAGTATTCACCCCGACGAGTCATCGCTGGTCGGGTCGCGTGCGCTGAACCAGAACCGACAATCGGACTTTTGGGCACCATCCAAGAGAGCTGACAATCGATACGCGGTGAGATCTTTAAGCTAAGCGAAGGTTTAACATCGAGATCTAATCGCGACTTAGATGAATACTAAGGTCTGCTCTGTTATCTATGGAATGAGCATTGTGATCAAATGAGCCAAGCCAACCTCACCTGCCCGTGGTGCATCCTGCCAAATAACAAACGAGGCACTGGCCCCCGACCAGTATAACCATTACAATTATTGAAGGCGTAACTTTATACCACAGACCGATGACGGACAGCAGCGTTACCGGAGAGAGAAGCAACGCCCTGCGATCGCCAATCCGCTTGCTCAGCGTGGCGATTATGGGTATAACCTCCAGGTGTTTGCCCAAAGTGGTGAACACCTGGAGAGACTTATGTCCAGCAGTCGACTGCGATAGGCTGATGATGATGAGCAAATGAGACACAGCGTCTCGCGAGCTAATCACACGATGTGTCATACTCTCAGGTCAATTTCCACAAATCTCTGAAAAACAGACGTGCTCAGTTTTGGGCACTGTCCAAGAGCTGGAAATCGATACCGTGAGTTGTTCTTGCTGAACTCCACTTTTATTGTAATTCAGCACTCTGTGGTTATTTATGGCAAAAAAGAGTTGAATTCACACTTATTTTGGGCAGCGATCAACAAATCAAATCAAATTTATTTGTTGTATTATCACAGGTACATTAAAGTTGTTACAGTTATATAGGTTACAAGTTACAACGTAACGTAAAACAAACTCGTATGTTAAAATTTCCCTAATAAAATCTATCTATTATGGATATTTTTGAAGTAATATTTTCTTGTTGATGCAAGGTTGGTAGCTGGTATCATATTTTATAGTATGAGATATTCCAGAAGTTGCCATTCCAATATTTGTGCCATGAAATTCTGCCGTGGTTTCTGAAGAAAACTAGAAGTTTCTTACTAATTCTATTATTCTAGGTCGAAAAGAATCAAAATGTAAATGTATGCTAAACATCTTGAAATAATAAGATATTGTCCGTATTGTTCTAGCTAAACTAGAAGTTTGGCTTATCGCGATTACTACGCTTTTCGCTTGAATAGGCCAGATTGACTAGCATTTCCGTAATTGCTAGCGTCAATAGTTCACTAGATTTTGGATTCTGTAACATAGGACCTAATTTATTTACTTAGGAATAAGATCAATGAATTATTACATTGTCTGATGTTTTTGATTGTGGATTTTCACCGTGATTAAAGATATATTTCTTACTTTAAAAACGATATATAATGTCAAAGCTACGATACAGTTCGGATTCTCCCCATTGTCCACTGTATTCTACAACTAATGCAGACAATCTCACTTCAGTGTACTAGATTTTTTGTTTTCTTTAGTATAACTATGTTTAAAGTCTGTTTACTGAATAATTGGAGCTTTTTGTTACCTACATTATATTCTTAAACGCGAAAAACCACCGTGACAGATAAATTAGTCAGGCTAAGAACAACAAAGGCCAGAACTGTTGTTAATATGCAACTCATTATTCACGCCAATACAATCTGCTTTGCTCCCATTTCTTGTCATTAGTGTGAAAAATTTGAATCACTAAAGGAGGACGGTAAACTCATTTCTGTATTTCTCCTAGTCACGGGTAGCGTAAATTTTGTACGCACATTTCACTTTATTTGGGTAGAGTCTTCAGTTCAACTTTGCAAATGGACATTACATTGGTTCCAATTTTATCTATTTGAAGAAATCCACATAAAGGTAATGAAAACTGTTATTTGAGAACTGTAATTTCTTTGCCTTGTTTTGCGGTATATTTCGTTCTACTTTTATGAGAATGTTGGTTGCTTTTATAGTTTTACTGGAGTATCTTTATCACAAAATATCTTCACAATGGACGACAACGGTTTATCCTGGAACACTCGACAGATGTTCGCTATAACAGCATCTGCAGCGGATATCGGGCTAAAGCACGCGCGTACCGGAGTAATAATTTTGCCCTGCCTTTCTTGTTCTCTTGTTTCGTCCTGTTCGCTTCGATACTCGCAGATAATACTGACAAATTCCTCGGAACACTTGTTCACAAAAGTTTCGTGTTGGATTGTATAGGTTTTTAATTAATAAGGGCAATTTAAACGTTATGTTATAAAAAAAATAAGCCAATTAATGATGATGGCGTGACATTCGAATTATGTTCTTCCCTTCATCGTGGAGCAAAATGGCAAATTGTTTATTGCGTTTTATTAATAAATAACATGTTTTTTATGTTGTTTGTGGAACATATAAATGTAAAAGTATGGAATTGATGTACTCTGTAGAAATAAATGCTTTATGTAATAAATAGGCATAGGCAATAGTTAGATAAAAACCTTCTGCAAGTTTAAAATATTGTATACCCTGATCGTCTTAGAAGACATAGTATTAAATAAATCCGCAAGATACCACAGCTGGACTCCTAAATGATATTTGCGGTTGGAAATATTGTACTGCATTATTATTACGGTGCTGGAAATTTCACTCTTAGTAACGTTTTCTTTCTCTGTGGGACTAATGATGTTCATGACAAGCTTTATTTTGTAATTAACCACAACTTAGAAAACTATTGTTGGTTCGTGACGTTTGGGCAACATACTAAAAGTGAGACTAGTTTTGAAAAAACAACATTAATTACTTTTTGAAACGTTCAGTATTCCATTGCGGTTGAATATTTATGGGACAATTTATCTTGGGTTGATTAATAGCCAACATTGGCTAAGTGTGCCACCCTATTATTCCTTGTTTTCGGTAATGTTGGGTGATCGAGCACCGTAATAATGGATGTTATTCGGAATTCATAATCTTTATTGAGGGCGATCAACAAAATAACTTATTGTTTAAATGCTTTCATAATGATTTGGAAGAGCCTTCGTTTAAGTGATCGATTAGCTAATTCGACAGCAACTCCATTAAAACATACATACTCTCAAAAAACATTAGCCTCCTTTCTTCGACAGTCGAGTATTAAAGCCATGTGCCATCTATACAGTCCCAGCCGCAGTATTTCGAGATAATCTAGATTTGTTAATGGAATAGAATATGCATGAATCTTAGAATAGTGAGAAATAAAACTAGACCGAGAAATAAACAAAGCGGTTCGACTTCTTGAAGTCTTAGAAGCAATACTTGTATTGCTGTCTGTCAAATATACAGTGTATTGCAATTGTTATGTGAACCTCGACATACTAGAATTCTTCAGCGGACTCTTAGTGCAAATACCTGTATTGGCAGCCGACCTTAAAAGAATATGAATGGAATGCCAATTAACAATATTCAAACTCCATAATAAAAGAGCGAATATAATTGGCGTTCTTTGAGAGTTCTCATTTGCAAACCGCAATATAAAACCGTTGTTTCGACAAATAAAGCAATGAGCGATCACCAAAACTCGTCGCGATATTGCCCGACGACTTCCTGAAATGTTAATGGAATGGTGATTCGCGATATTCCGACGCAGGTCATAAATCAACCGGCTGCAGTACAGATGGCGCTCGCACCAACTGGAGACTGCAATGGGAAATGTTGGAAATATAAGAATCACTATCTCGATTGTGCTGATGCAGATATTCAAGGTTTGACTGAACGCAGGTGCTGTGAAATATACGGACAGTAATATTGACAAATATTGTACTTATTAAGACATTAAAATGTATGTTTTATTTTTATTTTAAATAGGATAACTGGTGAGTTTGTTTTGGCACTTCTTCTCATCAGGGATCGCGTTGAAATGCCGGTAGGATAAATGTTTGACGTGAAAAATATTTACTCGTCTATCTATTTGCAGAAATAAACTATTTTAGTTTGTTAAACGTTTACTTAGCATCAGAGGCATCAAAGTTGGGCAGAGGAGAATTTATGAAAACTGGATTCTTTGGATATAAGTAAACAACGCGTTCCCTTTCTTTTACACATTCAGCGGGTTTGGTTTCTCTGCAATTAAAATCTACATTATCTTCAAAAGCTTGTAATGTTACAGATGGTTTATATTTTCCCATAAACGGTAAGGAATTACGATAAACATTTGTTCCATCTAACATACCTTAAATGTCATGCCTTTAAAGCGTCGGAATAAAATACTTCCACCACAGCCGGCAGATACAGTAATAAAACAAGTTTCCGTGAAAATATTAGACTCTTAAAGTTTAGTAGCGTAGGATATTGCTTGAATCCAGACAGACACCTCACACCTACTCATCCGAATCGGTTTTTCCTGGTAGTAGCCCCCTTGATGTCACCCCCTTAGGGGACTGGGAATTTTTTTATAAAATCTCTCAGTGAAACCCGAATGCAATGTCTTATGCAATACATACCTAATTGAAAATGTCTATTAGCAACTAATTTCTAAATATTGACTGTCGTGATTGTTTCATGTTCCTTGTTCCGGAGACACAGGTTGCTACTGGGACATTTGTTCAAAAAATGTTGTCCCCCCAAGGGAGTGATTGCCAGACTACTAAGAATATCTCTTTGGTATTCTAGTGTTATCTGATATATAGCAATGTTTATTATCTATGGATTCGTCGATTCGTTATAACACAGTAACAATGCAAAATAGTTTAATGTTTAATAGCACAATAGAGTCCACAATATTTTGGAGTTCACAAATCATGATCATCGTGATTACAGAGAAGACAATCCGTTGCGGTTTTAATTCGTCCCGACCGTTAGTTATATGATATATCGCTAGTGTCGTGTACCACGATTGGATAGTGTACAATTACGCCATTATTTCTAATTGAAACATCATCTAACTAGTGAACACAGTTGCTGATTGTTTAATTCACGAAGTTAGAGCAAGTTCAAACCAATAGTTCGGCGGTAGTTTAGATTTATAACCGCAATCTCATTCACTCAGTCCCTTCGCCCAAGGGTTAAGGAAATCAGATTATAGGTAATCGACTTAATGTAGTAAGTAACCTGATTTGCCAAAGTGCGTATCTATCCAGTTTGGAGAAGGGACAAGATGTGATGTCTCAAGTATCTGTAAATAATAAGAAATCATGAGATTAAAATAAAATTGGGATATTGACACAAACATTTTGAGTCGATCTGCAATGGCCAAAGAACGGTGGAGCTTTGTACAACTAAATCACATGAATTACAAAACTTCACCTTTCTTGGACTGGTTTACTCAATTCTAGTGGTGCTTCGTGATGATTGATTCACAAGTTTTTATTCATCTTCTCCGCTTCCGCTTCTCCAGAGGGCGCTTTCCCCATTTAATTTCCTTCACAATGTCCAAAATTCGGCTCTAGTATGCTTTTACGATATCCAGCCAGCGCTTCTTGGGCTTCCATCGTGTTCTAGGGCCTTAAGCAGAGAGAAATCGAGACATACTTAATAATAATAATAAATAATAATTTCTACATTTCAAATGTTTTTGCAAAGATGTTTTTACTACATGCTAAATTAGCATCATAAAATCATTCACGATCCCTATTGACCGCGAATAGGAGGGGCTTCAGGTGTTACGTTTCAGTGTCTGGGGGTCGCGGTGGCGCCCGGGTGTTGGGCTTCTAAGCGCTGCCCGTGGTCCCATTATGTCATCGTCTTTTATGTCTGTACAAATGAATTATAACTAAGTAGAGCTCAAAGGAAGTTCATGACATTGCACTAATGTTATTTAGTTCAATGTCATTATGCACCTTATTTTCTATAGCGCTGGTACAGCGATGGTGTCCTGTGAAATCGTTTTAGTTAGAAACAGACAAAGCATACTTACAGAATTCTCTCTCAATAAAGATACAGAATTGATTTAATTTGCAGGGGGTTTTTGTAGAGTTTTTCATGAGGAATGAGATGGCTGTCTTGGAACAGCTCTCAAAAAAATTCTAAAAATCTTCTTCTGATCTAAACGGGATCAGAGCTCTATGTTTTTCGGGCATTAGTTCAATGAACCACACAATGCGCCAACGAGGTCATATACATTGAAAGGAATGCCCTAGCGTGCGACTAGACAATGCTGAGTAGCGTTCGTTGCATATTATATTAATTTACAGAACTGTAATAGGTAGAGTACAGATGTTGTAGGCAGATTGGGAAATAGATCACTTGATGATGTGCTCGATTATTTTTTGGTAATACTCATGATCATATGATTTTCTTAAATTTGAAGTCCACCTTTTCAATTCACCTTTTCACCGACATTCAGTTATTGGTATCTGGTCACAGGTTGCTCGCAACTGAAACAAAACAGCCTAATGTGAAATGTTGATTTACAAATGTTGTGGAAAGATTCAAACACATAAATCATGAATCTTTGGCTTTGGCCAATTTGGGAAGTGTCCAATTCTGACATCTGACAACAACATAGACATGTCGCCACCTACACCGTCCCTGAAAACCTATTCGAGTCATTTCATGACTCATAGTAAAGTTCTTAAGGTACTGACTAAGTTTCTATTTGTATAGTCCTATAATAAGTGCCCTTATGACGTCTTGTTTATGTGACCCGAAATTAGCCCTTTGGTAGAGGTCAAAGTACAAATCGAGCGGTCTAAATGTAGCCAATGTATGTAAACAACAACTTTGTTTTAGCTTAGTTTATTACTAGTTTTCTTATTAATAAGCTCTCGGGATTTCACTTGTTATTACATAAGAAAACTTGGCAAGGGATTAATGAACGCCTAGTCTGCTTACTGAACTTTAACGATATTGGTTATAGTCAAACGCACTGAGAACGTAGTGGTCGTATACCACCGAAGGCATTGGATGAGGTCGGTGAAAGATCGTAATAAATGGCGGTTAAAAGAAGAGGACTGTACTCAGGAGTACGGATGTGTTTTGAAATAACGATGATTAAACTAAGAGGGCATAGGAGAGGTTACACTAAAATGCAAAAGATATTTCATTGACCTGTCAATGAGGGTGTTCCAAAATGAAATGTCCGATAGATTGCCTTATGTAGCCTGCGGTCCAGTTACAATGCAATGATTGGTCGGTTGCTATGTAAATGTCAGTGCGATGTCAAAATGAACCATTAACGTTACAGTTGGACCTGCCACGTATGTGGTGGCATCTGGTGGATTTCTGTTTTCAAAGGACCCTCATTGCCTGACAAGATGCTCCTTCAGGATTTGTCGTGTCGAATTGCTTATCACTTAACCTAAGAAATGTTCGTGCCAGAAACTGTTTAGCCCTTCCAACAACTCTCCGCATTTCGATTATAGCTTTCTCCTCTGTGCCCAGGGTTTACTAGCATGATAGGTCTTCATTACTACAACGAAGCTATCATACTTTCATAATCGTTAGAAAAAGCAATGATCATTAGTTTATAAACGTTTATCGTCTGTAATCTGGCCATGTTGAAATCACAGAGTGACTATGTCATTCGTATAGATAAGACAGCAGAGATGCAATACTTGCATACGTGAAGTGCTAACAGAATAGTTACTGAAAGGTACTTTGCGAAGTCTTCAAGAACTTCAGTCTAAGTCTACAGAGTGAGATCATTACTAATGCAGTTTCCTTGTACATTCAAGTAGCTGAGCTAATATTTGATGCGACTTGGCACCCATAGCTGATACAATATGGTAGGGTACCCTTCTTAATTTAGCATTTAGAGGCTAGCACTTAATCTTGGTCGTAGATGGTCCATATATCTCAGTGGTAGCGGTCGTGCATTTACCGACCCTCAAGTTACAGTATGGTGCCAAGTTCGCTAACGCACTTTCAGTTAACGATCCCGTTTTTGTACTATAGAAATTCGTGTAGGTATATCTTTTTATTTATGGGCTCGACTGCGATTCGATAGTAAGCGATATCGTAGTGGGAAAAGCGCTCAGTCAGCTAAAACCGGTTCACTGTCTCAATCTTTTCTCTTCTTCTCGGTTCAATCTTTTTATTTACTGTTTCTTAGTTTTTGACCGCCGATATAGCGAAAAAAATATCCTCATATCCGTCTATGTCAAAACTTCAGTTCAGATCAATCCCAAAATAGAATCGAATTCATTAATTTAGTGTTAAAGCGCTTTATCTCTACATTCATAGTGGGAATTTAGCTATGGAACTCCTTGCCAGGGTACCTTCTCCGATAAGTACAAATCAAATAAAATCAAATCAAAATTTCTTTATTCATATAGGCTTTTACAAGCACTTATAAATCGTCAAGAATAAGATAAAGATGTTCAACATCACATGAAACATGTAAACTTATTCAAAAATGTCTTTAGCTTTAGAAAATATGTGCTTGTTTTAAGGACTCTGCCCACTACACCGTACCATACCATGACCGTGCTATGAACGTGTCAAGCACGGAAGGTAATACGATACGGCTTGCTTTGCCCACTGAAACGAGTCGACGGCGTTTAATGCCCGTATGATGCGGGCATCATACGGGTATGATGCCGGTATGGTGTCCGTATGCAACCCGTATGATGCCCGTATGATGCCGGTATGGTGTCCGTATGCAACCCGTATGTTGCCCACCCGTAATTTGTGTGACTATTCATAGGAAGCCGTTCGCCGTTTGGCATTTGAGACGCGTTTATAACGGTCCTTATACGCGGTTATAACCCGTATTATCACCGTTTTGCTGCCGGCGCGCATCGGTTTGGCACCGTCGCGTGCCGTGCGCGGAGCGTACCGCCACCGGCAAAATATTCTCGCCGACAATTCTGAACTGTCCGTGCATGGCACGCGACGGTGCTGGTCGGTGACGGAACGGTCTAATGGGCATCGTCTCATAGTTTTCAATACAAAGAATACTTTTTTGTCTGACACGTTCATAGCACGGCCATGGTATGATACGGTGTAGTGGGCAGACTCCTTTAACTACGAGTAAGTATTAGCTGTATGATTCAACAAAAATAATCATAATTTTTATTACAAGTACTTTCCTGTCATTACTACTATCTACTAGTAATAAAGTTAAGCTTGTGCGTCACACTCATTCAGTGTAACCCTCTGCTGAAAGTTCGTTGGCATTGTTCATTGCCGTCAAGTAAATTACGAAGATGTCTCGGATGCATCGCGGAGCTTCCGCATTCATAAAATATCGGAATGTTGATACTTGTTCTGCACATTGAACGCATGTTGTTTTATATAGGTACATTGCATTGTTACTACTTCCCTTACACGAGAAATACAAAGCATTTACAGTGATTCTTCTTGGCCAATTTTGAAATAATGAATCTTATTCTACGTACACCTTTGTGAAACAGTAATTGTATATTTCCCTTCATCTGAAGAAAGTTTAAGTGCAAGTTTCCCGCCCCTTATCAGAGCGACTTGAGCTTCCTTTCCAAAATTCGAAATTGCGAAAGAAAGCCACTATGTTGAGTAAATATAAAAAAAGTGCTTTAAGTAGTGTCTTAAAAAATACAAGAGTGTTATAAAGCTTTTCGTTCGCTGAATGCGCGTGGCCGTAGTTAAGATGGAGTGCAGCCAAGTGCGAAGTTGTGTCGAAACCTTAGTTCCAAAACCAGGTGATGAAAACATGTAGGTTTTCATCACCGGGCTTTTATTTTGTTTTGTTATTATCATGTTTTCATGGGTATGGAAACCACGAACACATATTCTTTCTTACTATTCAACAATAGCCATTATGTCTGAACTACATTGTTCCGTCACAGTCGATTTAGTAGCACAAACCGTACAAAGCATCCGTTGCACGCTTTTCGTGCAACTCGCACCTTGAAAAAGGAGATTAAGGAAGTGAGCAATCGCTCCTTGTTCTCGCGATCCCTTTATTTGTTCTTGCGATGTTCTCATGAGTATACACATGTGGTAAAAAAGTCATCGTTGCCGACGTTGGCGTCTGGCCTTGATCGATCGGGCCGTGCGTGTGGCACTCGCTTTATAGCCTTCGTCGGCAGCGGGCGTGCGGCCCAAGCCTCCTTTATGCCCATTCCATGCGGCCTACGTCTAACGCCACAGTACAGAACACACTGTCCGATTTGTATCTGAGCCGTCACGCATGTCCTTCCCTAACTTGTTACCCGATATGAGGTGCGAATTTCAATTCTACGGGGAGTTACTGTTTGTTGGAAACATTTGGTCGCTACAAAATGACGACCATTATTTCCTTTCCTACTTGAGTTATGGTTGTAGCTGTTACTTTTAGGTGTTAACGCAAGTATTTCTTTGATTCAATTAAGCGTTTCTGTTCATGAAACAGAAATGTGGTCGACTTTCGTAAAAGTCAAAGAACATAAATTTTATTCCGAGGGTATCCTGAATCAATCATAATAAATCAAGAGTGTGCGGCGAGAGGGCTGTATAAAGATGTTGTTACAGCAAACCGAGGGTCATTATAATACCGCCCTCAACCCCACTCAATACGAATGCGATATCAATTGCGGTCCGCCCACGTTATTGTTGACGGACGACACTCGAGGATCGGAATGTCCTGTAATAATGTTGAATTTGATCCTTCGAGCCGGATATCCACTACCATTTCGTGAACATCCCTAGGAAATGAGAGTAGTAGAACATTATTGTAGTCTTTTCTTAGTTTGTTTTGATATTTTTAGTATAGCATCTTACCTTTATCGTCGGACCTGCCAATTTGGTGTATAATAAAGGTTTACTGCATATCATACTTCTTATGAATCATCGCAAAGGGAAGCTGGCTAAGCGGTCCAATATCCGCAATAGATGTCGGCCTTTAATAATCGTACAGAAGTTTCACTTGGCAAACTTCTCAAAGTTTATTCGCTCCAGATGGGTCGCTCGCGTCCCATCCAAAGGTGCTTAGTACGTAATAGCCATATGGCGGCGTGTCCAAGACACCCGGACTCTGACATTTTATATAATTTGGAACTTGGACAACTCCCGTGCCATCCATTTTTATTGGGGAATGTTCGTAAGAATGAAGATTGCGGTCTTAGCAGCAAAAGTAATCTGGTTATTTTACGAACGTTCGTGGCGAGCCCCGTGCATTTGAATTTAAAATCAAAATCAATACCTAGCGGGTGGCTAGTCCTATGCACATTTGGAAGCAACTCGCTTAGAAATGCACAGAAGAATGATATATTTAGAGTAAATACGAGTACACATGGAAAATCTCAATTGAAAAAGTGTTTTCTCGTTAGTAAATCATTATGAAATTGTTTTCTGTTATCTGAAAAGAAACTCCAGAGGCACTTTGTGAATTATTTATGTCCCTAGTCAATATTAATGCGCCGACTTTTGGGCTCTGATTACTGATCTCCGGACGTGACATTCATAATTAAAATGTAATCACAACCACCCTTCAGCATTAATTTACTAGCGTACTCCTTTTTTTTACTTCATTCCAATCAGATTTACTAATTCTTTGTTTAGAATTCAAGGCTTCAAAATTAAAAAGTATTAAGATTATCTTCTTCCTTGCGTCGGCAGCCTCAATGGTAAGGGTCGTGATCATCCAGACGAAACACTTTACTGTGGAATATTTGCCGCCATGTTCCTCTGTCGCAAGCAGAGTGTTGTCGGAGCAGAGAAATGCATCGGGGACAGTGGTTTCGAGTGTACTGTGAATCTGATCTGGTTCTCCTACCTCTTGATCTAAGAAGGTTATACAGATTAAAGTAAATCCAAATTAAGTAGTCACAGCTATTGAATGTTAACAACGTGATCGAGATTTTTCTACGTACGTACGAAGTACAATCTAAATTGTTTTTGTTTTAAATACTGATATAAAAAGATAATCCTATTCCTTGATGATCTACTTGGCAATCGCTCCATTGTCTCATTCTTTCCTCTTTCACAAGTTCTCTCACTCGGTCTTAATGAATTTATTTGGTCTCCGAAGTAAGAACTAAGTATGCAACCGGGACTTCGCTGGTAAAACTAACATAACAGAATGATTTAACGCACACATATAAAATGGTGGTTACAAATACAACTAATTTCCGACCGCTCTTTTTCTCGCCTGCATTGACGACCATTTCTCTCGCCTTGAATGCAGTATTAAAACATAAGATTTATTGCGATTTTAATTAAGGGTTTTTACTACGAGACGAGACTAGCAAATGTTCAGATTATTAATTTACGAGTCGAGTAGGTAAAATACGCGCTAACAGCATCCACGATTTATTATTCAACAGGTTTGCACAAGTTGAGAAAGTCATACATTGTTATAATGTAAGCAAGCTATTATTCCTATATTCCCAACCTAACCATAAATAGGAGGTTGATGAGGAAAACGATACGCATACCAAATATTTATGGGATTGGGGAAGACGAGCATTGTGGTTGTCTTGATGAGCTATTCCATCGAAAGAGGGGTGATTGACTTTACGATAATATCTTTAAGTAAGTATTGCGTTACTTCGGTAATTAGCTTTTAGTTCAATGTAATTGTGTTACTAACTTTCTGTTCTTCTATTTTTATGTCTCTATTCTGATATAATCCCTTGATACATAATAGTAATGGTATTGGATGAGTCGTGGAAGCAGTGGTTATACCTAGTAGTTATTTCATAATATATCATGATCTTGGTTCATCTGACAGCTGTCTGTAATGTCTTTCGGTTTTATGGACTTACTGATTTAAGTTAACAACTATGATTAAAGTTAACAATTAATGAATAAGCAGGCTTAGGTGATAGGAAAATAAAGATTACTGGACTCAGACCATTGTCTTTTTCGTAGCTATGTTCTAAACTTTTGCGAATGAAAATGATGAAGCTAGTCGATTCAAGGATAATTTAAATAAATAACAATTTGTACTAGACATTGACACCAATACAGAATAAGTTGCACCTGCAGGTATCGTACCGCGACCGCATGCAGACATTATGTTAGTGATATCATGCCGGTGTCAAAATATCCAGTCGTGATGTTTAAACAAAGCCTGAAACAAGGCAAAATCGATACGACTGCTGTCGCGGGCGGACGCGCGCCGCTGCTACCAAATTATATTCTCGGCAAATCCCAACCGACGCACGTGACCCAACTTGTTGCCCGTCCTGGAGCGAGACGAAGCAAGCAAGGTCTTGACAATGGCGATCCCTAATTGCGGCATTTTCTCTTATGTCTTCATCTCAACAACACCTCCCTCAAAATGATGAACCTGAAAGCCGGGTCCAAGATCTATGACAGTTACTTGAAATGAGTTAATCATAATTGGAGAGACGTTTAATGACTTAACAGTATATGAAACAACAGTTCTAGTATGATGATCTAGGCTTTAATAATATGGTTGTCTCAAAAACGAAGGGATTATCATGTCAGATTATTTGCATTGAAATAAATTTAAAAATTCAATTACCGCAATGCAGATTGTATTAAAACTCGAAAATAATGCTTGGTTTTTCTCGGTTTAGAAGATTTCAGTGGAGAGCTTAAAAGTATGATAGTGCTGCAAGCGTTGCAACTACGTACAGCGTTAGTTCAAGTCGATCTAGTCTTACCGCAGTGACTTGCGAACTGCGCGATCTTAATGCGGCTAAAGGACTACTCGGAAACTTTTAACCACAAACCTTACTTACTTACACTTGTACTAACCCTTATACTTGTAATACTGATACATACCGTTTAATCAGTTCTTGTCTTAGTTCGACATGTTATTATCTACCATTGAAACAAAAATAGGTGCTGAAAAGAAGATACTAAAACTTTATACATAAGAATTTATTTTTTGATATGCTTAAAATTAATTTATTAAAAAGTAGTAATAGTCCGTTTTTCACTCATGTCACCGCGCCGCTCGTGAATGTGACTCTGGCTGCGAACCAAATATAATAAGCGGCTAAGTAAGAATTATTAATCTTGTGCCCCACGTTGGGCGCCATTCCGTCGGGTAAATTAAACCTTGTATTTTAAAACCATTTCACAAAGTGTATACCGTTATTTTGTTACGTTTTATACTGTTTATCATAACAACGAAGTTTTATTTTACTGGACGTGACGTTGAATACTTTTATGTAAATACTAACTTTTATTAGTAACTAACGTTGAGTCTGCGTGGACGCAACTTGGAAGTTTTATGGGAGAAAGTAATTTATCACAGTTCTGATATGATCTATAGAGAGCAGACGTCAGAGATATATATTAAGATTTTCTTTTAAGGTATTCCACGAAGTTTGCAAATAGGTTTGCGAATGGCATGTTATTTATTTATTTTAGGATAAACTGTAAATATGTTTGTATACTTATATCGCTTGTAGTACTTATGTAGTAAATTAATGTAATGTAGAAAAAGTTCAGTAAAGAAATAATTATACCAAAGTCCAAAATACACGCAATCGAATACTAAATTAAGCATGCTACTACTTGGTGGTCCTGTATTTCCAATAGGGCACGATTGCTAATTGAGCATAGGGCAAACGTTTGAATTACAAAACTTGTTAGTGCATCGACGCTGACGGCAGTCTGGCTGTCGCCGCACACCGGTATTTCCATGCCGCCCGTCAGTGCGTATACACCGGCTGATTGTGGCTTACTCCTGGAATTCCCAGTTATTACCGCAAGGGGACGTGTCCTCGGGGTTGTTGGCCGGAATCGATCGCCTGGCGCACCACGGCCGCCGTGTTACCGGTGCACGGGGTTACGATACTACACCATGACCACTGCAGTCTTTATATAAAGAGTTACCCTACCACTTATATAAGCATACATAAAATACTCGACCGCAAACTTAAGCAACCACCCTGGAAAACGTTTAACAACAAAACCGCCTAACCTTCAAAATGATATTGCTTCATTTAAGTTGCATCATTTTCCTGCAATCCCGTTCCACCGTTTTGAATCACGGAGAGGTGTTAGCGGTTCCACTGAGATTTTAGAATAGGAAATCAATCGGAAGCAATTCGAGTGGCGAAACAAATTCAGCGTGGCGTTGCCGGCTGTTAATTGGCTGCGGGTGGCGGCGCCGAGACGGCGGCGGAACCTCCGCATGGTACCTCCCTCCCGTCCCCCCCCGCGCCCGCCCCCAGTGCTCGCCGTTTTTATGAGCGAGAAGCCCACCGAGACCCGCACAAGTCTGGGCGGCTCTTAAATTAGTTTGTCTTCCCCAACCCTAGGCCCCTGTAGTTGCTAAGTGAGACTCTTATCTTCCCAGATTGGGTCACCACACCTGCACAAACTCCAACTTCCCTTATCTTCCCATCTAGCAGCAGAATGCTCCTTCTTCAAGGTTTTTCAAGACTACCTCCATTTACAAATCCTGATGCGTAAGCGTATTAACCTCGGATATGGTAAAGAGATATTTTCGGCATAGCATAACACGACGTCTTTAGGGGAATTTCACATAACGTAATAGACGTCGCGGGTGACATTATTTTTCCATTTGGTGGGCTTATTTTCTTTTGCGGGTTATCAAGTTAGGGACGGTAGCGCGCAAGGGGTGGTCGCGGGGTGGGTCCGCAGGGCGGGGGGCGAAGGGTGCGGGGTGCGGCTATCGACCGGTACCCTCCCCGGCCTCCCCCCGGCGTGGCTCAGTTTCCGGGCGAGAGTCGCGCAGTCCGCCGGCGCCGCGACGCGACTCCGTCTCTCGTTAGATAGTCAATTTGAATCTGTCATCATGCTGATAGGACTCGTCCGGGACTCGGTGATGCAGTGTTTCTGCCACTCATGCCGCGCGCCCGTGTTACCGGCAGGTTGGAACCGCTGCTAGCCTTCGGGAGCATCATCACACCGAACCTGCGACGCTGACGCCACACCGACTACGGAGACAATGCCTATATTTATGTGTTCTTCCACAATGTTGCACTTTACACTTTGCTAATTAATCAATTCCCAAATCCTCCACTCTTACCTTACCAGATCTATGTAAAAATTTTAGGTGATCAAATTGCCGGTGGTTCAGGGTACTCCTGATGTCTCATTAAGATCATGTTTGATGGCGCAACTGTGTCCTCCTTGGAGTGATTACCGAAACACCTGCGATTTTCAACGGATTTCACCAGATTACAATGTTGCTTTCATAATGCCGGCCGGCGCGTGTCGCATTTCGCCGGCCGGCGCAGTAATGTCACCGACTGTTATAATATCAACGCAAGTGACATAACTTGACTGATACATTAAAACTTTGGACTATTGCAGCACTATACTCCTTCTACGATGTTAGAGAATCGATATTTTGATGGATTTGTTCTGATTTAACTTATAGGCTGTTCTCAGATATAGTTTCGGAGCTGCTTTTATTCTTCGGTCTGTATTGTCTACGTCACATTGTAATTGTTATTTTCAATTTAAAATGAAAATGTTATTAGAATGATTGATTGAGGTACGTTTACCCATAAATTGGAATCATGTGTGCCCGTTGATCGTCAGTTTTGTCTTGTTTCAGATTTCAGACATTCATGAAAGCAGGTGTCTACAAACCTATCGCGCTGGAAATATCGATTACACATAATACCGCATGAGGTCCACCATTTTGTGAGATCTTAGCACACACTCGTCCATTTTAAGCACTAAAAACATACGTGCTTAGTTTCTTACGCCTCGTCAGGGTTCTTCAGGAGAGGGTCTCTCGCAGTTTTTTCCTGTTATATAACAGATTCAAGTGACAACTCTTTAAACAGTTTTGTATTCCCAGATTGATTCTCTTTAAATGTTAAAATATCTTGCATAATGTCTCTGTTATGGAGTTGGGACACGCGATCAGCTAAACCCAGAACGTAATAACCCTAAGGCTGTTTTACATAAACTGTTTGAGTATTTCATGCTACGTTGTTGAAAATTCTGTTTTATGTCTTGGTGTATCAACGAAACTTTTTTTGCTTTGTAGTTCATGTTAAACATTTCGATATTCGCATTTTTGTTCAGCGTTGTAGTCTACACTTGTATGTGTCTGATATTATCTATTAACAAAACCACAAGTCCTTAAATTCTCGGTTCAAAAATCATAAAATTTGAATTAGCTGATTTACGTTGTTGTTATTTGCATAAGGTAACGAGTTTAAGACTCGATAAATCCTTAATTCATTCAACACCAATGCAGCAGTAATTCAGTAGTCTTATTAAACACTAATTAGCACAATATAATTATGCCTAATAATAAGCTTCGCACCAACATGTTTCAATTATATCTAGACTAGCTTTTGCCCGCGACTTCGTCCGCGTGGCGTTCTAACTTACGCGGTTTAGATTTTTTCATACAAAAGTTTTTTCCCGCTAACTCCCGTTCCCGTGGGAATTTCTCAAAATACAGCCATAACTAAACTTTATATTTACTAAGGTACCTGCATGCCAAATTTCAAGCGTCTAACTTAAGCGGTTTAGATTTTTCATACAAAAGGATTTTCCCGCTAATTCCCGTTCCCGTGGGAATTTCGGGAATTCCTTTCTTAGTGCACCCCTACGGTACCTAAGCTACGTCCCTTCCAAATTTCAAGTGCCTACGTTTAGCCGTTTGGGCTGTGCGTTGATATGTCAGTCAGTCAGTCAGTTTCTCCTTTTATATATATAGATTAAATTTGTCAACACACCATTTTGTGAAGGGACGAGGGGTTGTGGATTACATAATTGTTTGGGTGCGATTATGACACTCAAATATAATTGGCTCAACCACTTTGCAGTCCCCCTTTGATTCGAGAAGCGACAGGAGCTTGCGGATTATGATGAGGATCATATGTCCCATTGTATTCTCTACTGACAGTGCCGTTATGCGTTCTGCATGACCATTAACTTTCATAAGGGTCAGAAAAGGCTCAATTGAGATAATTTATTTCACTGGATTGGACATTTTATTATCTGGGATTCCAGCTTGAAGCAAAATTATTAGTCTGGCTCGTACAATCGCCTGGTAATGCGTTTCCTTCGAGAGGCCACAGCGACAATGTCTAGTGTGATGCATTGCGGCGGGCGTACAGAGTTCGCGTGTTTTAACATTATTTCGCGTAACTTAACTAAAGTCGTAACTCTTAATGATGGAACTTGATTTGCCACGAGAATTTCTGCTATAATATTCGCAGCCTGGATATCTTTGGCATTAATCGCGATGTTAAACACTCCGACTCCGAGTTCTTTTTTAAATAGTTTTTAAATACGCTCGAGCTATTAAAGTTCAAATTAAGGATCGTAGCGTACGCGGAAACTTATCTCACTAATGAGCACAGCTCGGAAAAAGCCATTAAATGCGCTTCTGGTTTGCTGAAGGATTCAACCAACGCAACGTTGAATTGCTCTCTCATTTCTGCATCACCTATCTAGCTACCACATTTACGCTCTGTTTAATACACTCTTACGTCTGCTTTCGTATTCCCAACAGTAGTAAATTTGCTGTCTGCTCTCCCCTCGCGAGTTTTAAAGCCGGCCTTTAAATATTTTATCAGTTTTTCATGTTGTATCGTGCGGCGCCAGCGGGGGTTTGCGATCGCCCTTTCAGCTAAACTGCCTTTTCAAACATTCATATTCGATTTGAATCTAACCTTTATTTTGTTTGTATTTCGAATTACGTAATATTGCCGCTTTTTGAGATCACATTGAGATTTAATGAAAATTTCAATAGGTAATGCAGTTTTTTAAATTGAAATAACACAGTCGTTCTTTTTAATATGTAAAAACGACAAAGTTTTTTGTTTTAAAGTTGGCAATATTAAAGTCTAATCTTACATGGGGCGACAAGTTATGCTGTATAGCGTTCGTTCTTTAGAGATTCTCTAGAGGTGTCGTCTCCGCATCGTCTGCCGTGTAAACTGGGGCTTAGCCTTGCCGTGAGGGATTATCCGTATTTGCGGGAAATTTCCTCGGCACTCCGGCATTCCTCTCACGTATCGGCCTCTCATCTCGCGCTGTCGTGCCGTCCCCTTATTACCTTCCAACTATTACCCCGACGGTGTACTGTTCAACGCAAAGTCAAACTCGAAATACTAAGCAAGAATTGGCTTGCGACCTGAATTTTTCAAATTCATTACCTACTTTATTTTAGTTGCTGTAATCCTGAGCCCTTATCTTAAAAGATCTTAAATGAAAGTAGCTCTTAGAAACATATTATTGTCATCTTTGTTCTGTATTTTCAAAATCACTTCTCTACATTTTCGTATTGCCTCGAGATTTTCCTAAATAATTAGCCGATAAGTAAATTATTTTGGCAGCATATCTCCCGGCTTTAATTATTATGGATCACTGATGTCGACCTTTCCCCAGCTAATAGGCGAACTTTTAATTAAGAAAATGCAACATGATGATCCAATTTCATGCCGCCCATTAAAAGTGTATAGTTATAGCGTGTCATCTGTTCTGGAATGAGATGCTTATCTAGTATATGACTGTAATTACTTTTGTCCTCTGGTGTATGCGACATAGTAACGACTGCGACAGTTATAAATCGATTCGATTCTACGCGACATTGAATCGATACTTTCAGCCAGTCACGCGAGTTGCACGAGTATCGATTGTTGATTCATTAGCTTGCGTCTGAATGCTCTTCAAATAAACATTACTCGTCCAAATTGCCGGCTTGTAATCGTTTTTCGATTGTCCTCGCCCGATCGTTGCGGTTATGATGACTTTTGGGTAAATTGTTTGTTTGGAACGTCGCCTGCTCGGCTGTGTATTGCGTCGTTTCTGCTATGAGATTTTGTTTTGTGTTCATTCCCATGAATTCTGATGCGTGATGTAGAAAACATAAATGTTTTTGCGTTCTTTTTTCATTGTTTCGCCGCATTTATCGCCTTTCTTTAAGACTGAAGTTATAGCTATCATATTTTGTGACTCCATGTATTTGGTTAGGATTAATCTTCATATGGTCTTGTAGCAAATTCTATTCTACTAGCTTTTGCCCGCGACTTCGTCCGCGTGTTTAAATTTATACATACAAAAGTTTTTTCCCGCTAACTCCCGTTCCCGTGGGAATTTCTCAAAATACAGCCATAACTAAACTTTATATTTACTAAGGTACCTGCATGCCAAATTTCAAGCGTCTAACTTAAGCGGTTTAGATTTTTCATACAAAAGGATTTTCCCGCTAATTCCCGTTCCCGTGGGAATTTCGGGAATTCCTTTCTTAGTGCACCCCTACGGTACCTAAGCTACGTCCCTTCCAAATTTCAAGTGCCTACGTTTAGCCGTTTGGGCTGTGCGTTGATATGTCAGTCAGTCAGTCAGTCAGTCAGTCAGTCAGTCAGTTTCTCCTTTTATATATATAGATTGGTTGAATTGACAATGCCATCTTAATCCTAGTCTAGTTGGTCACGTTCATTCATTGACACCGCGTTGATTTTTGAAAAGCCCTGATTTTAGCAAAATTTTCCAAAAGATAAGAAACTAATCAAAGCAATACAGAAGTGGAAGACATCCCCTCAGTTGTACAATTTAATTAAGCAGCGTAAAGTGTAAATGAAATGGTATTGTCTCCTGGTAAGTGGGTCGGAGTCGTAGGTTTGACTCCGCTGACTCGTCCTTTTTGTTTAGCGCACCGGAGGTCGGCGCCAGTCAAGAAACCAGTCGGCAAACCTAGGACTAAGCAGCCAAAGAAAGTTAAATTCATAAGTAAGTTTTGTACCAAAAGTCCTTTATAAATAACCAACATCTTTCCGGACGTTTTGAAAAGTGGGGCTATCCCATCGGATTATGACGGTGAAGGAATAGGTGTACCTACAGATGTGTATCTTTTGCACATTAATATATACTGCGATCAAACAAATTCCGTCAAGAGAGTATTATATTAAATCAACTACCAATATTGCGTGTGATAGCTCCGGCACTTAACTGTTTAAACTGTTCTTTTTAGATACGTTTAATTATACCAGGATGGAATTCATTGATACATTTTATGGAATATTGAGAGAACAAATTTTTGATTGCTCATGGAATTAAAATACCTAGTACTTATTTTCTTGTAATAGCTAGGCGTTGAGATGAATTCACGATATGTATTCTTGTTCTCTATTACAACTTTCTCGTTACTAAAATCCGTTATTCTGTAACTGTTTTGTGAACTCTAAAGAGTTCAGCAAAAAGCTTATGAATTTCAGAGTAATTGAATCTTCTGATACGATGTTATCCGCTAGATTTCCAATTAGGTTTACCACAAAACATATTATGGTATCGACTTAACAGATCGCTTAACTACTTCCATATTAGGTACCGGATCAAATCAACAATCTGTCACTTATGAATCTTTCATTGTAACCGCATCCAATGACACCTGAATAGTCGGTTAATATTATTACAGTGTTGTGTTTGCGTTGACCACATTTAGGACGCATACAATACATTTGCCCTCAATTCTTACTTTGTGGAGGTTGAAGATACTCGTAAAGTTAACTTTGCTACATCAATCAAAGCGTACGGGAATAATGCTCGTAGCTCGCAAAATAATGTTCTTGAACATGTTGTGGGGAATGACGCTGTGGAACTATTTAGTTTTCCGATTTGTATAGGCCTCGTGGGTACGAGTGTGGGGCGCACCCGGCTTTGTTGTCGGATCCAGGTTAAGAGCCGGGCTCATCGGGCTTTCACGTTTCCGGAAGAAAGCTTCGCAGCCTTATTTCGTAATGAATTGAGTGCCAAGTACCTCTATTTTCTATCGAAGCTTTAACCGAAATTTGTATGGCGTCCGTAGATGCCGTGAATACCTACTTTTGAACACTTTCAGCGTCATGTGTATCCTTTTTTCACACAAACAATTGATTTTCTATTGTGTATAGAATTTCGGGAGCTATAGGGTTAAAGTCGAAAGAAAGTGACGTACAATGTTGCTGGGAAAGCTTTTTGCAATGCTTAACTACTTTCGTATGTTCAGTTACAAAAGCAAACTTAGCTGAATCTTAAACAAATACATATACGAGTAGAATTGAATTTACAAAAACTCGATTTCAGACATTTTGTCTAGCATAGATGGGACGCCATTACAGTCGGTTCGTGACTACCTATTCCTCAGTACCTTTCTGGCACGGCGCAATGTGACTTAGTTATGCAAATTTTATTGTAACTTCTTACTTTATATGTTCTGTGATAAATATTCTTAGTAAGATACCCTTATTTTTTTTTTAAATATAATAAAGTCCATCTATGTTCGCCGGAGATTATCAACGGTGAAGGATTTTTTCTAATCTGTTAAGTTTCCGAAGCCTATTCAATTAAAAAAATCAAATCTTACCTCTTTTATAATATTAAAGTATATAGTATAAATTAATCATAACTTCTTGTGTTCCCGAATCTTTCATTTATAATTAGATTTTCTAGAATTATTCGAAACTTAAAAGCTTTATAGTCTATCCTTAATATCTGTGGTTTCCTACTCAGTAACTAAGTATCCCCCATATATTAACACTGCCATAACGCTAACAGCAAACTAAGTTCACAAGCTTGTAAACAATTTGGCACTGCGCCCCAAAGGACCATCAGCGCTGTTTAATTAACCCCCGGTCTCAATTTAGGTGGAATTTTTTAAACGCAACAGGGGTCCCTTGGAGTCCTGGAGTGTTCAAGGTCGGCCATTAAACTTGAGCGAGGAAGCGGAATCCTTTGTTTAATTATGGGGGAGGGAAGGTAGGGCTGCCGTTTAAATGTTGAGAGTTTGTGAAAGTTCTGCTCCCGTCCCGTCAGAGGGCCAAATTACGCTTGCTTTTTTGGATGTATTGCGATCTGGAAATCTCTCATGCCTAGGTTTTTTATACTTTTCGGAGTGAAAAGTATTCCTCTTCGTATTAAGTATAATAGTTTGATTGGTGATAAAATTCACATGCTTATGTAAAACATTAATTATTAACAAAACAATTATTGTTTTCACCTCACACCGTCTTTTGACTATTCTCTACCCAAAGATAGTCTGGAAAATCATGATCATCTTATTTTTACAACAGATGTTTATTAGACCTAGTTTTAAGTCGACTATCAAATATGGTATGCAATGAACCAACAACCCAACCTGAAGAAGGGTAATGAAGAATATGTATACATATTTTTAATTGCTGCCTATTGCTGAACTCTGTAAGATATTAAAAGTATGTGTATTGATATTAAAAGGTTTTGATTTTAGATATCATCACATTCACCATGTTGTACACATTCATTTGGAATCCAAACACCGTGGCGATGGGTCATTCAAGTCTAATATCGGTCTCGAAGGAGCGACCCGGAGGCGGAGTGAATCGCAACCCTACCTCCCTCCCTCGAGGATGAGTCACGAGGAAATTGCTTTTGCTACCGCGCGTTGCGTTTTGGGTACCGCGCACCGCGAATGCGATGACTCAGTGCCACCTCTATTAATATTGGATGCCGTCGCTATAAGTATGTATTCATATGTGTAGGGTTATTATGTAGACAGAGGAACACATCATTAACCAAGTCTGTCAAAATAACCACATGGTTGAACTTTAAATAAATAAATATCAGCCAACATCACATACATTGCTCTAATCCCAAAGTAAGTAACTTAAGCACTTGTGTTATGGATATCAGAACAACGAAGGTACCACAAATAAATACTTAAATACAAATTATAAACACCCAGACACGGAACAAACACAAGTATTCATCACACGAATGTTTTCCCGGGTGGGAATCGAAACCACGACCATTGGTTCAGAAGGGCAGGGGTCACTACCAATTGAGCCACCGAGACAGTCAACTTTGTGCACTTAGTCGAACATTCGTTTAGGGAAAATCGGCGTTGAAGTTTCTGAAGTCATTTGGACACATAACTCATCATCATCGTCAGCCTGCAAACGTCCACTGCTGGACATAGGTCTCCCCCAATGACTATTGTCATTTAGGGGGATTTACTTTACGTCTTACGTCACGTACGTTGTTCTTTGTGTATGTTCTTTGTGTAGATCTTTGTCTCTGTATGATCCGGTACAACCCTGATTAGAATCACGGTCCCGGTCTCTGTGACCGTCCGAAACTTTTCTTTTTATATATTAGTGTTGCATTGTTGGTGTATGATTGGTGGTTTGCTGGTACTTCTATTGTGTGTGTTAATGTTAATTCCTGTGAGTGGATACAGGATTCCGTCCGAAACTACAGTAGCACATTTCAGACTATGCATACAGGTAAAACCAAACACAGCCCAAAGGCAGTCAAGGATACGATACCCTTTTGGGGTAGATTGAAGATCAGCAAGGTAACTCGTGGATAATCTGCATTGGTTTCATGCGTCATAAACATCATAGAATACGTCAGGTTCTTAGCTGTAGATCCCTCAAATCTAGCTTAATCCCTTCATACACAATGCAAATCCGATCCTCGACTATTTTAGAATCGTTACAATGCGGCTATAGAGAACATAGTTAAATTCTTTCGCCGAGAAGCTTCGTAACAAGTGCTTAAGTCTTAGCGGCTTTGTGTCTTTGTGAGACGCAGATTTGCAGATAATACGTACTTAAGTACGTGAATAGTGCATTGCGCCTTACCAGATAGATAATCAGGCCTATATGTTCATAAATAATGTATAGCAACTCCATTTGCGTTTCTATTATTCGAGAATAGCTTTGTAGGTTTTGACATCAGAGTTAGCACTAAAGCAAACTACAAATCTTTCCCTGATTTTCTTGTATCATCTCGTTTGGTTGAGAAAATACGAGTATTATCGGAAAACTGGTCTTTCACGAGATCGGACCCCTAACATTTTGTAAGAAAAATAAAGTCATTTCTGTTGTCGTAATCACCTGGTTATCCCATTCTCGCTTTACCTTCAGGCCTTCAGCATAAGGTTGTCTGTCCACCGAAGCGGAGCCCAGGCATAGGAGCGGTGGGCAAGGGGAAAATAAAAGCAATAGAGTTTTGAAGCGCGAATAGGGATTTTATGCAATTCTATTGGTTGATTATACCTCACACACCGCTCCGCAACCTCGCTCTGCATCTGTGGACAGGCATCTTAAAGGCATCCACTACTATGCTACACTTATAAAAAACTTTGTGCTAAAACCAAATCTATTTACAAGAACAACCTCTGCAATGTGTGCTGCTGTTTTACGGACGCGTCTTTACGTACTCATTCCAGACTAGGTACATAGTTAAGAACTTTATGTATAAACAAAGTTTTGCGTTAAATTTATAAGCTCACAAATTTTACGTCGCCGGCGCGTGTTATTAACTCGCTAATCATAATAAACAGCCAGTAATTATTGTGTTGACGCTGGTCCCCGGAGGGCCGACATTATTCGCTAAATGAGGGCCCTTACTCTATCAACGCGTGGGACAGTGATGAATGTTAGTTCAGGATTGCAATCTCGCAATAGCGTTAAGTGTAGATAAGATGGGCGTACCGGTTTAGTATTATGAGAAACTTATGTTTCTAAGGATTGCTTTAGACAAGACGGCATATCTATGCCGTCTCTGCCGTCTAAAATCAGTGAATATCTGATTTTGTGAGAGGAACGGATATTATATTTGCTTTCAGCGATTGTATCTCGTCCCTTTTTCAGCCAAATTTTGATTTTGATTTCACGGTTCATAGCATATATTTACCTATTTTCCGATAAGTACATGAAAATATAGGTATTCCCTATTGAAAGTCAAGACGAGATTTATCTTAATACCTTCCTCTTGAATCCCTCTTTCTATTAAAAACGCTACAAAATCCGTTGCGTAGTTTTAAAGATATAAGCATACACAGACAGGACAGACAGAAAACCGAAATCGACTTTGTTTTATACCATGTAGTGAAGTTTTTATTTGTAGTACCTTCTTTCTCCTGATTGATGTCCATAATGCAAGCACTCAAGCTACTTTAGTTGGGTTTCGGGGCAACGTATGCGATATTGTCAGGCCCTATTGATGAGTGTGTCCAGCCAGTGATGTGGCTATCCGCGTCTCAGAGTTTTGGTCTCACGACATATGATTGTTTTGTCGTCGACTCGAGAAGAAGAAGAAGAAGGCCCTATCAATCCTAATAAGAGTTTTCTTGTCCTCAGCTACCGAAATCCGCTGCCAGGAGATGTCCAAGGGCGGCCTGGCGTACGAGGTGATCCTGGCGGAGCCGGTGGGAGTGCCCGCGCCGCGCCGCCCCGACTCGCCCGAGAAGACGCCCTCCGTCGAGGAGATCCAGGAGAAACTGAAGGCTGCTGAGGAGAGGAGACGTGTAAGTGGTTGGAGACGATTGTCTGATGACCAAGCCCATTTTTTTTAAGAAGGGAATGCATTAGGCACCTTCATGCCGTCTCCGGAGGGAGGCGGCATGGTGTGTGGGACTCACACCTCCCAAAAAGGGAGGGCATACCCACTAAACCCCCCTGTGTCGCCAGTGGGCAGCAAGTTGCAGGGACACGGGTAGCGCCGAAGCATACGGCCACATCCCTGCCTGCCCTGGCCAGCCGCAGATGATAAACGGCCGGCACTCCTGGTCCGGGGAGGGCAAATACCCCTGCCCCCAGATCCGGGGAGCAATAGAGTGCTCCCCGGGCGGACCTCGTGCAACGGTGTGGCTGCATGCACCCATCACACCGTTACGCCCCTATGAGTGGATCGCGTCCCCGCACTCACCACTCGGGGCACGAAGGAGAGGCTCAGACGGCATACGATGCGTTGTATGCCCTCCGGCGACGCCCGGGCCGGGGGCGGCGTAGAGCGGGCGCGTCTACCGCAGCCTCACGCTCTCTGATGACCAAGCCCATTTTCGCCAACAGGTTTCTTATGTATGTATGGTAAGGCGACCTAACCATGACTAAAAGAACCATAAGCTTTGACCGCATCTCCTTGAGTGGCCTCCTAGCTTAGCCAACTCGCCCGAGACGACGACGCCCTTCGTCGAGGAGATCCAGGAGAAACTGAAGGCTGCTGAGGAGAGCAGACGTGTAAGTGGCTATGCACGATCGGCTGATGAATATGCCCATTTTCACTAACAGGTTTTTAAGCTCGAAATCTCCTAAGCTTATGTATGTAGGTATGGAAAAGCGACCTAACCATGAATAAAAGAACCATACACTTTGACCGCATATCCTTGAGTGGCCTCCTAGCTTAGCCAACTCGCCCGAGAAGACGCCCTTCGTCGAGGAGATCCAGGAGAAACTGAAGGCTGCTGAGGAGAGCAGACGTGTAAGTGGCTATGCACGATCGGCTGATGAATATGCCCATTTTCACTAACATGTTTTTAAGCTCGAAATCTCCTAAGCTTATGTATGTAGGTATGGAAAAGCGACCTAACCATGACTAAAAGAACCATAAACTTTGACCGCATATCCTTGAGTGGCCTCCTAGCTTAGCCAACTCGCCCGAGAAGACGCCCTCCGTCGAGGAGATCCAGGAGAAACTGAAGGCTGCTGAGAAGAGGAGACGTGTAAGTGGTTGGAGATGATTGTCTCATGATTGTGCCCCTTTTTCATCGCCTTGCGTGGCCCCATCAAAAGGAAATAGGCAAACTCGTATAGATAAAGGTTTTGGTTATGGGTTACTACTTGATCTTTTTTTTAAATAGGAAAATCCCTGGATTCATCAAAATCATTGGATTTCTCCGTCTATCCGTATATATTTCCTTTTCATAATAGGTATATTTCTTTATTAGAGAGACATAAAAATAATATATGTCCTACATAAAAATAAAAATTACTTCGTGACACTAAAAAGTGTCCAGAAACTTTTTGACTTCTCTATCTCTATCTTCCATGTCATTTACAACACAACTGGTCACTTTTGTGCGACTTCTTCCTTCCTTGCGTATCACACTTCGCGTGTGACGTAATTTAATTATCGACGGTCCCTAAACTATTTAGTCAAAGAATCACATCGAACATTTTCTTATTGCAGAGCTTGGAAGCGAGCAAGATGGCGGCGATCGCCCAAAAGATGGCCAAAATCGAGGAGGCGTCGCGCATCCGCACGGAGCAGACGAACAGCTTCATCGTGAGCACCAAGGAGGCGCTGGACGCCAAGATGGAGACGCACGAGGAGAAGCGCGAGGCGTACATAAACGAGCTGCGCGCGAGGCTCAAGGACCACCTGGAGGGCGTCGAGAAGACCAGGTCAGTGGCAGTTCCTAGGCTAATATTATTTAATATAAGAGAGGTAGGGCATAGCGAATCTAAGAGAGGTAGGGCATAGCGAATCTTCGCTCGAATTGAGCTGCCCGTCCGGGGAAGGACCTCCACCCTATAGAATACCGCAGCCAAATGACCTCCAGGTCGTGTTTCTGCTGGTGAGTAGGGTCTCCGGAGCTCGTGGGGGGTTAGGGTTGGGCCGGCATGGCAGTGGCAACTGACAGGTAACTAACCAGTTACTTGCCAGTTGTCACAGCGACTTGGACTTCTCTTTCGCTTTCCATCAGGCGTAGGGAAGCCATTAAGTCGAGCTACTGTAAAAAAAAAAAAAAAAAAAAGTGCAAAAGAGATGAAACGACTGTCACGGTGGCAAAAAGTCACCAGTCACCTAGCCTAAACGCCGAGTGAGAGCATTGACAGTACATAATCTGACAACACAAAAATCTCGATTTTCGTTTCAACTGCAGACTGACCCTGGACCAGCAGACGGCGGAGGTGTACAAGGCGATCGAGGACAAGCTGACGACGGCCGCCGACAAGCGCGACGAGAACATCAAGAAGATGCTCGAGCGTCTGCGCGAACATGTAATGTGTCACACTATACTATGTCCCTTGTATGTACTATGTCCCTCCTAAACTTACTGAGCCTCCTGAGGCGTGCCACGTGGTCGAGAAGTGCGACGAGAACATAAGTCGAGCGTCTCTCCACTCTCTAAAATTAAGGAATATCCTGAGCGTAGTGCAAATCTTTTACTTCGGAGCACAGGATTTTCTGACCATGATAGATAGATAGATTAGATTCTTAGAACATTGAACGTGCATGTTTTCCCCTCGCCGAAGGCATAAAAACGTACTAAGGGTGCGTTTACACAAAAGCTGCGTTGCGCGGCTTTCAAATCACACATTCCATTTTTCGCAGGCAGGTTGGTGACCGCAATAGGTTTTATTTATACCCAGGTAAACGCTGCTGCCCGTTTCCTGATATTCCCTAGTCTTTTACAACACCCACGGGATGAAATGGGTTGGTCCTATTCTAAATTCGGAAACTACACGGACAGTTAGGGGTTAGTTCTACTTGATTTCATGTAAGTAGGTAACATTCTTTACAAACATCATCATCAGCAGCAGCCTATTGCAATCCACTACTGGACATAGGCCTCTCCAGTTGCTCGCCATCTAGGGCAAACATCTGGTGGATATACCCATAACCGCCACGCTGGGCAGGCGCGTTTGCGGTCGCAGGGCGTAGCTTCTTGCTCCGGTGACGCTGCTGCCCGTTATCGGTCTGTGGTATGTAGCTACGCCTTCAATTGTGATGGGTATACCGCCACCAGTCGGTTGCCAGCGCTTCGTCGTTATTCGGCAGGATGCACCACGGGCAGGTGAGGTTGGCTTGGAGCGGAAAGATGATAGGGCGCTCCCTTACATCCCTTCACAAACAGCTATAGCATTAAACCTTTGCATTTCCAGGAGGATCAGGTGCGCAAAGTGCGCGCCGGCAACCAGGAGCGGTTCCAGCAGTTGGAGAGCGCGATCCAGGAGAAGCTGCAGCAGGCCGCCGACCGCCGGCTGCTGCTCGAGGCCGAGCAGAAGGAGAAGCTACGCAACTACGTGAGTACACGAGGAGTTAGGCCTTGCCCCCTTCACCTCCACCTGCCTTGCACGGGTCCTCGTCTCCGTCGGACGGGAGCAGGCTGGCCCCCCTGGCCTCTCCCGTCGCTCCCCCCCAGAGTGGGAGCTTGGTGGGTCTGCCTTAAAGACAGCGCTGGCGGTGCCAAGGTAGTATAGGTAAAGCCAAGGTCCCTTGGCATCGTCCCTATAGGCGCATGACGGAGGGGCCGGGGTTTTTAGTGGATATTCCCTGCCTCTTTTCCATCCTTAGGCAGGGTGCCGTCCTCCCACTCCAGAGGACGGCGTGAGTCCCACATACCCCGTCACTCCCCCCGGGTGACGGGGATGCGTAAAAGCATTTTCCCCGCATAAAAAAAAAGCCTTGCCCCCTTATAGATAACAGTTGTAGTGTGTACAAAGTACTCCTTTGTTCCATTCATCTCAACGAAGCCGAGCAGAAAGAGAAAATTCTCAACTGCGTGAGTACACGACTAGTCGAACAAGTGCCCTTGCCTCGTCCCGCTTAAGCTGTCAGAGAGCGGTTGTTCAACGTAGCTGAGCAGAAGGAGACTTTACGCAACTGTACGTGAGTTCACAACTAGTTACGCCTTATCCCCTATAGGCTCTCGGCCGAGCAGAAGGAGAACCGCTGAAATCAACAGCCCTGGTCCGACCACTGCTGAACTTGCCCCCTTCAATTCGCGTCACATTTTTCCCACCCAGTTCTTCTAAGGTCATCAGTGCTAAGTGTTTTCTACATAGGTACATAGTTTATGTAATATATGGGGTACATATTCTTCATTATTTTGTTTCTTCATTGTATTTTTAGTTTATGTTTTAGTCATTTTAGATTTGTGTAAATCATTTTGTGTTTTTACATCAAATAATGTTAATTCACCGCCTGTTCGTTGACTTCTACAATATAATTAAAAATGCCGGGTCGATATCTACTATACAAATATCAAAGTCACGACTGACTATCAATGTTTCATTATAGCAAGTACCTACTCTGAACACGTAATTTTATTATTACGTGTCTAGAAACGAAAGATAAATTTAATGTTGTTAGGATTTACCAATTTTACCTTCATTAGCTGGATAACTTGGAGTTTATTAAATGGAATATACTCGTAGATAGAAGACTATGATTTATGTACCTATCAACAAACTCCTTTGAATTCTTGATACATGATAACATAGTGCATAGGTATTTGGGATCCATCTATGCTGTGCCATCAAAAAGTGGAATTCTGGCAAACACCACATGTTACCTTCTTACTTATAGCATTTGGGATAATTAAACAAAGCGTGAAAAAGCATTTTACGTGCCACTATATCTGTAATGAAGAACTTAAAATTCTGGTTTTCCTCCAGTTTGATCACTGAATAGTGGTAATTAAAAACAAAAACCGTGAAATGCCAAATTAAAAAAGTAAATTAGAGCCTTCTGACGCCTACATCAGAAGAAGTCCGTTATTTCAAATTTCACAAGTCGAAATCAACTCATCATTTAAGTTATTAACTTATCTTAAGTTGACCATCCATTTGTTTCGCCCGCACATTAGAACTGTAAGCTCGCGGAGGTCCGCTCGTCAGCCTCGGCCAAGATCGAGGAGATCACCAAGGACATCGAGACTAAACTGAGCACCGCCGAACAGAACCGCGAGAAGGAGATGCAGAGGAAACTGGACTTTGTTAAAAAGGAGGTTCGTCTCATATCGCCTTGTGTGCGCGGGCGGTTGGACTGGCTTCTTTGGATGCTTTTAATGCATGTCGCTCAAACTAAATTGTAGGTTATAGTCATGACTTTAAGGTACAAAATTGGTTGGTACTTTGATGGTGAGTTATAATAACATTGACGGAAGGAACTAGACTCGATGCAGCGGAGATGCAGTGTAAACTGGACTTTGTTAAAAAGGAGGTTCGTCTCATATCGCCTTGTGTGTGCGGGCGGTTAGACCGGCTCTTTGGATGCTTCTAATCTAATGCATGTTCAAGCTAGATTGTGGGTTGTAATATTACATTGATAGAGGCAAAGTGGACTTTGTTAAAAAGGAGGTTCGTCTCATATCGCCTTGTGTCCGCGGACGGTTGATCTTGCTTCTATAGGTGCTTCTATTGCATGCTCAAACATTCCTGCGCGTACAAAAAAGTTTGGCAACACTTCTTTACCGCGTCGCTAATTAAATGTGGAACTCGTTGCCAGTGCATGTGTTTTCGCCTTCCTTTGATATGGTATCCTTTAAACGGGTCATAAAGGAGCGTCGTCTCACAGCCGGTGGCAGTTTATAGGTGACACGAGGTTCGTGTCATATCGCCTTCTGTGCGCGGGTCGGTCTTGCCTCTTTGGATGCTTCTTTAAGCTTGATTGAAGGTAATAATAATGGTTGACTTTTAAGATATAACATTCTTTGTCGGAGAGGAGTTGCAGAGAAAACTGTACTTTGTATGTACACCAACACAGGTATATTTAATTGTAGATATATTGTTATGCTTTAGCTAGGTATAATGTATAAAATCTACACATTTGATGCACTAAAGTATAAAGAGTATTGTTGTTGAAATATATAAAATGTTTTATATTAGGAATTCACAAATAGCGTAGTAGGTTAGGCTCTTTACTTAATCAAAGTTCCATAGGACCCTAAGGTCACGGTCATTTATTTGACATACCAACGTAAGTAGTAAAGTCTAGCATAAATTTTAATTTGCATTCGCATTCCAAATATAGTTATGGTTAGTATAAAATAGGTTATTTCGTTGTCGACCTTGCCCTCATATTACTACTACATTGAAACCGACGAAGTTGTAAACTTCTTTAGAGTTATTACATCTGGGTATTGGTTTTGATTGTAAAACGAGTGGCCAATCGGCATCAAGTTACGTCCCATTCGCGATGGTTACACCGCCACCAGCCGGTCGCCAGAGCCTCGTATTTATTCGGCAGGATGCGTCTGGCAGATGAGGGTGGCTTGGAGCGAAAAGATGATAGGTCGCTCCCTTACATCCCTACATTATTAAGTGTTAACGTCCGTTTATTCCCGCAGGAGCGACGCGCCGAGCTCGTCCGGCAGAACAAGAACGCCCGCGCCGACACCGACGCGCCCGTCGCCTAGGCGCGCCGACACACGCCGACACACCGCCACGCGCCACACACGCCGCGCGGCCACGGCGACACGCGCGACACAACGCGACACAGCGCGACACACCACCCACCAGACCGCTGGAATGTCGCGCAATCGCTCGATCAGCCCCCTTATACACTGAAACTGTGCTTTGTCTCTCTCTAACCTAAGTAACAAAGTATAGGTACACTTTTGGTATCGGCAACGTTTTATGAGTAGGGGTCTGATTGAACGAGACTTGCGAACGGTCGACTCGAATCGTGATTTGTATTTTCTACGACCGAAATTTCGACCCCACAGTATAGGTATCTGCATATGAGGGATGTAATTCAAATTGTAACGTAAAAACTTTTTTCTTCACGATTGTCAAAAATTTACATTTCACTGAATAAGAATATTCCGTACTAGATTTTCGGTTGTAGAAAATAAAAGATACCGATTTGATTAGAGTCGGACATCAGGTTCCGTCGCCACCATTGGCGATGACGTTTCGCTGTCAAACTACCCTTGTAATGTCGCAATTCAGTTCCACACTCAAACGTCGCTGACGTCATTCTGCACGAAACCCTTGGACATCTACAGCACAGCTATTTGGAAATCAGAACTTTTTAAACAGACAGTTTAAAACACTTGAAAAAGACGCGTTTGTCCCGCTAACTTTGATACATGTTTTTTCAAATTCAAACTGTCATTGTCAATCTGACAGCTGTCATAACACTCGATGTATTCCAATATATACACATATTAATCCTGCCGAGACTGAAGAATGAATTCTTCCATCATCTTCCATGTAGCTAACACATAGTTATGTAAACCACTATACAACTGCCATTGTGAATGACGTCACTTTCGGATAAACTAGTCGGTACCTGTAGATTTCATAAGAGTACAAAGGTATGCGCCAGTTAAATCGACAAAAGAGGTCATTGACTCCTCCATAAAATAGTATTTAGCGCCATCTATTGACATTAATGTAGTCATATTTGCAAATTCACTGTGTTGTCGCACCGTTAAAGTATTCTGAAAAGGAACTTGTACCAAATACAACGGTTTTAATATTTCGTCCCATGAGAAAATAAAATATATGTACTTAACAGAGGGACGAATGACCGCTCTTGACCTTTTAACTGACGCACGTGCGTAAAAAATACGCGGATGTTTATATCGATGCAGACTAATTTGTACGGTAAAATGCAATCTTAAATTCCACTAAACAATTTATATCAAGGGATGTGTACTTAAATGTTAGATTGCTTTTAATGTGGATAAATCTAAGGCCGTTCGTTGCTAATGAATAAACACCCGTATTGCATGTGTAGTAGAGATGTTCGCTGTGTTGGGCGTGTGTGGTGGGTGTCGCAGATAGTCGTATTGCGTCGGTGACACGGAACTGTGATTAGGGCCAAGTGCATGTGACACGCTATATAATGCATGGTTTTATGCGTGTTTCAGTAGAGTAGATATTACTGTAATAAAACAGATTGCTTGTTGTCACATCAACGGCAAAGATTTCTTAACGTTTCAATGGCCTTGTATCAATAAATCAAAAAGTAAGTAAGTTTATCAGTTGTCTAGTACCCATAATGCAAGCTTCGGCTTAGTTTGGGACTAGATGGCGCTGTGTGGCTCAACATGTTTGCATTGGGCCATTTATTGCTTTTTTTCTCCCCAATGCAGAAATTAACGTAATAAACACAGGTCAACTGCATTTTGACCTGTTTTCGGTCACGCAGGTTAGAGTCCATATTAAACAACTATTATAGAGAGTTCTAAAAAACTTGTCCAAATACATTTAAAGGAAATCTCGAGTAAAATCTTTGGAAAAAATCGCGCGTAATATAGTGTACTTTTGTAGCCTGCCATTTGCACTGGTTCTAAGGGATTGTGACACTCAAACTTGTCATAATATCGTGTTACCCGACGCATCCATATGCGAGAGACCGAGTGTTCTCTCGTGATCATGCTTACGACAACATAATTTTACCTTTACATTAATATTTATTTCACCGACATTTTAAATGGCCTATTTTGGATAAAATTACGTAAGTGTCGAGTCGTTGAGCGACTTTTGTACGGGGAGAGTTCGCGTATAAGAATGTAGTTTAATGAGGCTTGCACACGGTGGATTAATCGGGAGGCCGTAATGTTAAATTTTAGCTAATGTTGTCAATAAATCAGTGAATCTTACACCCGTGATGTAACTTACTGTCAGCGCCATCTGTTGACATTTTGAATTAAACCGTGTGCACTTGCTTTGATTGAGGGATCCGTACCGGAAAATGGCCAGAGCATATCGGTAAAGCTGGCTATTGTATGCAGCGCGGGGCTGCGCGGGAGCCGACGAGCGGGCGTCCCTCGTCGTTAGGTATAGACTTATATCATTATTTTTAATGTTTATCATACGCAACAGTATTTTAGGGGAGTATAATCTAAATTTAAGTTTTCTCGAGTTCGTATCACTCATGAATCGCCGTTACGCTATTTTGACTGTCCATTTGTAACGTTTAATATATTTTTTTAATTACTTTGTCGATCGTTTGGGAGTGTCGTGTCGCGGGTTGTTTGTGGCCTGGTTTGTTTCGCCAATCGGTCGTCGCTTGCGCTCGGTGTTGCCGATCTCGTACTGTCACGCGCGGACCGGCGAGGTACTCGGCGGCTCAAACGCATCCCGCCCGGGGCCGCGAATGGTCCGGCCGCTGATACCGGACCGGTCCGACACGCCACATCATCTAGTCTACACGTTTAAATTTAAGTATCACTTCCTTTTATGATCTCAAATCGGACGTTATAGAAAATAAATGGAGCGATAGTGAACATCGGAAGTGCCTCAGTATAAAGTAAATTGGCTCTCGGATACATAGTAACGTATGAACTGCCTTTCATAGCGTTTTATATATTTTTAAAGGTAGTGTGCGGGCGCCGGGCCGGACAACGGTGTGTTGGACACAAACCGCTTCTGTGATGTTTTGCTCTAGGATAAAAGTCGCGCGTCGTTCGAGCTGTGGCACAAAGGGTTTTGGCCGCGTCATGCGGGACGGTGGCGTCATGTGAAATTATTATACTGAACTCTACGAGAAGACACGCAAAGCGTGAACGTAACGCTTCTTTGTGTTTTCTAGTACAGCGGTTATTCATAAATCCGTTCGGAAATCTTTAACGGAAACGCACGAACTTTCATTCAAATTGGACATTGATTGTACTAGACTAACGTCAAATTTGAATTAGGTAACGTATATTTACGTTCTGCGTCTCATGCGTCAAACCTAAGCAGCCGATCGGCGCCGGCGCAGAGTCGGCCGCGGGAGTTGAACGGGTAGTCGTGCGCACGTAAAGTGAGAGTATTCCTGTATTTTATAGTATATTTTTGCCATTCATTAGCGTGGATCCGTTTCGACGTCAGATATGATAATAATTGTATATAATATAACGGACGGTGTATCTTGCTTGCGGGAGCGCGGCGGGGCGTCGCTTGCCTGCTTGACTCTGTTACTGCGCTGATATGAGTAAGGGACTAGTTGTAAGTTACTAGCTTGTTTCTCGGTGAAGATGTGAAAACCTCTGACCAATTTGCCTTGGGTATTGTGTAGCCTTTTAGAATATCACGATCGAGACGAATCATGTATAGCGATGCAAATTATAGCTTTCAGATATTATTATTATTATGTTTTTCGTAATTTTTGCGTAATGTTAGTCACTCTATCTCTTATAATGGTGTTTTATCGTTAATTTTGATATTTTATGTGATGATTAATGTGCTTCAGTTTGTGAGGTATATGGAAATTGCTGTTCGAAGTGCAGGCAACTTTTGTAGTTTCATTGTCGTAATGAATAAAGTCATAAATACTAATAATATTGTTGTTCGATTTATTTGGTGACCCGTTCCTACCACCAGATTCCTTATTCCTATTCAACTATCTAGATCTTTATTTTGTTATATGGCTCTACACGCACGAGTAGGCCACACATCATAAAAAAGAATAATCTGGCAGAATACAGGCAAGGATGTTGTGCACGTGGCCAAATTGAAACGAGTGCCGCCTTCATATAAAACGACACCTTTGACGTCGATTTATCTCATTTTTGTTTCACTGTAACTGTAACGCCCTCATATTACCTATGTAAGTAAGTATGTCACCTACCCCATGCCAAAACATCCTTATCGGTATTAACTAGAGAGACAGGAATTGGCAGACTCTGCGCTGGGTTAGCTTTTCACCTTTATAAATAAGGGCCTATTAAAATGACTCAGAGTAATAGTCGCCTCCTGCTGTGAGGAGGAAAGAACTAAACGAAAGGGATATAATAGGACTTTGTAAATTTTATTTTCATAAGACTAGTGAAAATTTAATGTTTAAATCATTCTAAATGAAGAGCAGTGAAGCCGATGGATGGAAGATGGTAATGTAAACCCATCAATAGAATAGTGAAGTATGAGACACTGCGGTGATTGAAGTTCGTTAAGTGGATTTGCTCACCGAAAACCCTGTCGTGGTCCCGCCATTTTGATGTTCAACAGTATTTATTTAATCTTTATTGCACAAAAGAAATAGCTAACAAAAGGCGGATTGAATTCCGCATGCATTTTCTACCAGTCAACCATTGGGTTGAGCTGAAACAGATGTAGGTAGCGTGCTGCAAAGTTTAAATTTCTGAACGTAAGTAATTCAAATAAAATCCTATTTCACAAGGCATACGCCCTTGCCTGTTTTATGAAGAAAAAGATTAAAAATATCAAAATGGCCGCGGCATCGTGCGTTGTGTCAATCAACTGTCAAATTTGACAAAATTGTGATTCTTGTGTGTGCGTGCTGTTTTCCTTGTGGAATTTTATAATTTCAGGTTTAATTTCACACTCTAAACAAATAAAAATTAATTCGAAGTTACGATTGTGAAGATTATATCCATGTTATAACAGTAAGTTTCTTTCACAAAATGGAATCAAAAAGAGATGATAGTAAACGAAGGAGGAATAAACACGACGACGATGATTATTACAAGGAGAGAAGATATAAAAGACCGAGGTCCAAATCACAGTCTCCCGTCCGTTACTGGGATGACGCCAGCCGCAAGAGAAAGAATTCCAGGTCGCGCTCGCCAGATGCGCGCGTTAAACAGGAAAGACTAGGAGACGACCCCAAGGATGTCCAGCCGAAAAAGGAGGTGCCTGAGAGGAAAGCGAAAGACACAGACATGCTGAACACGAGGACGGGAGGCGCCTATATACCGCCCGCGCGGCTGCGTATGATGCAAGCCCAAATAACGGACAAATCGTCAATCGCCTACCAGCGCCTTGCTTGGGAGGCCCTAAAGAAGTCTATACACGGCCACATCAACAAAATTAACGTAGGAAACATTGGTATAATCATTAAGGAGCTTTTAAAAGAGAACATTGTCCGTGGTAGAGGTTTGCTCTGTCGGTCTGTAATACAAGCCCAAGCAGCTTCCCCTACATTCACGAATGTCTATGCAGCTCTAGTAGCCGCAGTCAACTCCCGTTTCCCAAACATAGGAGAGTTGTTACTAAAAAGACTGGTTATTCAATTCAAAAGAGGCTTTAAGAGGAATGATAAAGCGATTTGCATTTCATCTGCTTCATTTATTGCGCATTTAGTCAATCAAAGGGTTGCACACGAAATTTTGGCTTTAGAATTGCTCACTTTGTTAGTGGAATCTCCAACTGACGATTCAGTAGAAGTAGCTATTGCGTTTCTCAAAGAATGTGGTCAGAAATTAACTGAAGTGTCTTCGAAAGGGGTCAATGCAATTTTTGAGATGTTGAGGAATATTCTCCATGAAGGTCAGTTGGACAAGAGGGTTCAGTACATGATTGAGGTCATGTTCCAAGTGTGGAAGGACGGCTTCAAGGACCATCCCGCACTGATCGAGGAACTGGAGCTGGTGCCGGAGGAGGAGCAGTTCACTCACCTTTTGATGTTGGATGATGCGACGGATTCTCAAGATATCCTGAGTAAGTAGAATATCATGATCAATATTGACTTGTATAAATTTCTTATTTAAATTATTATGTTTATTCAGTGTCTGGGTGTTTATATTTGTACATCCTACTTCCTACTAATATTATAAATGCAAAAGTTTGTTTGGATAGATGGATGGATAGATGGATGGATGTTTGTTCCACTTTCACACAAAAACTACTGAACGGATTTTAATGAAACTTTACAGGAATATAGTTTGTACATCAGATTAACACATAGGCTATGTTTTATACGAATATTCATGCAGGTAGAGCCGCGAGCAGCAGCTAGTAAGTATATATTTGTGGACTGGACTCATATAGGCTGATGATGATTATATTTGTGGTACTTTTGTTGTCCCCCTGGCTCAATAGAAAACACAGATGGATGCTTTGTGTCCGGCCCGCCACATGGCTTATTGTTGTAAACATATTGCCAAGTTGCAGAGAGAAATCAAAAAAAAATGTGTAAAGTATAAAAGTATACTTTTATACTTTACACATTAACTAAAGTCATAATAAATATGTGCCAGTTGAATATATTTTAATCCATTTTTTATTTATTTGCAAGTTGATTTTCTTTTTCAGACGTCTTCAAATTTGATGAAAAATATGAGGAAAACGAACAAAAGTACAAAACATTGAGTAAAGAAATCTTGGGATCTGATGCTGAGTCCGGGGAGGAAGATGGGTCTGACGAGAGTGGCAGCGAAGAGTCTGATGATGAGGAGGATGCGGAAGGGGAACAGAAAGGTGTCACCATCATAGACAACACGGAGACGAATCTTGTGGCTCTGCGGCGGACCATATACCTGACCATAAACTCCAGTTTAGACTTTGAAGAATGTGCTCACAAACTAATGAAGATGCAGTTAAAACCGGGTCAAGAAGTGGAGCTTTGTCACATGTTCCTAGACTGTTGCGCTGAGCAGAGGACCTACGAAAAGTTCTATGGCTTATTAGCGCAAAGGTTTTGCAATATAAACCGAATATACATTGGACCGTTTGAGGAAATTTTCAAGGAGTCATATGGAACTGCGCACAGATTGGACACCAACAGGCTTAGAAACGTCAGCAAGTTCTTTGCTCATCTGCTGTTTACTGATTCCATCAGCTGGGAGGTCATGGAGTGTGTCAAGCTGAACGAGGAGGATACTACCAGTTCCAGTCGTATTTATATCAAGATTTTGTTTCAAGAGTTGGCTGAGTATATGGGGTTGAAGAAGTTAAATGACCGATTGAAAGACCCGTGAGTTCTCAATCTTCTTTCATTCTTTGTTTAGTCTATTTAAAGTCGAAAGGAATCCTATTGTCTGGTACAATAGATAAAACAATAGGATTTAGATTATATTAGGACATTGACCCTTACAAGGTTAAATCATGAGTGATTATCTCCTACACTGTGATTCACCAACGGAGCAGTCACACCAATTTCATTTGATGTAATCTGTGGATGTGGAGGCCTGGCCGGTGCAGTTTCATAGATAATAATCCTAACAATAGTTTTTTTTATAGTTAACAGTGCTGTATACATCTACAGCTTACAAAAATCTATAACTACTTTACGTACCTAATTACTTTCTCTATGAACTTTTCTACTCTTTGGTTGTTTTTTCTTTTTCAGGACACTGCAGCTGGCATTTTCGGGAATATTTCCTAGAGACAATCCAAAGAATACAAGATTCTCCATCAATTTCTTCACATCAATCGGTTTGGGTGGGCTTACTGATGAACTGAGAGAACATTTAAAACAGATGCCAAAAGTAAGGTTCCTTTTAGTGTTCAGCACAGTCATCTTAGTACAATAATTAATCAATAATTGCAATCGCAAATAAGGGGTATCTCAGTGTTAAGAGTTTGGGTTTCATAAAGATCTTTCTCATTATATTTATTCTTCTTTTTTGTATATAAAATAATAATAATAAAATTCTTTATTTTTCTTTCACAATCAATCAGTTAGGTAGGTAGATACATAAAGTTTGATCAGACATAAATTACATGGATTGTGAGAGACCGGTGTCTGAGCTAAGCTATAACCCTGTGTTACAGAGCACGAGCCATTTATCAAATAACGGTTGTTTTACTAATACCCTTGACTTTTTGATACAAAATCAGTCTTTATTTTGTTTGTAAGCAATGAATAACATGATTTCCAAAATCATTATTATGAAAAGTAAATAAAAAAAAAACGCTTTTGCCAAGATTGAACCCTGTTTGATGTTCCTCATGTTCACATTTTCTTGCAGAATGTGCCAGCTCCCGTGACTGAGATCAATGTGGACAGTGATTCGGATTCCGACTCGAGTTCCTCAAGTAGCTCCAGTTCAGATGATTCCAGCGATTCAAGTTCAAGTGGTATGTTTTATTAACATTCTGTTTCTATAGTTTTTAAACATTTTACTGCCGTTTTTCGGCAGTCAAATGTTTAATGCATAAGATACAAAGTGGTGTTCAAAGGGTTATGGGCCTAAACATTTCATTTTTAGAACAGTTATTATGTGTGTATGCATTATTAAGACCACAGAGCAAAGATGAGAAAAAGATGTTGTGAGCAATATTGATTGACCTTATATCATTCAAATATTTTTTGATTGTCATACCTGTCAAATTCTGCAGTAAGTGTTTGTACTAAGCAGCATATTAATCTTTAAAAAAATCTCTCATTTCAGACTCGGACGAAGAGAAGAAAAAGAAGAAGAAGTCCAAAAAGGACAAAGGCAAAGACAAAGAGCCGAAAACGCCACAAGAACCCGAGGCGGAGAAACCCAAGGACACCGAGCGGTGGGGCCACGACGGGTTCTACGACACGTACGGGAAGGACGCGCGCCGGCTCGAAGGTCGCCGGACAGGAGAGACAGGGACAACTTTGCGATACCACGCGACGTGTCCCGGAGGAACGACGATAACAGGGACAGATATGAGAGGAACTATGACCGTAGGAATGAGGACAGGCGCAGAGATGAGAGGAACGGACAAGCTGAAGGAGATAGGAGAGGCCGCGGTGATCGGAGTGGTCGAGAAGATGGAGAGAGAGGCGATAGAAGTGGCCGAGAGGATAGAGGTAACCGGGACGAGAGAGGTGCACGAGATGACAGAAGCAGTCGTGATGAAAGAAATAATCGTGATGAAAGAAATAATCGTGATGAAAGAAGCAATCGCGATGAAAGAAGTAGTCGTGATGAAAGAAGCAATCGCGATGAAAGAAATAGTCGTGACGAAAGAAGCAATCGCGATGAAAGAAATAGTCGTGACGAAAGAAGCAATCGCGATGAAAGAAATAGTCGTGATGAAAGAAGCAATCGCGATGAAAGAAATAGTCGTGATGAAAAAAGCAATCGCGATGAAAGAAGCAACCGCGATGAAAGAAGCAATCGCGATGAAAGAAATGGTCGGGATGACAGAGGAAACCGGGATGTTAGAAGCAATCGTGAGGATAGGAATAACAGGGGTGACAGAAGGGAAGATCGAGATTTAGATCGTAAACAAAGTGATTATCATAATAGGGAAAGAAATGAAGAAAGATCGAGGAGAGACGAAAAGGATAAGGAACAGAGATATCCTGAAAGTAGAAAAGATGAAAGTTCATCTAGAAATAAAAGAGATGACAGGAAAAAGAATGGAGACAAAGACTCTAGTGAAGAAGACTCGAGAAACAAAAAAGGTGATAGGAGTAGAAGAAATGTCGACAGTGAGGAAGATAGATCTAGGAACAGACATGACGAACGTGAAAAGGTTGCAGAAAAGGCGAAGAGTAAAAAGAATAACAAGAAAAAGGACTCTTCTAGTGAAGAATCTAGTGAGGAGGAAGAAGAAGAGAAAACAAGGAAAAAGAGTAAGCGAGACCAAAGTAGCGAAGACGAAAACTATAAACACAAGAGTAACAAGAACAAACGTGTTGATAAAAAGAAGAGTAGTGATGACTCGAGCGATGACGACGAAGAACAGAAGAGGCGTAAGAAACATAAGAAGAAACGCGAAAGTAGCAGTTCTGAATCTTCCGATTCGGAAGAAGAGATTAAAGAGAAGAAAAAAAGTAAAAAGCGTCGAGATGTTGAAGATCTGGAATCTCTTTCTAGAAAAGGAGATAGGAGAAAGAATAGAGATGAGTCTGAAGATGAGGATCCTAAAGAGCGGAAACGGAAAGGCAAGGAGAATTCGAAAAGTAAGAAGGATGACGACGGATGGGATATTAAGCGCGGTAGCAGCATTCGACGGGAACTTGGCAACCGTTATTGGAATTGAGCCAATTAAATCGAGCAACTTTCTATTGTTATTAGACGCTTTCACAATAGGCCTGTTGCCGTAAAAAATGTAATTAGTCAGTCTTTTAGATTATTCAAAAATAAAAGACACGTATTTTTTCATTGTTAATTAGACTAAAATTGACAAAGATATAGCCCGTTAAAATTACGCGTGACGTCACCGAGTGGGAGGTTTTTCGCCACTGAGTGACGTCAAAAACCCCCACTCCTACTTTTGATGCGTTGTATCTTTGTTATTTTTTGTTTTAATGAAAAAAGAAAAGATACGTGTCCAATATATTTTTATAATCTAAAATATAGACTAAATAATAATGTATTTATTTTGACCCTGGAAACATCCCTATTGTTGAAATATAAGGCTCGTGTTATGGAAAGAAATAACTTATGATGTAATATTCAGATTTTCAAGAGATGAGATTTGAGAATGAATCTGGTTTTGTTGGGTGAGCGTGCCACGATGGACTCTAACGTCTCTAAACATCAGGCGAGTTGGTGTCCAGCGCTAGCGCTACCCATTTACTTCTAAAAAAAGTAACGAGATCTGTCGAAAAACAGATGGCTACAGGCTAAATGAAATCACAAATGGATAATATTTTCTTTGCGGAGTTCCCGCGTAGTTTTCTAAAACAGACCGATTTGAAAATTTAATGTCGTCGACATGAAGCATGTTTTAGATAAAATGTGTGTAGTACGTTGGGTACTTAGATGTAAACAGTGTGTAAATATTGTTTTTATTTTCAATGCATATTAGGAAACATGAAGGATTAATTAAAATAATTTAAAGTGATTAAAATTGTTTTTATAAATAAAACATGAACATATCAACATTTCAGCCCATAGAAAAAACTTTTTTTGAACAATATCTACTTACGACGTTCTTTTGGCAGACAGGACTATTTTATTTTTTCTACCCTATATTAATAAATTGATTGACGTTGTTATGATGTAACTGTCACAAAAGAGAGTACTTATCATTGACAACAAACATTGCGATACATTTACTTTCTCTAAATAAAGTTTTTTGTGATCGCCGATTCCAAACACATTCCTTATCAAAATGGAACCAACGGCCACAGAGTCGAGAACCAGCTCGGAATCGAGTAAAATCCACGCCGTGCACATAAAGGCGGCGTCCGCGCCCATCGTAGCCCTCAAGCCCGAGGAGCCCAAGCTCAAGGTCCAGACGTCCGCGCCGTCGTACCTGCACTCGCTGCGCGACAACGACGCGCCGCCCTTCCGCCGGCCGGCGCGGGAGGCGCGCCCGCGCCTGCTCATAGGCACGCTCATGAACGAGGACGAGGCCGTCGAGATGATAGCGGCGCACGACGCCGATAAGCAGTACGGCTTGAAACGGTTTCTTGGTTAGTTTTGACGTTGAACGTCGTTGAGACCACTAGTGTAGTTTTTTTATGTCGCGTTTACACGCTCGCGTTTAATACGACATTCAACGGGCACAAACACAAGCACAAGCATGAGAACGGGCTGTTCGACTGTTTGAATGTGCACGTGCGTGCGCAGTGTGTAGGGCAGGGCTGCTCGCCGAGCTGCTTGCCAGGTTGCTTCCCGGGCTGCGTGGCACGCGTGTAAACCTAGCATTAAATATTAGCCACTTCAGTACCTAAGGCGCTCTTGCGGTGGCATCAGCTGAGCTTTCTCCTTTTGTCTACCTGTAGGTACGACTATATTGTAACGTCTCCTTATGTAGGTACTGTTTATAACTGAGAAGACAATAAAGATTTTCTTATTCTAAGGTGGCACAAGCCGACAGCCCGCCTGAATGTTGAGCGGTTACTGCCAATGGGCGCAGCCTGTCTTCGACATCATATGTAACCTCGCGCGGTGGCTCAATTGGTAGCGACCCCTGCTTTCTGAACCATGAGTCGTGGGTTCCATCACCACCCGGAACAAAGTCAGGAATATATTTATTTTGTTTGTTCCATAACTGGGTGTTTAAATTTGTATTTAAGTAGGAAGGTACATATTTAGGGACAGCGCAGACGACAGACTATCCGTGACGCACTTTTTTGCAATTGTATGCAGTAACGCACACGCGCGCAAATATCTGTCGCGGATATTTCACAGACTCAACGCACACGACGCACATCTTCGATCATTCTGTCGGCAGACCTAGACGCTCTTTTTAAATGTCTCAGACGCCGACTCTATTGCACAAAAAGTGTGCCGTCTGCGCTGCCCCTTAAAGTGCCTTCATTGTTCTGATACCTAACCCATAACACAAGTGCTTAAGCCGGCGGTACCTACTTCGGGATCATACCCTTGTATGTGATGCTGTCTGATCTTACACCAGCCAACTTCTTAGTCGAAAAGAAAGTGACTGAGAACTACAATCTCTCCGAGAAGAGTTTCCTCATCGGGTTCCTTACGGAGAGCATCGAATACGCGGCGCGGCGCGACTTCGACGCGGCCAAGCTGGCGTGCCTCATGACGCTCTACATCAGCGCGCACCTGTACTTCAAGTGGTACTACTGGCAGCCGCCCCACATGCTCTGGGGGTACTTCAAGGAGATCATGATACGGCATACCATTGAGGTGATTTAATTTTCTTACCTAACTACTTCAGTTAAGTAGGTAGAAAGGAAAAAACGTGTAGGGCAGACCGGGTACAAAAGTAGCGGCGGGTCGAAAGTAACAAGCTCTCTACAGATTTATCCAATGGGCGAAAGGTCGCTTTGCCGCCTTCAGGTGATAGTCAGGACACAGGACTATGATCTAGAGAGTGCTTGTTACTTTCGACCTGCCGTTTCTTTTGTACCCGGTCTCCCATACCAACCTATAAGCGTCGCACACAGTAGGTAGGGGCAGCGTAGACGACAGACTATCATCCGTGACGCACTTTTTAGTCTGTGATGCAATTATATGCAGTTACACGACGCGCGTAAAAATCTGTCTGTCTTCGATCATTCTGTCGGCAGAGCTGTAGGGACCTAGATGCTCTTTTTAAATGTCTCAGACGCAGACTCTCTCGCACAAAAAGTGTGCCGTCTGCGCTGCACCTTAGTCACATTTCTACTTGCGCCTATCACAGTCCACTGGTGTTCGCCACTTTGGGCAAACATCTGGAGGCTTTACCCATAATCGCCACGCTGGGCAGGCGGGTTGGCGATCGAAGGACGTAGCTTCTCGCTCCGGTGACTGCTGCCCTACATCGGCCTGTGGTATTTAGCTACGCGGTCAATTGCGATGGTTATAAGTACCTACCGCCACCAGTAGGTTGCCAGAGCTTCGTTTGTTATTCGGCAGCAGAATGCACCACTGGCAGGTGAAGGTGACTTAGAACGAAAAAATGATCGCTCCCTTACTCTAACATATTATTTCTCGCGAATCTCTTTAGATTCGCCTTTATCGACAATGTTTTGGTACCTACCTACACTATAACAATAAAATATCTTCTACATATAATGATGATCGTTCATGATATTCATACAATCTTCAGGATTCCCCAGACGGGCAAGAAGTGTTCGAGCCTGAAGAGTGCTACGACATCGTGAGCCACTTCCACACCATGTACATAACCAACCTGCCGCTGGTGCATCTGCTCACCTTCGGCGCCTACCGGCTCAAATTCCTCTGGCCCTTCAAGCCTAAATAACTACGATTATAACTAGGTACATGTAAAAGTCGATGATCAACTGATTAAGAAATGCACCTCACGACCGCTTACCATCAGGTGGAGTGAGGTCATCCTGTAAGCTCTTCTTATAAAAATCATAAACGCTCAGAATGGACAGGATCATTTACTTTTGTTGGCGACTGTACGTAATACATTGATGCTTTTGGTTAATAAATAAGTTTTCCTACATATTTTGATATTGCTTAGAATAAAAGATGTTGAAAAAATACTAGATGAAAACAATGTAGATAATGGGATCTTTAGTAACAGTTTTACTTTATTTGCTCTACAAACCTAGCCCCACTTACAAGAAAAAAAATTGTGTTCATAGGGTTACAACGCGTATATCTGCGACTTGTTTTCTTCCGATTGCTTCTATGTGATCAGATATCAAATAGCAGAAGATAATCAAAAAGAAGAAGGTAGTAAATAAATAAACAAAAATTATAAATAGACAACATTTATTAAACTACATTCTTTATCTGCTCTTTCAAATGCTTAAGCACCTTTTTCTTCTTTCTTTTCCTAACTTTCCCATCGCTGACTCCATCTTTCTTCACTTCTCTCCCTGGCGCCGGTTTCTTCTTCTTCTTTTTACAGGACAATGGATTTGGATTGTGCGGTTTCTTCTTTTTTATGATCACTTTCACTTCTTCCGCCTTCTCTTCTACTCCCAAAGCCTTTTTCATATTTTTCAATGTCTCATTTTGGGTCTCACTTATAAATACTTCTGCACTCTCCATGCTTTGCCCAGCTCTGTCGTAACTAGCTTTAGACGGCTTCTCAAGAGTAGGCGACTTGTTATGCAAGTATAACAATGGAACACCAGCTTTAGCCCTGAATTTGTCTTGTAAGTCTCTATCTTGTGACGCTAACAAGTAATGCTTCTCATTGCGTTTGCCGATCATGGACATGATACAATTCGACCCAGCGATGGGCTCTTTGTGGCCGCACTCGTGGATGCCGAACTGCTTCAGTATGGTGAGGGCTCCATGAGTTTTCTTTGCGATCTTCTCTGTCTCCATGATGATGCATCTCGTAGTCAGTAGTTTTGCTTGGCCGTTTAGATATTTTGGTAACTGATCTCTAATGTTTATTTGTTCCTGGAAATAAAAGATTATATTATAGAACTTGCCTTTATTTTATAGAATAACTAGATTGTGACTCATCATTACAATGATATAATAATTGTCATGGATTTGCCTTAGTCGTCACATTTGGCAGGCAGGCTGGTGACTGCAGTAGGTTTATCTGTAGCCAGGTAAATGTTGCTGCCCGTTTCCTTATGTTCCCCTAGTCATGCCCCTAGTCCCCATGGTTGTCGTAGAAGACAATTATTTTAAATCTGAAAACCACACAGCATATAAAAGGAAATAAAGGATTTATTATTACAGTGTGAGAATACCTAGTTTTGATTAAGGCTCGCAGGCTCGGGGAAGTTCTCCTGCCACCTCATGCTCTGCTCTTTGAGCGTGAGGTGCGAGTCGGCGCTGTCGGCCTCCGGGTCGGGCAGCTCCTCCAAGGGCACCTGGATGTCCTCGTGCGGCAGCTGCTCGGCCCGCCACTCCTCGTCCACTACGTCCACCAGACGGCCAATGCGACAGTATTTACTATCCATTCTGTGCAAATCATACATAAATATTCTTTATTGCACAAAAAATATATCTACTTTAAGGCTGGTCACATACATTCGGAATTTCGATGCGGAATTCCAGATTGAAATTCACATTCACATTGAAAAATGCTCTACTTACATATAAAATGCTGGAGGGCTTTGTATGAAAGTAGAGCATTTCTGTTGTGAAAATAATTTTTTATTCAGAATGCCGAATGATTTGCTGATAACGGTTGATGCTATGCGCAACTGTTTCCACTCAATATGTATACTAGTTCTTGGAAGCACTGCAATGCAGTCAATTATATGCCTTTGCCTTTAATGACAGCATACCAGTACTGTGCTCCATAGAACTAGTGTAAATCATACATCAAATGAAATATTTAATTATGTAGATTGAAAGGCAATTTTGTTCTGAATAATGGATAATTAGAATAAAGAGTGTTGTGTTTTACATAGGAATCTCTAAGTACGGTATAATTTGTATAATTCAGGCCCAGTTTCTTTCTTTCAATTATTTTCACCTGCTTAAAATCCCAAAATCAAGGGGAATTGCGAGCCTTAATCCAGACTAGGTGTTCTTCAAAAACATCGAAGAAACTTACTTTGAAAGCGGCAAAACAAAACGTGCCGTCTATCAGAACTTGGTAAGGCTGGTGGAAGCCAAAGTTGTTGTAGTAGAACTTCAGGTACTTCTGTACCTTCTTGTATCTCGTAATCTTCATTGCAAATTATGGTACCAACCTGAACAGTCGGAGAACGAATTTGGTTTACGTGAGACAATTAAAACAAAAACTAAAATAGCACAACACGATTCGCACGCTAGGTAAACAAAAACGCAGACGCAGAATTCAATGAAAAAATGTCAGCAACTTGTCAATGTCAACTTTTTTTTTACGACGTCATGGTATAAGTGTCGCAGGCAAATTCCATAATTCGCTCGTATATAAAACGGCGTCGGCAGTTTGCAAAGATAAATACGTGTTATAAAATGCCGAAGGCTAATTGTCATCGCTTTAACGTCGACTTGGTTTGTGTATTAGGGTGACCATGATAATAGAAATGAAACAGGGTTTTTAATCATTTTATTTAGGTATTTAAGTTTAATAATAGAATATTAATAATTATTGACTACGAAAACAAATTCATCGATTAAATAAACATGAAATTGAAACCGAAACCAAACCAAACCTGCACTAAATGGCACCGTGTGAGAACATGTTCTCCATTATCTTAGGATACTTACACATACATAGTAAAGTTACCAAGAATTGCCTATTAATTAAACAAGACATTCAGTGGTAATAACAAAAATAAATTCAACAATGTTTCTTTGTTTCACTTATTCTGCTAAGCTTAAACAAGCATAAAACCATCAGCGAAACAATTGATTTACAAAAATCAAAATACAAAGCATTTTATTGCAATTTTTAGTTATTTTTTACCAGTTTCCATGGACACCCTAGCGTTTTTACGTGGTGGATAACCTCGAATTTTTTTGTTTTTTTTTTCACGGTGTTTTCGGAGCCCCCTTTGTGATTAGTTTAATTTCAATAGTTTCCTATAATACTATAATACTTAAAATCTATTTGAAACCCCCGATATTAGACATATTCTTAATATTTCATTTCTTCCACACTTTCACTGTTGACCGCCATATTGGTTTTGGCGACTAGTAGCGCCACGCGCGGTTCAATTTGGTACTAATTCGAACGATATGCCGAGGCAACTTGTAATCGGCTGTAATATCGTAGCTCGGCATATTAGAAAATGAACGACATCTTACATACGGCTTACGGCATTTTATATAACGAATTTGTCTTTGTAAACTGCCGACGCCGTTTGTATACGGGCGAATTATAGAATTTGCCTGCGACATAAGCATTGAAAACGACATACGTGTCCACAGCAGACGGGCCGATATTTTCTTCAAGGCCGCCCGCATCGCATCTACAGCTGGTGAAACCAGCGATTTTCGAACGCAAAACTGTCAGTGTGACTTTTGTCATGTTGGAACTCTGAAATTTCTTCGAAGTTTTGCTCTGCTATTTCGTGGTGTTTTTCCCATATTACAAGTGAATTTCGATATGTTGTTAATGTAGAAAGACTCAGAAGTGTTAATTAAGTGTTCAGATAATGTTATGATAAAGGTTTGAGTGTGTAGAATAAGTGAAATTCATGTAAAAGGTCGACATGGCTCGTAATAGATGTGATGGGTTGTTAGCACGGGTCGATTTTCCTCTTTACACGCTGCAGACGCTTACAAATCGTCATGTGATAGTGGCCGGAGGTGGAGGAGCTTCTAACACGGGCGTAGCTAATGGATTCGTGAGTATTTATTCGTAGGATTGTTAAATAATTATATTTTGAAAAACATTGGCGTATACGTGTCAGCAAAGGAAATTGAAGCAGGACCAATCGATTTTATGGTTGCTTTGCTACTGTTTACATGTGTTTACTGGTTGGTTGCAGGAAATATTTGAATTATCACATAATGGCAGTAGATTTGTGGCCGAAGAGGTGATGCGACACGAGACGGGGCCGAATGTGGTGATGACGTGCTCCGTGCGCAACATACAGAACCGGACGTACCTGACGGCGGGCCAGGAGAGCCACTGCCAGCTGTACAAAGTGCACATGCGCATGGTGGACGCGGCCGAGATGAGGAGAGGCAGCTTCCGTGCTGAGAACGGCCTCGTGCGGAGGAGAAGGCGGACTGTTTCTGAGAACGACAATATTTCGAAAAAGGACAACAATAGCAATACAACGGAGAAGAGAATATCATTTGAAATTAGGGCAAGTGATAGTGTACAAACAGATTTTGGGTAAGTTGCATTTATATTTTGGTTTATGAAAAACTTAATCTTTCAAAGAATGCAGACTTAGTTGGACCAAAATTAAATAGATTGTCTATTTCGTCTCATCCTTTTTGTACTTCTTTATGTTATTCAAAAAACTTATTGACACAAAGGAGCTGGTCAATCCTTCAAGTAATCGAGGATATTCTACAGAGAATCTGTATTTCATACACATTAAGAGCTCTAGTACTTCATGGGTTAATTTACCCTAACAGCTATTTAGTGGTTAAAATGTTGAATTAAGTACATCAAAATTTGATTTCAGTTCAAAACTGACCTATTTGTTATTACTATCAGCATAGATATGCAGGGTTTTATCTCAAATATGTTGGCACTTGACTTACCCTATGACTAGATAATTTCATGAAAATTGTCTATGAAATGTTTTCAACATGTGCGATTGCAGGCACATACCTATTACTCTTTTGTTAAAATCAAGATGAAACAATAAAATTTACTATTTGTTTATCCTAATAATATGATAAACAAACTTTCAATTGGTTCAGATGGATATTTGTTACTTTTGTATGTGAAAACTACTGGATGGATCTATGTGAACCTTTATAGTAATACAGCTTGTACATCAATATATCATTTCACATGTCACCGAAATTCATGTGGGCAAAGCCACAGTCTGCAGCTGGTACTATAAAGAACACAATATCAGTATATTATGTACACATAAGATAATGTGTGTGCAATTATACAATCAGAACATGTGTGACATACATAGTTTGTTTACTTAAGTGCTTGCATAATAGTTGCTTTGTTACATATGGATTTAAGCAATCAATATTAGCTTAGTCTTAATAAACTAACAAGCTAACTCTAAAGTTTTGGAAAATTAAGTTTTTAAAAATATTAAGTTAAGTTGAAAATTAAGGCCAATAAAGGAATAATATATTGTATGTATAGGAGTAATAATATTATATTTGAAGTATTTGATAAATAGGTATTTTTCACATAAACTTATTTTTCGAAATGTTTAGTTAGGTTGTTATCTTATTGTGACTCTGTTAGTATGTATGATGCCATCAATGTGTGTATGTGTTTGTTTGGTCTCATAATATGGTGCATGTTCGTTTTCATTTTCTATATTTGTGGAATATTTAGTTAATTCCATAAAAAATATCTCCAAAGAGGCCAAATCCTACTAACAATTAACTAGCTTTTTTTTTTCTTCAAGTATCCATAAATCTGTCTCAATATGGAATGTAGAAGATTTTGATTTCATGAATAAATATGAGTGCATATTTGTTACTGTTAGAAAAACAGAGAAAGTGTTTGAATGAATATTGGGAATGAAGATTAATGTAAGCAGAGATTAAGAACATTAATTAGTGAAATCTCTCACAGGAAAAAACATTGAAGATTAATTTAATAGAGAATTTCGTGTGATTACTAGGTATATGTTTTTTTGTTGCATAAATGCCAACGAATAGCTTGAAATTATACCAGATGAGATTAAAGTTTATAAGGATATGAGAGAGTGATGATGGGCAGAAGCGTCACCGGAGCGAGAAGCTACGCCCTGCGATCGTCAACCCGCCTGCCCAGCGTGGCGATTATGAGTAGAGTACCTATATCCTCCAGATGTTTGCCCTGTGACGAACGCCTGTAGAGGCTAAGTCTTCAATTGTGATAGTTATACCGCCGCCAGTCGGTTGGTAGCGTCTCGTTTGTTATTCGGCAGGATGCACCACGGGCAGGTGAGGTTGGCTTGGAGCGAAATGATGATAGGCCGCTCCCTTACATTCAAATATAATTATAAAAATAAGTAATATGTAGTAAGTATGCGTGTCGTACGCAAGCCTCACTGAGGATGTGCCTTCTATCAATATTGACTGGCTCGGTGGCTCAATTGGTAGTGACCCCTGCCTTCTGAGCCAAGGGTCGTGGGTTCGATTCCCACCCGGGACAAACATTTGTGCGATGAATACTTGTGTTTGTTCCGTGTCTGGGTGTTTATATTTGTATTTCAGTATTTATTTGTGGTACCTTCGTTGTTCTGATACCCATAGCAAAAGTGCTTAAACTACTTACTTTGGGATTAGAGCAATGTATGTGATGTTGTTTAATATTTATTTATTATTTATTATCTCTAATTACCCTTCTCTCTTGTTCCATCAGTGACGATCCCCTGCAGCGGGTGGTGCGGATCAGCCACGATGGCAAGCTGATGGCCACGGGCGGCATCGACGGCAAGGTGCGCGTCTGGGCCTTCCCCAGGATGGAGCTGCTGTTCGTGTTGGAGGGGCACACTAAGGAGGTAAGAGTGTCACTTATGTCTTGGCTTATTGTGTTTACGTTGGTAACTGCCGCGTGGGTCTGGTGGTCTGATTGAAGCGCTAACTAAGAACCAAGAGGAGTGGTTGGCCCAACAATACTAGATATTCGGCCCCACTAAGGCACTGTGTCCGCGGGTTCCAACGCCGCACCGTACAAACATTTTGTGTATATGAACATGTCTGTTTGTATTGGTCAGGGTGCTTTTGCATTCAAAGAGCGAAAGGTTGAACTATGGAATTCTTTATAGGAGTCAGTGTTTATTTGGTTTCTGTATCGCTTCACTAACCTCCTCTTTTAACAAATCAATTATATCTTTCGCATTAGTTGGACGACTTAGACTTCAGCCCGTGCGACGCCAAGCTGGTCAGCATCGCCAAGGACGGGCTCGCCAACGTGTGGGCCACGGACGGCAACAAGCAGCCGCTGCTGCAGCTCACGTGCCAGCCCCCCAACGGGAACAAGTACCTCTTCAGGCGGTGCAGGTATGTGCTCTCTATTGAATCCGATCATCATCATCATCATGTCGTATGGCTTTTCTGTGCTCAAGTCCTCACAAGTCAATATCTAATTGGCGAAGCCAATCTATCGCAGCCGGAGTGAGTTCATGGAGCTCACACATTCCGCCAGGAAAACGCCGGAGAGGACAATCCTCTACGATATGCGTGGTGGTCTGGTTAGGAGCCCCACAATCACAATCCGGTGCGTTTTTGAGACCCCACTTGTGGAGATGGTGGTTGCATTTTCCGTGTCCAGTTCTGAACCGGTTAACCCTAGACCATACGATGCGGCAGCTGTCAAAGCCGGGGGGCTTGATAGTAGGGTCCGGTACCAGATCCTTCCACGGGTGATGTTGGAATGCGTCCCAAGATTGCTGCCATTCTTGTTGAAGGTCATATAATTTAATCCGATATTCCAATCTTTCTGAAGGCTCGAGCAATGTTATTCTTCCACCCGCCAAACTCTCTCCAAACCAAATCGTTCCATAGACTAAATAGCAAGTCTATCACAGATACAGAAACCATAGAGCCAAGGAATTGGTAACAGTATATAATTGTTTTTTCGCTCCAGGTTCGGTCTGATCGAGGACAGTCCCGGCGGCTGCCGCATGTTCACGATCGCCAACCCGCTGTCGCGCTCGGGCCGCGCCACCGGCCTGCTGCAGCTGTGGAGCCAGGCCGGGGAACTGGTGCGAACTGCTGTCGTCCCCGAGTCGTTATCCGCACTGGCCGTGAGGGACGACGGGCGATATGTCGGCGTGGGGACCATGTTCAGCGGCTCGGTGGACGTGTACGTGGCGTTTAGCTTGCAGGTGAGACCATCGTCATTAGCACAGCGTTGGAGGGCCTCCGGAGACCTAGTGCAAACCGCCGTCGTACCCGAGTCGCTGTCCGCACTGGCCGTGAGGGACGACGGCAGATACGTGGGCGTGGGGACCATGTTCAGCGGCTCGGTGGACGTGTACGTGGCGTTCAGCTTGCAGGTGAGACAATCAGCACCTTATAACAGTCTACTGCTGGACATAGAAACATCTGGATGCTTTACACATGATCGTCACGCTGGGCAGGCGGGTTGAGTATCGCAGGGCGTAGCTCTTCGCTCCTGTGTCGCTGAGGCCCGTCATCGGCATGTAGTATTTATCTACGCCTTCAATCTTCATGGTTATACCGCCACCAGTCGGTTGCCAGAGCCTCGTTTATAATTCTGTTGGACGAGCAGGTGAAGGCTTAGAACGAAAGTTAGGCTCCCTTACATTCCAGGTGAGATAGATCTGTAGGAACAGATACGATAAGTGGAAATACTTCCGCCGAGCTAGAAGATCGTGCTGGTGGACCGCACTTGTATAACGCAATAGACTTGGCCAAGTGCGTGTCTCTGTATGTACAAACACATATACAGAGACACACTTGCCCAATGACAATTGAACTAAAGATAATGAAGCCTAAATAAAAAAATCTAAAGGCCTTAAGGTTCCTTTAAATACCACTGTCTATTGTTAAAACTATTGTGTCTGAAAATCTAGGTTTTATGAGGTTACTCTAACTCTAAATATATATTTTTTCCACAGCGAGTGCTCCACGTAAAGAACGCGCACATGATGTTCGTGACGGGCCTGGAGTTCCTGCCCGTGCGCGGCTACGGCCCTGCCATCACCTGCCGCAGCGACGCCGCGCTGCTGTCCATCTCCGTCGACAACTGCCTCTGCGTGCACAGCCTGCCTTGCCGGAGTGAGTGACTAGCGCTTGTACTAAAGTGACGTCCGGCTCCTGTGCTATAGAGGCAGCCTGCCCAGTTGGAGTGAGGCTCCTGTACTATAACGACTGTCAGAGTGAGGCTCCTGTACTATAACGACTGTCAGAGTGAGGCTCCTGTACTATAGAGACAGCCTGCCTTGTCGGAGTGACGCTCCTCTACTATAGTGATATCCTGCTCCTGTACTTTAGTGATAGCCTGTTCTGTCGGAGAGATTCTCCTATGCTATAGTGACAGACTGCCTTGTCTGAGTGAAGGTCCTGTACCTGTATAGTGCAGCCTGCCCTGTTGAAGTGAGGCTTTTGTACTGTAGAGACAACATGGCCTTTTGAAGTGAGGCTCCTGTATTATAGAGATAACCTGCCCTGTTGGAATGAGGCTCCTGTACCATAGAGATAACCTGCCCTGTTGGAACGAGGCTCCTGTACTATAGAGATAATCTGCCCTGTTGGAATGAGACTCCTGTACCATGGAGATAACCTGCCCTGTTGGAATGAGGCTCCTGTACTATAGAGATAATCTGCCCTGTTGGAATGAGGCTCCTGTACTATAGAGATAATCTGCCCTGTTGGAATGAGGCTCCTGTACTATAGAGATAACTTGCCCTGTCGAAATGATGCTCCTGTACTATAATGACAGCCTGCCCAGTTGGACTATAGTAACATCCTGCTCCTGTACTATTTTGATAGCCTCCCCTGTCGGAGTGATGCTCCTCTACTGTAGTGATATCCTGCTTCTGCACTATAGGGAAAATCTTCCCTGTCGAAGTGAGGCTCCTGTTCTATAGTGACAACCTACTCCTATACTATAGGGATAATCTTCCCTGTCGGACTGAGGCTCCTGTTCTATAGTGACAACCTACTCCTATACTATAGGGATAATCTTCCCTGTCGGACTGAGGCTCCTGTGCCATAGTAACATGCTGCTCCCGTACTATAGGCCCTTGCAGGCGGGTTGGCTATCGCAGGGCTTAGATTCTCGCTCCGGTGACGCTGCTGTCCGTCATCGGCCTATGGTATTTATAGTTCATTCGCGTTAAGAAAATAGTGACTCATCACCGACTGCCGGCCGCCTAGCCAATTAAAACGCTAGAATTATAATTTCTAAACGCTAGAATTATAATTTCTAGCGTTTTAATTGGCTAGGCGGCCGGCAGTCGGTGATGAGTCACTATTTTCTTAACGCGAATGAACTATAGCTACGCCTTCCCCTCGCAAAATAGGCGCTCAGTCGTCGAGTTGCGGATAACGGTTCGATCTAACTAACTGCGCCTTCAATTGTGATGGTTATACCGCCACCAGTCGGTTGCCAGCGCCTCGTTTGTTATTCGGCAGGATGCACCACGGGCAGGTGAGGTTGGCTTGGAGCGAAGAGATGATAGGTCGGTCCCTTACATCTCAATCAAAGTACTCTAATGCTGAATTATTAAATCGCGTCTTGTTTGTTTCGCAGGTACGATCCCAGCCTGGGTTGCCATCGTGCTGATAATCTTCGTGTTGTTCTGCACATTCACGCTGTGCTCGTACCTGGGCATTTAACAGCCGTTCGTACGAGAGTTAATTATATTGTTATCGTCTATGCAAAAATGTTTCCTGAGCGCTGGGGGCGGGGCCGCTTGAGACTAGACTGACGTAATAGAGTGCTATGATCGAATAGCTAGATTTGAATAGGCTTGTTTGGCTAAAAAATGTAATTAGTCCGTCTTTTAGCTTATTCAAAATTAAAAGACACGTATTTTTTTATTTGTTAATTAGACTAAAAATTACAAAGTTATAGCCCGTTGAAATTACGCGTGACGTCACTCGATGAGGCATTTTTACGGGACGGAGTGACGTCAAAGACTCTAACTTTTGATGCCTTGTATCTTTGTTATTTTTTATTTGAATGAAAAAAGGAAAAATACGTGTCCAATTAATTTTTATGATCTAAAATACGGACTAAATATAGAGTAATAATTTTGACCTTTAGGTAACCACTTTAAAAAAACCGCGGGTTTTTTTTTGGTAAAATTTAGCTTGAAGCACATATGCGTTGAGATATGTTATTATTAAGTTAATATTGTGTAAATACGATTTATATGTATAGTTATCTATTTACGTATACCACATATTAAAACAGGTTTTAGTCCATCCGTCCATCTTATTCTATTTTTAAGGTGGTTCTCCACTACACACAAGAAGATTGGTCACATTCTTTGACAGGTTGACAATTTCTCTTTGATGGGGACTGGCCTTCACAATTTGTTTGGAATATACGTAAACAAAACAGATTTGACGTACCTTGCCTTGTTGATGTTTTATTGCTCTGAGGTGTAAATAATGTCACTTTCTAATTCTTTATTCTTTTCATAAGAAATACCTTTAAGAAAATATTTGGACAAATTAAATTACTCGATATCTTTTCGTTACTTTCTGTATTAGGTATTAGTTATCATTGGCTTAAAATGGCTCAGATTCCAGCGCCGTAAAATTCAGTATAAAAAATATATTGTCTTTTTTATTTTTTCATGCACCTACGCGCAAGGACGTTTACTTGCCTACGCGCCATTCTTTCTACTGCCTACTCTTCTTCTTTCCTTGTTACTGTCTTGCCTTTTATGTGATTTTGATTCTGTGTTCTCATACCAAATAAGATTATTACAAAAATACATATCAGAGATTTTGCAGAGTCAAACGAAATTATGAAGTCGTCTAAAAAGATTACAGTGACATGATAAATGATCGCCTTTCGCAGTCCACTGCTGGGCGTCTCCAATTAATCGCCACATTGATCGCATTGGTGACATAATGTGAAATATATTTTCCGAATATATTTCCATAGAAATTTTGAAGCTACATTTTGGGCGCCATAGTAGCAAATATAAGAAATTTTACTGACTAAACGTGGATAATAATATGCTGCGCACAAAATAAATCTCTTTTGTCAACATACTAAACATTCCTTTGTGCATTTTCAATTCAAAATTACAAGCTATGTAATGTAACGTACCCATTGTTTGCGTTGTGTTACGTTACACGTCACGACTATATATTAATTTTGGGCTCAGCAGTCTTCGTTTTAGATCTATTTATAGCTACAATGGCGAATTAATGACGGAAATCATAGTATAAAATAATAAAAACACTTATACCGGGAGTATTCCTGTTTCTGGGAACTATCCTAGGGAAATACACACGGCCACTCGTCCTTATCTGTCAAATTTGATTTAAGAATCACTGATGACAGTAGTCCAATTTTTGGACACATGGTGAAACTGATTCGGGAATTTGTCAGCTCCTTTTGACAGGAGGGTAGGTCGACGTGTCGCCTTTGTACTTCGTACAGACCGACAAGAATGCTTTGGCATGTAGGTGATACTGACATGAGAGCGTTAGCTCAGCCGCGGCCACACACAGATCTTTGCATTTGCACCAACGTAACGCTTTGCGCCCAATGCACCAACGAGTGTATCTGTACTTTGACACAATGAAGACATTGAGCGCGTTAGTATTGGTCACTGGACGCAAAGTTGAACCCAATGGGGTCTGCGGCATAAAACAATAGCATTGGGCATTTAGTTCATATTTGTTTGGGGAAATTTGATAGGTGAGGGTCGGTGGTGGCCTATATAATATTGTTTACTACTACTTATTAAGTTTAAAAAATCCGGTTTATAACATGCATGGTTTACTTTATCACTATATTACAGCACAATTACACTACCTACTGCATGCGCATCATGTAAAGTCTGCCTGTCTCTCTCGCGCGCCGTTATAGTTTTCCTTTCGCTACTGAATAGTGAAATTGCATTAAGTGTGAGTACTGTGAACGTGCCAGCTTTAGATAACTGATTTGTAATGTGCTTAAAGACTCTCATTAGTCTGTACCGATCGAAGTTACGTGCTTTAGACTCAAGGTGCCTCGCCCCTTTCATTATAACCTGGGGGTTATATATTAGGGTAAATTATAAATATTATATAGGTAAATATTACGGTGGACATTATATGCTCATATACTTGTATTTATAATAGGATCAATTAAAATGAATTGAGAAGTTGATATTTGTGTTTGGATTGTATTTTGTACTTATGTACGTAGGGAATGTTGTTTTTAATCGAATCTGTTCAGAGTGGAGGTGCTTTTTTATTATCTCCCTTATAATATGATATCCTTACGCTTACCTTGGTTGTTTTTCCGCACGGAATACCTGTTTTGAAATGTTTTGTCTCTGAAGTGTGTCTGTGTCTTTTAGAAAATGTTATTTTTATTATAAACAGTGGCAACTGACAGGTAACTAACCAGTTACTTGCCAGTTGTCACAGCGACTAGGGCTTCTCTTTTGCTTACCATCAGGCGAAGGGAAGCCATTATGTCGAGCTACTATAAAAAAAAAACAACCCATTGACTTAGAGCAAGGTGAAGGTTTCTAATACTATTTAAGATTGTATAAGAAAATACTTTCGCTCAGATATGGAAACTTTGAATGAAATTTGAATGAACATCGAGGAAGTTTGCGGGAGAGAATGCATTTGTAAGAATTGCCTTGAAAGAAAGACTTCAGGACCGACAAATAAATAAAATAAAAGACAAAACATATTTTTTCATAACATTTAATTAATTACATCAAAACAAATAACATACATATCTTCATTATAACCGCGCGGCAAGTTGCATTCAATGATTTAGACCGACTAGTACGTATAAAATGTTTTTTATCTAAAACCACACATATTTCGTCTGACGCAGGGACGATGTACCAAAGAAAATGTCGAGCACTTTTGGGATTATAACTAACGATAAAATACAATCTGACGGAACTAAATACCCTACGCTCAACATTTTCGACGGCCATAAGTACAGTCAGCAACATTAACAGCGTACAAACTTTGTGCTAATTGTCATTTTTATCCCTATACTCGTTTCTGTCGTTAAATTAACATTGCTGACTGTATGTTCAGTTAACACCTCGTTGTATTTTCCTGTCGAGATCGACCACTTGTTTGTTTTCGTTGTAGGTTAATTTAAATAAATGTTTCACTATAAGACTTAGTGGAGATATGGCCATTTGAACGATATCTGAGGGACATTTGCAAACCGACCGTTTCAATCAACTTAACCTTAGTTTTTTATTAATTTCTGAATCCTCCGTTGATATACAACGTTACATGTGTATGTATTACCATGTGGTTATCAGGTTTACTAATAAGTTAAATAATATTAAATATGAATCTACTTACAGCTTCTTCAAAAAGGTAATTATGAATACAGAACAACGGTCGGCCCGCATAATTTATTATAAATACATTATACATTTCATAACAAAACTCACTTGGTGATAAATAATTTAAGTTTAATGTTGCACAAGTAATTTAACAAAAATAACGTTAAATAAACAAGGAACTGGCGCATAAGTTTAATAGTTAGAAATAATTAGTTCCTTCTTATGTTTGGCAAGTTACTTCAATGGACGGTAAAAGGGTTTAAGAAATTCAGCTAAGGATCTTATTGTTTGCATTAAAATTGTTTTAAAAGTATTGTTTTTACAATACTTTTTCAAATCATGACCGGCAACATTGTGTTTACAACGGTTCATTGGCATGAATCGGAAGGAATAAAATTGATTATTTTTCACTTAATAACAATATGCCAAAAGTATAGGTATAGATTTTTGTACATTGTTTGACTTTGCTTTCCAAGCTAGCTTTTAGCAGGGAAATTATACAAGGAAGACTAATCTTTTCATTGTGATGTATAAATAAATATTTAATATACATTTAAAATGTAGTAAAACTGGAGATATACCGTTAAAAACAGTTTTTTTAACGTCTAAATTTCATCCAAACATCCAAAGCAATTCGTAAATATTTACTTTTTACTCAGAAATTTCAATTTCAAACATGTAAAGGTACTGTTTGGTACCTATAGTCGGGTAATACGTTTCACACACTACACATTATTACAAAGTTTTAGAAATACATTTTAAATAATAAAATATACGGTACCTAAAAGTAGGAAGAGCAGTACTTTCATATTAATTTTAACGTCACGACCGCAGTCGTTGTGGTTTTGGCAATATTCGCACTTCATGAAGATAGTTCGATAAATCGATTTGTATATTGTATTGTTCAGTGTGGTCCCTGATTTGAATACTGTATAATATATCTACTTACTAATTGTGGGGGCTAGAAAGTTTAATTGAAGGCACGCATTTGAGTTCCTCCTTATTTCTGGTGTCGGCCGAAAAATCATGACGTAGTAAGTTCCTTTTACGATATGATTTTACATTACATTATCTATTCTAAGATTACACTTAGTAAATGGCACATTTAAATATGTAGCATTCGACTTGTTTACTATAAAAAATGAACTCTTTATAATAATGTTTAACATAGTTTTATATAAATCTTTGCTCTAACATCACATCAGTACAGTTTTTCTTAAACTTATAAAATTAGCTACTATGCGAACAGTAATATTTTTTATATCACAATCATATTATACAATGTAACAAATTACTTTTGCAACCCAATCATATGCTTCAGTCGTAAGTATAGGACAACATGGTGCAAATTATATCGCATATATATAAACAGCTGCTAATAACAAATTCAATTTGAATTCGCTTAATTGTTACGTGACAATAGAAACTCGTACTCGATGAAGTATATTTAAGATTATATTATATCGAAAATGAGGGCAGAATTTACTTTCTTGCATTATAATTATGAGACTCAATTCGCAAGTAGACGTTGAGTTGCAAAAGTATTTTTTACTAACATTACAGTACCTACCAGGCAACACAACGTGACGCTGGGACTCGGCTCATATTTTTTTAGTTTTACTTATATATTTTATGTATTATTAAAGTAGGCATATATGTAAAAGAGGATGAAGAATCAACTGCTTCTAAAATCTAACAAATAAATAATGTATCAACGCGATCGAATCGCTATCTCGCTAATCAACATAATATACCTATAATATCTTGATAGATAACAACCCAGAATGACTGATATTTAATATCATCACACGACAAACTCAACACGACATTCATGAACCTCAAATGAACCTCAAAAGGTTCCCGCTCAGTTCTTGTCTTTGTCAAGTTATATGACTAAAAGACCTGCATAATATGTTAATACCTAGAATGAAAAATAAACATAAGAAGCAGTATAGTTTAGGAAAGAATTTTTTTGTTGTGTAGAATATCTGGCATTTTAACAATATAAATAAATAAACACAAATTATTTGTGCGGATTTCCCAACTGAGTCCCAGTCCCGACCCGGTCGCCTCGCCTACAAACTAACAGTAAACAACATAAATACAAAGCTATCAATATTTACAAGATAAAATTCGAATTATAAAATATTACGATCATACGTTACTTTCTTTTGTGTTCAAGTTCATAAGATTATATATTTTTCAAAAATACATCATCTTTTCCATGCACAGGGTCGCTTAGAACTTTTGTAAACATTCATCAAAAAACTGCTTATTCAGCTACAATGAAATAAAATCTTTCTTGCAATTGTTCTCCGAGCATCCCCGTACACGTCTGTATAATTTTTTTAGCCCTGTAATACTGACTCACATCTTGAAATAATTGACGTCCCTAACACTTCATCCTTTAAATACACTTTATATTGTATGAGAATCATGAAAAAAATCGTAGGCATACACAATCCATTGACACTTGTCCACTCACTCAGCTAACAGAGATTATACGTTCTACATCTTCACAAGTCTATAACAGTTAGGTATAATAACATCCATTAAAAATTCACATAAAAACTGCTTTGAGCCCACAACACCTCACTGAAATGCATTCAATATAGGCATAAAGAGTGTCTGTCTGTCCACTACGATATTCGCCCCGGAGCGGAGATACGCGACTTGCGGCGTGCTCGCTTACACTGCAACGGATAAATAAATATGTTAATACTTCATACATATTCAATCCAACAAGTACATAAGTTAGGCTTACTCCTACTATGTAATAAATAATGCCTCTTATAGAGAATAATATTACATTTATCTATGTAAAAAGCGTCTTTGTTTCACAATAACAAGTGAATAAATAACAGAAATAAGTATTTTTAAACATAAATAATACATATTATTGCCTACTTGATGCCGGCATCACTAGTTACGTCTATCACAATAGAACTCTTCAAATATTAGGTAATGACAACTAGATATTCACAAAAATGCGAGGCCGACTGTATTTTGAGCATATTCATTTTTATTTATATTTACATACCGAATGAATAAATGGGTAGTTTGACCTATTACTCTTTCTATATAGACCAGCAGTTTTACAAGAATGATTAACAAATGAATAAAAACGATGTAAAAATACTAAACTTATTAAAACTATTTACTTATCGATACCTACTTACGTATTTATTTTAACTAATTTTAACCATTCGTTTATGTGTAAAGCCAGCTACCATCTTACAAACTTAAGGCGCATACATACTTATAAATTAAAAGGACTAGTTTAGTTCACTCAATAGGAGCATATAACATACTAAACCAGATTTAAATGTAAACTACTTTTTTTAAAACCCGGATAACATAACCGCCTCGTACCGAAATACCATTCCATTCCGTACCATTTCGAATGGCGAAAGTGTTCATAATTTTAGTTATACGACTAAATGTGTGCGTTTAGTGGACAAAACTAAAACACATAATGTAATTAAGACTATTTCAATTTTCTTAAATTAAGGCCTACCCTAAAACCCCGCTATTGAGGGCAGACGCGGTTTTTACTTCTACCCGTCAAAAAGACCCGCCCCGTCCTCTGTAAGCCTGATGGTAAGCCAAAGAGAAGCCCAAGTCGCTGTGACAACTGGCAAGTAACTGGCCTGTCAGTTGCCACTGCCATGCCGGCCCAACCCTAATCCCCCACGAGCTCCGGAGACCCTACTCACCAGCAGACACACGACCCGGAGGTCATTTGGCTGCGGTATTCTATAGCGTGGAGGTCCTTCCCCGGACGGGCAGCTCAATACGAGCGAAGATTCGCTATGCCCTACTTCTCTTATATATCGGGCTCACGGGTTAATCTTCAATAGTACATATCCATGTACTCACCCTGGTCGAAGGTGCTGGGGTTGATGTACGAGAGCAGGTCCTGGTCGCTCATGTCGGTGAGGCCCTGCACGGGCGCGGTCATCTCCTGCGAGACGGCCTGCGAGACCGCCTGCGAGACGGCCTGCGAGACCGCCTGCGTGACCGCCTGCGAGACCGCCTGCGACATCGCGACCAGCGGCGTCTCGCCCGCTGGCTCGGCGGGCGGTTGCGCGTCTGTCGTCTGTTGGCGAAAGTAAGTCCGGTAAATAAATCTAATCAGGTAAATAGAAAAAATAATCAAAGATCTGGGGCCCTACTACAGAAAACGAAAACGATCGTTCGTTGAACGGGTCGCGTAATTTTGCAAAATAAATCTCTCCCGTTTGTCCCTCCCGTGTTCGAATATACGAACTAAAATTCGTCAAAGTCGATTTTCAATAATTTTATTAATATATTCGAACACGGGAGGGACGAATGAGAGAGATTTCTGGGGCAAAAATACGCGATCCGTTCAACGAACGAACGTTTTCGTTTTTGGTGGTAGTGGTTCTCTGTTTCCTGATAGAAAAAAGTTTTTCATATTAATATACATATATGAAAAACTTTTTTCTATCAGGAAACAGAGTTTTTCATATTATTATATCATCTTTCTAAATCCTACTCCCAGTCTTTCACTGTCCAATCCATCCGTCTGTGGAATTCCCTCCCCCTTTTCATCAGACGTTCCCAATCCCTCCCAGTTTTTAAGCTTAGGCTTAAATCTCATCTCCTGTCTCTCTAAATTCTATCTCTTTCTCTTCTACCTTATCTTCCTTAATTCATACTCAAATATTATTGTATGTATATGTGTAATATATTACCTATTATGTATAATTTATATATATATGTATATATATATTTATTTATTTATGTATGTCTATGGAATATGTATTACTTGGTATATTTATGTAGACTTATTTTACGTGTTTATTGAAATAGATAGTTTTGCACTAGATTACCCATCTCTGTTGAATCTGGTTTCCTCTACCTGAAGGTTGTCTGGAAGAGATCGCTACTAGCGATAAGACCGCCTAAATTGTACTTTGTTTTTGTTTGTAATGTGTTTTTCTGTAATGTCTGTGTTTTTGTGCAATAAAGAGTTTCTATCTATCTATATATGCAGGTAAGTAGTTGCTTGGCAACGCATTGTTATTAAATATTCTGCAACGGATTTGCTGAAATATGGCTGAAATATAGTTCGATATCACTGTGCACAGTTGCCTAAGCAATCTCTTTGTATTTGCTTCGCGAGATACCCATGAACTTCGGCTTAGTAAGCGACTACATGGCGCAGCGTGGCATGTCTTATTATTTTTATTTAATAACAAGTAGCGCCATCTATCGACATTTTTATTTTTGTAAACACGAAGGTGTCAGCCATATTTGTTAAGAAATCTGTTGCGAGAAGTACATGTGTTTCAACACGTTCAAAGTGTAGGAACAGACTTGTCCCTACGAAAAGTGGAAGTACTTCCGCCGAGCTAGGTGATCGTGCTCGGGGACCGCGGTCCGATGGACCATCTTGGTTTTTCGTTTAAATAGCGAGTCCTGATGAAAACTTCGTATGTGAGTTGTACGTCTTCCATACAATTTGTATGGAGCGATTTAATTCTCCATAGACCCGGATTTCACATCGCCATCTGTTGTTAGCTGGCGGAACTTGTATTGCATATTGTAGCGATGTGGAGGTTGTTGTAGCGGTGTGGAGATAGGTGTCGCTACGTGTCGCTACAAAAGTAAGTAACTAACCTGCATAACCCCACCGCCGCTGACGCTCTCCGTGGTCAGTATGTTGGCGGTGTTGATGGCCGAGGTGACCAGCGCGTTCATGGTGGTGTCCGAGGTGAGGATCTCGGCGGCCGCGTTGAGGATCATGCTCTTGACGGCGGCGGGCGGCGTCTTGACGGAGGTGAGCTGCACCTGCTCGGGCAGCATCATCAGCTCGTCCTGCGGCTGCGGCGGCATCACCATGCGCTGGTTGTTGTCGCAGAGCATGCTGGGCGACACCTGCGGAAAACAGTTTGGTTAGCTTTCTACTGGCTACTGTACGGCACGGCCGCCGTGCACCCGGCGGCATACGCTTTGCCGCACAGAGGTCTCCTCGTTATTCGGCATATGTATAGGAACCTTTAGAATCTTTTATTTTACTAAATTAATCTATGTGGGGATGTAAGGGAGCGGCCTATCATCTTTCCGTTCCAAGCCAACCTCACCTGCCCGTGGTGCATCCTGCTGAATAACAAACGAGGCGCTGGCAACCGACTGGTGGCGGTATAGCCATCACAATTGAAGGCGGAGCTAAATACCACAGACCGATGACGGGCAGCAGCGTCACCGGAGCGAGAAGCTACGCCCTGCGATCGCCAACCCGCCTGCCCAGCGTATCGATTATGGGTATATCATCCAGATGTTTGCCTTAGGTGGCGAGCAACTGGAGAGGCCTATGTCCAGCAGTGGACTGCGATAGGCTGATGATGATGATAATCTATGTTGTCAATAAACTTGTAGCGACACCTATCTCCACATCGCTACAACTATCGCGACGTCGCTACAATTCCTACAAACTTCTTTCTTTTTGATTTTTTTCAGTTTTTATCTGAATTCGCTAGTATTGATAGTTCAGAACTAAACAATGTGATCGAATTACCTACTATTGTTGGTCACCGAGAATAAACTATGGGTAGAGATAGGCCTGTTGCCGTAAAAAATGTAATTAGCCCGTCTATTAGATTGTTCAAAAATAAAAGACGCGTATTTTTTCATTTGTTGTGTGACCAAAAATGACGAAGATATAGCCCGTTAAAATTACGCGTGACGTCAAAGAGTGGGAGTTTTTTCGCCGCTGAGTTTCATCTGTCAGTGAAACCATCAGTCGGTTTAAGGGTTTATTCGTTTTTAGCGTTGATTTTTCAAGAGTCGGGTTATGTAGCGGCCTACATTAGCAGTTTTACAGCGCACGCGGTTTTGTATCTATAGACAGTTGTTTTCGTTCGCCGCGCATTCGCATTACCTATTAATTGTATTCTACGGTGGACCTACCAAATATAGATATATGGTATATTAGATATAACTGGACTCCTATCATCTACTATACCGCACAGAGGAACCTCCTCATCTACGAACCCCACAATCAGAATCTAGATAGTTCGAAGTTTAAACATCTGTTTTCAAAATTATCGGTGTCATCACTGCGCGTGTCGTACCTGCGGGTCTCGTACCTGCGGGTCTTGTACCTGCGAGTCTCGTACCTGCGGGTCTTGTACCTGCGAGTCTCGTACCTGTTAATCCCGTACCTGCGGCTCGAGTATGGTGGAGGGTGTGAGTACCAGCAAGTCCCGTACCTGCTAGTCTCGTACCTGCACGTCCCGTACCTGCTCGTCTCGTACCTGCTCGTCCCGTACCTGCTCGTGTCGTACCTGCACGTCCCGTACCTGCTCGTCCCTTACCTGCTCGTGTCGTACCTGCGACTCTCGTGCCTGCGAGTTCCGTACCTGCTCGTCCCGTACCTGCTCGTGTCGTACCTGCACGTCCCGTACCTGCTCGTCCCTTACCTGCTCGTGTCGTACCTGCGACTCTCGTGCCTGCGAGTTCCGTACCTGCTCGTCCCGTACCTGCGGGTCGAGTATGGCGGCGGGCGGCAGCGCGGAGGGCCCGGGGCTGAGCAGCGCGTCGGCGCGCGCGGGCGAGGCGCCGCCGCGCGACAGGTCGTCCACGCGCGAGTTCACCAGCTCGTCCCGTACCTGCTCGTCCCGTACCTGCTTGTCCCGTACCTGCATGTCCCGTACCTGCGGGTCCTGTACCGGCTCGTCTCGTGCCTGCGGGTCTCGTACTTGCGGGTCCCCTACCGGCTCTTCTCGTGCCTGCAGGTGTCGTACCTGCTCGTCTCGTGCCTGCGGGTCCCGTACCTGCACGTCCCGTACCTGCAGGTCCCGTACCTGCACGTCCCGTACCTGCGGGTCGAGTATGGCGGCGGGCGGCGCGCGCGGGCGAGGCGCCGCCGCGCGACAGGTCGTCCACGCGCGAGTTCACCAGCTCGTCCCGTACCTGCACGTCCCGTACCGGCTCGTCCCGTACCTGCTCGTCCCGTACCTGCGGGTCGAGTATGGCGGCGGGCGGCAGCGCGGAGGGCCCGGGGCTGAGCAGCGCGTCGGCGCGCGCGGGCGAGGCGCCGCCGCGCGACAGGTCGTCCACGCGCGAGTTCACCAGCTCGTCCAGCTTGGCCGCGTCCGCCGGCAGCATGGCGGCCGTCGCCTGCTGCGGACGACAAGCCACGTGAGACACGGCTAGGGTAGCTAACGTTTGCTGGTGGTGTTGCGGTAGTTATAGACATTCTAGGTCCCGTGACACCACCCCATAGGCGCTTGACGGAGGGGCCGGGGTTTGTAGTGGGTATTCCCCGCCTCCTTTCCATCTTGAGGCGGGGTGCCGTCCTCCCGTTTTCGAGGACGGTGTGAGTCCCACATACCCTGCTACTCCCCCGGGTAGCGGGGATGCGTAAAAGCATTTTCCTCGGCATCAAAAAAAAAAAGGTAGCTAACGTTTACTTGAGTGGCGACCGTGAGATAGGCAACGCCCTCGAGGAAGACCCAAAACACGTTGGGACGATGATATTAAGAGGACGGCAGGACAAAAATGGTTGCAGGTGGCCCAGAACAGAGACGAGTGGAAGCATTTGAAGGAGGCCTACATCCCGAAGGGGCGAGACGGGCTAAAGAGAGAGAGGTCCATACAAACTCATGCTGAAAACTCCCGAGAACACCCGATTAGCGTGAATGTGATTCCTTTCTCGCCGTCTCGTTCTCGCGCTCGCCTTTTCCCCGATCTGTGTCGGTATTTTCAAAGGGTTTCTCGGGCGAGAAACGAGAACGGTATCACATTTGTTCGGTCTCAGTGCGAGCGCAGCCAAAGCAATCAAAGCTGCTGCACTGTCGTTCATTGTATAAGAATGGCTCATTGTGTTCGCACAGATTGACAGGTTACAGAATGAAAAAAAAAACTGTCGTCCATCTCGGACTACGAACGAGAATGCGAATTAGAAGGTCGCATGAGTGTAGATAGTTTCACGGTTCTCGCGCAATTTCTCGGTGAGATTTCTCGGCAAGTCTTCTCCCGTGAGTCTGTAGGGGGTAGGTATATAATATTTACAAAACTCACGTCACACGTTATAAAAGAAAAGAAGAAGGAGAGTCCGCGACAGAATGGATTGAAGAAATATATGCACTTAGAATTAAAAACGTATC